>WTXG01000010.1:0-595523 GCA_022496185.1 Multifurca ochricompacta
CGGCAAATTTTTACAAAATTTCCATGTGGGTCGTACATAACACGTTCTCTCGGATGCAGTACTACTTGTCCTTCTGCGTGGGCGTGGGTGTGGGCATGGGCGCTTGTGACACACATCATCATCATCATCTTTCTCGTCTCTGGTGGTATTACTTACCATCGCCCCCCCCAAAGCGTTTCTCACTTCCGACTCCTGAGAAAGGGGGATGAATTCACATTCAAAGCGGGAGCGACACTGGAGCGGGTAGAAATAGTTGGGCGGGCAAAGGATGTTTTTTTGACTTTGGCTAATAACTTAACTTGCTTGGGCCGAACATCTTTCCCCTCCTTTGTTAGTTAGCTAGTCGCTTTAATAAAAAAACTTACCCTTTGCAGATGGGACGTCTCATGCTTAATGAACGATCGCCTGGATAGGCAGGGGGGGCCAGGACAGACCCATCGCAGTCGAGGAAAATTCGCACAAGGCCACTTTCTCCACTCTTCTCCATCACCCCTTCCTCTTCCTATTCCTCTCTTCCTTCCTTCCTTCCCCTCCCCTCCCCTCCCCTCCCCTCGACCCCATTTCGTTCGTACCCGCTCCATCCACCTTGCGTCCGTGTTATGTTTTAGTTTTTTCCCGCCTCAAGTTAGTGCCGCATGCATGACAACATTGGGTATGAGAAGTACTTTTTTTTTTTTTCTTCTTTTGCGCTGCAGCCGAGGTTCCCGCGTGAACATTGATAGCGATTCTTTTTTATTTTATTTTGTTTTATATTTTGGGACCTGAAAAAAAAGAAAAAAAAGAAAGAGGAATGGAACAGACGCGGTTGCCATCATAAATTAGGTGCTTTCCTTCTAATGTCCGAGTACCAGGCGCCTCTCTCTCTCTTTCTCTCCCCCTAGAAGTTATCATTCTCGCCTCGCCTCACCTCGCCCCTTTCCCCCTCCCCCTCCCCTCCTCCTCCCTCCTCTGCCCTTACGCAAGTTTACCCTTCCGGGTTGGCGCTGTCCCTCGGCACCTTTGGCCCACTTCCTCGGCACCTTTTCCCTTAGCTTGGGTACTATCGTTCGCAGTTATGTTTATGTTTTTTTTATTTGTTTTGTTTATGGGGAGCATGACATGACGATGATGATGATGATGATATGTCAATATATTGTGTGCGCCTAAATTACTCGACTCCTTTTTTTGTCTGTCTGGGTCTGTCTGGTCTGAGTTCTTTTGCCATAGTTATGGAAGCAGAAGCCTCCTCCTCCCTACCTCAAGCTCAAGCCATTTACACGGGTTATGATTGCGAGGGGGGGTGTGGGGGGGTGGGGTGGTAGTTCTTTAGTTTTTTTAATTTCCCTCACTCCCTCCTTCCCCTTCCCCCCCCGCGCGCCGCCCATACAAAGCGGGAGAACTAAAAAAAAAATTTGACTAAGGAGTTTTTTTTTTCCCCAATCCCATTCCCATCCAATCTGTCTGTCTGTGTCCTACTTTTAGCACACTGACCGTAGCGCGGGCTTGGGGCGGCAATTTGAATGGGGGAGAGAGAGAAATAAAACATAATAAAAAATTCGGGTGTCTCCTTTTTCCCCCCCCCCCCCCCCCTTTTTTTTTTTTTTTTTTGCTTTGAAGGCTCGCTTTCAGTCGTCGTCGTGAAGAAGGGTGGGAGGGTGGTGTGGGAGTAGGGAAGTAGGGAAGTGGGGGAAGGGAGGGGGCGCAATTGAATCAATATCCAACTGTGTAGGGTCTGGTCTTTTATGGGCGCTTGTTTTTTAAAGCAAGCGGATACGGATACACTACCTCCCTTCTTCTCCTTCCCCTTTCTTCCTATCCCCCTCCCCCGTCTTGGGAAAAAAGACTCACGCGCCCCCTTCACGGAACGCAAAAGCCGAAACTCACATGTTGTTGTTGTTGTTGTTGTTGTAGTGTATGCATAACGCGTTACCCTATATCATTGAAAAAATTACGGTGCGATGGATGGCAACGTTCTACGTCATGCAAATCTATTCGTACATGTTTTTCCCCCCTTTCCCCCCCCATACACACACATCCTCACCCACCCGTCTTCTTTTTTTTAAAATAAAAAAAAAAGAAATATCATCAAAAACTATCGAACCTCGTGACGACCTCAACAGAGTAAGCCCTGCGAAAATATTGGTTTAGATGTGGCAATTCGAAACTTTATCCCTATCCCTTTACCCTTACTACCTTTACCCCTCATTCGCTCCCGCTATCTCTTCGCTTCCTTCCTTCCTTCATTCATCCATCTATCCATCCACCACATGGCCAGTGTGCTCAGAGAGGTATAGGTATGCTACTAGAGTGAGTTAGCCTGAGCTCGAGTCTCTGAACGAGGAAAACCTCTTTTTTTTCTTTTCGGTTTTCCTTTTGTTTTTTTTTTTGCTGCCCCTTGCCAGCTGTCAACTCCCCCCCCTCCCCTCGCCAAGACGTCTTTCTTCTTGGCCGCTAAGGCGCTACGCGGGTGCGCTTCGCGCCACAGGGCTCTCTCCCCACCCACCCCTTCCCCTTCCCCCGTCCCTTTTTTTTTAATTTTTTTAATTTTTATTTCCCCTTCTATAGCCATCCCTTTGGAAAGTTAGTTATTTGCCATTTCGTTTGGAACACGGGAACGAACGACGGGATGACGAGTCACGACGAAGCGGAGTGTGGGAGAGACCAAACAAACTGTTGAACACGTATCATGAAATCATGCGCCCCCCTTCCCCCTCCCCCCTTTCCCTCCCCCTGCCCTTCCTCTCCCTTACCTGAATCAGAAAATTCAAAGTTAAACCCATCTTGCGGAAGTTGCCATCAATGTTGTACTCGGGAAAGGGAAGCTGCGAGGGGGGGGGTGTGTGGGGGGGGGGGGCGGGAAGGGAAGGGAAGGGAAGAATCTCTATCTATCAAATGAGAGAATCACAAGTTACAATCGGGGTATCATTGCAACAACAAGGTTGACAGGGCTTACCTTTTTGGTTCTATTGGTCCAGCACTTTTTTAGCCGGGGATAGCTTTATGCGGCTCTTGGTGGCTGGCGCATCAACGCTTAGATCTTGCGAGCACGCGGCTCCGAAGCAACAAGCAACCAGGGATTACCTCTCTGTAACAGATCGTTTTGAGGTAAGGACGCAGGAAGTGGAAGTGGAAGATTCTTGGCCGGCCGAAAATCTTGTTTATCGACCCGACAACCAGAACCCCGGCAAGGTTCTATTCTCCTCCCCGATGAGACCGACGTGCGAATCTGGTCTCAAAAAAAAACAAAAATAACATGCTCTCCGGAAAGAGGACACCCCTTTCGTGGGGTGGGTCCACATCACATTCGTGCCTATTTGGCTGGCTGGCCCACTTGTTCGCTTACACGTATTGAAGTATCATTCGTCATTTCGTTCGCTTGGTGCGATTGCTCCCGTATGGCTCCAACGGTGCGTGTGTCACGAAAGAAGGTTGTCCGCTCTCCACTGGTGCTGCTGAAAAGAATAAGAAAAAAAAAAAAAGAAACGATCGAAAGAAAGAGAAAAAGAAAAACCCGTGGATAACGTTGCGGATTGCGTTTCACACCTGTCATGGGTAATTTGTATATCGTGAGAGTGAAAGTGAGGTTTTTTTTGATCAAGGCTTGACTCTTTTTAGAGAAGAAGGTGAGAAAACCGAATCGTATTCAAAAATGGGGGTTATTGATTTGCCGGGTCTGGTTTTTCAAAATCCGAGTGATCATACTAGATGATATTTGTTTGCATGCAAAGGGGGGACATTAGGTGGACTTGGAGAGACAGAATGAAAAAAAAGAAGAAACGGAAATCTATGAGAATTGATCGGTTTCATACTACTAAAATGAAAACAGTGCTGGTTGATAACGTCCTCAAATTTTGCGTACATTGATGGGGGAGGAGGGGGGAGGAGAGAGGGGGGCGGGGGGCAAGGGAATACGGTGAAATGAAGACCCCGGAAGACGTTTGAAGGGAAAGGCGGTTACGAGAGACTGGTTCTCCTGGCAGGCAGCACAGCGGCGTTTGCAACAATAGCTACGTCAGAGGTTGCTCTCTGGGAAATGAGATGATCGATTTCTAGAGAAGACATCAAACAAACGCGGGGGGAGGCGGGGTCAAGCGCTCAACAACTGGTTGAAAATTTACGTCCGTCCACAAAGGCTTGGCGCCTTGGGGGAAATAAGGCTGACCATATCAGAGCTGGCTGGATAAAGGTAGAATCGAGATGGGATCCATATAGGGTCCGGACGTATGTCGGGGAGAACTGGGAGGTCAGTTTTCTTTTTTTTTCCTTTCTTTTTTTTTTTTTTTTTTGCTGAGCTGGCCAGGGGGGAAAGCCGTTGACCGGAGTCAAAAAAAAATTGAGATCTGCTGCTGCTTGTGAAGGAACGTGTCAGCCGAAATATGGGTACGGAGAGTGTGCTGCAAGAGGCCACATTGACCGTTAGGGCGTAAAGATCTTTTACCTACCAGGAGGACTTTGATGGGAGTACTAGAGGTTCATCTCCCGGAAGGAACCTGACCTCATGCCATCGAGGAAAAAAAAAAAAGAAAAGAAAAGAAAAAAAGTGGAATGGACCCCTCGACACTCGCCCAAAAACAGGTATAGGGTGAAACAATGCGAGAAGTTATCTCTGTATAGTCGTGTAGTGGCGCCATCTTTAGTTGCACAAGTCATGTCTTAATGTTTGTCCATGAGGAGGTGTAGACAGGGTAAAGGGTAAAGGGGACATCGGTGCTTCAAGGGTGTGGGTGTGGTATGTTAGTGGTCCCGACTCCGAAAGTCACCTAAGAGAGTTCCGTGAAGAAAAGTGAGGGAACGTGGCAACGTAAGTGGAGATGATAAAAGACGCTCAAACGGGTACTCTTTCAGAGTCCTATCGGGCGAGGGGATGATAATCATACGAGATGGATGGAGAGAGGGTAGATGAAGATTGGTGGTGGTGGTTGGTTGCTGTATCCACGGTTCACGTGACTCGTTTCATTGACCCCGCGCGGCGCGTGTTTTATCACGAAACGCGCAAAGGTCAAAGCGAGGGAATCAGTCATTCATTCATTCAACAACAACCATCTCTTGTCGTCTTTCTTATTAATTGTAAATGTCGAAGCGTACTTTCTCACAAGTAGAATCATCCTCACCTACTCAACCTTCTTCATCATCACCACTTAAAAGACTACATACTTCTACCCCAGCGTCACGTTCAACTCCTAGTTCTCTCTTATCTACGCCATATACTCCTTCCGTTTATTCTATCCCTGCGGATTCTCCCACAAACCCACTTGGCCTCAAAAGACGCGTCAATAATCTCACCCTTCCTAAAGCAACTCCATTCTCAAAACATGTCGCGCTTCGGTTCCAGCTTATGACCACCGTCGACGACACCCTTCCACCAAAACATTCACTCTGGAATACCTCTCAGGTTCTTCTCCACCCAATAATACCACCACCATTCAACCAAAGAACCCTACCACCGCAGAATATACGAGCCAAGGCACTTACCGCATCGTACAAGTCCCACTCTCGTACACTTTCCGTCATCTACGCGCCCTTATCCTATTCCTATTCTCCGGTGACCCTGCCGCACCGCCTTGTGTCCCGGGGCACCTTTTTGCCGTCCATCATGGCATTAATATTAGTGCTCCGGGAGAGATTGTCTGCGGCAGAGTACGCGTCAAACTCTCCCGCGCGAGAGACCCGTACTACTCGTCACGCTCTCTTGCCGACCTTATTGCTGCCGCAGATGCCCTAGGGCAGGGAGAGGAAGAACTTGAGGATGAAGAAGAGGATGCGAGTTGGAGATGGGAGGGTGAGGATGATTTTACGCTCGGCCATGTATGGGAGGTACGCGCGCGCGATCCGAAGCGCGGTATCATCTATGTACGTGAAAAACCCTCTCTCTCTCTCTCTCTTTGAGAACTGTTTATTCCAAAAAAATTAAAAAAAACATCGGTTTATTTTTATTTTTATTTTTTATTTTGCAAATCGCTGATACTTGATGGTCATGTTTTATAGTACCACGATGACACGACGACGGTGCACATCACGCTGAACACCCAATCTGTGCCACATCGTAAGGGCGTCGGTAACATGCCTTTCGTCTTCCGGGCCTACGTATCGCGGACCTCGATTCCTCACGTCCACGCTCGCCTTCAACCTCTTTGACACTGTTACCAGTACCAGCGCAGGTACCACCACCTCCTGCTCGCATCTTCCCGGCATACAAGCCACCCGTCCCCAAGCCACCAGACGCGACGTTGTCCAGCACGACCATAGACACGAAACCTCGAGATGGAGCAGGCGGCACAGACATCGACATCGACGACTCCTCATCCTCAGAAGAAGACGACTTTGACGGCGGGCTCAACACCCGCGTATGGAACCACATTGGCGCGTTCACGCGTTTCCTCTCACTCATGCGCGCTCGCGCCCGCTCCGCCGCTTCTGCTGCCTCCTCCTCCTCCGCCTCCTCCTCCGCCTCCTCACATTCTCCGTCACCCACCGTACCACCCTCCCCTTCCTCCCCAATTTTATCATCACCACCACCCACAAGAAGAGGTATACGTCGCGCTTCCACGATACCTTACGCCAATGCAGGACCAAGTAGCTGCACTACCAGTAGTATAGTATCCCTCTCCCTCCCAACAACAACGCGTCCTGGACCGCAGACGTGCCGCCGAGTATCACCTCATCCTCGCCGACCCGCAGCCTACCGAGTCTGACACCCGCTCCGGCACGTGCGAGGACACGATATCGTGTTGCGAGGGCGGCGCGTCGCCTGTTGGGTTTAACGGAACGGGGGTTGGAGAGTGAGGCTGCGGAGGAGGCTGATGTTGTGGAGGGGCGGGTGCTAGGGCAGAGCAAGAAGGGCTTGAGGAAAGGGGATAAGGATAGAAAGAAAGAGAAGGGGGGACGCGCGGAAAGGGAGAGGGATCAGACGAAGATGGGTTCAAAGGGAGATGCTGATGAGAAAGTATGGAATCCGTTCGCACATCTGAAGGATGCCTGAACTTTTAATCAGTCAGTCATTGATATTTCTTTTCTTTTTCTTTTTCTTTCTCTTTTTGCCCTTTGCTTTATGATACTTTTATACGCGTAGTACAAGTTTTGCATATCAATAAAGTGGTACATCGGAAAAGGGTCCCCCCCCCCTCCCCCCATTGTACATATTATTTACCATTCTACTTGCATGATCTTTCGCATAACACCCTCCCGATGCTCCCACACCGTGCGCACCGTACCATGCTCATCCTCGACAGCACGTACGAACCCCTGTACGCCACCACCGACACCAAAATAGAGCACCTTGGCCGCAACGAGGCACAACGGAATCGGGAACGTCGTCTCTCGCATCACTTTTCGTCCAACCCCACCCTGCACACTAACAGTACCGACAGTACCAGAAGCAGAAGTAGAAGCAGAAGTAGAAGTAGAAGTAGAAGTAGAAGTGGAAGTGGAAGTGGAAATGGGATTGACAGCAGCGCGCAACACGCCAAGAAACGCTTCTAGTGATTCTGCGCGATAGATCGTCTCACTGGCGAGTATGACATCGTACAACGGTCTCGCTTGCTCTGCCCCTTGAAGCTGGTGCGCGAACAGTTTGGAGAGGGATGTCCAGCTTCCCGAGAAGAAGCGCAACCGGATATTATGCGCTTCGAGAGAGGTCGTAAAGGCACTGAGGAGCTCCTCAGTCACCGTGAGACCTCCCGGCCGGCCGCACCCGCGTTCTTGTCCTCTGGTGGCGGACGGAACTGTCGTTTCCTCGTCCTCGTCCTCGTCTTCGTCTTCGTCTTCGTCTTCCAACTCAGAGTCGGGGACTGAAGCGCGATAACTTGCTGAGAGCGAGGACATGTCTGTTTACGAGAATGTGAAGACAAGCGGAGAGATGAAAAAAAGAAAAAGAAAAAAAAAAAGTGGGGAGGGGGAGGGGGAGGGGACGGACACCATGTGAGAAGGACGTTTGGGAGTGTGACTAGCTCGAGCACGGAATGGTTATAGTCTTGCAGGTGAATCTCGGTCACAGAGACCGGCGATGTCGGTGACGCCTCTCCACGATCGGAAGGGTCCGCTGTTACCTCTGAAGAAGCAAGGAATGCAAAAAGGCGGTCTAAGAGTAGGAGGGTGGGAACTGCAGTACCACATCCTAACTATGTGATCCCAACAGGGAGGCTCTCATCAGCATAAAATCAAATCAAATAACAAGAATGGGATCGACACAATGGGGAAAGGGGGGCGGGGGGGGGGAGGGGTGGTGCGGGGGAGATCGCACTGAGCTCTTACCTCGAGCACGCGGAGTCCTCTGACGCCACGTCTGCTTCCTCAAGTTGTACACCAAGAACATCGCGATCGAGGTAGGCGGCCAAGTCGAGGGAACATTCCCAAGTCTTCAAACCACCTTCATACACACCCGGTACGAGATCGGCTGGTGCGTCCACGAAGGTGGCCTGTTCGTCCCGACCTTGTGCAAGGAGCTGGAAGCGCGCATCGAAGAGGTCCCGTCGGGCGAGGGTATGTACGCGTCCACCCCGAGTCTGCCCGACCTCCCGTGTGGGTAGAATGATGGGAGAATAAGAGAGGGCTTCGGGGAGCGCGGAGAGCTGTACTGCGATTGAATTGGGTGGTGAGGGGGAAGGTGAAAAGGGGGGTTGCGCCCCTCTCCCTTTCCCTTGCCTCTCGTAGATGTAAAGAAAGTGACTGTACGGACTAGCACAGAGAGTGGTATTTCCTCCGCAGGCAGATCTTCTTTTTCCGATCTACTTTCTGAGGCTGCGAGAGTTTCAGGAGGCACCTTGGACAGTCTTCGTATTAGGATTGGAGGAGTCCAAAAAAGATTCATCAAGGTCGTCTTGAAGGTCAAAGTCAAATGTAAAAGCAGACATTTTCAAAAAAAAAAAACTGAGGAAAGGATGCGATAGAAGAGAAGAAGGGAAGGGAAGGTAAAGAGGTAAAGAGTACGAGTACAATAGATCTACTCACGACCAAGTCCTCGACCGTTTCACGCTATATCCCATAATTGTAGTCCGTCCTCTCCCATCGGTGACTCTGGTTTAGCGTCAATATCAACTTGGTCCTGCTCCTTCCAACACCCCTCTCCCCCGTCGCACGCCCTAACCAATCCCGATATCCTTCCTCGAACCCATACGCGTTATGCCTCGGGCCAGGCGGTAAAAACACATAGACCGAACCTTCCTCGCTCAACGCGAGCTTCTCGCGAGCCATCTCACGCAACAATCGCGTCATGTCGTCTACGCGATAATACCCGGAACAACACCCACACAACTGTTCCGGTGCCGGCGGTAGTTGCACGGGTTGCAGGACGAGTCGGCGTAGGGCGCCCTCCGACGGGAGGAATCGTTCCCAATCGACGGGCACCGCGCGGGGTTCGGCGCTCCACTGGTGATCGCGCAGGCGTTCGAGTCGGGCGGGGACGATGCCGCGCTCGGCGAGTTCGGAGTGTAGCGCGCGAACCATGTCGTAGTCGAACGCGAGGAGTTCCGAAAGCCGTACGTGTGTCAGACCCGGTGCGAGCGGTTGAAGACGCTGTAGGAAGAGATCAAATGAGATGGGCGAGGCGAGGTGCAGCCGTCGTAACGCCGGCAACGTCGGCTCGTCCTCTTCTTCCTTGTGCGTGTCTGTCCCCGCCGCCGTACCGCCGCCGCCGCCGCCGCCACCACCATCACCACCCTCACCCTCACCTCTCTCGGCCTTATAGCCGTACCTGCTGCGCCATCATAATCCCTTAACCGCGCATCAAACCCGCCCCGGATGGAGAGCTCCTCGAGACATGGAAAGCGGTAGCGCTTGAGATCGGAAAAGAACAGACGGCCATTAGGCGATACGTGTATGTCATAACACATCATCGCGAGGGTGCGGAGAGTTGGGGCAGCATAAGCGAAGAGCACCCGCACGGCGCGCGCCCAGGAGTCCGCCTCGGCATTGAAAGTCGCTTCGATCCGCCGACGACCCACCATGTCGCGTGTTGCTCCCATCTCCTGGTACCGCAACTCTCGAGCGCGCAAGTGGTACGATTTGACACGAACAGGTGTGTGATTGTCGGTCCTCCGACCTTCCGCTTTCCCTTTCCCATCACAACGGAATCAGCAACCTTGGGTGCTGTTGCTGTTGTTGTGCGGAAACGGAGGGGAAGGACCGGATGCGCTCTGCGAGTCGTACGGTTCGTGCCGTGCCCATGATGGCGAGGGTGTACCATTGATAGGGTGCGGACATTGCGCGGATGTAGCGCGAGACGGCGGAGAGCGCGACGCCAGCTCCACCTCCATCCGTACAGGCGAGCTCAAAGATATAAGCGTGTATTTCAGGGGGACATTTTTCCATTGTCCTTTGATCGAGTGAAGGTTAAAGGGAAAAAAAGGTTCGAGGGAATTCAAAAAGGGAGTGTCTTTTGTTGGTAACTAGCTACCGGGGACAAGGAAGGATTATTGGGTGACCGGGTCTTTTTATAAGAATGACACGCGCGCCAGAGAGGACGCGAGAAACGCTTGGGTCGGCAGTTGAAGAACGTGGCAGCGGCCGAGAAAGAAAGGGGAAAAAGAAAAAAGAAAAGAAAAAAAGAACAAGTTATGATAATAATAATAGTACGGTGGTGGAATGGAAGGAAATGATGGATGAATGAGATGAGAGAGGTTCGGTTCCCTTACCTATCTTTCTTACATTTACATTTATCAATCACGGGCAGAGTGGGCCTCATGGCCGACAGTTTAACAGGACAGGACAGGACAGGACAGGATGGATAACGAGTACCGTTTGCTTTTTAGTTCAAGTTCGTTGTTGTGTACATCACTATCACCGTAATGGGTACATCCGAACCTCAAGTTTGGTTCATTGAACACAGCCTACGCCTACGCAGAACAAGGGGCGCACGCCACAGTCAAAAGGATTTATGATGGAAATGGAATGTTCCGTCACAGAATAGGATTAAATATCTAGGGAATGACAGAAAAATGAGGCGAACCCGAAAAACCGAAAACGTCCCATTCAAAGTTGAGGAAGCAAGGCCCCGTCCTACTCCGAGTCGAACTTAACGATCCGTTCGTGATCAACTCACAGAGGGGCTGTACAACTCTGCTTTGGTGGTGTACTACCAAGAAAAGGAGGGAGGTAAGGGGAGGGGGAAGAAGCGGTCAACGTGCCGGAACTGCGTTCTCCTTTGCCTCCTTACTCTTCTCCTTTCCCACCACCTGGTCTGCCAGCTGTTCAAAATCCGCATCCTCTTTCCCATCCGCTGCCTCCTTCAAAAGCGACATTGTGCTCTCGATGCTCCGCCTTCGTGTGCTCGGGCTCGTCATTGTTGTTCCCAAGCTCGCCTGCCGCGCGTGGCCACGGCGGAATGGCGTTACTGGTCCAGTGCCTACCGTCGGCGAGATTGGCGTCGGGGGACCAACGGGGCTTGATGGCGCACTCGAGAACGCCTCCTCAAGGGCAGCTGTCACGCCGTTTGGCGAGAACTCACCACTTGTGTGAGAGCCCTCGGCCGGAGTCTGGGGCAACGAGGAAATATATGCCTTGCCCTCTTCCGAGTCCGCGTCGACCAGGTCGGGAGGCAATCGTTCATTCTCAATGTCGGATTTGCGTCTACAGGCGTGTGAGCCACCAATCTTAGGCGGAAATAGGAAGGAAATGGGCTTACGCATCGTCGAAGCCCTTGATGGCGTCCTTGATCCCTTCAGCGCCCAACGCCAAAGTACCGTACGGTAACTTATTTGAACCGGATACATTTTTGAGTTCGGATACCCGTTCCGACTCCTCCCTATCCGTACAGATCAGTACACGGTCAGGGACTATGGGAAGGGGAATTCCTGCTCACCGAAGCACTGAGAAAACGCGCGCCATCCGGCCAACGCAAGAATCTTGTTCCTGACGATCCTCCGCCGCTCCGCTGCATCCTCAGCCGGCATTGTTGGCGATACGACCGCAGACTCGTCATCTGAGCTTTCCATGAGCTCTTCTTTCGTACATGTGTTCAGTACGGCGACGAGCATGTCCGTGACTTGTGTGGGGGCCTCGCGATTAGACAAGCAATTTGTTGGAAGAAGAAGGCAAAGGAGGAAGCTCACTCTTCTCGCCAACGAACGGCAGACTCCACGTGAATGCGTCCATGAAGTTGGGCAACCAGTACGGATGCGGCGTGCAGTTAAACTGCCGAATATTAAGCACGTTCGACTCGTACTTGAGGATCGCCGCCTTATTGTTGTATACATCAAGGTAATTCGGAGCAGAAAAAAGTGTCATCACGGATGGGAAGCCGGTTGTGCGAGTCTTTCGGTACATACGATATCTGCATGTACAATTAGCCGTGAACCTGACACATAAGCGAGTAAGAAAATCAATGTACCCTGCATCTTGTGCTTCGTGCGCGCGGATGATCGATAGTAGGCGATTACGCTCAAGGAACGCGCAAGCCGCCTGGTACGTGAAGAAGTAAGAGCAGCCGCGCACGTGATTATGCACGAAACTCTCTGAACCCTTCTCTTGCCCAAAGTCCTCTACAGGATCAGACCAGAGGATATCGCACATGAGGCCAGACGTCGGGGCTCGCGGAAACGGTCGATCTGAAGAACGAATACGTGAGGCACGGGGATCCAACCGTGGTGCCATGTGAATGACTTACATTCCGAATGTCATCCAAGGTGTTCAGCTCAGGAGAAAGCCCGCCATGTATACAGAAGAACTGCTTGTTCATGATAGCAGCGAGAGGGAGTGCGCAGAATGAATTCATGCAGGCTTCGTACAGACGCTCCGAGTACTTTCGCTTACCTGGGTGCGACAAGGATCAGAGGGGGAGGGGTCATAAGATCGCTGAACGTGCCAACTCACACTCGAGCTTGAATGTGAAATAGTCGGTTAAATGCCGACATCGTGATTTCCTCGTAAGAGGAAAATGGTGTCGGGGTACCAGATCTTGAGCGACCAGAGGTAGAGAACACACTGGGCGTATATTAAACTCCACTGAGACGCAAGCAAGCGACACGACACACACCTCAATGCTGAAGTACCCCCTATCGACATAATCTCCTAAGAAGAGGTATCTAGTTGTGGCGGGGTTCCCACCAATCTCGAAGAGTTTCATGAGATCATACTGGCTGCGAGATCAGTGGTCGAAGTGGAGAGCATGATCACATCCAAAACGTACATATTGGCCGTGGATGTCGCCACAAACTGTGACAAAAAACCGCCGATCAGTACCGTAGAACATTTGGATCAGAGAGCTCACCGGTCACTGGGGCGTCGACATGAAGCAAATTTGGCTCAGCGTGCAGAATCTCGGTTGCCTTCTCGATGATATAGAGCGCATGCTCCTCTTTTACTCTTCCCTCCCTATAGAAATGGTTTTTAAGATAGGCAATGTCCGGCTTTCCCTTTTCCGTCTTGGAAAAGAACTGGTCGTCGGTCGGGATGTTCATGGCCGGGGCTTGAACCTGGGGTCACATTCCCGCCGCAAACGCAAGGGACGAGGGTAGCCGTCAGCAAACTGATGAGATATGGTTGAAAGGTAGAGGTGAAATAACCTCTTTGACAACACGTTCTTGTGTGCTGATAGTGTAGCCATTTTCGAGCTGATGTTGAGTAAAGTCGATATCTGGGGCTGGGCCTCTGCCTTGGATTTGATTGATCGCCCGCTCTAGCTGCGTTTTCCCCGCCATTTCATTAAAATGAGAAGGAGGTAAGAGGGTAAGGTGAGGATGGTCAAATGCAAGGAAAAGAGAACTGAAACCTAGAGAGAATGATGGGGTCGAGGGTCAGGTCAGGCAGGTCACACTCACTCCCTCACGGGCTCACGGCTAACGGGCTAACACTCATTTACTCACACTCACACTCACTCATTCTCATTCTCATTCATCCTCAGTTCTCATTCTTATTCTCATTTTCTCATATTCAATATATCCATCGCCAGAACTGAGTGTCAATTTCTAATTCTTTTTAATTCTTTTTATTTATTTATTTTCTTCTTCGATAAGTGAGTGATTGATCACATGATCATAAATTGATCGTCGTCTATTTCTATGTACTCTTCATCCGGCGCGGATATCTTCAGCATCGCGGCTACCATATCCGTAGCTACAAAACACCATAAGCCATCGTCCATATCTGATGATGGAAGGCCCACTCTTTTCATAGACGAAAGGCAAACTCCAGGTAAACACGTTCATAAAGTTCGGCAACCAATACGGGTGTGGTGTAGAGTTAAACTGGTGAATGTTCATCGTCGTTGACTGATATTTGAGGATCGCCGCTTTGTTATTGTACACATCGAGATAGTTTGGAGCAGAAAAAATGGTTATCACCGAGGGGAAACCATTTGCGCGATGTTTCCGGTACATACGATATCTGGATACATGACAGAATGAGTTCTGCACGGGCATGCTAGGAAGATAACAAGGATAACCCAGTATCTTGCGCCTCATGCCCACGGATAATGGACAGCAACCTGTTTCGCTCCAGAAACTCGCACGCAACGCGGTACGTGAAAAAATAGGAGCAACCGCGAACGTGATTGTCCCTAAAATTCTCGGAAGGTTTCTCGCTCCCAAAGTCTTCGGTTGGGTCCGACCACAGAATGTCGAGCATCAGGCCAGACGCGGGCGGTTCGCGAAACCGATCTAACTAAGATAGAACATACGCATCCGTTATATGGGACAAAAGTGATGGAGAGGTTCGGAACTTGCCTGGCGAATGTCGTCGAGCGTATGCAAATCGGGGGAGAGCCCACCGTGCACGCACAGGAATTGTTTATTAAGGATCGCAGCGAGGGGTAGTGCACAGAACGATTCGATACATGCTTCATACACCCGCTCGGAGTACTTGTGCTTGCATTCGAGCTTGAATGTGAAGTGTCGGTCAAATGCCGACATTCGTGGTTTCCACGGAGGAGGAAGAAGGAGTCCGGGTACCAAATCTTGAGCAACCAGAGGTAGAGTACACACTACTTGCTTGCGTCTCACAGGCTTGCAAAAAGAATATGAGGATAGAACCAACGCACTTCGATGCTGAAGTAGCCCCTGTTGACATACCCTCCTAAGAAGAGATACCGATGGGTGGCGGGGTCCCCACCAATCTCGAGCACTTTCAAAAGATCATACTTCTTGTTGTTAGCAGGAGCAGGAGGCCAGCAGCAAAAGTGCGCATACGTATTGCCCGTGGATGTTGCCGCAGACTGAAGTTAATCATTAATAATTACATCCACAGATAGATGTAAAATGTACCTGCTATTGGAGCGTTAACCTGCAATATGTTCGGCTCGGCGCAAAAGAGCTCCGTCGCTTTCTCAATGATATACAATGCTTGTTCTTCCTTGATTCTCCCCTCTCGATGGAAATGGTCCTTCAGGAACGCGACGTCTGGTTTTCCTGCCTCTATCTTTGAGAAGAACTGTTCGTCGGTTGGAATCGTCGTCGCTGGCGCTCGTACCTGATATCGAAATCGTTGAGATAGATCAAGAAAGATGGAGAGGTAAGTCTACCTCTTTGATGACCCGTTCCTGTGTGTTCACGATGTGTCCATTGTCGAGCTCATATCGCGTAAGATCGCCCTCAGGTGCTGGCACCCTGTTTAATATTTGATGAATTGCCCACTCGACCTGGGTGTCCGCTTGGCTCATAACTACAACCCCAAGGCTAGAAGGATTGAAGAAAGATCAACAGAAGGTGAGCGGGGTAGCGAGACAAGGGACCAGGTACGGTGGTTGAGGTATCGCGAACTAGTACATATATAGCTTACTGTCTGGTCCGTCTGGCGTGCCTTCAACAGCAATTTAGCGCTCTGACAGTTTGCTGTTAGATCCAGATTCAAGTTGAGCCTTTCCGACCGACTTGTCAAGTGACTGGACTGGTAAGCAGCACCGTACTACAACCTTATGACGGTCATAGATTGGGGTCAATTTTGTTCTACGGGGATGTACACTGGCATCGATATGCTCTACTATGTCTACCTCCAGCTCTGATCTGTAAGCTCGTGCAGAACAAAGGCCCCTTGATTCCATCTTTCATGTGTTGAGATAACGCGTGCTAAGGGTTATATGACGGGTCATAAAGGAGGGGACATCACTACTGGCGACCACGAGAAGAAACAAGTGCACAGGCGCATCGTTCTTGCAATAAAGAGCAGATTGCACTGAATGCGCATGTAAAGTTGGGAAGCCAATACAATTGTAGCGCTTTGCGAAGTGCAAGTAGCCGTGCGGTAAATGTAATCAAGTCCACCGAGCCCTTCTCTCCCAGGGCGTCTCCGACCACAGATATTATACATGAGACCTGCAGTAGAAATTTCGTGGAGCCGATCCATTTATAAATGTCATCAAACATGTGCAGCTCGAGCGACAGTCTATGCAGTTTGCATAGGATTATGGTTGTCATGATCGCGACGAGAGATACTTTGGGTACCTGATAGGCTACACTAAGACAGGCCCCACACGGACTTCACTTGAACTGTGCGACCAGAACGGTCGCGTACATCGATGAGTGTATCAAAGGCAGCATATGCAGCCTTGAGCACGCGCTCATCTTCCCAACGTAAAGCGATGACAACAGTTCTGGCAGTAACTCGGCTACAGGCCCGTCCTCCTCTCCCGGTTCCAGAGCCCGACCAAGCTCGGTTCCAAGCGTCGCACTGACCCCAAGAGTTTTGACGCATTGAAACGGCGACAGCAAGTCCCGCCACAGCGTGAGGTCGACCTCGTTTTGCCATTCCTCCGGTAGTTCACCCCCATGGAATGTTAGCGTGAGACCTTCGACAAGATGGAGTGTTTCGTGCAGCGCGCTACATATCTGAGACATTGCAGATACCTGAAAGTCGAAGCACGTGCAGGGGACGCGCAGGGTGGCATCTACAAACTGGTAGGGCTGCGGTTGAGCTGTCAGGATGATGTGTGCGGACGTTTTGGAAAATTCCATGCGAGCACGAAGGGGTTTGAAGGATTCAACGCTGCGAAAAAATTCGGAGGTATGCCACATTGAGAATGTGAGTTGGTTGAAGAGCGTGGCATAGATGTAATTTAGGCGTGGGATCTGGATCCGGGCGAGAAAGGCTTCCAAATATGCAGAAACTCCTCGATATTCGAGCCTTCTGAGCATAGGAAGTTCAACACGCTGGATATGGCTCGGAGGATGCAAAGGCGGGCGGGGCGTCGTTGAGAGAAAACTGATGGACAAAGTTCGCAGTTGGGGCATAGAGCGGATACGTTCGATAAGATTTTCGGGGGATACGTATACGGAGCTTGGGATGCGCTCTAGAGCGAGAGTCAAAAGTGTTGTCGTGTGGGATAGTAAAGGTTCCAATGTCCGTAGGGCGGCCCCGGCAAGTTTCATATGCTGAATCTGCGAGGCGGCTCCGCCGAGAAAATTCCCAGGAAGGACTACTTCCTTTGTCTGTGATCTGAGCTCGAGGTATTTGAGTAATGGGGCCGCCTCAGTCATGGAGGAAGTCAGCCTTGTTAATATATGCTCCGGTGCGATCAATATGATTTCATGCGCCCTCTCGAGGTGCTGAAGTGCAAAAAGAGTCCCTTCCTCATCTTGAGTGGTCCACGTATTGTGATGGTGGGGTTCGTACTTGAGCACGAGTGGAAAAGGAGGAGAATGAGTGATCATGTCTTCTACCTGCGTGCCGAATGTGCAGCGAAGCTGGAGGTTGAGGCGGAGGGATGATGCGAGAACAATTAGTCTCCATCGCCGGCATACGTGCACGAGCCTGTACCACCTTCGTGGACGTGACCAATCATATCCGCTAGCTAATCGATAGTGATCAAAGACTTCGAGAAGGACGTCATCCGGGACCTTATCCATTCCTGAGAGCTGCGTCTGTTCTGGTTCTGAAATACCTCCACCGTCAGCAAGCATTAACTGATTAGGACTCGGAAGCCAGGGCTAGATCGACTGCCAAAAGTGCGTCCGTCTCTCTGGAAAAGCAAATACAGAACTGATTGTTGCATTCAATATGAGGGTCAAAAACAAAACGCCAATCGTCCCCTGGCTTCCGAGTGCAGATTTCAACCGCTCTTGGAACTGACCTGCAGTTGCATGATTACGTTCGCTCTCCTTCCCGGGTTCCATCGTTAGGATTTGATACGCGTGCTTGGCCTTCTATCAAACCCTGTATTTTGAGAGTAAGTGATAACTGTGATTACAGCAGCGCGGACGAACCGTAAGCACTCAACAGGAAACGCCCAAGGATCCGTTGAGCGCGCGCTCGTATACACGCACCCGGGAGAAAACATTTAATTCAACATACAAGTGTCGAGAAATGACAGGGCATATTTCTGGTCTTCTCTAAGATAGATATACATGAGGGATAGGATACATACTGCTCGACACCACTCCGTTATCAGGACTCGGAGCATATATAAAAAAACTAGGTAGTTGCTTGTAGCACACTCGGTTCTTGTTACGCCATCAAGGCGCATTATGTGCCCATCAGTCTTTTCCTATCCTTTCTGTTACTCCCTGGTTCAATCTGGTCAATCACGAACTACTCCAGTATATAGTAGCTAGGTATCAAACACATCGAGTCTCAGACTCGAGTTCCTGTATATTTAAGTATCTATTTGAACTATGTTACCTTTTTCCTTCTCTGGGTTTTCCTGCAAACAGCCTCAAAGGTCTAGACTGCTAAACACCTCCTTCGGAGCTCCCGAACCACGACTTCCAATCTCGCACGCGATACGGCCCACTGACCGTAATAGTTCTCATGTTTACACGCGCGCCAGTTTACTTGCCTTGTACAGCAACTGGGACGTAGAGCTTTTACTTGAGTTTACATGAGCTTTGCAACTTTAGCTGCCTCCTTTGCACGCTAAGTATGGAATTTGATAGAATAAAGATGCCATATGAACTTGACTATGGTGCATGCAGAAGCAAAATGCACCTCAACGCGTCTCACAGGGAGACCGGGTATCATGCTGTGAGAAATGCTCAGTGGGATGAAAACACTAATATCACTAGATTACATGCACCAAAGTGCGACTAAATATTCAAATAAAAAAGTCCATCACATACAGAGACGCATGATACTGCTTGTTCCCTCGCTTCCAGTTGTCCAACTATAAGGAGTTGTTTGTAAGACCTATGCTATTCGCGTCTTGCAAGCTTCAAGAAGTGCGCCACATAATCTAGCAGGTTCGCAATTGAAGACCCACGTCCCAAGAGGAAGACTACCGGAATAGAGAGAGCGAATTTCAACATCCAGAGACAGTGAAGACTGTTAGGCAGACAGCATGGGCACGACATACCTCCACATCACATCATCTACACACGCCACTCGAAATGACCACGTCGGTAGCAAAGCAGAACCATGACGATGGAAGACACACGCGTGCAATCTTCGCAAGAAAATCGTTGAAGGACAAGAGAGCTGGACACGACGTCCACGAGCCCACTCGCATTGAATCCGCAAATGAAGCCGGATGAGATGTTTATACGGAGACGGAGAGGATCAAGTCAGGGAGCGAGCAATAGCAGATACACAACAATCTAGTCTATAGAAGACCGTTTCAGCCGCTGAGAACTGTCCCGTCCTCGTACATACCCATATGGAATTACTGTTGTTTTCCCTCCTTCACCTTGATTGGCCTTTAACCTCGTTTGTCGTCGGTTTCTCAACTTCAGATACTTAACATCTTTATTCACGGCTGAGTGCGTCCTGCGATGGCGCTAGCCAGCGCGAATAGTTAAATGAGACGGGTGGGACGAGATGGGATGTCCGGGCGTCTGACGCTACACAACTTCAACAACATCAACATTTACGTGCTCTCACTAAATACTTCCCCAGATACCATACTCAAATGTTCTCATACCTTCCTGGTCCCCCAGATCCTACCCTTCGACAGCCATTCACAAACGCTGCATTTCTACCCCTCATCCTATGCTATTATACCCTAGCAGTGCTCGCCATTCTTCCGAACACATTCATATTCAAAATTTCCTTGCTACCTATTATTTTACGGTATGCTTGGCAGTGCGCCGTGGGTTCAATTTCTCGGAAGGGTTAGCGCGGTCGCTGGGACTGGAGAGTGCGGAAGGCTCAATCACTGGAATTTGCTTATGTGGTACGATAACCGTCAACTTGTCGTTCTTTTCCCCCAAGTGCGCATTTGCTGAAACGTCTGGACCGGATCAGATTGGGATGATTTTCATAGCGCTGAGGTCACTCGAATGGACATTCGCTAGCAAGCCTCTCAGGAGGTACGAACTACTCGCAAAGGACAAAAGACTCCTGTCGAACGGCCTTTGTCGTTTGGGAACGTTCTTCTTGACGCTTTTGATCTCCTCTGCAATCAGCGCGGAATAGGATGGTCCTGGTCATCAAAAAACTCGTCCCGTCCGTCTCCCTGTACGAGTCGTACTACAGCATATCCGTCCCTCGCGTCGATCTTGATGAAAATGAGTTTCAAACTGGTGGTGTACGACATCGCCGTCTATCTCGTGCAGCATATGCGTCCATCCGTGAACAATCCAAATGGGGGTACCCTCTTCGATCCAGACCTTACCCTGATACCGCGCTTTGCCCTCGCGGTCTTTTTCACCCTTTGTGGAGGCTTGGTGGTGTATACGACCGTCGACGCGATGTACCATCTTGCGACTCTAATCGGTCGAGTCGTCCTTCGGCAGCCAGCCTCGCAGTGGCCTTCACTCTCAGACCGTCCGTGGATGTCGACCTCGATCACTCAGTTCTGGAGTTTCCGCTGGCACCAATTCTTCCGACATATTTTCGTCGTTTTTGGTGCTCGCCCTGGAGGCAAGCTATTGGGGCAGCCTGGTGCACTTATTGGTGGGTTGTGGTGTCCGCAGTTATACATGACTTGGGCTTGTGGGGTCTCGGTCATGGGACGGAGTTCCGCACCGCCGGGGCTTTTTTCCTCCTGATGGGCGTTGGTGCAGCTATGGAGTATGCCTTCAAGAAGGTGACAGGGTTGCGAGTAGGCGGGTTGTTGGGGTGGGCGTGGACTATGGTTTGGACACTCAGCTGGGGTACTTTAATGTTGGATGCATGGGCACGACGAGGTCTAATTGCGTGTGACTTCTTTCCTGGCGGAATGCGACCTGGAAAAATACTTGTGGATGCCATTATCAGTCGTTTGAGCGGGTGACTGGATATCTACTCATAGATCTATAGAGATGGATAACTAACTAACTACTCCAATCGCTATGGTGAGCTTACATACTCGCTCGAGGACGGCCACTTCGGACGGCCACTGTGGACTCGGTCTCGCCCTGACTCGTTCTCAGAGCATCACTGTTAAATGGGCGTCTCTGACACGCCTTCCGTCTCTCGTATATCGCAGGATCACTTGAGACATCCTCGGGTAACCCTGTTTATAAGGCAATGTCCTCGACCCTTGATCTCGTCAACAATCAAGGACTTTTACTGCAGTGCTCTTATGTCTGCGATTAAAGCGTCAATTACCTGCTGCCTTCAATTTAATTTCAATGTTCTAGACTGCTTTGAAACAATACCATGCGCTCACAGCGCAAGATCTGGAAGCGCATTCACTCGCTGTGGAGCTTATCTATTGCGATTCTCCAAGCGCCGTCCTCGACCGTATTTCGAAAACAGAGTGACTTCAATGCATTCCGGAAGGGTGATGAGAGTTTGATCAAATGGCTTGAACCAACGGTCAATATCTTGTTCGCGCTCTCGGAGGTGGTTGGGGAGGTATTCGGACTGATAGTAAGCGATCCATATATGCTCACGAACGAGGAAACTCGCATGACGATAGCAACAATTTTACGCAGTGTCAAAAAGGGTACGCAATGACTACTCAGCTATCATTCATGCTACGCTGATCCTATTTCCGACTGGATGATCTAACAGCAACGGACAAGCTGACCTGTGCATCCTAACCGAGCGCTACCTCTTCTATCCTAGTTAATCTGAAAGCACTAACTGAAACCTATGCAGGACTCGGCATCCACCTGGTTTGGGTCCCACAACTACGTGACTCCAAGGCGCAGAAGGAGGCACGCAAACTAGCCCTACATGAAATAGAATCCACCCCTCCTTCGAGGGTACACGAGGTCCTCACGGCGGCATACTGCCGCGATGTGGCACGCAAACGAGCTTACAAAAACTGGGCCACAGACTGGCTAGCTGATAGAGGAAGACGTCCCCACGACCACTCTTTCATCCACACCCACACCATCACAGATGCACCCAACGGAAAAAAACACCCCCTCTTCATTGCCGCAACTGTCACTGGAGGCAAAAACAACAGAAACCAACTCTATACACGACACACAACCTCCACAGCCCTAAGGTGGGCTGTCGGTCGTGCGTTCGTAAGCGACTACTACACAACACGATTTCGGCCGGAAACCGCCCGCGAAGAGCTCACATGCCCATGTGACGCCACATCACCGCATTCCATGGAGCACATCCTTTCCCACTGCCCATCCCACGCCGCTTTCCGCCAAGAACTCGACATTCACCCCCTCCGAGGCGAACCTGTCTTCCATGCCTACTTCCACGGAAGAGCCCATATCTTTCTAACCTTTTTACAGCACACACCGGCTACTTTCAAGTCAGTAAATCAAAGAATTCCTGAAGACCACGGATGACCGGTGGCACCAGAGGGACAACAAGTCCATAACCAATGTACCTTCATTCGACTCTAAACTATAATGGCTTATCCCACCTAACCTCACTAATCATTAATTTTGACGGTCTCCTACATGTGTAGTGGCTTAACTTATTCAACTATCTTTATGGCTCACCCAATTGTATTTACTGAGGCACCTAAAGTAGATACGACCGCTCTTGCTTTAGGAAGCTGCACGCGGAATAAAAATTGGATCAAATATAAAAATAAAAAAATAACCGAACGCTACCATTCTTTGACAGTTGGCATGGAAATATGCTTTCAGGGAACTAATCACAAGGAGATCTCAGACAGTGGCTCTCTCCTCACCCATCCATCAATCACAATATCGTATGGATACTCACCATAACGGAACTGCAAGGTGGCTTATCAATAGCCACACTGTAAATAAGTAGAAGATGAACCCCTCCATATTATGGATCTGCGGTAATTGTTCGCTTCTTCTCCCGAGTTTTCATCATACTCATTCACGCTCTGGTTTCATAGCAGGCTCGGTACGTAGTTCTCTCAGCGCCTGAGAACTTACATAGTCAATAAGCTCCACGATCGTTGAAGACATTAAGAATATGCGAAAGGCCAGCTTACGTTGGTCTATTTCGATTACGAAGCGCAACGTCCGCGGCTCGCTTTCCTCTATTCTGGACCAACTCTACGATGACTCCTGAGGCATTTTTTCTGAGTTATCTGCCACGCACAGTGATGGCTCGGATCAACCAAATGAAGCCACACTCACACATCCACGAGAGATGATTGAATTATCAAGGCAAGTCCCGATTTACGTTGTCGTGCAGGCGATAGACGAACGTCCGAAGTCCTCACACCGCTGGAACTCCATCACCGCGGGAGAAGAATCTTATCAAATTTCCCGGTTCGAATCCGTGTATATGCGTCATGAGTCGCCCCGAGCCAGATATTCAGACAGTTCTAGATCCATTGACACCCTAATGTGTGCCTCTTCACGGTGTACAAATCTAATCCGTGGTGAGTCGAGGCAAAGCGTGTTCCTGAATGAGGAGAGAGAGGCAGAGGTGACTGGAGAGAGTATGAGCAGCCCCTGAAGTAACCTAAGACTTCTTCGAACCTGAGGGTCGTTGTGCTTGAACTTGGAGAAAACGCTGCTCGTTGGTTCTTGCACTCGACGTCGTCGAAAAGTTGTTTAGCATACAGAAAAAAGAGAGAGAAAACGGTTCGATTGTTGATTACTCTACTTTGCTGGTCATACTACAAGCATTGTATGTACCTTTATTAGAGAGACCAGTTGAAGGAATGGTATGAAGGCAGTAGAAGATGTATTTGGATGAAAGAGGGCGAAGCCGAGCGAGACAAGACGAAAGGGGACGAACCCACCCAGGCAATCTGAATAACAAGTTTAAGTTTAAGAAAGACACAATGTCAAGAGTTGTGAGGGAAGAAAGAGTAAAACGGGTCCAGCCAGAAGTGGTGACGGCCGGAGATTTCACGTCCAACGCCCGAGCCATCCTAACAATGATCAAAAGGTTACACGCACTCCTCGGGTCGTTAACATATTAAACTATCATCATCATATCATCAAACATCCACCACCGTTGCTAAGCTAAAACCCTCCGCGGTTGTTTGGTTTGTAGCCTAAGCGAATGATCGATCGATCACAAAAAAATCAAAATCAAATCATGATCAGGGCAAGCAAGACGAGAGACTATATCTCGTATGAACGCGGCGCGTAAATGTATATGACTGACTGCACGGTCACATGATCAAATCGCGACATGTCATTCGATATTACGTGACTCAGATACTCTCATATATAATGTTTGAGCTTGACGAGCTTGACATTCAAAAAAATATCTTTACTCTTCTAGTTATCGTTTTCATGGCCACAGCCGATCTCGTTTTCTATACTGCCAAAGTACGCGCTTTCCCATCTCCACTGATGCAGACAACTGATTTTGTGGATTTGTAAATTTTGCAGATCTGCCCGTACGCTCAACGGGTTCGTGCAACCAGCCTTTATTCAGTATGTTCGCTTTTCCTGATTCGCGCCACACAGGTAGAGCTCGCTTTCCAAGAGGGGGGGCAAATGTCACGAGATACCAAATTGATTTTCGGAACAAGCCCGGATGGTATGCGTCGAGAGTGAACCCGGCTAGCAAAGTCAGTCCGTGAATTGTATGCCCTTTATGCTCAAATAATATAATATGACCCGTGGCAGGTCCCAGCAGTCGCATACGGAAACACCGGATCAGACCCTGAGAATCCCTCCTCAGAATCCGTCAAGATAGCCGAGTCGCTGGTTCTGCTAGAGTTTGTGGCCGACTTGTACCCTGATTCTGGTCTGCTCCCAAGGATCCGGTTGAACGTGCGCAGGTGCGCTTCTTCATCGACGCTGTTTCGACCAAGCTGTTCGCACCCTTCCGCGCTTTCTTCTTCCGGGGAGAGGAGCCGGATAACTTCATCGCTGCACTGGCGGAGACCCAAGAGCTGCTCTCACCTAGCGGGTTCGCCGTTGGGGATCAATTTACGATCGCGGACGCCGCACTGGCGCCATTTCTTGGTCGTTGGGAGTTGCAACTTCGTAATGACGTGGGCAAATTTCCGGAAGGGACCGGTCCGCGGGTACACAAAGAGATTTTCGAGAGCGAGCGCTTTGAGCGCTTGCAGAAGTATTTTGCAAAGATAACAAGCCGGCAGAGCTTTAAGAATAGCTTTGATCCGGTACGTGCAGCTAGTAGTAGAGTTTTCGATGGAATTTGTTCTGAATGATTGGGATAACAGGAATATGTGCTGAATCTAACGTGTATTTAAGCTGACAAGCTAAGTGAACGAGGGGGGGGGAAAGTGGGAGCAGGAGTGGAAGGAAATTAGTGGAAATTAGTTGTCTGCACTATTTGTACTGTTGTTCGTCACTCGAGTGACTGTCACTTTATCCTCCCTCTGTCAATCTCAATTTCAATTCATCATCAACTCAACCATTGACATTAATAACATTAACATAAATTCTAACCCACGCGTAGAATAAACACACTCCACGGGGTTTTTATTCCCAAACTCGTAACGTGTACGTTGAACCGAACTTCATGTCAAAATCATATCATTTGAATGGCTCAGCCCCCTTATAGTAACATACCCATGAACCCCTCCATCGATCGCTCTCTTCAAAATGCTACTCAACCAACCCTGTTGACGATGGTAGAGACAGAACCCACACAACCCGTTCCTCCTTCCCCTCGCCCCCCCGTTGACCCTTCGGCCGTCGCACCCCTACTCACCCCTGCCATATCCGCTCCGCAGTCTCCGTCTATAGAGAAACAGAACAACGCGGAGGTGGCACCCCAACCCGTGTCGGAGAGTCAGAACGGCACCACAGATCGTCAGCTCAATGTCACGGACGCCTTGAGCTATCTTGATGCCGTGAAAATCCAGTTTCATGACAGACCGGACGTATATAACGTCTTTTTGGACATCATGAAAGACTTTAAAAGTCAGGTGTAAGTCTTCGCTTCACTGTTCACTATTTCCCGCTTCCTCTATTTTTGTTGGGGGCCACTGGCGCGTGCACGCTGCTCTCGTTGCGAGGCCAAATAATTGGACTCGGACCCGGACTGCTGTCTTCCATCACTTTTTTAATTTCTTATCCTGTTCCTCACGGTGCGCACTTTCTACAGGATTGATACTCCTGGAGTGATTCAGCGTGTCGCAAGCCTATTCCACGGTCACCCTTCTCTCATTCAGGGATTCAACACCTTTCTTCCCGTCGGATACCGCATCGAAGTCGGCTCTGATGCACAGTCATCCGAAGTTATTACCGTCACGACCCCTTCTGGGACCATGTTACAATCAACTACCACCCCCGGCATCACTCCCAGCATCCCCCCACCGCCACCAGCACCAGCTCCGTCAGCGCCACCACCAGAGTCAGGTCAGCTGTCGTCGGACCGGCCTCCCGCCACTGCCCCGACACCTTCATCCGCTTTAGGGTTGTCCAACACCCCAAAGTTATCTGGGGGCTCCATTGACACCCCCACACTCGACAACCACGAACGCCAAGAACTGGGTCCTGCGATGGATTATGTCCAGCGCATCAAGACACGTTTCAGTAACGATCCAGACACGTATAAGCAGTTCTTGGAGATCCTTTCCAGCCACAAGTCTAGCGAAAATAGCGTTCGTCTTTTGTCATTATTTCTATACATATAATTCTAGGGCACATCTGCTGACACCGGGTGCGGCAGGCTGAAGTTTTTCAAAAGGTTGAAGAACTTTTCAAGGACGCCCCGGACTTGTCCTCCGCGTTTCGCGAATTTTTACCCGGCGCGAGTGGTGCCCAGGATAACGATGGTCTTGGCGTGCTCAAGGGGCCCAGCACCCGAACCAGTACGCCCACCGGAGAGCATGCACGTGCGCAAAAACGGAAACAGCCAGCGGAACAGACAGCAGCTCCCGTGTCTGCCCCCGCCAAGAGAAGACGAAAGGTCGCAGAAAGAGATAAGGACAAAGAAAGGGATGCGGGGCGTGCGACTAGCAGCCGGGTAAGCAAAGCTGTATGATCCCCCCCTCTCTTCCCCTTCCTTGGCTCACGGACTTGCTTTACACTTTGTGAAGGCCAAGCAACATCCAACAAGTCGTGATCCGCCCGCGTTTTCCCATTACAACACTATCCCCGCTCCTCCGTCACCACGCCGTTCTAGTCATACATACTCACACCTTGCGCCTCCCCAACCGCGCCACAAAACTATGCGCAGCCGGGTCAAGCCATGGCGCCTCCACTTCAGCCGATGGCGCCCGTGACCAACTTTGATGAGACACAGTTCTTCGCCCGCGTAAAAGCTGCACTTGATTCGCGCGAGACATATCATGAGTTTCTCAAGCTCGTAAACTTGTTCACGCAGGACTTCATCGACCGTGCGCGCCTCGTGCGCGAATGCCGCTCTTTCCTTGGTGAGGGAGAGTTGATGGTACAGTTCAAAGAGATCCTGGGATGGGATGAAGCTATGGAGCGCGCGGCCCTGACCAAGGAACGAGAAGAACTGTACCAGCCCCCAGGACGGCCATTAACGATCCTGGATCGCCCCAGCCGCGAGGAGTTAAATATCCGGTATGGCAGTTATCGGCGTTTACCCGCAGACGTACGTGCCTTTGTCACCTTTTCTCTCTTCACAGTCCGTAGGATCAAATCGATGTTGCGTAGGAGATCAACGTGGAATGCAGCGGTCGCGACGAGATGTGCAAATCTGTGTTGAATGACGAGTGGGTCTCCCATCCGAGCTTCTCGAGCGAAGACTCAGTCTTCATGGCGCACAAGAAAAATATATACGAAGAAGCGCTGCACCGAACCGAGGAAGAGCGTCACGAGTATGATTTTCACATCGACGCGCTTGTGCGCACGATCGGTGTGCTTGAACCCCTTAATCATAAAACCATGGCGATGAACCCCGACGAACGCTCCCTCTTTCGTCTGAAGCCTAATTTCGGTGGTGCGGGAAAGGCGGTGCACCAGCGCATCATCAAGAAGATATACGGGCGGGAACCGGGACTCGAGGTCCTCCAAGCGATGCAGGATACGCCCGCTCTGGCGCTGCCCGTCGTGCTCGCAAGGCTGAAACAAAAGGAGATCGAGTGGAAGCGGGCTCAGCGCGAGTGGAACAAGATTTGGCGGGCTGTGGATGCGTCCAACTACGCGCGCTCTCTGGACCATCAGGGGATCTCGTTCAAAATGGCCGATAAGAAGGCGCTCACGTCCAAGGCATTCGTCGCGCAGATTGAGGCGATCATGGAGACTCAGATGGCTCGTCGCGCAGCCCTCGTCGATCCGCTCTTCGCGCGCGCGCGTCCACAGCATCAGCTAGCTTTTGAGGTGGAAGACCCGGACGTGCTACGGGATGCGGTCAAGTTGGTGTTTTCGTACATATCCAGCTCAGTGGTACGCAGCTCCGTCTGGATGCGGCGCGGAAGAGCTGGATCGAGGTTAGGCTCTATGGTATCGTCCGTGCCTTTTTTCAACTTAGCGATTGGGACGAACGGCCTTCGGCTTCGGCTTCGGCTTCAGTCTCAGCCTACGCGTCAGCGTCAGCGTCGGCTTTGTCGTCGGCATCGGTTTTGGCATCGGGGAGACCCGCGCGACTTGGAAGCAGCACGTCGTCGTCATGGGCAGCAGCGGCAGCGGTCCGAATTCGCATCCGGCCGGTATGGTGGTAGCACCCGCGCTTGCGACAACACCAGCAGATTCGGCAGTCGGCGCGACAAATGGTGCTGAAGATGCGGATGCTACGGCGGGGGTGTTGGTACGAGCACGGGTACGGGCTTGATCTCGCCACGTTTAGTATCGGGGCTTAGCGCGCGGAACAATGGTGGTGGCGGTGGTGGTGGTGGTGGTGGTGGTAATGGCAGTGGTGGGAGCTTGTTGCCAGCCAATTTCACAGGAGGTGATTTGCGTAAGAGTTTGCTCAAGAGCGAACAGGCTAAATCGACGCGCGGTCAGGCGCAGGCGCAGGCGAATCCTCCCTTGGTGCCGTCGCCTTCGCCCAAGAGTTCCACAAGGGCTTCGCCGGCTCCGGCTTCGGCTCCTGTGGCGGATAATGAAGATTCGGCGCGGAACGATGCGCCGTCGCTCCCAATTGTTGACTCGAGTTCGAATTCGAGTTTCACTGGTGCTGAGAAGCGTAGGTCGAAGCGGAGATCATTTTTTACGAATACTTGGTTTTATACACTTCTTCGGATGGTCGAGGTGCGTCTGGTTTCTTTCTCTCTCTCTCTCTCTCTCTCCTTTGTGGGTACATGAAGGGGAAAACAAAAAATAATTTGGGCTGACGATGTTTGCATTTGAGGTTCTATATTGCCGCTTGCACTTGATGAAAAATATCGCTCTGGAACGCATGAACGATTCGAGCTTCGAGTCAATGTCGAGCGCTGCCACCCCTATGGATCTCGAGCTTATGCAGGCGTCGTCAGGTCTTCAAGATGGTCATGGTCAAGGTCAAGGTCAGCGACAAGGACAAGTGCGGATCACCGCGTCGCAATATTACGAACTCATGTTGGAGACCTGTGAAAGGTTATTCGATAATCAGATCGAGCAGCTTACGTTCGAAGACCAGATGCGCGAGATGTTTGGCTTAGAAGTACGTTTCCATTGGTTTTTTTTTTCTTCCTCGCCTGTATGTGGGTGGGGTCTTTTGATCGGGCCGCGCTGATCTGGGTGAGTTGTAGGACGCTTACAAGATATTCACCATTGATAAACTCTTGGCCGTCTTGGTCAAACACGTACGTACCCCCTTGTCAAGGCACGCCCGTCCACGGTCTCGCCTGCTCACTTGCTTGACTGTATGTGTGCGCCCTCCCAACACACACATAGGTCCAGAGTTGGGAGCAAGATCCCAAACTGGAAAAAATGGCGAAGCTGCTTTGGGACGAACGACGTCTCGAAAATCCAACTGTCGAGGACCATCGAAAGTTCCGTAGACAAGCGGAGGAGATTTTAGGACCCGAGGACAACTTATTCCGCATCGATTGGGTAAGAATTAAGTTCAGCTGACTTTTTTATATTCCATTGTCGTTTACTTGAACCACCGCCTCATATGACCCTCGCATCTCGGTCGTCATCTTCAGCTCCCAGAATCCAAGATGATCACATTCCAGTTGCTCAGCAAGGACGGTTCAAGCCTTGACGACGCCGAAGTGCTTTCAGGTCGTTGGCAAGGTTACGTCGAAGGGTTCGTGTCAGAAGTGGAAACTCCAGGCGTGTCAGTGCTCAAAGTTCGCCGACCATTCCTTCGAAGGTCAATCAATCATACTTCTTTTTTTTTTTTTCTCTAACGTGACAATGACAACGACAACAACAATAGATCCCTTCCTGCGACCATGAGTACAGCAGTATCAGCAGTATCAGCAGGAGAGCAAAGCTTTTGCGCCCGCGGAGGCTTAGAGATTAAAGTGTGCGTGCGGACCTATCGTCTCTTCTACGTTTCGCGCACCGAGGACGTCTTGTGGCGCATACCTTCCAACGCCGAGCGCGAACGCGCGAACGCGAGATTTGCCGTGAGGAACGCGGCTCGTGTACGATGGCTTGAGAAGTTTACGTTTGCTACCGCTACTGGTAGCAGAGGTGGAGGCAACGGACTTGACTCTGCTACGGCGACGACCTTTGAATAATTTTTTTTTTTCTTTTATTTACAGTAGTTTTCTTTTTTTTTTCTTTTCTTCCTTCTCCTTTTTTGTTTTGTTTTTGTTTTTGTTATTATAGAATAGGTCTATGTGCTAATCTTTTTCCTATTGTTTCGTATTTGCGATTCTGGGTAAATGAATTAATTGAGTGGGGAAAAAAAAAAAAAAAGGTAATGCAATACGAATGAGGAGATGAGGTAAGGTGGTCCAGTACGTTGTAGACCGATTCCAAAGAGAGGGGAAAAACAAAATTGTGTTGTATTACATTCATATTCATTTACGAAATGAGCAAACGTAGGGAGAGAGGGAGAAAGAGCAAAGAATGAGGGGAGGGGAGGGTGCCATTATCATCAAAAGAAAAAAAATCATTCAAACTAAAGCTGAAGCAGCAGATTAAATAAGACGACATATTCTTTGACAACACGAGAGGAGAAAAAAACGATGCATGCACACACACGCACACGCACACACATACTCAGAGAGAGAGAGAGACAGATACAATCGGTAGCTGGCTGTGTGCCAACCCAACCCATTACTTCTTGCTCAAAGTCAGCGCTCGCATGCTCTCCTCGAGCACACCCAACCCCGTCTCCCGCACACAAGCGCCCAACTTCACGCATGCCGGCTGCTGACCAGCTTGGGTCTGTGTCGACGACGACGAAGGGGGAGGTTCGACATCGACGACGCGCACGACGGCCGTGCCTTCCAACACACGTCGGACTTTGTCCGCATCCCAAGCAGGCACGCGCGCACTCGAGGTCGGGTAGGTAGAAGAGGAAGAGGAAGAGGGGACATAGAGGAGGAGCCTGAAAATGCCTGCCAGAATGCGCTGCCGAGACGCTGCATGAGCGTTTGCGAGGCCATCGTCGCGAGCGCGGCGTGCTGCGGCGATGGTGCCGATGTTGTTGATGTAGAGCCAAGTTGTGGAGAAGAAGGTGGTGTGGGATATGCTGATGCCGCTGATGTTGAGGTGGATGTTGCCGAGTAGGAAAGGCCGTGGTGTTTGCCACTGAGTGGGGAGAGGGAATGTGCTGCTGCGGGATTGCGCATGGATGACGTGGAAGAGAAGTAGTGCGGGCGGAGACCAGCAGCAAGGCCTGTGAGCGGTGGGGGAGAGGGTGACGCCGACTGCTGCTGCTGCTGCTGTTGTTGTTGTTGTTGGGAGGTAATAGCGTGTTGGTGTTGCTGCTGTGCCATGCGGGTCCACAGTTGCATTCGGTACCTGAGCAGCATAATGATCAGGATCAAGCTCTACACAAAAAGGAAAAAAAGTACACGTACGCATCGAGCATCTTCATTGTGAACGGATTCGCGTCCGTAAACGTGTCAAATGGCGCAGGCTTGCCGGGGGCCCAAGCGTCGCGAGACCCACGGTGTTAATAGGGGTGTTGGTGTTGAGAGACGGGTTGATGTTTTCTTGCAGAGTTGGCTTGATTGCCGCACCCACAAGCAGGTCGGGGATCGTGACAGTATGCACGGGTGTGATGCCACCAAACGTGGTGCTGCTGCCACCCCAGAACGCCTTGGCCGCGAGGCGCGGGGACGCCGTAGCGGCGAGGTCTTTGTGTGTGTTTGGCGTGACCAACGGAGACGGTGTGGAGATGGGCAATGGGCCAGGCGGGGGGAGAACAGGCGAACCAGTGCGTCCAGAGGCAGAAAGGAGGGATTTCTTGAGAGCTTTGATCTCTTGTTGCAGAGCAGCATTTTCTGACTTTGTCGAGCCAAGCTCAGCATGGATAGCGTCGATGAGCCTATCACGTTCGGCGACATCGCTCTCCAAAGTGGTTATATATTCTGTATACAAAGAAAAAAAATACGTGAATTGTCGAGAAAAGGCGATGACGAGGTGCACTCACCCCTGCGACGGTTGCGGAAGTTGCGGGCGCTAATTTTGTTACGCAGCTGGCGTTTTTCCTTGCTGGACATTCTTTGATACTCCTCTGCAGTGGGGCGCCAATCATCCATTGTATTGTCGAAGGGGTCCAACTTTACGACGGAGCTAATATGAACCTTTTTCTGGACACCACCAGAGTGGACAACGGGTTTGCGATCCTTGCTTTTGTTTCCTGGTTTGACTGGGGGGGGAGTGACAGGCCCGTCGTCATCGTCATCATCCTCTTCACGACGATGCTCTTCCTTAGTAGCATCGTCATCACCAAATTCACTAGGAGACTTTGAAGTAGTAGGGGTGGCCATTAGCTGTGGATCGATGGCAAATGATGGAGATAGGTCGCCAGAGATACTAGTGGAACCCGAGTCGGGACTGTCGTTGGAGAATGTGAGGAAATCCCATGGGGAGCTGGTGACAGACTGAGAGACGGTGGATTTGGTGATAAGTAAATCGTCATGAATATTGGAAAATTGAACCAAAGGTTGTTGAGGTCGGAGTACGAGTCGATTATTGTGGGAACGAGGGGGGATTGTTGCCTGGAACTCGAAGAGGCATTAAAATTGTCGAGTTCAGTAAAAGCGGATAAATCATTTGAATCGAAAACGAAAGGTGAGGGTTCAAGTGGATTTTCCTCGAACATAGCTCAAAAGTGGGTCGGTCAATGCGGGGAAAAGGCAGGGCAGGGCCAGGTGAGGCGAGACGAGACAAAGTTGACTCGACGAAGACGAAGGTCTCGAGCTTGCGTAAGCGTTAGTGTAGGTGTGAGTAAGTGTAAGTGTAAGCACTAGCACTCACACTCACTAATTCTTATTATCATATCATGGCCCTCCAGACACAGACAGGCACATCCACAGACCTCAACGCCCAAATATTTCAACGACTTCATCCAAGAGCATATCTCGAACGATTTATTAAAGAAGACATCCGTCCGGATGGCAGAGAGGCAACAGAATGGCGTGATCTCTCTGTGCACGTAGGTTCCATCTCGACCGCTAACGGTTCTGCCCTCGTACGCCTTGGAGATACCACCGTCATCTGTGGTGTCAAGGCTGAGATCGCCGAGCCAGACCTTGAACGACCCAAGGAGGGTTTTCTTGGTTCGCCGCCCACCCCCGTCCGTGTGTGATTCGCCTCAAATTAATAATGTACCTCTAGTCCCGAATATCGACCTTCCAGCTCTATGCGGGCCGCGCTTCAAGCCGGGACCCCCGTCCGAGGAGGCACAAGTACTTTCTGACCGTCTCGCGTCTACGATCACCGCGTCCGTCGTACTTACGAATAACGTGATGCTGTCCCCCCTGACAAAGTACTGCCACAGCGCCGGCGTTCTCCCACTCTCGGCGCTATGTATACACCCCGAGCGCGCTGTCTGGGTGCTCTACGTGGACGCGACATGTATTAATTACGATGGCAACGTATTTGACGCTGCGCTCATCGCGATGGTCGCCGCACTCAAAAACAGTACGGCCTCTTGATGACTCATGACGCTCGCTCTCTTTCTAGCTCTAACTACAAATTCGATACCCGATTTAACAGCGACCCTACCAACGGCTACCTTTAACGAAGAGACAGGCCGCACGATGTGCTCGCGGAAACTTCGCAAGCCATTGCCGCTCGAATGTCTTCCAGTCTCGTATACTTTTGGCGTATTTGACGGGTAAATGCTCCTTCCAGTTTGTGTCGTGCTATCGTGGCTTAGCACCGTTCGCCCCATCAGGACTACGGTCCTCGCGGACCCTGCTGCATTTGAGGAGCCACTACTGGACACATCCATATCGATCGTGCTCGATGAGGGTGGAGCCCTCCTGTCCGCGGGCCAGCTTGGAATTGCTGATAAGGACACGATGTCTATGTGCGTTTCTGCGGCGAAAGAACGCCTTGAAACGTACGGACGTGAAATATATGCATTCTTGGAATGATTCATTATGTGACCGTCGGAAATGGTGTGGTGACCGTTCGCGCACGAAGGAACTTGTGGGGTTGTTGGATGGCTCAGGGCAGCCGCTGGCCAGAGACTAGAGGGGTGAAGTGTGAGAGCCAGTCAGAGTCAGAGTCAGAACACGAGACCAAGTAAACGCTGGTTTTGGGATCACTTGATGTGATTGATTGTATTTTTACAAGAGCTATGACCCCTTAACCCCCCCCTCCCTCCCTCCTCGGTCCTGCGTTACCCTTCTCCCTCTCACTTAAAGCACTGATAACCGAGATGATTGTTGACCAGACCCATTTTGAGCGAGCAATCCACCAGATACAAAACAAGGTGACCCCACCCGAGCACGATTATACGCAGCACCAACTCGAAAATGGATATACAGTCAGCACCCAGGAGCGCGTTGTCAAGGAGGTCTGTCTCCCGGTTTCCTATCTAAATGCATGTATGCCTCGATGCGATGAGCGAGGTCGGGATAGGTGCAGGCACCCGCGATGACCATTCCGACAGACGATCAGTTCTTTTCCAAGACGGAGAAGGGCAAACCCGACATTGCGTTCCTGAAAGATCACTTTTTTCGGGAGGGGCGGATCAAAGAGGAACATGCATTGTTTATCATCGAAAAAGCGACGCAACTCTTACGTGCTGAGCCGAATGTTTTGGCCATTGAGGCTCCCGTAACAGGTGTGTCACAACCGTCGCTTAACTTATTACCCCCATCTGTCCCTATCTCTGACTTTCGATTGCAGTTTGCGGTGACATTCACGGACAATACGTGTGTAGCTTAACTGATGATCGTTGTCGACTCTCTTGCTCTGGCTTACCTACATAATCATAGTATGATCTCATGAAACTATTCGAAATTGGCGGAAAACCAGCCAATACCCGCTACCTTTTCCTAGGAGACTATGTCGACAGAGGCTACTTTAGCATCGAGGTACGTCTTTCTTTAAGCTTATTGCCCGTCAATCCCCCGTCAATCCTGATATGCCTGGCTTGTAGTGTGTGCTCTACCTCTGGTCGCTCAAGATTTGGTACCCAGATTCGTTCTTCCTCCTCCGGGGAAACCACGAATGTCGGCATTTGACTGACTACTTCACATTCAAACTCGAATGCAAGCACAAGTACTCTGAGCGGGTGTACGAGGCGTGCATCGAGTCATTCTGTGCGCTACCCCTCGCCGCGATCATGAATAAGCAGTTCCTTTGCATTCACGGTGGGCTATCGCCCGAGTTGCACACAATTGACGACATTCGCAAGGTGAGTCCTGTCATCCCTCTCAAAATCGGTGGGTTCTAGAATACACGCGCGTGCCTTTTCCTCTCCTAGCTCGATCGGTTCCGCGAACCACCTACGTCCGGTCTTATGTGCGACATTCTATGGTCGGACCCTATTGAGGATTTCGGGCAGGAGAAGAGTCTGGATAACTTTGTGCACAACCACGTGCGAGGGTGTTCGTACTTCTATACTTACAAAGCCGCATGCGAGTTTCTCGAGCGCAATCGCCTGCTATCTATCATTCGTGCACACGAAGCGCAAGATGCTGGGTACGTCAACCCCTTATCTATGCCTCTTCTTCGCCGCTTATCGGAATGTTTTGCTGGTCGGGGATCCTATTTCAGGTATCGCATGTATCGTAAGAGCCGCAAGACTGGCTTCCCAAGTGTCATGACGCTCTTCTCTGCCCCGAACTATCTGGATGTGTACAACAACAAGGCGGCAATGGTCAAGTATGAGGCGAACATGTTCAGCATCCGGCAGTTCAACAACATGCCGCACCCGTACTGGTTGCCCAACTTCATGGACGCCTTCAGTTGGAGTCTGCCCTTCGTCGGTGAGAAGAGTGCGCAGACATTTCCCTCTATATGCCGTGTACCATTGATGATCGGTGGTATACTGCAGTCACGGACATGCTGGCCGCTGTGCTCAATATATGCACGCAGGAGGAGCTCATGGAGGGTACAGGAGAGACAGTCGTGAAGGTGTCACCGGTAGATGTGGTCGAGCGTCGCAAGGTAATCAAAAACAAGATCTTGGCGGTTGGGCGCATGGCTCACTTATTCTCCCTGCTTCGGTGCGTAACTCGATCCGACTGCCATGTCCATCTTTGCTGAATAAATCTGCTCACTTGTGGCGTCTCCCTTGTATAGCGAGGAGTCGGAGCGCGTGTCGGAGCTCAAGAACATCTCTGGCTCGTCCAGGCTTCCATACGGTACGCTCGCACTCGGCGCAGAGGGCATCAAGAACGCAATCAAGACCTTTGACGATGCGTGCGTTGGCTCTTACCCTTTCCTGTTCTTGGGGAGGTTGGATCATGACGTGTGCGCTAATTTGTTTTTTTTTGGGGGGGGGGGCTGTAGACGCAAATCGGATATCGATAATGAGCGCTTACCACCGGTTGAGGAGAAGTCGTCCTCGCCCTCGCCATCGTCGCAGGGCGCGGGCATGAATACCGGCGCTGGCCCGAGCACGAATGCAGCCACTGCTACTGGGAGCAAAAGCGTTACGTCGCAGTTTAAGAGGACGACGAAGGAAGGAAAGTTGACATTGGCACAGAGCCGGTGACCCGCCTTTTACTGATGGTAGACTCTCGGGTGCACTCACAGGCGTGTATGGTCTACCTGGTGCTTTTTTGGGTATGTGCGTGTGTGTGTGCGTTTTTTTTTGGATTGGCCTGTATTGATTAGTCTATGCTGTGAGAGGAGGAAGAAGCGATCTAATAAGTTGGTTGTATTATTGTATGCACTGTAGCTTAGAAGTCAGGTTGCATCTCCTCTTTCTCTGACAAATTTAAGTTAGTCTTAGTCGGATGAGACCCCACTCCCACCAGTAGCGGGCAGTTCTCCATCCCCTAATAGACTGTTGTGGAGAAGTTCTTGTAAGTAGTGATATCTTATGCAGCCGCTCGTGGTGTTGCACAGAGGGGATTGGGGCACAGATACAAAAATACCTTCCTTCTCACCGACATGGATAAATTTAAGGCGGACGGGTTGATGACGTCCTTTCGTCGTCTTTGTGGGTAGGGGTCATCCCCGACGCTCTCAGCATTCTCTCCTCCAAGCCACCTCTGGGTTAATTCACTCTGGTTCTCGAGCCCTGGTCATCAGGATTTTGCGTGCTTTTGTTAGCTAACAAAGCAAAACGTTTTCTTGCGCGTAGATACGTCAAGATTACAATCTGCACAAGCGGGCTCGAATTCCCGTGTTTTCTTCCTTTTTTTTTTTTGTTTTGTTTTTGTTTTTTTGTTTTCGCTCGCTAAAGGTGTCGACAGGTTTGCATCTTTCATGGGCGATCGAAAGAGTCAATCACACAGTTTTCCAGCAGCGTCATTTCGTTTGGTGGATCGGGCTTTGCATGGGTCGCATACCCGTTGCATCACTCTCATGCCACTTTTTTTTTCCTTTTATGGCACGACAGACACCGGGCACAAAACTATACGTGTCCTTCATCGCCCTGCATAATGGCTTGCGCAGCCTGGAACTTTAACGACTTTTTATTTTAAGAATCGGAATTGGGGTTTTACTTCTTGGCGAAGATGGTTGAGGAATCGGTCTGGACAACCATCGCCAGAGATCGATGCGATTTGATGTGGACATTCGAAATCTTCAAATTAATCACAACTTGGGGCCGTTTCTTTGCGGAAGACATCCCTACTTCGCAGTCCTTGGGGACCTTTCATTAAGCCCTATCAAGGGACAAGCTGTCTGAAGTTATGGATGGATCAATAGACCGCGGCTTTAGCATTGCAATATCAATCAAATCGGATCGAGTTTGCAAGTAATACGCTGTTGCCATGAGCGAGCTAGTTCTAGAAAAGGGACCGTAATATATACCGAGGTGACTGACAACGAGGTTAAACCCATACCTTGCCATGATCGTAGATACGACAAGTTGTGCTTAGAGACCGGTGTCCGGTTGACCGTCCTCAATGGGCCGAAAGGTATGTTCAACAGTCCGTCCCAAGGTTTAATTGAGCTAATGAGACGGATTATTGTCCAACAACATGCGTAGCAACCCCATAACAGTCGAGTTGAGACCCAAGTGGTACTTTCACAATGAGATTATCTTGCCAATATCCAGATGGCTCTGTGGGGGGATAGAGGACTTGAATGACACTATTATTCACTTTGAATGGCCTTGTCAGATCTCGGGGGAAGGGAACCAATGAACTGGTTATTCAATTGAGATCATCTGAGCTGCAGTATCAACGACTTCCAAAGGGTGAGCTCATCTGCCATGAGGTGATCGAAGATGGGAGTCTTGATGAATTTTCAGAGGGTTAAGACTGACACAACTCAAGTTGACATGAATCTTGAAGAAATCATTGTTGTGTCATTGGCGACAGCGAGGCAGAGAAAGTGTTAAGTTGTGAGTCAGTTTAAGATGCGGTGATTGCTTCATCTCGGCGAATTCATTTCTTTTGCCTTTGCCGTTTTGTATCTCACGCTATGGTTTTTGCTTCACCACTACGCATTTCAACTTGAGTCGTTCGCGAGTATATACACAAAATTTCTGCGTCTCGACCTTACAATGGCAGTATCCTATTTAAATTCATCATATATTACCCTCAGAAGTTCCCGTCAAAAGAAGTCAAGCAAGCTCATCCTCACCATCTCATTCAACCCACTTGTTTTCTATTCCTCCAGTTTATCTATCTTTCCGCCTTTCTCGCTAAAATCACACAAGACACCGTGATAAGAGAAAGAGTTTACATCTACGATACACGGTTCAGATTACACCAGCATGCGCAACAGGCTACAGTCGTTCTATCATGGTCACATCATGCTCCTTCTTCATCACCTCATCTGGCCACACTCCGAAGGATACACCGATTCATCGGCCGTCCCACACCAGTGAAAAGTCAATTAACATCACCTTCTCACCACTGATCAATAGGTTAGTTAGATGTTCTAAACCACTTTTTGTAGTAATTTAAATTTAATTTAAATTAAAACCAATCCGATAATGGCATCCACAATCATTTTCCCAGGTCGCATCCCATACGGAAAAAAGTCACAAGCGATCACACCCCGTCGAGCCCACCCATCCAGCATTAAAGTACCCCAACTGATCGTCCAGACCATCGTCCACGTCCATCCCAATAATCCACCCACCCGCAACCCCGTCGCCTTCTTCAACCCCCATTCCACGACCGTGCCCACACCCATGATGGGAAAAAACGCTCCGGCGGTGAAAAAGTCCGTACCGCGCCCGAGACCCCAAATGCCTATATAATGCATGTATCCAGATACCACGAACGCACCCATGAGCGCCCCAGGATGTCCAAGTAACTTACCTCCCGGGCGCGCTCCAAAAACGACGAAAATGTGTCGGAAAAATTGATGCCAGCGGAAACTCCAGAACTGCGTGATCGACGTCGCCACCCACGGGCGGTCCGAGAGCGGTGGCCATTGCCAGGCTGATTGCCGAAGGACGACCCGACCGATCAGAGTGGCGAAATGATACGACGCGTCAATGGTCGTATATATGATCATACCCCCACAGAGGGCGAAAAAATTCGCGAGGGCCCAACGAGGTACCAGACTGAGGTTCGGATCGAAGAGCGTATCGCCTTTGGGGTCATTCGTGGAGGGACGTAGATACTGCACGAGATAAACGAGAATGTCGAACAACACAAATTTGTAAATCATTTTTAACAGGATCGACGTCAGCGATGGAGATGCCGTAGGAGAGCTGCTCAGGTAGTAAGGGAACGGCTTTGATGACCAGGACCATCCGATGCCGCGCAAGTTGAACAGGAGCTCAAAAGCGTCGAGAAAAACGTTACCGGGTGATAAAGGTCGTTCGATGAGAGTCTTTTGGCCCTCCGCAAGCGGTTCGTACCTCCTCAGAGGTTTCTTTACGAATGTCCAGTCGAACGACCTGGTCACGATGACGAACACCCCAATCTAAGTCATCCTCAACGTTTTAGCAAATGGTGTTACTCCCCAACAACAACAACAACAACTACGACAACCAAAAAGAAAAAGAGAGAGAGGAAGAGAGAGAGAGGAAGAAGAGATCCGCACCATGTAAGGAACGTTGAAATAATTCAGCCTCTCCGCACTTTCAAGTCCCAACAACTGCGCCACCCCTTCCGAAAGGGATAGTCCAACGGCGCACCTCCAGGCCTGCCATAAAACGATAGGCAGTAAAGAGATCCTGAAAATGAACGTGTGAGGGAGAATGGCGAGGATCGCTAACGCATAATGGCCCAGAACCAGTGGAAAGAAGGCAGAGCTCGTGTACGGCTGACGAAGGGCTGGATCTGGGGGACTTGGAAGGTATGAGAATAGAGAGAAAGACATAGTGATCAAGAGTTAACCGTTAAAGATGACGACGGTGACAACGACAACAGAGGACAATTTTTTTTTTTTAAAAAAAGAAAAAAGAAAAAGATGCGATCCTCATTGTCTTGATAATCCCCGAGAGTAACACCCTACTCGCCCCCTCAAGTCCGGCGTCACCTCAAGTCAAGGCCGTGGATATAAAAGCTGCCATACGGACGAAGGGCGAGTATTCAAAGCAGGAGCAAGAACACATGAGGGACAGGCAAGCCGGACTTGGAAGCGAGAGGTTCAACAAGGGGTCAATTTCGATTCTGGGCGGGTACATTTCATTCAGATTAATTTCAGGCTCAGTAAACAAAAACACTCGCAAAATGTACAATATCGCTTTTTGTTTTTCACACACTACAATGGGTATATGGGGCGGGGGGGGGGGGGGAAGGAGGAAGTGAGGGGGGAGAAAAGAAGAGGGAATGTGTCAGACACCCCATTTGAGCGCCTCAAACATCGCGGGTGCGATCGCATTGGAAATGGCACCAATCCCAGCGTACACGACCACCTTTGTCAACACTGACATGTACGCATCAGTACATATAGTCCAGTCCATCGGAGAAGGAGAAAAAATAAAAATAACGAAATTCACGCACCATCGGCATCATAATGCTTCACTTTGTCGTCTTGGTCCGCCCCACCTTCGCTTGCCTCGATCACCACAGTTTTCTCTTGCTCCTGCCCGGATCCACGGCGCTTGACCGCACCCGCCACGCTCCGCCCGCGAAGCCCACTCGCCACGGCGGCGCCCTCGTCGCCTTGGGCCATTGCCATGTCGAGATCGATCATACTCGGCACGGTGCGTAGTACGTTCGGTGGGCCACGCGAATACTCCGTCGCCGGTGTGTAGTGGCGTCGGTGCGGGAGACTCACAGGACTCGCGTGCGCAAGCCATCGGAAAAGCGGAGGGAGAAGCGTCTGCACAATCGGCTTAGCGACCATGCGCCACGTGAAGATAAACAGGATCCCTGTGGTCAATTTGAGAACCGCGAATAACATCCATATCGTAACTGCAGCGAGAGAATCAAACGCGGCACCGGGAGTAACGGAGGTGAAGAGATCCGGGTTCAGAGCTGGGACATGTTTGGAACACCAGAAGCTAGTGGCGATACCAAGGATGACGGATACAAACGCGATGGCATCTTCGAAGCAGGGACAGTCGTCAACTGGTGACGGATGTTGGTTAACCAAGAGGAGGCAGACAACGGTCACAATTAGAGGGGCTGAGGTGAAAGAAGAGATAAGAGGGATATTGTAATGCACGACTATAGGAAACAACGCACCGCTCCAACCACTATTCGTAATCCACCTTTCCACCTTTGGCATCATGAGACGTTGCAATACCCAACTAACCGTTCCGAGAATGATTCCGACGGAACAATCCAAAAAACCGTGCATCCCAGTATACAACCGGCCGCCGACAATAGAGAACACATATATCACGAGGGCGGTGATCCAAGTGGCGAAAGCAGCGCTCGAGAGAGAACCAGTGCGATGGAGATCATGTACGTGCGCACCCAGGAACAGGGCCATGGACATGGAATTCGTAGAATGGGTTGAAGGGAACCCGTACTCGAGGTGATGGGTTCCAATAGCTAACGAGAAAATAAAATCAACCTCGAAGCAGCAACAACAAGGTTGTCTCGTGAACTTACTCAGTCGCGTGACCAGCGGAGCATAAGGCCTCGGAGAGCATACAAGGTCCTTCAAAAACGATGACAAATACAGGCCAAAAGCGAGGGCATAGCAAAGCCTATAACGCAAAAGGGGGAGGAATTAGGTTAAACCAAATAAATAAAAGAAGAAACGTTTTTAAAGATGAAAACTTGAACTTGGTCCTCACCCTCTTCCCAAATCCCCGTATCCAAAAAAGAAAAATGCGGGAAGGAACACGAGAAAGAACGTATGCGTTCCTAACATCGACGTTTGCAAAAAGTACGTGTCAAGCCATGGCGACCGTACGCGCGGCTGCGGTAATGGAAAGGGGTGGGGTGGTGAGACACATACAAATTGATATTGGTTGGGAGGTGGATTTCGCGAGTCGCACCTGCCAATAACCAATGATCTCGCTCTCCCATTCTACCACCGCGACGCACTTCCGCCTGAGGGCGGCTCGCCACCACGGCAACGTGTTCGCATAGACCGCCTCCGGTAACCGTCCCGCCGCAACACTCGCGTTCGGGGTGATAGGGGCTGACGTGACAGTGGCGAGATGTGGAGAGGTGGTGGTGGTCGAGAACGAGTCTTCAGCGACTTCGCAACTGAGTATCGAATCATCTTCGTCTGCAGAAAGCGACATGTAGAGCTTGGATTTTGGCATGGTTTGTACCTTTTTTTTTTCTTGTCAAAGGAAGAATGTAGGGGTCTATCCTCGTTGTATCATACGATATTGGACATGCGCCAAAAAGCCGCGTGGAGGGGTTATTACGGTAACCTCGTGTCGGTCGGTGAAAGTGAAGACAGGACGATGACAGTGCTACAAGTTATAGAGAGAAGAGCTGGAATGGTGACAAAGAGGAACGGAGGTGGAGGTGGATGTGGATTGTACGGGATTGACTAAAATAATAAATAATACGAAATGTAGACCGCCGAAGACCCACACAGTGACCCGACCCGAACTCTGCCGAAAGAAAAAAAATACAACAATCAATCAATCAATCCATCCTCACACGATGCAGCCTATCGAACATCTAATCTAAATAAGCTTACAGCCAGCCACTTATATTGGACTCTGCCTCTCAGCGCTGGGAATCATCAACTCCAGACCCGCGCACCGCAAAGTTGGTGGAAATTGGCGATGTCAATTCGAGGTTCAGGAACACTCGTGGAGTGCGAGGCAGTCCAGGCAGTCCAGCAGGATTGAGCGCGTTCACTGGGCGGGCAGGGGACGACAACGTTGCCGCTGCTACCGCTGGTATGGCCGGCAGCTGGAAGAGTATCTCTTCGAACGCGGCGTTGTTCGGTTTCTCCTCACTCTCCCACGGGTTCGGGAGCATACTTTGCACTCGACTGTTTCGACCCGCGAATCGGACAGTCTTCGACTTCGACTTGAGTGACTTGGATTTGGCCACCTCAAAGGAGTAATCGCCGCCTGGCTGCATCTGTACCTGTACTTCACGGCCAGCACCTTCGGGCCGCAGCAGAAGGCGTGGAGGTTGCGTCGGGGCGCGGTTATCCTCTTCCTGGTGGGAGGAAGGTGAAGGTGACGCTGGGAGGCCGACTATTCCCGGCCGATTTGATTGTGATTTGGGCTCCGCTCCCACTCAGCCACAGAAACGACGGTTTCAGATGATGAGGCACCCGAGACAGAAGGAGCAGGACTCGACTTTGCGTGTCCAACGTCGCTTGAATGACTTGCGAACAACTTTTGACCCGGTCATTCGAAATATGAAAACAAACCGGGGCAAAAGACGGAACTCACAGTCCCGCGGTTCGCCCCATCCTCTACATCATAGTTCCATGTCTGCAGCATGGCGGCACGGCGACGGCGGCGGCGGCGCTTGATGATGCAGCAAAGCAAAAGCAACAACAGTGCAGACACAGATGCAACTAGAATTCCTGCAACGGTAACACCTGTTGACGTCGACTAGTAAGAGTGTCCTCAGGTCCATTATATTCTTTTGATATGTGAAGGGAACAAATGCATACCTTGACGGCTTAGAGATGGTGGCGTTAGAGGCGCTGATGTCCCGTCGTGCTCGGGCCTTATTTGGACTTGACATGCTGTGCTATCATTCATCTGCTCTCTGGCTCCTTGGCAGGGGAATTTACATACCTCGCGACGTTTAAGCCCGCACCAGTGGCCCCGCTCAAATATGCTAGAACCAGGGGGACACGAGGGTCTAGAGTTGTGCGTTCGGAATAAAATGTCTGACCGTGGTTTGTCACGGCAGCTATGAGCCGATCTGCTATATGGACTTGGCTAGACACAGAGAAGCCGGGAACCGCGGACACGAGTGATGGACTTCCTGATGAAACGTCGACGCTAAAGAACATTTTCATTCAAAGAAAAGTCATAGGGCGGGTGGCAGTATAGGCTTACATTTCAGCCCCTGATCAGTCAAATAGATATGTGAGTCCGCATCGAATTGAAAATATAACGGGGTGACTCACCACAAGGGATGGATTTCATGGTAGCTAATATACCTGTTGGATGTAACGATGCAGGCCCTGAGGCGTAGCTCGATGGAACTCGGAAGTCATGAGAACGTAGAGAAGCGTCCCGGTCTATGTTGGTATTATAGGTCTGCAAAGTAAAACGCATGTTGGGAACCTGGTCCTTCTTCCCGATCAAAAGCACTTACAATGAGCGGAGAGGAATCGCCAATCGTGATGTCGTTCAAAGTCATGCCAGTTCGAAATAAAAACCAACAGCGCGCTGCGCTGATGTATGAAAAAGAAGTGGGGAGAAGGAAAAAGAAAAGAAAGGGAGAGAAAGGGACGAAAGCAGAAGCAAGAAAGGATGGGAAACGGGTACCGCCCTGACATTATTTGTTGAGGCAATGTCTGATTATATGGACGATGGGCGCCATCGCACACGCAACGCGGAGTCCTACTATTGGGATTAGCATCACCATGCGTTACTTCCAGTAGTTGACCTGTCAGTTCTGTATTGATGCAATTTGTTTCACAGCAATAGTTGTGGGCGCTGCGGCAGAAGCCTAGCGCGCAAGGCGGTGTGAGTTCGGAGGTCGAGTGACCGGGGGAGGGGGGATTGAGCGCTGGAGTTCAGTAGCTCATGACGCCAATTAATGTTCACGAGGTGGGAAAATGCTTGTTGGGTTGAAAATGAGGGGAAGGAGAAAGGTGTCGATGACGGGGATGCTACTAGCAAGTTGACATTGGCAGTCCAGCCCGCCCACGTAGCCACGCCACTCACGGCATGACAAGCCCGTATCAGCGCCGGATGAACCGGTCGCACATATCACCTTTGCGAAAAATACGATTTCAAAGCTACGTAGTGTGAAGGTGAAGCTATAATTGTCAGAGAAGGGGGTTTTGAATTCTCACATAGAGATAGAGATTATACCCAACACCCTGACCCTGATGAAGGTAACGATTACGGACTGTTGAGGTTGTAGCTGGTAGCACAAGCTCAAAGTAGTCAATGGTGACACCAAATAGATTTTTCACTGTTAAAAACAAAGACAGAGAGGTCGGGAGGTAACCAGAGAAGAGGAGAGGTTACAGTACGGCCATCGGTCATCATAGTATCTTCGTATCTTCGCCTTGCCCTGGTCGTCGGCATTTTCCGTTCATCCTTTGTGGCTGATGCTGATGAACCATCACCCACTCATCTCTCTGTGTCGGCCAGGCCAGTACAAAACGACAGACCTGTGATGAGCACCAATTCGACTACTACTACCGGTTCTGATCTTCCGAAGCCAGAGAGACCTTCTTCTTCTTCAACTCGTCTCCCATCTCTAAACCAACTCGCCGCTCGCATTGGCGCTAACCGTGACACCACCACTACCATACCTCAAACCAATTCTACTACCAACCGCCCACGCTTGGCTGCCTCTCTCCTCCGAACAGGATCACAAACATCCGTCTCGACTGCCACTTCACTCGCAGATTCGATCGCGGTCAATGTCCCCGTAACTCGTTCAACCTCACCCGCCGCCCTTTCCACCTCCCCACCCAATTCGACTAACGGATCCGTCAACGGTGATGCGGTCGCCACGGCGGGTCCAGGCGAGCCGCTTACCACTGAGAAGGTAGAAAAGCTCGCCCAGGAGACCGCTGTCCTCGATAAGCGTTTGAAGAAGACCAAAGGGTTCAAGAATATACCGACCCTCGACGCCATCACGGCCCGATATGCGCGCACGCGTACTCTCAGCGTCGATGGCACCGCGGTTCCACCTGAAGCGGAACCAATTGAGGATCCTCAGACACCCGGTGTGATGACGAAGCCAGCTGAACATCCCTTGCAACATTCTTGGTGCGTCAGGGTTCGCCTTTATTATTTGTTGTATATTATCATCATTATTGTCCATCACCCTCCTTTTATTTCATTTATTTTTGCCTCTTGCATGTGTGGCTAACATATCTTTTTTTTCCCCTTTCTCCCCAGGACGATCTACCATGATACCAAGGCAAAGGTACCGTTCTCACCGATGACCGCTGCCGACACCTCGTACCCAGCTCCAGCCGACTCGGGTGCGTACGAAGCTGGTTTGACCACCGTCGGCGAGTTTGATACGGTCGAGTCATACTGTCGGTACTTCAACTGGCTCAAACCCCCCTCCAAGCTAGAGCGCAACTCGAACTACCACCTATTCAAATCGGGCATCAAGCCGATGTGGGAGGACGAGGCGAACGCGAACGGCGGGAAATGGGTGCTCACGATGAAAAACAACCCGGTGCTGCTCGACCAATGTTGGCAATGGCTCACCATGGCCCTTGTCGGTGAGGAGCTCGATGAGGGCGACGAGATCTGCGGCGCAGTCGTCAGCCTGCGCTCCAAGGTTGACCGCATCCAATTATGGACACGTTCCAAGGACGACGTCGAGAAGGTCAACGGAATCGGGCGCAAGCTTGTCAAACTTCTCGATGTTTCCGAAGCGGATAGTATCGGACTCGAGTTCCAGGTAAACCCTTTTCCAAGAGATTCTCACCTTCCCCGCCTTGCCTCATTCATCACACCTTATTATTATTATTTTTACTGAAACGACCTCTTTTTCTCTTTTGTCTAGTACAACACGGAAGACCGCCCTCTTCCGAACAAGTTCTTATCGATTCAGTCGGTCCCCCAATCGTCCTTCCGGCCCACATTCAATGTCAAGGGAGGCAGTCCAGTCACCGGCCCTGGAGAACTTCCCGTACCCGCACCTGCACCCGCACCCATCGGCGTTGGGCCTGGCGGGGCATTTGGGAGTTTCGGGGTCAATGGCAGCGGGGTGCTCGGTGGTGGTGGTGGTGGTGGTGCTACGGGTGGTGGCGCACGAAGCGCGCCACCGGTATGGGAGGCGCGTCCTAGTCGGGTCATGATCACGAATCTGGGACACCCGTAAGGGGAAGGGAGGGCTTGTTCAATGTTCGATATCGAATGCAAAGAAGTTTGTCTCTTTTCTTTTCCTTTCTTTCCTCTTATTTTTTCTGTTGTTCATTTACATCCCCCATCACCCCTTACCTTTCTCTCACTCGTCCGTGGGGGATCTTTCCCCACCTCACTCGATTGTACGTTATATAAGCATGCAGCGTTGTCGTTGCCGCCACCACTGGCATCTCTTTTTCTGTGCCCAGCTTCGCTTGGACAGATAAGTGGCAGATTATTTTCTTGTCTCGGAGTGTGTGTAAAACAAATGTTGTCTTGGTGGTGTAGAAAAAGAAAAGAAAAGAAGTTGCATTCGGATTACTTAAAGGGAGGGTTACGGGAGTGGTGGATAGAGCTTGCCCGGGGAAAGAGGGGTGGTGATGGGTGATGGTAATTCATTCTCCCATGGTCAAATGGTCCCATGGAGGAATACTCAGTCCGTTTTGATGGGTTGCAAGGCGTCAAACACCGCCTTGTCGACATGGTCCCTGGAAAGGATTTGTCGCTCTCTTCAGCTGCCTAGATAAGAATAGGAATAGGAATAACCGTTACAATATATACACGGGAGTAACGTCGCCGGGAGGCGCGAGCAGGAACGCTGTTAGGACCGTGAGTATTTCCTTAAACGTTACGTCCTCTCCTGAGCGGCGAAAACATAGACTCCTCGCAACGAGAGGGGGCGTGGTGAAAAGGGGTACCTGTGATTGACCGTGTTGGCACATCACACGATGGAAACGACCTCGACGCGCTCACCTGCAGTGTCTTTGCGTCCATCCAGTATGCCCCCTTGAAATACCTTTCATCGCCTCCAGGGCGGCAACTCGAACTCAGCTAAGGATTGGTCATGGAGCAACCACGCGGGAAATTCATCAGACATATCCCCAGTGCACCCCCTTTTGATTTGTCTGGCGCCCTAAGCTGTGCGCACTAGGCCGCGAACATTGTTTACTTGCTTGCGCGCGTGTCGGACCCTAGGGAGGAGGTAACGCACACCAAGGAAAAACGGATCAAGATCGTCTTGAAGGCAATCAACTGAGTACAGAATATCTAACTTTGGAACAAGGCGACAATTTCTAATTTCTGCTTCGCGACGGTTAGGATCTCGACCACGGCGTGAGACACTCCTTACGGCGTTGTCATGACGACAGCCAACACCTTTTCGCGATAAGTGAGGAAACTCTTCAACGGCATTTATGTAGTAGGAAGGGGGGGGGGGCCGCTGTGCGGCTGGCCAATGTGAAGTGTTATACCCACACATCTTCTTCTTTGGCAAAGTGATGTGCCACGACACGACTGTGACCCATCCAAAGAGGGGAACAGATAGAATTTCCAGGCCGACGGTAGGAACGAGAAGGATACAGCAAAAAGTGAGAAGCACGCGCAAAGCATGTGTAGCCCCGACAACATAGATCGTTGAGCCGCTGCCAGTGTCTGAATATGTACCAGTTGGGTCGACGAGACGAGACTCATAGACGTGGGAGGATGGCAAAAGATTTCCTTGTAAAAGGCTCGCTTCGCTTGTGACTGACCACAAACCAAGCAGGTGCCCCTGCTTCATACACTCCCATTTTCTTAAACGTCCAGGGAAGGTGGTGGAAAAGAAAAAGAAACTGAACGATTTTTTTTTGTCATTGGGCTCTTGAAAATTGCCGCGTCGGACTTATAATCGGGAGGGGCCGTGCTCGCTTCACTTCCTCACAAATTACTGATTATTCGCCATGTTGGTACGGAAGGATGCCTTATCTGATTTCACTTTACCTGGGTGTACATAGAAAAATGCCCAATGCTAAAGTGAAGGTTGTTTTATGAAGGAGACACACATGGGCTTAATAACTATTAGATTATATCCTCATTATTACTTCCTACGGCACGATCAAAGTCACCTGATGATGCGAGCACGTGCCTGGCCTTAGCGCGTCTTACTGACTGGCTGACTGACTAACAAGCATCTCGCCCTCGAGCTGGAAAGGGGGGGAGGGGGGTTTACATGCAAGCTCATAAATGCAAAAGTTCTTTAATATTTTTGCCTTTGTCGCCAACCAACCAGGCTCGTCTATAGAACGAGCATCGGAACTTTAGAATCGAACTCGGAACTCGGAACTCGGAATTTGGATATTCAACTTTCATCTCGCTCTACTCGCTCTCGCAACACGGAGACTGCTTGACCTCAGGCTCTACCTTTTCTTGCAGCATTTATATTTTCGTAAATTTACGAATTTGATCTACTACTACTACTACTACTAGGACGTGATCCCCCCTTGCGCAATATCAGTCAGTCAGTCAGACGGTCGGCAGTCAGCTTCAGCGGCAAATACGGCAATGTAAGATCCGGTTAGTGTGATGTGTAGGGTAGGGTCAATCGAAGCTTCTGTCAAGTTACGTATAATCTTGTTATCCTGCTGGTATGCAAGGAAGGGTAATCACATTGATTGAGCGTTGCGGCCCTCCAAGAAGCCGAAGACTCTGAAGCTGAGAGTGCTGCACGGTTGCGTGGGGTGAGAATTGAAAGGGTTGGTTATAATTATTGCTACTATGGATGGAAGATAATATCTGGGTGCATGCGAGGTATCTTGACAACGTGCGTACAACGGCTTACAACCAAAGTACGGAAATGAAAAAAAAAAAGGCGACGCAGGCGCCGCCTCGTCGCCGACCGAAGGGTATTATAACAAGGGTGCTCTGTGCCCCGGCCCCGGAATGATATAAATTAAAGCGACTAAGCTCATAAGTTAGGTCGTCGTTGTAGTCATCAGCCCATCCGTAACGGGGCGGTTTAATATGATGAAGTGGAATTAAAGATATAAAAGTCGTTCGTGCCCGAGTCAGGGTCGTATTTGTAAGAATGGCGGCGATGGGTTGGCACCTGCGTTGCTTGGTTGGCGTGGGCGCTTCAACACAGAGCGTAGTGGCGGCTTGGGAATTAGTCGGTGTTGCATGTCAATGCGCACGCCTTCCTCGTTCATCCAGCCTTCGCCGTAATCCGGATAATTCGCCAGGTCAGGAGGGTACTCATTCCCCGGCAGTGTCGGTTTGTAATCCCCTTTGTTCGTCCACAGTTGGTCTCTGTGAGGCAAAAAATGATAGGTCAATAAATCGCCATGAGGAAGGTGGGAGGGGATATAAGAACATACCCGCGACGATTGTGCCAGCCTTTGCGGCGCGAATGCATCGGGATTGGAGACGGACAAATCAGATTCTCGTCATTGAATCGTACACGCGTGGACACTAGGTGTCCCTGTCCACGCGACGCAGGGTCTGATGCGCGGCGTACAGGGACTTGAGGGGCAGAGTTAGCCGCAGGAAGCGGGTCAGTTGCTCGATGCACGAGAACGGGGGGTTGTGATACAGAGGAGAGAGAATTTCGATGAATCGCTTGTGGGGCTAGCTGAGGTGCTGAGGGGACAGAGTCGCGGCGAGCGGATTGTGGGGGCGGCTGCGGTGCGGCAGCCACCGAGTCGCGACGGACAGGTTGCACGGGTGGCTGAGGTACAGCAGAAACCGAATCACGACGAGTCGATTGAACGGGGGCCGGGGCCGAGGGAGGCAAGGAATCCCGGCGAGGCCTTCCCGGAGTGTATGTAGGCGGGGCGGAAGGTTGTCCTGTCATGTTGGAGTGGGCGGCCGGTGATGTAGATAAACCGGGAGGGAGGATCTGCCGCTGCTCTCGCTCAAGAGATGGGCGGCGGGGAATCATGGTACGTCCAGTGTAGCCGGAATCTTGCCGTTGCATGGGAGCTGCAGGCGGGAGCACGAGGCTGTCGCGAGGCATGGGGGTCTGGATGTCCTGCCGGCGCTGAATGAGCGCCGGTTGCCGCGCGAGACCAACGACCCCTGGGGTTTGGGGGATCACGGGTGCTCGTGGGCCAATGATGCTGTTCTGAGGCTGTGATTGCACAGGCGGGGGCAGGATACGACGGTCCTCAGAGACAGGGGGTGGTCGAGATGACATCATTGCATAATATCGTTGCATGGCGGTCGCATCAGGGGTATTATTTTGACCAGTGTAAGGCCCTTCTGTGATAGTGCTATCGGTATCAGAGTCTGATGACACGGAGCCTGTGTAGGGTAGGGGAGACAATTAAGATATTAGGAAAATACGCCATAGAGAGCGACTGCACCTTCGGGTAAAGCCACACTGATAATTCCAGCGTTATAATTTTTTTGGGCTTCAATAAGAGCGGGCAGGTTCGGGGGGACAATCCGAGACGGAGAATGATCCGAGCCATCGGAATCTGAACCGTCATTTCCGATACCAAAAACGCTCTGAAGAGTCTCAAGGCTACTCCTAGCAAGGATAGAGGCGTCATCTGGAGCAGAGAAAAAAGAGTCTCCGTCGTCATAGAAGTCGGATTTTGATGAGACGGAGGCTTCATACACGAATGTGTTCTTGGCAGCGGAGGGGTAGATACCAAACTTTCGGGAACCACTAGGTTTTTTCTGCTCGTAAGCGCTGTCGATTGCAGAGCGATGAACGTAGTTCGAGGGATTGAAAAATGTGTCAATAGGAAGAGTGGGGGCTTTTGAAGCATTTGGAATGTGAGTGAGCGCCCCATTGGACTTTTGTTCTGCAGCTGCGGGAGTTGGGTAGGAGTTAGGAGCGTTTGTGGTATTATCGAATATGCGAAGTGCCCTGCTCGGTAGGTTCATCATAAAATTCTAAGAGATGGATTAGCCAACGATTTCTAGGCAGGGTGAGGCGGGGTCTGACGAACCTTTGCGGGCACGCTACGAGAGACCCTAGAGGACGCCATAATTCGAGAAAGCTCGGATAAAAGGATGGCGTTGAGGGTTAGGGAGAGTTTGACAAGTTACGGAGTCCGGGAGGGTCTTATGGTCGGAGGTAACCCTTCGTTAGCCCAAGAGGTCATGCTTTTAACACGAGCTCAAACATTAGGGGGCCAGGTGTTGATATGGCTCAAATGTATGCCCAGAAAGGAGTGTTGGATACACGCGCGAACAGCGAGGAGTGATCTCAGCCTTCTGGTGGTGTGACAGTCCAAGGAATCCAAGAGGCTGGAACATGATCAACTATGACGGCCTTAAGATTTCGATTTCTCGGTTCCTTTAGATCCAGAGGTGAGATTGAAGATGCTTTGATTGTGCCGTAAGTACCCTCCAACGAGTGTCAGAACCAACGATATCATCTGATGGGCTGATGTGAGTGTGAGTGTGAGTGTGAGTGTGAGTGAGTGTGAGTTGTGAGGGTTGAATATCACGTGATCACTTTGATTACGTCTTGGATGGATTTTGGAAATTGTTGCTTTCTCTCCTTCTCTAATTCCTAATTCCTTCCCCTTCCCCTTTGTCACTTTGTCACTTTGCTGCTTGCTTGTTGATAATAATATTTTGAGGACGAACTTGGAGAGAAAAGGACGAAGTCGATAGGACAGGACAGGATAGTCTTACATCACACCCACAAGCAATAACAACAACAACAACAACAACAACAACAATCAAAACTAAAATCAAAACCACGACTACGCCACAGCGAGAACCCCGGACGACAACGACTTCTTGGGCTCGGGGTTATACTTTATAGGTGGAAAATTGCCATTGGTAGTCTATACCCTATCTGCTAGTCAACCTTCCTAAATCCTTCACTTCACTTCTCCTGGAGCCAACAAACAATGCAGGCTTTACATCAGGAGATTCTTCCGCCAAGTGGTGTAGAGTATGCCACAACTCTCAGGCTTACCCCATCTACCCTTCCAGAGCCTGTCATAACCACAACTTCTACGTCACACTCTCAACCTTTTCAAGGTGCATTATACAATGTCATCGTCGCACGCGCCAACATACTACGCGTATTTGAGGTTAGGGAGGATCCCTTACCAATCTTGCCTCAGCTTGAAGACGAGCGGCAGCGAAGGGCAGATGTGCGAAGAGGTACAGAAGCGGTTGAGGGTGAAATCGAGATGGATGGACAGGGGGAAGGTTTTGTCAACATGGGTTCTGTCAAGGTGATTTCGAATACTCTCATGTCAATGTTCAGCCCCTTCCCAATGACAGTCATTCATTTAACATCTCTTTTTGAGCTCTGGCTTTTGGAGCAAGTGAACTGATTGTCGCGCATCATCCCCCAGTTCACAGATCCTAGAGGCTCGGCCCAACCACCGACTGTCACTCGCTTCCATTTTGTTCGTGAACATCGTCTTCATGGGACTGTTACTGGTTTAGAGAGCATCCGCATCATGTCATCATATGAAGACCGACTCGATCGTTTGCTTGTGTCATTCAAGGATGCGAAAGTCTGTTGACGTCTCCCCCTCTCATTCATTTACCGCTAAGTCAACTGACATCACCCAGATAGCTTTGCTCGAGTGGTCTGCCGCCGTGCACGATTTGATCACCGTGTCTATCCACACGTATGAACGCGCCCCTCAGCTCGTGAGCTTCTGATAAGCATCATTGCCGGAATCTCACCTTCATTTCCCTGGTCTAGCTCTCGCTCGACACGGCCTTATTCAAATCTGAACTCCGGACCGACCCTGCATCTCGGTGCGCCGCACTATCTCTTCCAACGGATGCTCTCGCAATATTGCCCTTCTACCAATCCCAAGCGGATCTCGACGTCATGGAACAAGATTATAGAGCAAGGTGTGTTTGACGCATTGCGAATCGCATGATTAAGCTCACTTGTGCGGGTAGGGATGTGCCTTATTCCCCCAGTTTCGTTCTCGATCTGGCTGCAAGTGTAGATGAACACATCAGAAACGTTGTTGACTTTGTCTTCCTTCCTGGGTTCAATAATCCAACCGTCGCGGTACTGTTCCAGCCCCAGCAGACATGGACTGGGTGAGGTGCTTTCCGTCCTGGACCCTTGGTCCACGCTAACTCTCTATTGACCCCACAGCCGCTTGAAAGAATTCAAGGACACCATGTCACTGTACATCTTCACGCTCGACCTCATTTCTCGCACGTACCCGGTCATAACGAAGGTCGATGGCTTACCTTACGACTGCTTGTCTCTTATCCCATGCTCATCAGCTTTGGGTGGGGTGGTTATCCTCTCGAGCAATGCAGTCATTCGTGTTGATCAGGCAACGCGGCGTGTTGCCCTCCCTGTGAACGGCTGGTCGCCACGCGTGAGCGATATGCCCTCTCTTCCCACGCCCATGGGCATGCGTGAACTGCGCCTCGAGGGTGCACGGATGGCATTCGTTGAGGAACGCACCCTATTTGTTGTTCTTGTAGATGGAACTATCATCCCTTTTGAATTTGTCATCGACGGAAAAGTAGTCTCCCGACTCATAATGGGCACGCCACTCGCCCAAACGGCCTCCCCTACGGTCGTCCGAAAGGTGCATGACGAGCATCTGCTGTCGGGAGTATGGTGGGCCCATCCGTCTTACTTCGGACCGCGAGCGTAGAGGAACCCGTCACCGACGCAGAGGACCTGGCCACTTCTGGCCCTGCTGCGGTTGTTGATGCTGGAAATGCCATGGACTTGGACGACGATGACGGTTCGTATGACGCCCTCCCCCCCCCCCCCACTCACGGTATCGGCGATCACTTATGAGAGTCCGTTTCACAGATATATATGGCACATCTAACCCCGACCCGCTGCCCTCTACCTCAACTGCGCCATCGGCGAAGACGCGGACCGTGATCCATCTCTCCATATGCGATTCCCTTCCAGCGTATGGGCCTATCTCCGACTTGACATTTGCCCTCGCAAAGAACGGGGTAAGCCGGTTTGGGTTTGGGTTTGGGTTTGGGTTCTGCCCCACATCACTTGTGCTAATAGAGCCCCCCAACCCCCGTGTATACCTTGCTGCAGGACCGCTTTGTGCCGGAGCTCGTCACCGCAACAGGTTCCGGCTCACTAGGGGGGTTCACCCTCTTCCAGGTCCGTGCTTTCAAACTCCCCCTTAGCCCTCTGCGCCACTCGCAGAGCTCAAACGCAAACAACTAACGATTCACAGCGCGACCTTCCAACCCGCATGAAGCGCAAGTTACACGCAATCGGTGGCGCACGGGGCGTGTGGTCGCTCCCTGTGCGCACGGCAGTGAAGGTCAATGGTGTGCCGTACGACCGCCCCGCGAACCCATTTTACGCAGAGAATGACTCCTTAATCCTCGGCACGGACGCCATCCCCTCTCCTGGCTTCTCGCGTGTGCGCATTTATTCCCCCTCCCCCCTTTCCCCTTTCCTTTCAGCACAGCTATTCAGACCTGAACGCGAATTTTGGCAGTAGTTCGGGACACGTACGCCCAAGGGGGACATTACAATCACAACTCGTATTCAGGGGGTAACCGTCGGCGCTGCACCGTTTTTTCAAGGCACTGCCATCCTACATGTGCTATCAAATGCCATTCGGGTGCTCGAGCCGGGTAGGTCGCCCATCCCTTCTTCAGCCTTGCTCTCTATACTACAGAAGTCTTACCGTCAATCGTGGTGGCAGATGGTACCGAGAGACAGATTATTAAGGACATGGAAGGCAACAACCAGCGCCCCAAGATCAAATATTGTAGCATCTGTGACCCGTTTGTGTTCATCCTGCGCGAGGACGACACCATCGGTCTGTTTATTGGCGAACCAGAACGGGGTAAGATACGACGGAAAGATATGTCACCGATGGGAGAGAAAGTAGTTTGTTTCTATTATCCTATCTTCTCATGAATCACCCTATGGCGAAAGACATCGCGTTATATTGCCGGCTCATTCTTCACGGATTCCACCGGCATATTCAAAACCCGAGCCAACGAAAACGCATCCGCTGTAAATGGCGATGCACAGCCTGCTACTTCGACTCTCCAAGCCGCCATGAATGCAGGTCAAAAAACGCAGTGGCTGATGCTGTGTCGGCCACAAGGTGTTGTTGAGGTCAGCAGTGCCCTATCACATGATCATCGATGCACATGACTGACATTATCATCATGTTGTGTTACGGCCTTAGATCTGGACGCTGCCCAAACTGACTTTGGCATTCTCAACCACTGCCATTGCATCCCTCCAGAGTCTCTTGATTGATTCATTTGATCCACCCGCCCTTTCTTTGCCTCAGGATCCTCCGCGTAGACCTCAGGAACTCGACGTTGAGCAGATTCTCATTTCTCCCATTGGAGAGACGGCACCGTGGCCGTACCTGGTGGTACGAAATGCTTTGGGCAAAATTTTTTTTGAAAGAGAGGGAGTTATCGTTGGTGCTCATGAGACCGTTTAGGTATTCCTTCGATGTGGTCAGCTTGCCATTTATCAAGTCCTTCCCGCGGAACCCAGCTCGGAGCCAATACCGCCAGCACGAATCAGCACGGTTGCTGTCAAGTTTGTGAAAACGTTTTCACGCGCGTTCGAGATCCAGCATCCGGAAGAACAAGAGACGTCCCCGTGGCTGAGCACCGGCGGATCTCGCGCCAGTTGATCCCGTTCGTCACATCACCAGCTGTTGATAGGACCCTATCGGGCGTGTTCTTGACGGGTGAAAACCCATCCTGGATCTTACAGACTGATAAAGCGGCCATCAAATTGATTCCTTCAGGGCATGCCGTCGTGCACGCGTTCACTGCGACTTCTCACTGGGATGGGAAGGGTGACTTTTTGTTATACTCTGATGAGGTAGGGAGAGTGTGTGCGGCTGACCACTGGTGGTGGTCGGTGCTGTGATACACCGTTATTATGCTCATAATCTGTGTGTAGGGTCCGACGCTGCTGGAATGGATGCCAGATTTGGATCTCAACATGGATTTGCCGTCGCGACACATTCCCCGTGGACGGTCATACACAAATGTCCTTTTCGAACCGACGAACTGTTTACTGGTCGCCGCGTCGCTCATGCAGGCGCCGTTTTCGTCCTACGACGAGGAAGGAAATGAGATGTGGACCCCCGACGGTGGGTTGTATACCTTAGGACAGACAGAGGACGACGACCGACTGATAAGATGTGTTATTATAGCTCCCAATGTCTCGTATCCGATGAGTGAATGTTCAGCACTCGAGTTATTCAGCCCCGACGACTTTATCTGCATCGATGGGTAAGACAACTCGTCTTAACACAACCACAACACAACACAACAATAAAAATCTAAATCACGTGCAGGTACGAATTCGCATCGAACGAATTGGTAAACTCGCTCGCATGCGTACAACTTGAGACCTTGAGTACCGAATCGGGTCACAAGGACTTTATCGCAGTGGGTACGACGATCAATCGGGGCGAAGATTTGGCTGTCAAAGGCGCCGTAAGTTTGGATTTTTTTTTTGTTTTCGTTTTCGTTTTTCGAGAAACATGTCTCATCTAACTAAATAAACGCACAGACTTACGTTTTTGAGATTATCGAAGTCGTTGCGGACATCACTTTAGAAATGAACCGGAGCTTCAAACTTCGATTGCGTTGTCGGGATGAAGCAAAAGGTCCAGTGACTGCCGTATGCGGTATAGGCGGTTATCTTGTATCCTCGATGGGTCAAAAGGTGGAGTAGGGAACGGAGTTCTCATCGAAAAATTATTCATTCAGAGTATTTTCAGATCTTTGTGCGCGCTTTCGATCTCGATGAACGATTGGTTGGCGTCGCTTTCCTTGACGTTGGAGTTTACGTAACAACGCTACGCTCATTAAAAAATTTGTTAATCATTGGTGACGCCGTGAAAAGTGTCTGGTTCGTCGCCTTTCAGGTTCGAGTTCATTCAAATTCAAGTTCTCCTCCTCCAATATTGACTGACCTCTTGAAATAACATAGGAAGATCCATATAAACTCGTCGTCCTTGCCAAGGATCCCAGTAAAGTCTGTGTGACCGCCGCAGACTTTTTCTTCGTCGACCAGCAATTGTCCATCGTTACATGCGACGAAGAAGGTGCAGTCCGCATGTACGAGTATGATCCACAGAGTAAGTGAGAGGTATCCGCGTTCCTTAGCCGTAAGATAACCCCCGGCTTAGGCCCCGAGTCGAATAATGGGCAAAAGCTCTTATGTCGAACGGAATTCCATGGCCAAGCTGAATATCGCTCCTCCGTGACCATCGCACGGAGGATGAAGGGCGAAGACATGGTCGCGCCACAAGCCAAGATGTTATGTGGTATGTCTGTCTACATACGGACATTGATCCTCGGAAAGGCTAAGCAGACTTCAGGACATCCTGATGGTTCATTGACTGCCCTTGTACCGGTAGACGAGTCGACATTCAAGCGCCTACATCTCCTACAGGGTCAAATCACCAGGAACGTCCAACACACAGCTGGGCTAAACCCTCGCGCTTTTCGGTACGCGCGTTCCCTCTCATGATGATTCTTGTTTGGAAAAAAAAAGGAAATCAAATTGATGATCTTTTTCTTCCTCCTCCCCCCCCCACAGCATCGTTCGGAATGACTTTGTATCAAAGTCATTGTCGCACGGGATTCTGGACGGACGTTTGTTGGTGTCATTCGAGGATCTTCCCCTGACGCGGCAGAGCGAGATCACTCGGCAGATAGGGACGGAGAGGATCACTGTGCTACACGATTTGAACGAGCTAGGCGGTGCTTGGTAGCTAGCTATGCACGTGCGCTCGTTAACTAACTATTTAACTACTAACACACTACTTAACTAACTTACCTTACCTGATTAGGTTGGTCCCACTGTTTCGAGTAACTTGTTCTTTCCCCTCCTTCACACACACACTCCCCGCTACATCAATCCTTCCTTTGGTTTTCTTGTTCACTTGTATAATAATCGATAATATTCGAAGCGGTTTTTTTTTTGTTTGCGATGTGCTTGCTTAATGGCCTCGGGTGAAACAACACTTTAAATGTGTCAAATGATCAAGGTTTAGTTTTGAACCAGGGCACATATGGACTGGACACAGAGCCAGAGAAGCACAACTAGCATGACCCCGCCATGACTGACAACGGTGGCGGGGGTTCGGTGTATTTAAACCAAGTATAGCGTGTATAGCAAATACTAAATACCAACTATTTATTTATTACTGCCAACTCTTGAGCTTATGAACTGTAGTACATGTACTCCCAAGGAAAGGAGGGGGAGGGAGGGAGGTCGAGGTCCCCTCCTAGGACCCTTACCAAAAAAAAAATAAACAGAAACAGAAATAGAAAACAAGCTCCAGGTGGAGGGAGGTGGTGGGGGGGTGGGGGGGAGCGTTGTCCCTATTCCGATGAGATTTCTAAAACCTCCTTGTCGACAAAGGGCGCGTTCGTTCTCGAAGGTCTTGATCTCTTCTTCTTCCGTGGGCTCCTTCTTAACGCTGGATGCGTGACCACGGGCGCTCCACGAAGGTTCCCCGTCCATTCGACGTCTTCTTCGTCGTCCGAACCAGACCCAACGTCGTCGTTCTCTACCACCACTACCTCCGCTTCCGCCTCCACCTCACGGCCCGCGTTCGCGCCGCCAAACGGGACCGGACTCCACGACGATCCATGTCCAGATCCATAATTCGATCTACGACGTTTGGCCGGCGAAGAACCAAGCGCCACACTCTCCTGCCGCCCCTGCCCTACTTCATCCTCCTCCTCCCTGTCCTCCTCCCCGCTGTAGTCTCCAACGTCCTCATCCATATCTCCATCCTCATCCCCATCCCCATCCCCATCCACATCCACATCCGCATCCACATCCTCGTCCTCGTCGTTCGATCCACGCGCAACCCTACCGTTGCTGTTGCTATTGCTGTTACGTGGGCGACTACCTGCCTTGCGCTTCTTGCCACCCAACCTCTCACGACCATCATGCATTGCACGTTCAGGTAGTAAGAATTGGGTGACAACTTTCTGTCCTTCATCAAGTCGCCGCGCGCGGGCGCCCGGTTTTATGTACACTTGCACCCTGTAAGCAGTGGGGGTGTATGATTTCTCCAGGTAGCCTTCGAGTAGCATGTGGGCCATCAGAGTCTCTGTGTCCTGCGCCGTTCCCCCGCCAGATTTAGCTCAACAGCATGTTTGAGAGATGAGGGCGTACGAGCGGTGAAAGTGTGACTTTATCCCCTGGGGCTAGTTGAAGTAACTTTGATTGTGGGCCCGCTCCTCTTGTGGTAAGCGCCAGCTGCGCAGCCGTAACCTTAATCTTTCTGGAATGAAGAATGCGAGCGACGGCAAGGACCCGTTTAGCGTCGAGTGTCACATCGCTCTGGACGACCGAGGCTGGGTCGCGAGTGCAATTGTCGCAGTGCCCACACCGTGAATTGTCCTCGGCCCAGGTTGAATCGAATGAAGAGAAATACCTGTTTCAGTTGTTAGTGTCATTGTATCTGTCTAGATAACGGATGTTGGTGCATGCTTTGCGAACTCCAATTTTCGGCACCCTTGTAGATCTAAGCAGAATTTGGCCATACCGTGAACTACCTACGCGTGAGTCAGTATCGTGTGTAAGGTGGAAAACGGCCTACCCTGCCGCTGCCAATCTGGGTCACTAAGTATGCCTGGCGTGCGCAGTGCATCTTGAAGACGATAATACATAATACAGTCTGCGTCTCTTCCATCGCGCCCTGCGCGACCAGACTCTTGATAAAATGTCTCGACTGATTTCTAGACAAACGTCATGAGAGATGAACCATGGTGGGGATGCAGTGTTCCACGTACAGACATCTTGAAACTCCACATTAATAACGACGTGTGGAACCGGGGAAAAAGATAGACGGACCGAGTGATGAAGCACAAATCGCACGTCCGCCTTGTCGATACCGAGCCCGAATGCTACCGTGCCGCTGTGTTACTAAGAGGCGACCCCAAGCATACAAGACGGGCATACCAATGGTGGCACATACGACCTTCACTCTCCCCCGGCGCCACGACTCGTGGAGTTCCTCTTTTGCTTTGTCGTTTATCTCCGCGTGGTACACACCAGTCTTGATGCGTCCCTGGCTCACGCTATCGAGGTCGGCTGCGACTCGCTCTGAGTCCTACAACACAAGGTGACCAATTGATGACAGCAACTTCTCATGCACACCTACTGCACGTGAGAGACAGTACACGATTCCAGACTGATTGGGGTGATGTTCAAGTATGTACTTGACCATATCTCTCATTAACCGTGCAGAGCCAGGGGGCTTTGGGAGAACCTTATAGTGCAGATTCTTTCGGTAAAGTGGGCTGGTGAACAGAACAGTACCATGAGAGGCCGCACCTAGCAGACTGATCAGGATTGCCCCCTAAATGAGCGAAAGAGTATAGTCATACCTCTACCGTCAGTGAGAGGTGGAAGGCGGAGGGTTGCGATCAGGTCGCGAAGCACAACGGGCGGGCAAGTTGCGGAGAGGGCAAGAATCGGTACATGTGGATAGAGCATCCGCAAGCTCGCCAATTGCTTATAATCGGGACTAGAAAAACGGAATCAGGAACGTGACGTGCCACTCGTGTAATTAAAGTAACGAACCGGTAATCATGACCCAACTGCGAGACGCAATGGGCCTCGTCGATTACGATGCGAGCTGTGAGGTAGAATATGCATTATTAAAGATAGCGCTGAGTGTAGAGAATGAGAACTTCTCACCAAGCTTCTTGGCTGTGACCATCGTACCCACCACAGACATAAATTTCTTGCTCTTTCCGATCCTTTCTGGCTGTCAGACGGCGCAAGTCAATAGCAGCCCGAGAAAAGCTATAAAGAGAAGCGCACTGTAACATAGCAAAGCTTGACCTCCCGCGCTGGGTCGTTGCCCATGGCTGTGGCGTTCAAACGGTCGTAAGCCTCCACCTTCTCCGCATTAGACATAGATGCAGTGAACATCAATCCCTCGACTTAAACATTACAGTCGTCAATAATTGCCTGGCGAGGGCAGTGGGTAGAGGGGAAAAGATGTTTACTGACTGCGGTTCTCTTGCAAATGAAGCATCTGATCCTTCATGAGGGATACAAGGGGGGAAATTACTAGCGTACACCCGGGCATGAGCGTCGCGGGTAACTGGTACGTAAGCGATTTCCCGCCGCCTTCAATGCACGCATACTGTCGTCAATCGGGGCATATTGAGAGAGAAGACCCACAGACCGGTAGGCATGATACAGATAGCATCTCTCCCGTCCATATTTGCATTACAAACTCTGTTTTTCACGGACGGCCACGCAAAGTTTTAATCGGGAGCGACGGTGGAAAGGGGGGTATAGCATGTACACACCCTTCTTGGGCCAACCGAAAGTTCTCGATCCCAAATACCTTCCTCATCTGTTCTTTCACTCTGTCCGACCACTCAAACCTATCAAAATAGTTTTGAATGGCAGTCTGACCAGAAGCGTTCCTCTTATCGAGACTGTTGAGCTGCTGGGTGAGCCCCTGGATACTCAGCATTTGCTGCTTGCGTAGTTCTTCAATCATGCGTGACTCTTCATCCAGCCGCTCCAACTCAGCCTGATGTGTCGCTCTGCGAGCTATTAGCTCCCGGCGAAGGTCATTGTGTCGTGATGCAGAACCCGACTGCCCACCAGACAGTGGGACCACCTCCTCGATCTGACGCATATATTATGGCAGGTTTTAAAAGGAGTATTTATTTGATGGATTTGAACACCAAGGGACGCACAGAAAAGTCATCCGAGGATAAGTCATTTCCCGAACTAAGCCTCTGGCGACTAGAGGACATTGACTAAGTAGTAATATATTGCGCAAGACGCCGTGAAATACGGCCTCGAACGCTGAAAGCAACTTTGTTGCTCTGGGGTGCGGCCACCAGATAGCGAAAAAAACGGGAAATGGCCTTCGGCCTGACGCGTACTTCGTGTTTAGAGATTGTTGTTGTATGATGCGAAGACGTGATCATGCAAAATCAGCAGAGCCACTGATCAGGTGACTCAGATCACGGGTTTTCCCGAAGTCATCTCACCTCCGTCTATTGAAACATGTAATATATAATACTTTCAGAGGAATTATCAAAAAGGACATGGCAATTTCTACCTCATCCATTACAAACGCATGATAAGCTGCTTCACCCTGACATCCAAAGCGTGATATCGTCTCCACCGCTCGAGCGCGTGAGCATGTCGATATGGATAGCAAGCGCGAGTTCGCGATCGTGATTTCCCATCGCTGTATACATCCGGTTTAGCGCAAACTCGTTCCCAACCTCAGCCCCGGACACAACGCACCTTTTGTGAGTTCGCCCAGCTGCGTGACCACTTGCGCCGACAAGATCTCGCAATTCAGCGCGTCAAACAGCGGGTTTATCCGGCGCTCGAGGTCCTCAACTAGGCGCCGCTGAGAAGTCTACAAATGTTCATCCTTCAAAAACGCTCGAACATAACTATAAACAACAGCAACACGCACAGGAGTCGTTTGTTTTAGCTGATTGAGTTGTTGGCTGACAATATTGTAAATCGGTCTCAGCGAGTCGGGTATGTGTGTCCGGTCGCCGGGAGCTATTTAATATTTAGTTGGCTCCATGTGGCCTATTCTGTGTGTAATAACTCACGGTACTTGGGGGGAGCAGGTCCTTGCGAAATGGTGCGTGGAGGGGGCACAACAGAAGGCTGGCCTGTAAGAACCTGAGGAGGTCCTCCTGGTGGAGGCGGAACACGAGCCGGACCAGAGGGTGGCGGGGGTGCGAAACCAGGATGCTGCTGCTGCTGCTGCAGCGGTGATGCAACGCGAACATAGGGACCAGCGGCCGACGGCGGGGGTGCGAGACCAGGATGCTGTTGCTGTTGCAGCGGTGATGCAGCGTAGGGACCAGTGGCCGGTGGCGGAAGCTGCCGGGCCTGTGGAGGTGGGAGTGGCGGACCGCCTGCACCAGGAGGTGGGGTGGCATGTGCATACCGGTTAGGAGGAGGTGCAGGGGGTGCATGGCCAATCTGTGAAGGCGGAGCATACTGCCCTGGAGGTGGCTGGCGTGGAGGCGGCTGCAGCCCAGCCGGGATCGCATTTAGTGGCGCTAATGGTTGGGAGACTGGTCCTGAGCCAGCGGGTGGATACGGCCCGGGTGCAGCGGCTATAGGCGGAGGCGGGACCGGAACCCGGCCCTGTGCAGGGGGCGGGGGGTGCCGCGACTGAACACTACCTGGGCGTGGAGGTGGAGGGACCGGAGCTGGAGACTGACCACGAGCAAGGTACGTCGGACTAGATACGGAACCCTGTGGCGAGTGGCGTTCGGGAAAGGCGATGTGATCGCTGCAGGCTTACTCGCCGATCCACTAGGTGTGCGTCGCTCGGGAGCTGTTGGCGCGTCGTTCCAACCACCATTCTCGCGACGCTTGGGAGGTGGTCCCGGAGGGGGTGGAGGGGCCTTCGCGGCACCAAAGCCATGGGGAGGGGGAGGTGGGGGTGCAACTTGGTTGCCGTGCAATTGTGGCGGAGGGTGGTTATACGCATTCCCTGAGGGGTATGTGAGGGGTGCGGTCGGCTGGTACGGTTGTGATGGCTGGACGGGTTGAGCAGGTGCGTAAGGGTTGTTCGCAACGGGGGGAACATCGATGGGCGCATATGAATTGTACGTCGGTGCAGGAGGAGCAGCGACCGTGGGGCCAGCTGCTTGTTGTTGCTGAGCAGCAGCAAGTGCATATGGGTTGTATGAATAAGCGGAAGTAGTCGTGGGAACAATCGGGGGAATTGCCGTGACTGCAGGGACTGTGGGAACCGCAGCGGGGGCAGAGGCATGTGTGCGAGATAATGATGGTGCGAGTGGGGAGCTGGAGACCCCGGCAGCAATAAGAAGACGTTCCCTCTCTGCCGCGAGTTCAAGTTGTGTACTCGGCAGCCCCTTGTAACCAGATGGTGTGAACTTGAGGAATGCGACAGCGTGTTTGACAAGGCCTTGTGCGGCAAGGAAAGCAGCGTATTCAAAATAGCGATCATAAAGTCCAGAAAGCTTGTACCCCCTCGCAGCTGCATCTTCTCCAACTGCCTCTGTTTGCTCCAGATCCTTGTCCACGTATGACGCTGCGGAGCGGAAGACGGTGACCTTCTCAATGAAAGTCTGAAGCGCATGGGCGTGTGCAGTATACCGTGAGACACCTGGTGCCGTGTCGTCAGCCAGGATCCGCTTCTCCTCTTCCGCCAGCTCTTCGATCCAGATGTTGACAAGGCGTTCGAGGCGGCCGGCAGCAAGGTATGCCAATGTGGCATTCTTCCTGAGTTCTGGAGCCTCAGTAGCGTGCTCTGATCGAGCAAGGCTGGCTTGGAATTCCAGTCGTGAGCCGAGCTGTTCCGCAAGCCCACCAAACTCGTCCGCCTGTGCGAAAGTGCACAAGACAACGAAAATTTCCTGCCAATCTTGCAGGTCCGCGTTTTGTACAATGTCAGCAAGATCGTTCGTCACTACCGATTGGAAGAGCCGCAGATATGGCAACGAAATGGTACGCTTTTCGAAGTACGCTTTCTGTGTACGGGCAAGTAACTCGGGCCCACCTTTCACCGCGAGAAGGATTGCGTCAGCGAAGCGTTCCACTGAGAGGCACAGGGATACAGCGCTCTCAAAGTCACCAATAACAAGGGCTTTGGTGACTAATCGGTCCGTCTTGCTTTCATCTGCAGGGTAAATGCGGAACGTGTTGCTCTTTAGAGTGTCTGAAGCGGCTGACGAAGGACGAGAGCCGATGGTAGCAGCAACAGAGGAGTCAATACCGTAGTTGGTGTGCGGGACAACAGGAACAGCTTCGTCTGTGGACTGACTGAGCCCCATATTACTGAAGAAATCCGCCGCGGAATCTAGCTGTGGAGTACCCGCAGGACCATCATCACCAAAGAGACTGGGTGCGGTAGTCGTAGACTCCGCATCCGGAAGCGGGGTCACGTTTGAAGTGTCCGAGGCAGCACCGGCGCTGAGTTCTGAGGGGGTCGCATCGAGTAAGTCTTCTGCGCTTTCTGTAGGACTTCTTTCAGGCTCAGCGAACGAGACAACCGGTTCGTGCGGCTTAGCGTCGGTGACGTCTTCCTCAGATGGAGATCTCACAACCGGCAGCGGGGTACTCTCTTCATCCACAGACCTAAGTTTCGTAATGGCCTCCGCGACAAGTGCGGCAATTTCAGCCTTGGAAAAGCCAAGGAGTGTTACGAGCTCGTCCCGTGAATCTGCACGGAAAAGGCTGAGTAGAGCTTTCCACCCGGCGGCGCTCTCAGCTGCTGTATCCTCGGCCTCGGCACTGCGCTCGGTTGCGATCATTGGGAGGTCCTGAGTATCAATCGCTTGGCGCAAGCGCTCAGCACGGGCGACAACATTGTCTTCGGTAATCAACTTGCGGATATGCACAACACCGCTCTGATGGCGACCCTCCTTACTCGCTAGGTTTGATACAGACACAAGTTGCCCGCAGTATCCGAACGACGCCGAGGCTGGGCGACACAACCACTTGGGAGGCTGTTTTAACGTGAATGAAGCCTGATTAGTCCGCGCGAAGCTCGGATTGTCAAACACATCAGCACCATCCGGCTGGGGTGTGGCGATGCTGGCTTCGTTTTGGTTAACCTCGTTAGTGGACTGAATAGAATGGAGACCGATGGTTCCATCGAAAAATGCCGCCGCCAAGAGGTCAGGATTACGTGGACACCATTGCACTTGGAAGGCCCAGTTGTCCGCTGAAGGAAGCTACGTAAAAAAGCACGTAAGGACACAACAGTAAGTGTACTTTCACGTGACATCGACACGTACCTCGCCAATGATTTCCGATGTTTGCGGATTCCAGCAAAGCGCACGATTATCCTTGCCGCTTGACAAGAGAAGATCTGCATCTTGCTTACACCATGAAAGTGAAAGCACGCCTTTCTCGTGACCAGTGAGAATCTGACATTGTCCGTAAGCAAGCAAAAACAAAGGAAGGAAGACAGACGGTCGCGCGCACTTTTTCCGGGGCTCGCGCGTTACGCAAATCCCAAACCATAACGATCGGGGAGGCATCATCTTCTGATGAGGTGACTAGCCGGGTCGCCTGCGGAGCAATAAATAAACGTCATTTGGGAAGTGAGAATCACCAACGTTTTCGGGGTGCCAGGCCACATCGCTCATTCCGCGACGCCCGCCACCGGCTTGAATGCCACCACTTACACCGCCACCATAAGCCAAAGCGACAACCTCTCGCTTCCCCCTAAGGTCCCAAACAACGGTGTACCCAGTGCCGCTAGACGTCGCTAGTACGTGCGGTACCTGATTGTTCCATGCAAGCGCGCTAACCTCGTCAAGTTTTGAGCTTCGTGTACCGGGCGAATATGGTTTACTGGGGTCTTTGAGATCCCAGATGTAGACCTTGAGGTGGACGATAAGGGAACACATCAAGGACAGGAAACGGAAGGGAGTACCTCTCCATTGATACCTCCTGAGGCAAATAGAGTAGACTGAATGGCGTTAAAATCTAAACCGCGAACGGGTCCAGTATGCGTGCTATTCTTGAGTATAAGAGCATCGGAAGCGCTGAAATGAGAGGTCATTCACAAGAGCACAAAAAGAGAAGCGCATAAAAACATACTTTGTATGAGACACAATTTTTGATGGATCCCAAATACCGAGCTCGCCATTTTCCATACCAGCGGCAATTACACCCTCAGGACGACTACCATCTGCCTTACCCCATACGATGCGATTAAACCTAACAAGATTGGACATTCCTGTGCACGATTCGCGAAAAGTTAAAATCACACCTTGCACTATTTGCGACTGAGCCACGCAGGCCATTCTGCCCTTCTCCACCCAAGTCATACTCCTGCTTGTTGAGAAAGTCTGGCTCCCATATCTCCAATTGACTATCATTTGAAAAGGACTCATCGAGAGCACCGGCAACTGTGCCCGTTGCCAGCAAGGGCGTTGAAAGAGGAGACCACGCAAAAGTGGAAGTTCGGTGAATCTCCTTTAGTTTCATGATGGCAAAATGGCAAAAAAGTGAAGATGAACTTCTTCGGTTAAGCGGTGCAACAACGTGTCACGCAGTAAAGCCGGCCCTAAATTAGGTGACCATCACAACTCGTGACCTTTTTAAAATCAATCACGTGACAATCGACGCGTGAAGCGATCATCTACATCTTATCTTATCAATAATTCTTAATTATAAAGCGAGCGCGCGCGGGACGCGTCTAATTACCAAACTGAGACTACTTCAGTTTCATTCATTCATTCATCATGTTCCCCGTCCGTGCCATCTATGTTACAGCGCACAGGCGCTGAAATTCCCGCGTCCCTGAGTTCCTGCGGACGGGCTCGAACCTCGAACCTGACACTGACACCGACTTCCGACCCAGTGCGCCTCAAGGCAACGGCGAAACCAGGTGTGATCTATCTGCAGGTGTTCTTACCCCCACCCTCAAATGGACAAATGAGCGGCTAAGTCACACCCCAAGCTGCACGATACTTTAACCCAGCCACACTTGTTATGACATTCGCGTGCTCTCCCCCACGTCCACTTCACGACTTCACGCAACATTACCGTTCTCTTGTTTTTTTTTCCTACCTCAGGCGTCCTCTTTCTGCGCGTTGCTCCGTGCCTCATTATCCGTTCCTTCGCTTATAATTTGCCCTCATTTATAGCACCATGACAAAAATCATCACGCTCTTCCGCATCCCTTTGTATATGAACATCCGTCTCTGGTCTGTTTCCGTCAACTTGACTTTCAGTATGGTGGTGGGCTTTCTCTTGCGAGTTTTCTCAGCTGTGTTGTACTATCTGCACACCGCCATTCTGTTTACCTGGACGGACTACAAGACTATCTTTCTTCCTATTGTGAGTCCTTTTTTTTTTTTCTTTCCCCGCAATCCGCGCTTAATATTGAAACCCTTTGTCTCTTTTTTTTCCCTAGACTGTCTTTGCTTGCGCGACGGCGCCTGTACGGTCATTCACCGACCTACTTCAGTGCTGGGTGTGGGTGTGGTTCCACCAACTTTTGTGCAACGTATCCAACCAAGCGCGCAGCCGCGAAGAAGACAGACTCAACCGTCCATGGCGCCCTCTCCCGTCGGGGAGGATATCGGAATCCCAAGCATATGCCTTGCGCTGGGCTACTGTCCTTCTCTGCATATTTATTTCGTCTATCTACGATCAAGATCTCGTTCTAACGACCCTTGGCCTCGTGGTCACCACGTTCATCTATGACGAGCTTGGTGCAGCGGGAAACGTTATTGGGAAAGCTCTCTGTACCGCAGGGGGATACGCTTCTTTCGAACTTGGCGCTACGACGATTATCGGTATGTTACTTTGTTTAAGGAAAAAAAAAAAAAAAAAACCTTGTATCGCGTTTCGCGGATGCTGACCATTTGATTATTAGGCGCCAACCACGAGATGGATTCCGTCTCCGTGACTGCTGTCATTATAAGCGGTATCCTCATCTTTACGGCGATTCAAGCGCAAGACTTCCCTGATGTCGAAGGTGACAAGGCTGTGGGCCGCATGACTTTCCCAATCTATGCACCCGAATTATCTCGACTCTTGACCCTCTTTGCCACCGTCGCGTGGTCCATATTTCTCAGTTGGTTCTGGGGAGTTGGTCCCATAAGTACCACCGCCTTCATCAGCTTCGGCATTCATGTCGGGATGCGTTACTACCTTTGGAGGACTTTAGAAGCCGACAGAAAGTCGTACCTGATATTCAACGTACGTTCTTACCATCCAGAAAGGGTCGACGCTGATCCATAGGCGTGTTTCAGGTCTGGCTCATGGCCGCTCATGTACTTCCTTTACATGCCAGGACGTCCGTTTTGGCATTTTGATGATTGTCTCGATTGACGGCTCATTTACGCCATTTGTTTGTATGTATAAGACGCACTTACCAGCACGCCTGGCGCATGACTGTATCTTTATTGCGGACAGACGCTCTTCTTTACGTTTACAATTCGTATAATTTTTGCATAGGCTCCTCCACTATGAAACGCTCCTCTTCTGTTTCTTCGTCGTATTACGTTTCTTCGAACTAACTTACTCAGAGTGAGGACAAAAAAAGTACATGTCCTTTAGTAGTACCGTGTTACTGTCTAGCCATGAAGCGCTCCTTCGCGAAAGCAATATATAATTTATGAATGGCTGCTGCTATCCTCGTGCGTCATTACAACCGCACCGATCTCGCACAGGCCAATGGGATCCCACGGGGTTGCGGCCGCACGGTCTTAATGAATTTGTTGCCAATTTACCAGGTGGTTACCGCGCCTCGTGAAACGTGTACGCCTCGAGGCAGACGACAAGCCAGCGCAGTTACTTGTTCATGAACCGCCGAGGACAAAATGAAGGTGCAATGATACCGTGAAGGCTGCGATGACAACGCCACAGTCCCAGCATATTTTCGCCGGCAACGTAAGCAGCCCGTTTGGGAGTCCTGACTGAGCCCTGACATCGATTTGCGTTTCCCATGTCCCGTGCTCGGAGTGAATGAATGAATCCGGACTCCGGCGTGTGTTTCTGTGTGTAGGTGTGTGATCTTGATGGGGGAGCGGATCCTTTATCGCTGCAACAAGTGCGGTTTCTCTTCTTTTGTTTACAGGAATGAGCAGGAATGAGGTTGACAGTAGTGAGTCGTGCGGGTGTTTTAGCTGTTATCCAGGTCGACCACGGGCCGCAGCAAAAGACAATCAATCTCTTTCGGTACCGATAGCCAACCGCCGCCGTGATGTGAAGTCTCAAGGTAAAGAGGTTATCATGTCAGAGAGAGGAGGACCAATCTAGCCTGAGCAATGTAAATCACGCGTGAATAGGGGATAGAGTTAGAACCCTAATCGAAACGGAACCAAGACGAGGTGGGGTCTCTGTGCCGAACGGAGCCCTCATCGAGTCCATCGAGTCATAGTCACTGAAATGACAGAGTCCGCGGATCGACTACCTGAGCTTTCCGAGAGTACCAGAAAGGAAGAAAGAGAGCAACACATGTAACAAAGCCGTTTGAGCACAAATTTTGACGCTCATGTGGGGGGATGGACCCAGGGACCGCTTTCGAACCTTCACTGGCTGGTAAAATAAAAATAAAAATAAAAAATAAGGTCCATCGCCAAACTGCAGTAAACAAATCCAACAAAGCCCGATGGGACGGTCCGTGGGGGTTTGTTGTCGCTATGCCTTGAATAGCAATCTCGTAAGCTAGCCTGGTTTTTGGGACTAGCTGTAAACGGAAAGGTTAAGAATCGAAGGGATCTTCTGGTGAACCAAAAAAAAACACTCAGAGGGAGATATATATCACTTCATTGGGTGTCTGAACAAACGTCGTCAGCGAATACCAACCCCCATTAGTATTCGCAGTACTTCTCCCCTGGAAGGGTATAGGGAGACGAGCAACTACCGTTGGCTGAGCCCAAGCTACAAAGTTAGCCGTGAGGCGGGGGGAACTTTGATAGGTTGGCGCCGGTATGCTGCGCTTTCCAACAACGGGAACGGGGGTCGTCCGTCAAAAGAGGGCTCTTACAAGTAAATATCCTTCACTTTTTGGGAAGGGCCCCAAGGAGGAGGGGGGGAAACCCGCAGTTCCCTGAACCATGACCCTAAAAAAGCAGGTAGGGTGCGAGGCCACGGAGGCAGTACTGCGATGGAAGTTCCCATATGCAACGCCTCAGCCGCATGAGAGGCCCAAATGACAATGAACAATGCGAGACCTGTTCCCGTTGGGAATTCCTCTTACCGCAGACGTATTACACGGCCCAGAATCTCCCATAGCATTTTTTTTTTTTTGTCTGTTGCGGTGCCCGCATTGCAACCAGACGCACTGATGAAGCTCGAACGGCGATGCGTTTCTCTTGGCTAACCCTTCTTTGGAGAACTATATGATCTTTGGGGGTGGGGGTAAAGAAACGTGTGTCCTTCTGGCAGGTGGATCCCGGCGCCTGGGGGCGGGTGGTAACACTGGTGATAGAGCAGACACCCACGGCAGTGAGAAACCGGGTAGAGCAGAGCACTGACAATTGACTTGTCATGGTTGACCGAATAGTACGGGTGCTGTGTGGTGTGGTGTGGTGTGTGTGTATAGTAGTAGGAACGTGTCCACGTGACCCGCCGTCATCATGTTCCGGACCTGTATTTGTTAATACTTTCTCACGTCTGGGCCGTGATCTCTGTGACACCCTGCAATATTACGTTCCCTCTCGGCAGGGAGGAAGGAAAGGGGTAAAGGAGGGAGGGAGGGAGGGGAAGGAAATTGAATGAATGAATGAATGAATGAATGAATCGAATTTATTCTTGGTGGATGCCCTGACCCCTGAATACGAAGTTAATAGAAAGCCGACAGAAACGATATTGTTAAAAAGAAAACAAAAGTACATTAATAAAGGCACAAAGAGGGGGGAACGATTCTTTTAATTGCCGTGGTGTGCAGAAAACTTGCTTACCACAACAACACGCGATCCCTTGCACACTTGACCAGTTTTTACTCTTCTGGCGCCAGAAAAAAAGAGGATCTTAAACTGTTCTATGATTACAGGCGCTTCTTCCTAACATGACTTACTTCCTCTCACGAATTTGAAGCTTCCGTTGTTGTTGTGTTGTTCCACCTCCGCTGCTGCCTGACGCAGTGCCTCACCCTCTCGACGCCACTGCACCTTCTCATACGCATCCCACTCCTCTCGCGCATCTACCCATCTCTCCTGCACGTCCCTCACATCACTACGCAATCCAACACGTGGGCCCATCGCGCTCGACAAAAGCGCATGGACGTTAGGACGCGCCGAGCTGGGCCCCCCCATGGAGTCTCTCACCGTCCCCTCAGGCACCTGCGTATTCACCGGTGGTACGAAGACGTAACCCGTCGCACGGTCAATGGCTCGCGTGAGGTTCAACATCGATTCTTTGTCCTGTTCGGTAAAACCAAAAAAAAAAATAATTCTTGGGTTGTCAGCAGACCAGAACAAAAAAAAAAAAAAAAAGCGCGTTGCGCCTCAAATCAAAAACATTTTTTGGAGGATCCTCCCAAAATGATGATTGATGATGATGATGATGATGATGATGGTGATGACGAAGAACGCCTCGTTTAAAGCGGCACGCACGCACCTCAACAGCGAGCGTCTCAAAGCCCACTATACCAAAGTCCTCTATTAGCTCGCAGATCGCCATATTGAGCGCGCTGTAACGCGACGAATTGGACGAGAGCGTGTTTTCGAGATACGAGAGATCTTGCACTTCGGTGTAAAATTCCAAGTTGAAATCTATCGCGCCAATCATTAATTTGTGTATGTGTGTGTGTGTGCGTGCGTGCGTGCGCAAAGTTAGACAAAGAGATAGATACCGAGATCCCCATATTGCGTAAGGAGGTCCACTTTCGATAACACGTTGATGTGCGGTAGTTCGAGGTGTAGCATCGCCCTCAGTGACAAGAGTAACATCGAGATATACTTGGTTGCATCAGTCACATAATGCGAATCGCATAGGTGAATGGCAGCTAGCTTAAAAAAAGAGAAGGAAAAAAAAAATACATAATTGAATACAAATTGAATGAAGAGGGAGAGGAGGGGGAGGAGGAGAGGCAATCTGGGGCACAACGGACGCACCCTAAAACCACTCTTCCCCAATCTTTGTATTATTCTCTTTAAACTGTTGTGGTTGGTGCTGAGCTCGACCTGACCAGGAAGATCAAAAAGCACATAAGCGTCCTTGCCCAACTCCTTCAATCGATCTTCCAGCCAATCGTAATTCGCCTCGAGATACTCCATACAATACAACATCCCACCGTTGGGACCGAGACCATGCTCTGACATAACATCCTGTAAAGTGATAAGGGACGCGATATCGATGGCGCACGGATATGGGATGTTGTCATTCGCAGGATCTAAATTGACTATAGAGATGGGTCGTTCAAGTGCGACGAAGAGTTGTTGTTTGCCATAGCAATAAGTTGATTTCCCACTTCCTGGAGGACCAATGACGATCTCTCCGAATGTCATGAGGGTTAACGAGAAAGGAAGGTCTCCTTCCTACTTTGGGTAACGCTCACACGCTTATCAAGGCAAAAAACCCAAAGCAAACCACCCCAAAGTTAAAGCTACAGTTTACAGTCATTCAGAACTCCTCAGGCTTATCGATATAAAAGCTCGGCAACTGGTGAACGAGCTGCTCCATATACCAATATTTTGGTACCTCTTTCTTCTTGCTTTTCCCCTTTTTCTTCGTCGACCCAGCACCAGCACCAGCACCGCCGCCCTCGACCTCCTTATCTCGCACGATTTCCACCCAGATAGCTCCGAGACCCATCCCGACAAAAAGAACGTCTGTCAGCTTCGGGTCTACCAGCACGACAATCTCATCCTTCCATGGATTATGTGAACCAGTCGAGAGCCCCTCCCTTTCTCCCTCACCCTCCCCTTCCCCCTCCCCCTCATCCTCCAGTACGACCGCACCACGACTTGTGCTAAGCACAGTCGCGGGAAGAACATCCGAACCAACTTCGTAGGTGCGTCGATCAAGTCGCTCCCATGGCGCAAGCACGAGCCGCGCGAATCGACAAGCGAGATCCTCCTCTACCGCCTCTACCGCCGTCACATTCAGCGCCAATAAGCGCGGCGCGCGCGGAGGCTCAACGCGCACGATTCTCCGCGTCGATTGCTCCACGACCCCCGTCGTGTGGGTCAGTGGGAGCGCAGAGGGGCCTAAGAGGGGCAGGAGCGTAGGCGGCTCGAGGTCCCACGTCGCTTGCGCCTCGACGATGGAAGCGTCCCAGATCGGCGGGACCAGCTCGTGGACGGTATCCTCTTCATCTTCTTCGATAAAGGCGGAGGTGTCAATAGGAGCACCATCATCTTCCTCCTCCTTCCAACTCGTTCCCCAGCCCTCATCAGGTTCTTCATCTTGTCTTTCTGCAGCAGCTGTGCCCCATCCGACGTTGCCGGTCGGTGATGGGGCGGATTCTTTGAGCTCAGCCACGATGTTGGCGTAGACGTCTTCTACGTTCGCGGCGCTCGGCTTGTCAGAATGAGATTCTGGAGGGACTTCCAAGTTGTCTTCCAGTTTTTGTCGTTTCGCCTCTCGCTCGTCTAACTTGTTGTCCGAAGATGGATCGGTAGGAGCGGGGACCCACATAGGTTGCATAGAGCCCCAGAGCCCTTTGCAACCATCGCTAAACGCGTCTGGAAGCGAACGGCCCATCTTCCAGGAATTCGGGAGCTCTACGCAAGCGAGCTGGACAACCTCGAGTGCACGCTTGAGCGGGCGTTCATACTCGGGCTCGGGAAAAACGCGACTGCGGATGAGATAGCGCAGGAAGAAGGAGACCAGAATGGGCATGGCGACGCAACGTGGCTCGGACCTGGATTTGGGCAATAGTTAGCGGCGTCGCAACGGTCGGTATCGATCAAGAGACAGAGATAAGCATCGTACCAGATGAAACCACGTTCACGGAAGTACGACGAGAAGAAAATCCGCATGCTCAGTTCCGGGTTACTGAGGAAGCTCTCCGACAGATTAATCTCGGATTTGTCAACGGCCAACGCATTATCACTGTCGTCATCGTCGTCGTCGTCGTCAGAATCGATTTCGTCCGATCTAGCTTCGGCACCGGGAGTTGCGTCTTTTTTCGAGGCAGGAATTTGTTGTAGCAGGCCGATGTATATACGAAACTATTATGGACCAATTTTTTTTTTTTTTCAAGTCGGGCACGGATCGTTGTTCGTTAGAGACTCTTCCACACAATGACACGCATGACATACGATATCCCACACGTGCTGTACACCCTGCGCAGCTGCTGGCCAAGTGCGGCCGATTTTGAAGTCAACGCCGGCCTGATGGAGGCGATCTATGGCAGCCTGATTCCTGTTCACGATCTTTTGGGTTAGAATACCGGTATCACCACAGCAATAAGCGGCACAAGAGGAAAAGAAAAGTTCATGTTTAGAGAGAGGAGGGAGAGGGGGGGGGTGGGGGGGGGGGGGGTTAGTAGTACACTCAACTCATCATAAACATTCCTCCTGATATCCTCGAGCTCCTCCCAAATCTCCCACCAAGTCTTGGGCTTTTTCGGTGCGACCTGCACGGTCTGTGCTCCAACGTTACCGCCCTTCTTCTTTCGCTTCTTCTTTTCCGCGTTATCCGCGACGTGCTTCATGCGCAGCGCAATGGTGGGTATACCCAATCCATCGCGCTCGATCTCCCTCGTCGTATAATCTATATCGTCATCGACGTCAATGGGGACGCGTATTCCCGATGGCTTGAACGAGGCGAAGGAGATGAATGAGTCGGGATCGGGGGCTGTAGGGAAAGGAGGGAAACGTAGCATCGCTGCTACTTCGAGTGTCAATGCGGGTCCGGCATTGGCAGTCATTGGTTAAACTGATGATGATGAGAAGGGGGGGGGAAAAAAAGGGGAGAGGGAGGGGAGGGGAGAGGGAGGGATTTGAGTTTTTTTTGAAGCCTAAAAGAACAAAGAGTGGAGTGGAGAACTGCGCTGCGCAGTACTAGTGCAGCGTGTTCAAGTTGGTCGTTCTTCGATGATGGGATGGAGGATTCTCGTTTGATTTAATTTGATTCTTACATGGCGGCACCAGAGAGAGAAAGAGAGAAAGAGAGAACTGCCAACTGCCAACGGGCAACTCTTGCGAAGAGAAGAGAGAGAGATTCTATTTATTTAAAATTATAAAATTTAGGATGAGGAAAAGGGAAGAAAGAGAAAGCAAGCCACATTTACAAAGATGATATGATGATTAAAATATCCATCTGTGTGACCCTGCAGGAGGGGAGGAGTTGGGTTGGTTTCATTCATGATGAATGACGCCCCCTCCCCTTGGCCAAATGCCAATGCTGCCTCCTCTCTCCCTCCCCCTCCCCCTCCCCCTAAATAACCACATAATCCACACCACCACATAACCGAACGACCCAGGGCCCAGGAACATTGCCAATGTTCCTGGGCTTGGGTCCACGGCATTTACCGAAATTCAACTCCCCCTCCCCCATAACCCATAACCCAGAGGAGGAGAAACCCCCCTCCCCCCCCCCTCCGGACCCCCGGGTTCGTGTAATTGCAAACATTCTCCTTTCATACTCGGGCAAGTTCGAGAAATAGCCGTAGAGGAAGAGTGATCCCCTCAAAAAGAAATAAAATAAAAATAAAATAAAAATATCGTCTTGACGGTAGTGGCGGTGACGGGGACACCTTCTTTCTTGTTGCCTTGTCAGTCAGCCACAGGGAAAGAAAAAAAAAAAACACCGGAAGGAAGAGAGACAGATGAATTGTACATGTTACTTTTATTCATTCTGATATCATCCCGGTTCCGGTACCCAGTCCTATTCTAGTTCAATCCAGTCTTAGTCCCTAGTAGTTAGTTCTGCCCCTGCCCGTGTATGTACCTTAAAAAAAAGAGTTACCTGGGGAACCCCTGCAATGAAGTGGCGTACGTTGCCCCGAAAGATTGAATAAAAATGAATAACGAAATTTAAAAAACAAATAAAAAAGAAACAACCCTTTTATGTCCATCACGTTGTTTGTTTTTAAAAGTAGTTTACTCCTGCCTCGGTCCCATGAGGAGTTGAGTCCAAAGTAAGTATACATAATTATAATTATAATTATAATACGATACGATCGGTCGGGAGGGCAAAGTTGCGTCTCACTTAATTCACAGGTCTATTTTTTTTTTTCCCACACTTTCCCACCTCCTCCTCATCGGAAATGAAAAAGGTACGGAGGTATATCTAATTATCTATATCGATATCGATAGTATAATATATTTTTATAATCAATATTATAATCCGGCTTTATCGTCAGGTTCAAGTCAATGATGCGCGCTAATACTTTGCCCTTGGGTGGGTATAAGAACGGCCGAAGGTGAGGGAGGGGAGACAACGGATTAAACGGTGACAACGCACCCGTAGCTTTTTTTTTCTTCTTTTAAAAAGAAACCCCCGCTCCCTCACCCCCCCCTCCCCGCCCCCGCCCCCTCCCATCCCATAAGATCATCCATTCTCTCTCTTCTCTTTCATCTTCCTCGCTCCTCACAACCGCTCTTCTTCCCGTCCCCAATCTCTTCCAAACCATGCGCTTCTTCCTCGCTTCCCTTTGTACCCTTGTCTTGGCTACCCTTGTACTTGCACACCCCGTAAGCCCCCCCCCCCTCCCCCCCAAAAAAAAATTCTTTCCATATCCTTTGTTCACGCTCACTCAACTTCAACATTTGTAATAAAATAGACTCCAGAGGAAGACGCCAAGCGGGGAACAGTATACATCTGGAACAAAGATTACAAGCGGGGAAAGGCGTACATATCCAACAAAGACTATTAAGCGCGCGCGCGAGGGGGGAGATTGAATGCGTTAGGTATTGTTTATGCTCCCTTTTTTTTTAATCGTCCTCATTCGAAAAGGTGTGGGCATCGATTCGATTTCATCGCTCACCCGTGCATAAACCGACAATGATCATGAAACGATTTTTTAGGCGCTGACCGTTGCTGACTGGATCCACGTACGGTCGAGGGACACTATCAATCTATTTTGTACTCTCCACACTGGCAAGGTGTAGATGTTATCCGATCGATTACTCTAGTTCTCTCTGGCTTTCCCTTCCTTTACTGTTCTTGTTCTTTTTTTTTTTTTTTTTAAATTCGGTCTCCTGTTGCTTCAAGTCATAGTCATGGGGGTAATATGTCGTCGTTGTTAGAATTATGAGCAGTCTTTTGTGAAATCATTTTCGCGCGGTGTGTTTTCTTAAGTGACGAAAAGCTTAAGAAACGTTTATCACTTGCTGGAAACTTCAATATTCAATAATCCGTCGACAAGGAAACGTAAGATGGATAAGGCCAGATCAACGATATCGTGAGCGTTGAGCGTTGAAGGGGTTCTACACAGACTTCGACGTCTGCGAGCGGTTTGGTTGTCAAGGCGGGTTTTACCTGTCTGCAATAATGGGGTGTATGGAACGGGAACGGTCAAGTACGGATCCCTGATCTGCCCTGCCCTGCCTCGTCTCATCGATGCGAGTTTCCTTCCAGTGCGGGGGTTTCTCTCAGCTACAGCAGTCCAGAACAAGGAAGCATTCCTGCGCATTCATTTCATTCACGGTTCCAAAGAAGTCATCGTCGTCGTCGTCTTCTTCTTCTTCTTCTTCTTCTTCTCCTTCTTCTACTATTTCTTCTGTAGCGCACACAGGAAGCATGTACGAGTTAGCTCTTTCCGTGCGTTTTCCGTAATCCCCCCTATTTCGATAAGGGGGTTTCTGGGTCTGGTCTCACAACACATTTTCCCATCGTCCCCATGGAAAAAAATAACCCCCTTCCCCGTGGACGATGGACAATCTCTGGCGATGGGTTGGTGACTTGTAGTAGGAGAAGGGTGCCGTCGCACGTAGAGGGAAGGGGGAATTTCAACAACGTTTCGGGGTTCGCATGCCTCGTCAATCTGAAAGAAGATTAAAAAAAAAAAAAAAACGGCGTGGAAGCAGTCAACCCTGTCAAGTTCGATATGAAACACTGCCCCAAGAGAGAGGCAACGTTTTACAATTAGAGGTCAGTTGTGACCCCCCTCCCCCCCAAAAAAAAAAAAAAGACTTGCCACGAAATGTAAGAGGGGGGGGGGGGGAAAGGTACATCTTCTAGCTCATTCCCTATCGAAGAAGATCTAAACTACCTGGGAGGATTATCCCAGACAGGCAAGCGGGACGGGGGAGTGGGTTAATTCGTTAATTCCTGAGAGGACGTGAGTAATTTGAACGTCACATTTAGGAACACGAATGTCACAACCAAGTATTTTTAGGGAGAGACCCGATGGCGGAAAATATGCTTTTTTTTTTGCTTTCAATTTGTGTGATTTGTCTAGAGGATTTTGTACGTTCGACCCATGTGCTCAACAACAAAATTATGACATGAAGAAAGGGGGCGGGGGGAGGGGCTTACGCCCCCAGCTGACTGTCTCACCCTTGAATGTCGGCGAGCCGAGCCCCATCCCGATTTGACATGTTGCTTTATAACTACTGTCAAGAAGTTTGAGAACGAAAAAATATGTTTGTCGCCCCTTGAAGTAAAATCTGTTATGTTTTTTATTTATTTATTTTTAATTTTTTTGTTTTCATTTAATTTTAGTGTGATATAAATTGAACGGACCTCATAATGTGGGAAGGAAGGGAAGCCCTAGCGTGTGATCTCCAAAATGCCATGATTCTGTCAGGTACAGGCCGCACTAAAAGAGCTCTTTTTTTTTTTTTTTTTACAATCTTTCGCAAGGTCCTCGTCTACCATCGTTGTACATATACATACCTCCGACCGATGTCTTTGGTGTCTCACACGCAAGCGCGATTCCGGAGACGGAGAAGTTTCCAAATTTCCTGTATTCCTGAACAGCAAAGTTCAATAAATGTTTGAAAAAAAAAAAAAAAAAAAAGCGCTGCTATCGTTCGATCTATAAGGCACGCAGTATACACGTGTAAACATTCGCAGGGGGGGAAGTTAATGTCAACCCACCAAACGTAGTGGGAGATCCCAAAAAAAAAAGAAATTGGTAGTTTTCCCAGAGACACTTGTGTGAAAGAAAATAAAAGAAAATAAATCAAACTGAAATTGATTGTAACTTCTTTGAGCGGGGATCATTCAATGTAATGTTATTTGAGCCTTTGGCCATGTATATGTATGTGTTTGGTCTCTAACCCACTCCGGTCCGCTTTCCCACTCTCCAATTCCCCACAAAAGACAAGAGTCAAAGGATTTCGATTAATAACAATAAAACCGAGAGAGTGACTAGACTCGGAACTGATATGCATGACCACACAGGAAAGGAGAGTGTTGTGTCTTTTAATATAAATACTTATAGCAGATGGTATTTTTACTTGATGAGTGGGAGGACAAGGTGTGTGCCAGTGTGTAGTGTGGGTACGCAGATGGCAGGAGGCGGGCAAAAGACATCAGTCATCGGGAACTAACTACGGTTACAGTTGAATGTTCCAGTGTTTCCAGATGGTTTGCGACCCCCAGGCTGTTATTGCTGAAGTTGACATTTTATATCTCAATAATTCGTTCTTCATGGCTATCCATCTCCAACTTTTTTTTTTTTTTTAATTTTTTATGAGGACCTCGCTTCCGTTCGACGTAACCGGGTCCGAATTCGCTTCAGTTTCCAAGAAATATATATATATCGTTGCGGTGATGACCAGACTCTCTATCTATCACGCTTTCAGAAGCATCGTTTCTTCTCACTTTTTTCTTTTCTTTCGTTCACCTGGACTACGAAATTCTGTATGGTTATGGAAGAACTCACACTTTATATGAATAGGGTGAGTCTTGAAAGTCTCCTTTCAATTTTTTTTTTTTGACAAACTGAGTGAATGGGTGATCACATACAATGCAATACAGTCTTCTCCATATGCTCAGAGTGTAAAGAGTTTAATCCGAGAGAGTACTCATTGCGAAATGATCCCCCCCCCCCCCTCTAATTGTAAATACCGTTCATCTTCTATTAGGTTGAACTTGTTCTCGAAGAGGCCTCCATCCCCGCAAAAAGGTATGAGATCGACCTCCACAACAAGCCGGACTGGTACGTCTCACAGGTAAACCCTATTGGCAAGGTGTGAAAATTCCATCTTCTATTTGATTTAAAATCAACAAACCACACAAATTCGTTCACACGTCCCCGTCCACACAAAAAAATAAAAATAAAAAAAGGTACCGGCGCTTACATATGGTGGGCCCAAAGTCAAGCCAGACTGTCCATCACCCCATTCGATCAAACTCGCCGAATCCCTCGTTCTCCTCGAATTTATAGCGGACTTATATCCCGATGCTTGTTTACTCCCGCGTGATCCAATCGCTCGTGCCCGCGCACGTCTCTTCATCACGGCCGTCGAGGAGGACCTCATTCCGACTTTCCTCGCGTTCGTCCTAAACGGCGCAGAACCGGGCCCGTTGTTAACGTCGTTGAGGCACGTGCAAGCGCTGCTCCCACCGCTAGAGGATGAAGGTGAGGGTGAGGGTAAGGGTGAGGGTGAGGGTGAAGGTGAAGGTTGCTTCGTGCTTGGTAGTCAATGGTCGATCGCAGACGCGGCGGTTGCGCCGTTCCTTGGACGCAATCGAGCTCACGTCGCGATATGACATTGGGATGTTTTCTGGGGGTATTGGTAAAAAGGTATATGGGGAGGTATTCGAAAGTGAGACGTTTGCTCGGCTGCAACGGTATCTGAGGGACCTAAAGGGTCGAACCAATTGGTCGGCGACGTTTGACGAGGTAACGAGTTTTCTTGGTATTTTTTTTTTTTTTTTTTTTACCGCTTTTTTACCTAAAACCGTGTGAAACAGGATTGGGTTCTCCAGGACCTCAGGACGATAATTTCACTGTTAAAGATTAAGAGGGAACGTGAAAAGACTTCCCTAGTCAACGGGGGAGGGGAGTGAAAAGAAAGTGTGATTTTGTTTTAGTAGACAGGTCCGAGTCCGCTCTGGACAGCACGGGCAACATGGCAGAGCATTCATTGTGTGCCCTGTGAATATGCATTGCATCAAGATAATACAGTCAAGGGGTGAGCTCAAGGCTTGAGCCTGCGATGAGCGGTTACATCACCATTCAAAGTCAGGGGGAGACGGTGACCATGATAGGTAAAGTGGAAAGAAAAAGTAATGTAAATCCAGTTACCGCGGGCGCCCCGCGCTGTTGTCCCTGTCTCGGACGAGGACGAGGGTAGTCACATGGCCCCTTTAAAGTATTTTCTCCTCCCTCTCCCTATTTATTTTTTCTTTGATTTGAAAATGAGTAGTGAGGTGAGAAAAATGCGGATAAGATCAAATCGAGAGTGAGTGAGCGATCATCGCATTCGCAATGCAAGCACGAGGAGGACTCATTCATATCAATCTATCCATCATTAAGGGTATTCGCCCTTTTCACTAACTGCCATTGGAACAATCTATTCGCCAGTTGCTGTAGTAGTGCCAAACCCCACATCAAATTATTACCTACGAGAAATTCCCATGAGTGGCGCAACAGGCGACGTACTAGTACTACACCTAACAGTCTCATCGCCATGATGATTTTTATCTTTCAAGTCAATTTTTGACTTCGGCCTCCGAGGTGACCTACCCGAGCGCTGATCCGGCCCACCCCTCCCTCCCCCCTAAGCGAACCCGAGGTATAAGTTTATGAGTTTCATCATCAGTAAGTTCCCAACACCCACCTACCACGCTGAGGGCGCTACACCAGATGCCATACTAGTAGACCGGAAGGCTTTATATGCCCAACGCGCGTCTTCTTTCTCCCTCTTTCGCCCACTTCCCTCAGCAGCAACCATGACAAGGAGAAGGACGAGGAGATTGCAATTGCACTTGATTGCCTGTTTCCCACTCTTCCTCTGCCCTTCTTTTGCTCAACTCCTCTATCCAAATTGTAATGCTGGATGGGAATGGGTGAGTCCCAATTTTCCTGATTTCATCATTTCTGTTGTGTCCCTATTTCGTCACCATCAACAGTCGTACAACAGCCTCAATCAAAACCCTTGCAACGTTGCTGCATACTTGGAGTCTACTTGTGAGGGCGGGCGTGAGTCTTCCTCTCTCTCTCTCTTTCTCTCTCTATTATTTTTTATTTATTTATTTTTCTGTCGTATCATCACGGCAGAGTTTCAAATTGGTTCGTTACCTCAAGGTTCCCTATATCGTGGCCCGGACACCGAGCAGGCCAACTTGTGTCAGTGCAACCCCGTCGTCTACTCCCTTGTCAGTGCCTGCGGCGCATGCCAGGGATCCTCGTGGATACAGTATGCACTTTCAGCTCCACCCACACCCATGCGATTTTCGCCTGAATGATGCTCCACTAGATGGTCCTCATGGAAGTTCAACTGTACTACCGTGGCTTCGGATTCCACGTTCGTACATTCTTCTTCTCATTTCCATCTCTCTTGACCTTTACAAACTACTGTTTAGGTTTCCAAAAGCTATTCCAAACGGGACAAGGGTACCTCACTGGGCATATCTTAGCGTGACGGTGTGTTGCATTTGTACAGCATGGCATCACGTTATCTTGGGGCGCTGACTTTTTTTTTTTTTTTCCATTTCTTGAAATGATTTGGCACACAGATAAGTGACACCTGGAATTCCACCGCAGCACAGATTTCCGGCGGTAAGTCGGTGGTCCAAATAGAATGGTGGCGTCAAAAATAAATTTCTGACTTACCCTTTCCTTGCCTTGGCCCCCTTTTCCTGCGCGTGCGAAGATTCGCCCGAGGGTTCCCCGTCATCAATCCCAACGGGATCGTCGGCACCGTCCACATCGTCAGCCACCTCGAGCTCGAGCTCGAGCTCAAACTCAAGTTCAAACGAGAACAAATCGCATGCAGGGCAGATCGCCGGCAGCGTAGTGGGTGGTGTCGTAGGTGCCGCATTGCTCCTCGGTCTCATCCTCTGGTACCTCCGCCGTCGGCGCTGGCGCTCAGAGGCACGACCATCTCCATTCATGAGCGACGCACCTCATGTGGCGGAGGCATTTGGTCTTCAGGATCCTGGCACTTCCACGCCAAATCGCAAGTACTATGTGCGTATCATGTTTTATTTTATTTTTTTTCCCCTCATCATGTTTTTTCCCCTTCTTCTACGTTTCCGTTTTCGTTACTAGTCGGTTGGCTGACGTGAACATGTTCAATGTTATGTTTTCATTCAGAACCCATCTGACCCGAGCACATTCCCCGTTTCGCTTTTTTCGTCTTCATCAGTGGCTGTGGCCCAGACCAGCCCAAACAGCGACCAGGCTCACCGCGCAGCGACTCCCACGTCTCCACTTGAACGGGGTCGATACAATGGTCTCCCGCTTGTTTGAATTTCCTGGATGATACACCCGTCACGGTCCCATTGTCACCTTTGTTTTTGTTTTTTTTTTTCATTTCATCTTTTTTTTTTTTTACTTGTCAAATCCGGCCTGCATTGCTTTACTTTTTCTAATCTACCTTCGTACTTAACCCGGTAGGACAAATTAATGTTCTGATTATGTTTTCTTTTTCTCTCTTTTTTTTTTCTTTTTTTTTTTTTTTTTGCGGACTTAATTTGTTGTAGTCAACTTGTATCTGGAATATTTTGTCTAGGCATATATGTACTGTTTACGAGAGATCACGGTTATATATATCGGATTTTCCGAATGGAGCTTTGGGAATGAGCATATATATATAACACCGGGGGGGGAGGGGGGGAGGGGGCTTTGCGCGTCTGGTTCTGGTCTGGGTCTGATCGCGTCTTATTTGGAGGTTTTTTTTGATTGTTGAGGTAGCACCAATGGTGATTTCGTCCAAATGACGGGAAGTTTTGCTTGTTGACCTGGCTAACTGTAAATTGTTGTCATTGCCTGTCAATAGTTTGGAGTCCCATGTCATTCCATCAAAAATTGTGATATGGGGCGCATCACGGGGGGTGAAAAGGGGGGTTTAGAACGGAACTACCTACGCTTCGTTCGACAAAGCGTGAGCGTGCGGCCTGGCTTACCAGATTTAGGTTGTGGGGGGGAGGGGGGGTTGAAGGATCTTGTGGATCTGACTTATAGAAAATAAATGTTCCTGTTCCTATTGTCCCGGATAAAACGACGAAGGGGGCGAACAAAGGTTCCTCCTCCTCCTCCTCCTCCTCCTTCTCCTCCTCCTCCTCCTCCTTCTCCTCCTCCTCCCTCCTCCTCCTTCTCCTCCTCCTCCCTCCTCCTCCCTCAACCTCCCCAATTCTCGTTAATAAATAAATTTAAAAAAAAAAAAAAAGGTTGACACGCACGACTATCCCCTCCCCCGGCCCTTGTTTCGGGTAACTCTGATTATCTAACACAAACGAACTTATGGGCCACCTGCTGCTCCCGCCGCTTGTTGCTCTGCTCATTTAGATCAGCAGCAGTACAAGTCAAAAAAAAAAAGATTCTTCCAACTTACATTGTGTCTTTATCACCTCTTTTTTTTTTTTTTGAATGATGTGGTTTGACGGGTACGAAATTGACAAACAACGGCCAACACAAATTAGCCCGATCCTCTGAGAGAGAGAGAAAGACAAACCTGGCGCACACCTAACTTTTAAACAAATAGCGCGCCCGGGACCTATCCCATACACAAGAGGCCACTGGCGTTTGTCATTCGTCTGTCCCCCCCCCAGCCCAAGATATACAACCGACGAAGAAGACAACCCGATCAGGTTGGAAAGGGATAGATGATATGGTCTGATGAAGGTCAAACAACAACAAAAAAGAGCATGCATACGGAACTCCAACATACCCCAGCTCTATTATCCCCCTCGGTCATGAAAAGTCACTGAGTGGGGGGGGGGGGATTAATAACTTTAGTGGCCACACCCGGGCCGGTCACACACACACACTCACACAACCACACCTTTGAACCCCAAAGTACAATGCTCATAGACCACCAAAAATTAGGTAGAGTACCAACGTCAACCGCATTTGCCTCGCGGCTCACGCGGTATTAAAATTTTTTTTAAATTTTAAATTTTAAATTGCGTGAATTAGGTGGGCTACTGCCTAGCCTAGCCTATGTAACTACTAGCCCAAGGAGAGACAATATGCTAAATTAGTAGTGCTAATAGAAAAACCGGATCTCACGTGACCTGTGATTAACAAACACCACCAAAGAGGGTAATCAGACCCCAGACGAGATGGATGCACCTCGCATCCACATCACATCCACGAGGATCAACCGGACTTGTCTAAAACTCAAGATACGACAAAGTACTAAGAGATCCATGACTAGGGTGCAGTCGGAGCACATCATCATTTCCAACAAAAAGTTTTTTTGTTTTTTATATATCACAGTTACCGGCCACCACCAGCGCAGATGATCCTTTAAATCGAAAGTTGTGTAAAATGGGACACCGTCCTTGCTTTGCTTTGCTTTGCTTTGCTTTGCTTCGGAATTTTTGAAGAAGGGAGACTTTCTTGCAAGGTCAAAAACATAGGAAAGGCATGCGTGATTCATGCAAGATTTAGGTGCATGGTAGTGGTGAAGGCAAGGCAAAAAAAAGAATGTTTTTTAATTTCGCGTGAGGTTCAGGGGTTCCACTTTCTATCGACTCTTTTGAAGCTTTGCTTGACTTGATGAGTGGAGCGTAGCTACCCAACGAAGGTATGAACAATCACACACACTAGTACTAGTGCACATTGATAGCCTTATAGCCTTAGCCCTAGATGATGGCGAGACGTTACCGTTGGATCTCCGAGTGATAGAGCTCAAGTCTCCACAATTGCTCATTGGGTTACTCACAGGCAAGACGCATCGCTTCAGAATTATTTACACATGTGCCTCGTAACGCCCACTGGCACTTGTCCCTTCAGCGACTCACTAATTTATTTTAAATTTAATAAACACCGATCTACGCGATTCATCTTTATTTGTTTAGAAAATGAAATGGGGGGGCTCGAGCTATTGGACCCTTTTTTTTTTTTTTTAACATCATACAGATACAGAGCAGACATGGCATTTGTACAGGATACGGTTCTCTCGAGATCCCGGGTCTTTAATTCAGTTGTACCGGATACGGATACATTGAATATATACATATGATTCTAATTCTAGCTAGCACACCGGCGTTCCTTTGTCTTTTCAGTGTCTTCTATTAAAACTATGGTGACTGTCGTGTCGTCGATTGCCAAGAAGTGATCGTCGACAAGTTCAAATGACAACTAAACACGACGGTGCGGTTCAGTTAAATTTAATTTAATAATTTAATTACTGCTCTGATAGCAGATTATCTTATCTTATCTTGACAATCTGAACAAGGGGTAGGCGGAGGCGGTGATGGGGCCCAGCACCACTCTGATGTCTGACGTCATGTCCTTGTCCACTTCCATCACTCTTCTCTGCCTCGCTGTCGACGATGAAAACGATCCTATTGGCGATTTATTTTATGTTAAAGTCTACTCGGGTCAATATGTCTCATACCTCCAAAAAAATATCAAGGCCATTAAGACTCCAGAGTTGGATCACCTCGACGCGAACGAGCTCACTTGCTGGAAGTTATTGACCCGACAGCCCGTTGGTGATACAGAAGAAGAGTTGGATAATCTGTATAGATTGATCAAGGGCAATAGGTTTCCTTCCCTGAGATCTGTTGAAACAAACCAAGGGAATGGGGTTGTTAGATCCCTCCATCCCTACAAACGGTTATCTGAGTGCTGGAAATCTGACCCCTATGAGGGTGATTTGCATCTCATTGTGCAAGTACCATGTATGGTCATTATTGGATTTCCATATACATCTTTGATGAACGATTGAATCATTCAGCTATTGAGGAGAGGGTGAGGAAGAAGCAGAAACTCGAAATAGTAGATGATTCTCCAACGTTGCCACTTACATTTGGAAATGGTGAGTAATTTGTTGACACACACATACATCCCGTGTTCCACAATTCCCTTTTATTTTCGAATTTAGTTCAGGATCTTGATGTTCGGCGAGCCCTTGAGAGCCCACCTCCCTCTTTAGGGGCAACTATGCCTGCTTTTATTCAGGAACAGAAGAGCAGGCCGGTTCTCAATGGGCGCCCGATCAAGCAGTTTGGTCCCCCAATTGGACTTTTCCATCCTGTTTTCAACTCGTTTCAGGCAGCCATGAAGAGCAAGGAACGGATTCGATTTGACAGACAGGCACATTCAAATCTCAGGGGCCTTCTTACTTCCTTTTCCAACTTTTATGACACCGATTCGGCGCGTGTGCAAGTGATCAACACCTTTTTAAATGCACTCCTTGGTTCCTCCTTCACATCCACTTGGGTTACATATACTAGAATTAAAGCCGCTGGAGTGATAATTCATCCTTCTTGCAACTCGTATGCCCATTTGGTAATAGAAGAAGTCGAGAATGAGATCGGGGATGGCAATGCAGATCCCTACATTCGAGCCAGTTTGTCCTATCGGCGTTATTGGGCACAAGAATCTCGTGCGTTTAGTTATTAGAATGTTCATTTTTCATACTAATGATGTCTATTAGATGATGTCTTCAGAAGGTGTTCCTATTGCCCAAGCTTCATCATGGCCATAGCTGGTCCATGGATGTGCATTGCTGGTGGCATTTACCTTGAGAAGGCAATTGTGCAACCTTTGACTGATTACATCTGGCTGGGTAGTGATGCTTTCAAAGAACAACGCTTTCATTCCACCTTGAGATTGTTTGCTGCCTTAAAGTCTGCCATCTCCTCCCTCCGAGACTACTATGAAAGCCTGGATCCCTCCAATGTCATTCCCAGAGACTTGCAGTACTCATTTCCATTCATTAAAAATTATGGGTCACAGTCTTTCAAGTATTTGGCACCACTTGCTGACTATCGTACCGGGAAGCTTGTGTACAAGGCTGTACTTCATGGCTCTGACCAGCTCATTGTAGTCAAGTTTGTGTCAACATACAATGCGGAGGCACATCGACTTTTGGCCACCCATCAACTTGCACCTATCTTGCACTTTGCTGGCACAGAGGACATCCAAAGGACCCAATATGGCGAGCGATTCATGGTCATCATGGATTTTGTTGATGGGTCTGAACCAAAGGAAGGCCCACTTTCAATTGAACAATATGGACAAGTGAACCAAGCTGTGCAATTACTCCATCAGCAAAATTTTGTGTTTGGAGACCTTAGGACATCTAACCTATTGATCAGTAGTGGTGAGAAGAAGATGATGATGTTAATTGACTTTGACTGGTGTGGGAAAGCAGATGAATCGGTGTATCCCTCGACGCTGAATACAGATTCGGGTATCCAGTGGCCTGATGAGGTGTGGCCAGGTGAGGTGATGAAAAAGGAGCATGATGTGACCATGTTGGAACGACTGCGGCCTGTTGTCCCGCATGCTGGTGTAATCTGAACCGTGTATCATAGTTGTAGAACCTTTTCACTTATCACGATGTCTTTGCAATTAGCCTATGATTCTAGCGAGAAGAGCAGAGAGATGGATCATCCATCTTCATCTTGTAACTGGAGAGGGCTGAGTTTTCTTGATTTGTTAACAGACAGAGAATGGGATACTGTCATTATTGAAACGCAGGATTTTTTTTGTGTATATATACACTCGTGATCAGTATACGAATGAATTTCAAAGAACTCCAAGTTGAATGGGTAGTCAATGAGGGGAGGGAAAGCGATAATAATAGCGGGACTGTAGGCAAGAAATGTAGTGAAAATGGTAGTAAGGGCGCAGACAGACAATAGCAAGTATCAGAAGCGAAAGGAGGAAAGTAAATGGAGTGACGGATGGTAGTTATGGACGACGCACGACAAATGGATCAATTGTTCTCGAGACCAAGGTCAGGCAGGAGGAGGCAGGGAGGGGAGGGGAGGGGAGGGGGGAAGTTGGCGTCGTAGCCATCACGGATTTGAGAGTGTTGATAGGCGAGCGGGCGACATATACAAAGCAAGCAGTTCTTGCTACATGACCTTCGTACTCGATTATTTCTGCGTGGCGTAGTTTGAAGCCAAATGCCAAATGCTACTTTACTATTATTTCAAAGTTTAAAAATAAAAAGGCTAAATTAACGCCAACAATGGGTTCGAGCACCGTTTTTGAAGGGTGAATCGTCATCCTTCAAGTTATCCTTTTTGACCATGTGCGCTCATCAGCTACCTTCGAGACTCGAGACTTTTGCTCTCTCTTAGTTCTCTTATAGTGTGTACTCATACCCCAAAGGCCGTATCGTGCAAAGTCAGGCGACTTCTGACAGATATATTTTAAGTCATTATTGTATGGCTAATGCCAAACTAGTATTGCCTCGGCTCTTGTCACGTTCGAAGCTCTTTTCGTTGAGGATGTTATAGAGTTGGTGGAGTTGAAAGGAAAAAGGAAAAAGGAAAAAGATAGCACCTGTTATGGTTCTTGTATGACGACATGTTAAAGGTGCTACCTCTTTTTTTCTTTTCAACTCCAACAACTCCACAATTCAATAACATCCTCAACTTTCTCTAGCTTGTATTTAAACACTATGGATTCACTTGTATTCGATATTCTTGAGCTTTTGTGCTTTACTTAGCTCTTTGACCCAGGAATTCACTCGTTTTCTCTCTAAACATCTAACCACCCAAACTGAACTTCTTTGACACTAAAAAAAAAAAAAAATCATGCAGATAAGATAAGAGCACCCGTGTCTACATTGGGTGTCCCTAGCCAGAAAGGTGGTAGTGGTAAGATCCTTGGAGGAGGGACTAAAAAAAAAAAATACAGGGTCACGTGCACTTCTTTTTACTACGCTCGTCGTCTGATAGTTTCGTTTCGATAGCTACAACGACGTTCTTGACACAGGACTGCCGAGGTCACAAGGAGCTCAAAGTCCAAGGGGAGACTAGAGCTGTTATGATCTCTTGTATGATGACATGTATAAACGGTGGTGCTGTTACGTTCGAAGCTCGTTCGTTCAAGACCAAGTCAAGAGTTATAAGGAACAAGGACTTAGCGGCACTACGCCTATGCATGCCTGTCGACATGGACATAAAATTCGAAAAGACATTGGTGTGCGGTCACACCACCCCTTCCTTCCAAAACCAAAAAGTGTTTGTTTCGTTACAACCTCGTTGTAAGAATAGCTTGCGTCACCACTTCTTGCTGAACCCGTTTGCTCTCTCCTTCATTAAATATTCTGATAATAGAGTTTTGGACAGATGCTGATATGGTACAAGTGGGAAGAAGCCAGAGTACTTAGCAATTGGCCATAATTCGGGTAGATGGTATAGAGTACAACATTGTGTCAACGTTGCTCTGGCGTGACCACGGAAATCATTTGGCAAGATTATCTGCAGCGGTCCTTCCCTTTGTACGGGTTTCATACGTACGTACGGCGTCAGGCTTTCGTATCAGCGTGGCCAAAGTATGTGTAAAAGGGCCTCATGTCTCGTACTAACTCTTGAAGGCTTGGATAGAGAGATCAAGTATTATGCTATAGGAATACATTAGTAAGAACGAAAACACCGTCTGCAGGCAAAAAAAAAAAAAAACCGAAATAACCAGAGTGGCATGCATCTCATCACCATATAGAGTCGCGCCAGAATGTGGTCACGGGGTGGTTTTTGGGATTTACCTGTCCTCGCCCTTCGCGTACTAGCGGAAATGTTGGATGATTGCCTGAAACACTTTCGTGGTTTCCACAATCTAAGTGACAGACAGGAAGAAGCGTCATTAATATACCCCTTTACCTCTAATTGTTTTTCTTGGCGGATTGGATGGCCGCGTTAGAGCTTGAACGGGGTCGTGAGTCTATCTTAAAGGAACTGAGCGAGTTGAGATTCTGAGCGTGTGCAGAACGACGTTCTGTTGTTTTTTTTCTTTGTTTTGGTCCTTACCAAGGGACATTTATAAGACAGCCCCCTAGGGATATCCCATTGATTTTTCATCGGTTGCTCCGAAAGTGATGCTAGCGTTTGGCCATTCCGAATTGAATTTGGAAAGTGGTGACGCATAACAACAGTCTTGTCTCTCCATAAAAAATAAAAGCCTGGGGGGGTAATCCAGCTACGTCTAAACGAGCTATTTAGAAGCCGAAGCCGAAGCAAATTAGCATGAGTACTAAAGTGCTCTCTAGTCGTGTTTTGTAGTGTTATTAGCGCGCTAGTCCGTATTTTTTTCTTTTATATCCCGGAGGTCAGGAACTAAGACCGACCAGGCCGGCTAACTAAAAGTTATATGGGTGTTTTTGGGCATCTTTTCTAATTTGCTGTTCCAACAAGTTCCGGCCCTCAAACTGGACTACATCTGCTACATGGTCCGACTTTTTGAGTGTCATCTCGTGGTCCATGGGGTTGAGTTGTCTGCACTCTCTGGTTTGAACGCAGTTCATGTGTGCTGTAGATATTCCAGTCACATTGTAAGCGTCTGTTAATCTTGTCGTCTAGTCTATGCATCCTGCGTTGGCTGATGAAACTGTTCGTCTTTGTTACATCATTGGGCCGTAACGCAAACGATTTCCTTATCAGGTCATCGATGCTTCATTGTTAAAGGAGTGATGCATCGGAAGTGAGTTATTTAGTGTTTCGATTCATTGTATACGTTCATCGCGATCCGAGGGCCAGGTGTTTTGACTTTTGCTTCTCAGGGGCAAGACTGGTCCTTAGTGTTGTGGCTGCATAGTGATGGAGCTCAAGGAGAGTATCCTAATAGCACTACCACCGAGTGGGAACAAGACGAGCAAAGCAAGAAATGGAAGCTGAAGACGAAGACGAAATCTCGAATTCTCGTAATGAGACGGTGATAATGAACGCAATGTTTAAATGCATCAATTGAAGTCGGGAGGGGATTGGTTAAAGTTGGGAAGCGAGCAAAGCACATAGGGACAAAGTCGCAATGGCAATGACTTTATTCTTTATTATTCTTTCTTTGGCATCAAGAGAGATATTCCGTAAAATCGGAGGGAAAAGAAGCGACAAGTGACACAAGTATGACAGCATTCTACAAGTCAAATTAAATATTTAGAAGCCCCAGAACAACCAAAAGTACAAGGCATTGAAGACGGGGTGTATGTCCGTCCGTCCGTCCATGTGCTGAATCATGATGCTATCGCACTCCCTGTTGAGGTATGAGATGGTAGCATTGCGATGGCGCCATTTGGTGATGTCCAATCACGGACAAAAGCTCTCAGAACTACAATGACAATGACAATGACAATTAAAGAAGACGTCAGCTGAATTGTGGTTTGCGAATTCTGCAAGTATTTGGATCAAGGCGGGGGACGGCACGGGGCAAAGTAGGATCTGTGCCACTTGCTTGGATATCGATCTGGTCATTAATCACAGAAACATCACGAATGTACAAGGACGGAGAGCTCGTACGTGAGAACGGAGATATCATTTTTTTTTACTTCCGCTGGGACCAAAAAGAGGAGAACAAAGGGGATGCCGATAATGGCAGTCGGCAGTCGGCAGTCATGAACTGAGGTGATCACGAACCCCGACTTCAGGAGATACAATACATGTATTAGAGAGAAGATGAGAAGACGTTGAAGAATAAGATAACGGTCCGCGGTAATTCGGTTGCATATATTGCACACAGGTACAAAAGTCGAAGAAGCTCATTATGGCCGATCTGAGAACAAAAAGAAAGTGAGAGAATGAGAGTCAATGCTGCAAAGTAGGAAACGGAGGCGAAGCGAATACGAAAGGAGAGTTGAGTACACAATAAGCAACAACTTATTCGGTGGCGAGTAAGGTGGCATGGACATGGACATGGGACATGGGACATGGGGTTGTTGATTATTATTTGGTTACCTACACACCCACGGAGTTTGTTTTTGTTTTGTTTTTTTAAAAAAAAACAACAACAATGAGGATGACAATATTGATGAATGAAGAATGAATTATGACGGAACAAAAAAACAACAATAAAAATGGGTCTATAATACTTTAAGGTCAGGTCAGGTTACTTCACTTCTTCCCTACCCTACCCATCTCATAGATTTCCTCTTTTTTTTCTTACATATACATATACATATCCTCCTCACTCAACTTGACCAAGAGCAAGCCTCTGGTAGACTGCTTTACCCTTGCCTTGCAACGACGACCCTTTACTCTGAGTCATGTCCTCTCGTGCGTACCATTCCAGCTTATACAACCTTTCGGGCCTTTCACTTATCCTCTTGGTCTAGTCCTTACGAATTACAGTTTCTTATCGCCATTGAAACGTCAGCGCGCTGTGCGTAACCGCGCAGCCGCAGTTCCTACCCCCTCAAATGTACCAACCCTCTCCCCGTCCTTCCTGAACTCTCTGGAGAGCAAGAACTACCCCACCTTCTTCCAACTCACTCTCGCCACCTTCACCCTCCTCTCGGCTTGCCTATCCTAACGAAAAGCGCTTCAGTCGCTACGGCAGAGACGAGTTTTCTTTCCTAGACGGATTTCACCTCGACCGCGATTTTCTTACTGCTGCACCTCGTGCTGCACCCAATCCTCCGTCGTCCTCTGCAAATTCCATACCCCAGTCCGTACGCTTGAGCGCGTTTGATATCCTTATCGACGCTGGTGCGTCCGAGCCGGCCTCACCCACCTTTGAAACACCCGTCGCAACCAGCACTCCTCCGCCCACTCGTCCCTGCGACCTACGGCTTCAGTCTCCACCCCGGTCACGCTCTCCCACTCCGTCTCTCACCAGCATGTCTGCCTGCTCTAGTAATACCGACATTCCGACAACGCCTTTCACGTCCGACGATGAATGGCCGGGCCTCCAGATTCCTCAGAAAGCCATCTCTCCTCCTCGTGTATTAATACGCCCGCTTGTTATTGTCAAGTCAACACCGTCGATTCTTTGTCGCGATATAAACACTGCGGATACTTTCGAGTTCACACTCGCACCCTTCTCCTCACCGCTTGGTTTGGAAGATGAGGAACAAGAAGTTGTAGTGGTGGATGAAGCCGAGGATGACATGTCATGGTATGCACGCGAGTGAGTCAAATCGTGTCTCTCCCCTCTCCACGTTCTCCATCAAGTATGGTAGTCTTCCCCAACGACACACTCCTTCCACCATCTCGCGGGTCGAGCTCAAATTCGGACCGGCGATTCGCCCGCAGCCGGATGAGCAAGCCCCTTCCCGCTCTCCCGCGCTCGCCTGGACCAAGTTCTCAGTTAGACCCAACCTTTCCTCGGTATAACAAGTCCCGCCGCCCCTACGCCCACCTATTCCCAATTACTCGCCGCCCCCACCTCCGATGACTACGACCTCCACACGTAAGCCTCTCACTATTACCGTCCCCCGCGCTCCCCACGCACACCCCTCCCATCTGTGTCTCTGACATCCTCGATGATATCGACTCCTGGTCCTTCGCCACCCCATTCGCCAGTAGCAGTATTAGCAACTGCAACAGCGCAACACTGCTCTCTCCCCACGTGTTCCCCAAGCCCGGATCAAGGCATTCTCCGAGTACGACCCGATGGATCTGATCGTGGATTATGCTCTTGAACTCTGCACCCATAGCCCTGACGGAGGAGGATGAACATGATGACGACAAGGACAAGGACGATGGGAAGAAGCCATTGGACGACGGACGAAGAAAGCTCCGTTCTCGCTGGTCATGCTCACTCTTGCCACACTTGCTGCAGCCCCTCTGCTACTAGTACTACTGCTTCACCACCACGACGCCCACTTCAGCCTCTTCCCGCCTTCGCTTCCACCTTGGTTCGGTTGCCCGGCGTGTAGCACGCGCACGACGGGACGCGGTGGCAGTGGCGTCGTCTAAGAAAACGCAATGCGCGCACTTTGAGCAGCGAGTCAACGAGCAGCGCTTCTTCTTCCTTCTTCGTCGTCATCGTCGTCGTCCGCTTCCTCTTCCGCTTCATCCTGTATGGACATTAACAACAACAGCGCCAGGAAGAGCCAGCGCATGGTTGGGGGAGAGAACGGCGCATGCTCTGAGGTGGAGCCATCGAAAATTGTGCCTGTTCAGGCATACGTCGAAAGCCCATACCCCTCGAACTCTTTTTACGGTAGGGGGGGGAGCCCGCCCGCTCATACATGACTTTTTTTTGAGAAAACGAATCCTTTCAACGACCTTGATGCACATCTTTGTTTTTTTTTTTTTTGGTTTGGGTTTTTGAACCCCGTCATCTTTTTTTTTTTTTTTGTATCATGGTCGTGGTTTTCCCCCTCTCATTCCCACTCTCCAAGAAGACATTGAGACTGATAACGCAGATTGTATTTATAAAGTTGTTATATTTTTTCTTTTCTTTTTTCTTTCTCTTATCTCTCTACTTTAAAAATTGGTCGCTTAGTTTTGTGGTTAGTGGCGACAGTGGTGGTAGTTGATGATACTAATTACACATACAACATAACACACCCACTACCCCACGTACTCACTCACACACTCGAACTGTCCTCTATCCATTGTAGCGCCCCCTCCCTCCCCAGTGCATATGAATGTCGCTCCTTTGTACATTTTTTTCTTTTAAAAAAAAACCTGTTCCATTCTTTTTGGTTCTTGTTCTTTTTTTGTTTTTTTATATCTAATCGAAATATATTCGAATTAATATAAAATACTTAAAAAACATTATGTCAGCATGAAAGGGGGGGGGGGGCATAGGACTATTTTCTCAACTCAACTCAACTCAAACAACTGCTCATCGTACTTGACCTGTGCTAGATCGGAGGTTTCGTGGGCATGTAGTGGAGGATTAAACCAATGCAGTGGATATGAATATGTATATATATATAAAATGTATGTGGAGTTGGTATACTGTGCCGTGCCGTGCGTTTATACTTGCTTGCTATATAGTATTTTTTTTTTTTTTCCCCCACTGTTACCCCCCCCCCCCCCCTGCGGCGACCACCACTCCTGCTGGCTAGTTCTACTATGCTCTAATTCAATAAGCTCAACTCGCCGAGCCTCTCTGAGCCTCACGTCGAGCAGCAGTCCGCTTCAACAACCACGCCAAATTCTCGTATACCACAAAGGTGACGCATGTGCCAGGTAACACCCTAACCAGATTCGTTCCCAAACCGCGATAAAACCAGGGAAACGTTCGTGTGTCCATGTATGCTTGATCGTCGATGAGATTGTGCGATAATGCGTGCGCGTGAGTGCAGAGTCATTCTGAGTTTTATTTTTGATTTAGTCAATGTCAGTCAATGTAACAGGTCAATGTTCAAAAAAAAATCAGTTAAAAACGGGGTTTATCGCCGAGTGAAACGCTAACGTACTTGTATTCGAGAGCGAACTACTTGGTATGGATAAGTTGCGCAGAGCGCCGCTAACTTGGACACCCCCGACATGGCCGTATACGCTGTATTAGACTTTTCAAAAAAAAAAAAATAATAAAGTCGACAAAAAAAAAAAGGTCATTCTCGTGTCCCAAAGAAAAAACATAAACGGCAAACGAACCACGTACCAACTTGTCGTCCTCGGTCGTCCACGCACGCCCAAGTTTGGTGAATCGCCGACGCTTACGTTCAAACGCCCAATTCTTCATCTTCTCATACGCCATGAACTGTATCGCGCCATTACTCACGCCCACCAACGCGAGTGTGGTACCGCGATAAAGACCTTTCATACCTTCATCGCGATAAATCGCACGGAACCCACCTAAAAAAAAGAAAGTCAGCCGTGCAATAACAAATCCAGTAATCAGCCTCTCAAGGGAACCACGTCACGTACTCCAAAGCCCACGATGGGCAGCGGGAGAGTTGGGTGGCGCGGTGAACGTCCGAACTTTAACGACCCATATCGGATTAGTGATGATGGCCGTGACAGCACCTGATAAAAGATAGAGCATTAGGAGTGTGGGAGAGGGGAAGGGATGAGATCAGCGTGTGTTGGTGGACAGAGGAGGAAAAAAAAAAAGGTAAACGCACTTGCTTCAGCGGAATAGAGCAAATACTGGCCGGCAGAAAGGGGTCGATCAGGTGCGTCGACAGTCGCACGACGTTTGAGTTGATTATAGCTACCAAAAACAGCCTTCAGTGTTCAGAAGGGAAGGGGGAATTACGTGCGTGTATCCATGTATACAGGCAGACCGGACCAGACTAGCACGACACGACACGACACGACACGACATGGAATAGCAGGAGACGGGGAAAGGGGAGGGGATGAGGGGGGGGGGGGGGGGGGAACACTCACAATAGAAAGTAAAGTCCCCAACTACTCGCGTTACCAGCGATATTCGGACCCAGTCCACGATAAAGCCCACGCCAACCCTCACCGGCGTGTATCTCACGCAGGGCCAACCACATACCGCGCCCGATTCCACCTTGAGGTCCGCGCGTCGACACTTGAAATTTGACCTTGAGCAGATCAAGAGGATTCATGCATAGTACGGCGACGGTGCCCGCGCCGATGCCGGCGAACGCGTGGTCCTGTACAAAGAAACAAAAAGAAGTGGTGGTGTGTGGAAAGAAGAGGAATTTTCAGTCCTTGGGGTCAGTTATACGGATGAATCTGCTCACGCACGATTGCATGCGTTGGAAAGAAACTTGGTTGGGAGTAAACGTTAGGAGTGGCCATGCAAAGCTACGGCCTTCCTTTTTTTTGTTTCGTTTTGTTTCTGTTTAAAGGTTGGGGACGCGTACGCTGTCCGCGTCAGTTAAAGATGAGATGAGTGGTAAGGATGGTAAGTAAGGATCGAGTCACGAGGAGAAAGAAATCATAGACCCTAACCCCAATTTGGAACTAGCCAACGAGTATAAATCACGTGATGATACGCTCAATATAGATTTCGTCTTACGCTAACGTGGATGTAAAGATGCCTCATATGAGGTAATCAAATGATAGTGATAACGACGTGCATCTATCTCTGCGCTCTGCACCATCACTTCACGGATCTTCCCGGCTTTGATGCGACTATTTATTTTCGCTCTACGCGCGGAAGCTTTTATTAAAATAAAAAAACCCTAGAAAAGGTTGAAAAAGCCTTCCTCTTGTATAGATGAGAAATTTGTGGATGGCGAGTGAAGTTGATGAATACGACAACCGGCCGCTTGTCCCCGTTTCCTGGAAAAAAATTGACTGGAACGGAACGGATTTGGAGCTGGCGCAAGTGAACTGTCTCTCTTTGACATTTGCCTCGATGTTCGATAAATTTCCCCGTCCATCGTCCATCATACTGCCTTCAGTCATCACATAACACCCGTGGTTTCCCTATTGCTTATTGAAAGATCGGTATCAACGGACGCCGAAATGGTGAGGCAAAGCCGGAACGAAGGTTCGAGAAGCGCCCCGGTAGATCCGTTCAGCTCAACAACCACAGCCTGCCCGCGGGTGGTTTTCACCCCACCCTACTGCGCACCTGCCGACAGGTGAATAACCCGCATGAAACCCGTATCAAGTGTGTCGGATTTGAGGCGCTCGAGATCTTCTTTAAGCCTTTTGAACAGCTCCACTTTGTCGTTACGCTAAGTGTGTGTGTGTGGGGCGTCCGTGAACTCTGTTATACCCAAACATACGAACGAACATCCAACATGCCACACCTACCTGGTGACTCACGACGCGACCGGACGTGCTGGGGAACACATAGAATAGCGTCTCGTGGATGCTCGCTTTCTGATAAAAAAGAAAGGGGTGTCAAAAATCAAGAAAAAAAAAGAGAATACCAAACGCGAATGAAACTGACCGCATCATGCACAGCTTTGTAAGGCTGCAGTCCGTAAGCGAACGTCGGCGTCACTGTCGCCTTGTCCGACCTGGCTCGGGAGGATATGTCACCGCGCCCCATCGTCGGGCGGGATGACGAAGACGAAGAGGGAGACAAGGATTTGGTTCCAATGGCCTCCGCAACTTTGACGACTGTATCGACCTGACCCAGCCAATGATCGTCGTCGTTGTTGTGGCCAATGTCGTCGCCGCTGCCCGAATCCAGCTTTGTAACAGAATCTACACGACCACCGCTACTCACAACTACCGGGTCCGGCTGTAATAGCCGTGCGTCTGCGCTAACTGACATGCTCCCACTAACCAAATGGTAATGACCCGGTTTTCCCTTCGACGGCGTCACCCTGGTCTCGGCTGTCTCGGCCGTGAAATCCCCGCCAAGTCCGGGATCACCACCAGTCTTGGACTTGGACTTGGAAAGAACAAATGCGCGTTCTACATGCAACCATATTCCCTTTCCAACGAAACATATAATGCGTGGGTACAGGCGCGCGACTCTTGCGAGTAATGCAGGCACAGAACTGGCCATTTCCTGGGACGATAGCTCAGCTTCCGAAGTCGATGGACGCTCGACTAGATTCGTCTAGAAAAGTCAATCTGAGTCTAACAAAATCCACGTGAATAGTGCACCCTAAAAGTTATAGACGCACAAGCCCCAGATTGTACTTTTCCGGAAGCGTCGAGTCTTCGGACGGGAGCAATAACCTTGGTGTAAATCCTTTTTTTTTTTTTCAAAACACGTAAGGTTTGATCAAAAAAAAAAGTACCAGAAAGATGGAGACAGCGCCAAAAGTGATTTGTTGGATTTGCGTAATGGTGTCCTTGCACTGCGGACATATGACCCGGGCTGCAACCACAACCTGTGAGGATGGGATGTGCGTGCAAATGACCAATACAAATTAAAAAACATAACATACTTGATCCCACAAAATAGCACTGTACCCGACCCCGAATGTGAGAGTCAATAAAATTTAATCACCCAAATACCCCTCCGGTCCCGGGTGAAACGGATGAAACATAACGTACCGTCAAGGTTCTCTGAGACATAATCTGGCAGTCCATTAAGATGAGCGTACACTTCTGGCGCTGCATAGCCCATTCTCTTCTTCTGCCGTTTCGGCGAGCGAGAGTCGGTTGGCTTGCGCAATAGGAGGGAGGGAATTGGAACCGCCCCATCAGAAGTGCGATGCAGAGCCTGTGGCGGCGATACTGATGATGATAATGATGGTGATGATGATGATGATACTGGTGGTGATGATGAGAGCTTGTACGCAAATTGGGAAAGTCTGCCGTGAAAAGAGGGTTTATTCTCCTCGTCTTCCATTTATTTATTTTTTATCGCAGAACTAGACTCGTGGTGTTTAATTACTTACTACCCATGATGGGATGTCAACTTGAAGGACCGGGTCTATGGTCGGCTAAGCGTAAGGACCTCTTTCTCGCCTCGCCTGCCTTCAAGTACAACTTGGGTACCGGCATCTGACATTCTATCTCATCTCTTCTGCCCTGTCTTTTCTTTGCCTTTAGTGAGTGAATACTATACGTAGTGCGTCCTCAATTAATGCAGGTTACGCAACCCCCATCCGATCGCCGGTAATCAAAATAAGGAATGGTCTTGGACGCAACTTTCTAAACTAGAACTAGCTGTTGCAACTGCTGCAACTATATGCCCCTGGGCATATAATTTAAAGGAGGAGTAGCTCTTGGGAGGAAGCATTTATTGCCCCAGGTTGGCCCCTGCAACTGTAACAAAGTGCAGTCAACCCCTCCATCCCTCCCCTCCAAGATAGTCACCGTCCCAGCACAACTTTTCAAATAATATCCCCCTACCTCTCCCCCCCCCACCCCTTCTTGCGATTCTTAGACCGTCGACACACATCATGTCTTCGACTACATTTTCTTCCAATTCTATTCCCCCCACGTCTTCGACAGCTTTAGCTTTAGCATCCTCCCGCGTGCGCAGACAACGTCGCGACGCAGTCTCACGTGCAGCCGAATCAGACTGGGAATTTCCTGATCATCCTCCCACTACTACTACTACTACGTCCTCAAACACGTCATCCATACTACCCTGGTGCGACGAGTTTGTTTGCCCCCTAGCCCCCTCATCAGCAGCCGCCGATCCTGACCCAAGCCTACAACTACCTTTCCTGACATGGGTAAATATGGATATTCGTGAGTGTATGTTTTGTTTCGAAAAAAGTGGCCAACCAACCCAATGAAATAAAAACTATTATTATCATCATCATCATCATCGCCGTCGTCGTCGTTGTTGTTGTTGTCATTATTATTACCGTCATATGTTGTTGTTTTCGGTCCTTCTTACTGAATTTCGTTTTTTTAGCGAACAACGATGACCTCCAGAACATGCTGGCACGTTTCGCGTTCCCTGCCACGCCGCGGAAGCGCCGACGATCTGGGGATATCAACGTTGACAGCTACTCTGGTACCGCTGCTACTAGCAGGAAATCTGGTCCGGGTCCGGTCCAACGCGCATCGTGCGCGCACTGTGAGCGCGGGAGGAGTAGCGCATAAACCAAGTGTGAATGAAACGTTGGTCATAGCCATAAGAGAGAGAGCACTATGGGGCAAACGAGAGTATTTATTTCCTAATCTGGGCGGGTATTTGGACAGTATGTATCATATCTTCTCTTTGGGCGGGCAGAAACGAGTAGGATAATGTAAATAATTGTATCATCATGTCGTCACAAAGAATTAGGAGTAATACGGACTAAGGGGACAGAAGCCTGGTGGTAGTTTACATGTACAAGAAAAGAGATAGATGGATAGATAGCTGCAGCAGACCAATAATCATGTCCTGTCTCTAACAAAGCTCCGGGCTCTTGAGCGCAGATAGCATTCAGTTCAAGTTCAAGCAGACCCAAGCAGTTTTTTAGTCTGTTTGATTTTTTGGGTCAAGAGTCACCTCGGTTCGCCAGAAAAGCACCCAAATCTCGTTCTCGTTTTCCATTACGCGGGCCGCCAATACCAGGACTCGGGAATCCAGAGGAGAGACGTTCGATACTGACGGTGTGCAGACCCAAATCGCTCGGGAAGCCTTCAAACTCCTGCTCTGCGACCAGCGGGCGCGCTTCGGGGACAGTCGCTTCCGGGAACTGGACAACCACGGGGGATGCAAGACTGGGGGATTGCGGGGCGGACAGAGACGAGCGCACAGATCGCTTAGATGATGAGGACGTCGTCTTGGACCCCGAAGAGCGAGAGGACAATTTGTTCTTTTTGGGTTTTGAGGAAGGGAGTGGTAAGGGCAGTGCCGTTGTAGGAGTGGGTTGTTGCTGCTGATACTGTTGTTGCTGTGAGATGTAATGGTGATTGTACGACTGCACCGAGGACTGCACCAACTTCTGGCCCGACGACGATAGCGACAGCGACGTCGATGTACGGGAACGGGAGTCGGATCCGCGTCCCCCCGAATCAGAACTCCCAGGCGCTCGACGCACATACGCGCCGGCGCCGAAATCCCCTTCATCATCATCATAATCATCATCACCATTCACCTCCATGGCGTCTCCATTACCACCCATACGATGCGGCGCCCCAATGTCGAGGCTGCGCCCAAAGGGAGATGGTAGGGGTGCACGCCGTCCTCCTCCCCCACTACCGGGGAATCCCTCGAAATTCCCACCTCCTCCCTCGAGGGTAGCAGCATGCTCCAGGGCAAGCGCGAGCGCTGCACGCTTCATCTCTTTACGCTCCCGCCGACGGGCCCGACGAGCTGCACGCGCGGCCTCCTCTTCCGCGTGCTTCGTCGCATGCGACACGATTGCGGCCGAATCCAGCGGCGCAGCATCAGAGTCGAGTGTTGAGGAGGATATGGTGGGATGTGCAGGGCGGTGTTGGTGGCGGTGTTGGTTATTAGACTTTCTTCTCGTCTGCTCCTGTTGACCATTCTCTTCGGCTGCTGTCCGTTCATCCTCTTCCTCTTCGTCATCATCAGGTAGACGAATCGCCGGACGACCAAAGAGGCTCCAACCAAAGAGCTGTATGCTCTTTCCAAAGCGTGTTCTTCTGCGGCGCGGGGCGGTGCCCGGGTTCGAGTGTAAGGAAAGCGTCTCTGCATCAGCGGTGGTGCCGCTGCCGGAGTCCGCGAGGAGGTCCTCGAGATCGTTTCGCTCGCTCTGGGAGGACTTGAGACAGGCGAGACATGGTGCTATGAGAGCGCGCAGGGTATCTGACCAGGAAAACGTTTCCATGTTACTTCCACGTTGTTGGCTATGAAAGAATTAAGAGAAGTTTCATTCAAACCGCGATCGCCAGGCGATTTCCCTTTGCTTGGCTAATCGGGTAATTTACACGTGACTAGCCCGGTATACCGAGAGAGCTTATCACATGTGTACACTTGCACTTGCTGATCTTGGACATTCCCCAGTGGCTGGATTACTAGCTTGGATCATGGCAGACCAGTGTCATTGCGCCTTCACCATGAATTGTATAATGGCCCAAAGGAGTAGACAGATACCGCGCCCAGTTGCCGACGGATCATTGCGTAGCGAAACTGTCTCAACTGTGTAGTCGAAATGTGCTCTCGTCGTCGAGAGGGCTTCGGCTGTTTCTTAATGTATCCTAGCGTCAGTCTCCCGACATGGACATGTGAACTGGACCATCAATGTATGAAAAATTTATTACAACAAAGAGTAGATTACCCTGTCCGATTACATCTATTTATCATTGCGTTTCCATGTGTTCCTCGGCAACTGCCCGGCAACGCACAAACCAACACCAACCAAAACGATTAACACGACATACGCAAAGTTCCCACCTAGGATATGGTTTGTCAGTGAGAAGGAAAAAAGCCAATCCGCGACAACAGGCCCAAGTGTGCGCTGAACGGAGGCCGCAGTTTGAGCGAGACCCATTGTGGAACCGAGGGACCGCTTGCTGGGAGCTGCAGAAGATATATACAAGCATATATCACCTGACGAAATCCGCCCATCGTCAGAATTAGCGCGTGTTGGGGAGCAATTTAAAAACTTACTAAATCCCATGTCGGAGATACTTAACGACAACAACTGCAAGGACATGAGTATTAACAAGAGTGTCGATTTGGAACTGCCCCCGGCATGACGTAGCGCTAAGTTCTCAAATGGGAGCATCGCGTAGACAACGGCGAACGCAGCGATATTGACAATAAAAACGCGCTGCGGACCAAAGCGCCCAACCATGCGCGAGAAAAAGGCGAATTGGAAAATGCCACTGATGCACCCATAACCAGACATCCACAGGCCAATCGATGCCGGACTTAGGTTGAGCCCGCCAAATTCGATTGGTGTCGACCAGACCAATGGGATGAGTGCTATCGCTGCCGAGCTAAGAAGGGCAAACATTGCATAATTGGCAATTGAGATAACAACTGGTCTCGTGAGTACGGAGCGCAGTGGCAACAACTCGTTCGCATCCAGAATTTCACTCGATCCTTCTCCAGGTACGTCGGAGGTAGTCCTTTGAGATTGGAACTTCGTGGGTGAGGTATAACACATTGTCTGTGTCATGTCAATTTACCACTTCCTTCAAAGAGTTGGAAACGAACTTCTTTTAAGAACATGGTAGCGATAATGAATGATAGAAATGAGTAAGTAGCAACTCCAAGACATGGCAGGAAGTATGGGTAGGCAGCCCAGAAAGGGTTTGAAAAGAGGTTTGGCCAGCGATGTTGCGGTTGTGAAAGAAAACCACCAATTAAAGGGCTAAGTGTAAGTGCCCAAGGTGTTAGCGAGCAAAAGTGGAAGTAGGAAACGTGTTCAGACCCAATTACGTAACTGAACGCCAGAGTGATAGGCAACAAGGAAAATCCTTGCGCAGCGTTAGTTTCATCCGTGAGCTCTGCGATCATACTCTTCACGACACCGATGAGACCTTTCATCGCACCATGAAAGCAGCGGCTACAACCATTCAGTAAGCGAACCACACTCCCTCTGGTCTATGAGAAAGAAGTACCTAAGGACAAGCGCCCAGAAAGAATGGGAAAGGCCAAACATGATAATCGAAATGATCATACCCATAAGGCATGATAGAAGTACGGGCTTGCGTCCTATGTGGTCTGATAAGCGGTTCCAATGAAACGTAGTGAGTGCCTCAGCGGCATAATGGAATGACACCTGTGACAGAGTCATGTGGGAATTTGGAAGGAAACATAGGTGGGACGGACTATGATCCCGGTATAATATCCAACCTTGCGAGAATCTCCGTTAACGATTGGAAGGTCTCTGACAAGCTGAAGCATGTATTGAGTTCTAATGCGTCGCATATTGTCGAGCCACTACGGTACCTGATTGAGATAAGGGCTTATGGAGTGAGAGATTATGCACTCTGCGAACAAAACAGAGAGGAGAATGAGGATCTGGGCTTTAGGCAGGGGTGTTGGTTTCTGCAAGGCATCGGGATTTTGAAGCAAGGGTGTCTCCTCGTCAATATTGCCTCGAGATCTTAGAGGCATTGGGGGGTGGGTTGAGTGAAAGTAGACGTGATAGTCAAAACGTTTATAGAAAGGCTCAAGCGTTCATCGTGTGACAGGACAGAAACAGGTCAATCCTTCACTACACGTAACCATCATAAATTCCTTTGTAGTACGAATGTTCATGAATGAAAAATTATACTTGTTTTGGTGATTTGGGGCCTAAGCGCTAAAAACCGGCCCGTGAAGCTCATCTTTTCAACGCAGGTGTCGCAGATGTCTACCGCAAGAGGGTTCAAGAATCGCCACTGGTCCTGTGAGATGTCTTCGTGGGAGGAGCTAATGGCGGGTGTGCGTACGTGATGAATCTATACGCGTCTCTTCGCGTCTCTTCGGACAGCTTGCGTCATGTGATATCATAGAGCCAAAATGTCAGTCAGAACAAATCCTAGAACCTCTTTCTCCTCCCTTCGATCCTGTTTTGTATGAGGAGACAAGGGCGTTTAAAATTGATATAATAACAGCTTGTTGCCGGTTGGATCTCCGTTAGTCGTGAGGACGGTGTAGACAGGGACTATTTCATTCTAGAAAACGTGGACGACACCCGTATACAATGCCAATTGCAACGTCTTGGTATTTCCCCTTGTCTCTGTCCAGTGGCGAGCTGTATGATGACTATATGACTGTTCGACTTGAAACAGGAGCGCGAAGGCCAACATATTAGTAGTTAGATCGTAGAGGGGCGATGGGTTTTTAGCTACACGGAGGATACGCTGGCCTACCTAAGCCTTCTGTGCGAGGCTAGCGGCGCGGGGGGGACCGCCCACGTGGCAACACGTACAGCTAACGGACGCTTTGACAAGGGGACGGGACAAGGAAGACAAGGCCGTAGAACATGGTAGGTCTAGGTCTCTATCCGTAACTGTGTCGCATTATTACGATCACCGCTCAGGTGGGCCTAGATTGGCTTCGGTAGATTATGCACAACAGCAATCACAGGGTCAGCGATGAATCTAAGAGAGGGACAAACAGCAGAGCGTGCCTTCTTTACTGGTATGCATAATGCATTCTTGTTAGTAGGGATTCTCTGTCGCCTTACGACCCATCTCATCAGCAGACTATCGGGAATTCCGGAACAGACGCCGGCACCAAATGAGAACTTTCACGAACGGGTTGTATAGCGCTTAAGCCCCAGTTAACAAAACGAGCAAGCAGAACTTCTATGAGAATTCACACTGCCCTACAATTGAAGGTGCCTGTTAGGCGCCATTGACCAATCCAATCCTTACACACGTAAACCCTCTTTAAGCATAACTGGTTCGAGAAAATCCCTGGTTAGTCGGCTGGTAACAGCCGCTATAAGCCTTTCGACAAGCGTCTACACTTTCACTTCACTCCACTCCAGCCCTCCCCTCCCCCCTATGTCTCCTATAAGATTTGAAGACAATCCGGATGAGGAGACGCCCTTGTTCCAGAATTCCGATGCCCCGCAGAAACCAACACCCCTGCCTAAAGCCCAGATCCTCATTCTCCTCTCTGTTTGGCTCGCAGAGTCCATAGTCTCCCACTCCATAAGCCCTTATATCAATCAGGTACTGCGATGGGGTGGATTGCTATGCGACGCATTAGGACTCAATACATGCTTCAGCTTGTCAGAGACCTTCCAATCGTTGGCGGAGATTATCGCAAGGTTGGATATTATACCGGGATCATAGTCTGTCCCACCTATATTTCATTCCAGATTCCCACTTGACTGTCATAGGTGTCATTGCACTATGCCGCTGCGGCACTCACTACGCTTCATTGGAACCGCTTATCAGACTACATTGGACGCAAGCCCGTACTTCTATCATGCTTCATGGGTACGATCGTTTCGATCACCATGTTTAGCCTTTCCCACTCTTTCTGGGCACTTGCCCTCAGGTGCTTCCTTCTGACTCTGCATTAGACCAGAGGGAGCATAGTTGGCTGACTCGATGACTGTAGCCGCTGCTTGCATGGAGCGATGAACGGTCACGTGGGGGTCGTGAAGAGTATGATCACAGAGCTCACGGATGAAACTAACGTCGCGCAAGGATTTTCCTTGTTACCAGTGTCTTGGGCGCTTGGTTACGTTTTTGGGTCTGACATATTGCGTATCACCACTTTGCCTCGCTGACACCTCGGATATTAGCCCTTTAATTGGTGGCTTTCTTTCACAACCACAACATCGCTGGCCAAACCTCTTCTCAAATCCTTTCTGGGCTGCCTACCCATACTTCCTGCCGTGTCTCGGAGTTGCTGCTTTTACATCTCTATCATTTATTATCTCTGCCGTGTTTTTAAAAGAAGTTCGTTTCCAACTCATTGAAGGAAGTGGTAAATTGACATGACATAGACAATGAATCACACATTCCCCACGAAATTCGAATCCGAATCCTTGAGGGCTACCTCGTATATACCCCAAGAGGGATCGAGTGACACTCCGGATGTACCGCCGAATGATACTGATATGTCACTGCCGCTGCGCTCCGTACTCACAAGACCAGTCGTGATCACGACTGCCAATTTTGCAATCTTTGCCCTTCTCAATGTATCAGCGATATCACTCATCCCATTGGTCTGGTCGACGCCAATCAAGTTTGGCGGGCTCAACCTAAGTCCGGCATCGATTGGCCTATGGATGTCTGGTTATGGGTGCATCAATGGCATTTTCCAATTCGCCTTTTTCTCGCGCATGGTTGGGCGCTTTGGTCCGCAGCGCGTTTTTATTGTCAATATCGCTGCGTTCGCCGTTGTCTACGCGATGCTTCCACTTGAGAACTTAGCGCTACGTCACGCAGGGGGCGGCTCAAAAGTGACCTTGTGGATACTCATGTTCATACAGATGTTGTCACTATCCATCGCGCAGATGGGTTTTAGTAAGTTTTTAAAGTATGCTTAGGCGAGTGCTAGTGTTGACGATGGGCGGATTTCGTCAGGTTCTATGTACCTGTATATATCCTCTGCAGCTCCCAACAAGCGGTCTCTCGGTTCCACTATAGGTCTTGCTGATGCCGTGGCCTCGACTCAGGTCGCGGTTGGGCCTGTTGTCACGGATTGCCTTTTTGCTTTTTCCCTGACAAATAACGTCTTGGGCGGGAACTTCGTGTATGTCGTGTTATTCGCCTTTGTGGGTGTTGGTTTGTGCGTTGCTGGGCAGTTGCCGAGGTACACCTGGAGACATGGACATGCTTCGAGTTACATAGTTGACTAGTCATGCGTGCGAGGCAATTCACATGTGACTCAATTAACAAAGAGGTTGGCTGGCTGGCACAGATTGGAAGCTTGAAGGCCGTACTGTAGGAAACTGGCCGGCTCCTCAGCGTCGCAATACTCCAAATATGTGCAATTGGCCCCCTCATGTTCTCAGCTCAGTCCCTGTATCTCACTTTGGTGCCTTTAGATTTGACCTCATTATATGACACAACCCCTAGGACTTAGAGAAGTTTCCTTATGGCGGTGGCAGCTGGGTTTATCGATCTGAATTCTTCTCCATCTGAACTTGAACCTCGGGGCCGTGGGCACTGAAGTTTTGCGAACCCATTGTGACGAGACAAGGAAGCAAAGGCGAAGAGGCCTTGCTGCCCTAATAGATCTTTCATCAAATGCAAACGCTCTGGCATTTTTCAAGTTCTTCATAGTTTTCCGGGGTTTTTCTGAGAACTGGAAGTTCCAATCCTGACATGTCCCAGACAAACTATGATTTCGAGAATATTCTCCCCCTGCGGCATCATCATAACATCCTTTTCCCGTCCCTGCTATTTTGCGTTTCCCCTTTCTTTTTTTTTCCTTTCAAGTTCACAGGGTTATCGCTCGGGGTTTTTGGTCACCACTGGTCATGTCCATGGTCAAGACCTCCGCTATGCAGGTGAATTTCAATTTCAGTATCTCTGATCTGGCGCTTATACTGCACTTCTAATTAGCCCCATCGGTCACGCAGGGTGTGGCGTGCTGTACGTACCGTACTATACGTGTGCGCGCAGAATACGAAGCGCGTCTCAAACAAAGTTATGTATATAACTCTACTGTCCGCCACGTGGGTGGCAAAAAAAAAGTCAACTCAACATAAAGAATGAATAAACTGCCTGGAAAAAAAAAATCAAAATAAGGGGTGTTTTACGGTAGGCTATCCAAGTCGTCATCACCCGCCACTGGCCATATCATACAAAATCTCATCATGCTCACGCGATGAAATCAAGTCGGGGCGCCAAGAGAATCCAATAAACGGGCGTCACTTAGTCATTTGACGCCTCGTCTGCCGAGTCGAGCAATCTAGGGGTTGGGAGTGACGTCAGAATTTGCTGTAGGGTAGATGTTATGTCGAATCGAAGGCTGCTTCTACGTACGAGTATTGTTTCATCAAGGAACACTCGCCACCGTTTTCAAGGTCGATGTTGTACGAGTAAAAGTAGCCCTCGGAGGAGACGACCATGATCTGTGGCATTGTCCTAGTGATGTCATTGTAAGTTAAGTAGCGTGTCCTACCTTGAAAGGAACGGGCCCAGGAAAAATACGTACCCGCTTAGAGCGACGATACATCGTGCACCACTCGTTGGGAGTTTGAGGAATGCAAAATCTCGAGACGGCTCCCACATTTCTGTAAGGGTGTTTGGAAGATACCCGCCAACGGAGGACGTGATGTTCTTCGTCAAATGCAGCGATCGCCGACGCAGGCTCGACGACATGCCCCCACTCTTCTTCTTTTTATCATCCACGAACGCATCGTATCCCCCTTCCAACGCACCGGCACCCTCTCGGCTATCCACGCTACCTGATGGACTCGTTGCGTGCTCATCCTTACTAGCACTGCTGGCACTTCTACTACGACCGCTTCCGAGCTTAAAAATGTGCACTGTGTCGTGCGCGCTGCTCACGGCTAACAACGTGCTGACAACGTTGAAGTTGAGCGAGTATATACGCGCTTCGCGTGTACCGCGGCGGAACTGATACAGCTTCTCCGCGCTAGGGACGCCCCATACCCGGATGACAGTGCCCTTCTCAGAGGCAGTTGCGAGAAGCGTCCCAGTACTGTTCAACGCGAGCGCAGAGATGGGCGCCTTGTGTGCACGGATGATCTGCGAGACAGTGAGAGACTTCGTTGAGAAGAGAAGGACGTCGCCCGATGAGGCCCCTGCGGAGGAGGACTGAGCGGGCGGTGTCTGTGACGAGACAGGAATTGGCGCAGGAACTGGAACAGGGGAAGGGTATGCGAGGTATGAATTATCAGCGGAGGGAGATAGAGCGACGATGGCTTCAGGGTTAGGTGGCGTCTCGATAACGTGTTGAAGGCGCATGTTAGAAATGTCATAAATGTAGATCTCGGTTTCTAGAACGATGACGAGCGTCTTTCGGTTCATTTTGACGGCCAGGATTGATGAAGGAAAAAGAAGCTCGCAAATCATGGATTGTCGCTACAACGAAACGAATTGGATAGGGAAACAGTTGACAAAGGCCGCGCAATGACGTACCTTCGTGTTCACGATCTGTAGTTTGCGTGGACTTGATGATGGCTGATCCGCAGCACCAACGAGAGCGATGAGTGATGTACAGAAGAGCATCTCTACTATACCGCGTGCGCCATCATCTATTTGACAGTGTCAAGATCGATAAACCAAACCAAGCATGAATACACGCACTCATTGTATAGACCCGGCCAAAAGGGTCACAGTTTGTGATACTATAACCTTTACGCGTCCCGACGGAGATGCATCTGGGAGAGGTGTTTAGCGGTACATATCCAAGAACAAGTATTGGGAACACACGTGAAATCCTGGTTGAAGTTTGCAAAGAGCATCGAGTTCGTGCGCTGCATGATATGATTGGCTTTCTGTCGAGACCGCAAGTTCAAGCAAAAAATCGTTAAATAGCAGAAAGAAGGTAAAGGTATTTTACCTCAGAAATAGGATGGCGTTCTTGTCTTGTGGGCAATAATCTCTGGCGGTGCCAACACAAACGGTAAGGGAATGTATGAGTTGCGAGTCAAGACGCGGACAACCAGTGAAGGAGACGCCAAAAAGGAAATGTGGCGTATGATTATGTAATTTTAACCATAACCATAAAGCAAAGGACAGTCGCCCGTCTCAGCGCATCGTCTGTCTTCTTCTATTAGCTCGCCTCAAAGTGGGTGCCTTCATTTGTGGTTAGCGGGATGGGTTATGATCTCTGCTTCTGATAAGTGCCCTGATCATACAACCTGACATTTAGGACATATCGCAGAGCGCTATTATAGCTTGATTTTTCAAACATTTCAACTAGACTAGACGGAGAAGATCCTTTACTCACGTAAGTATGGAAGCTCTTTAATTCTTAGTTTTAGAAGGTGTTCTTAGTGTACGTGACGTCAGTTCACCCGTGCTAGTGCCACGAAGCCACTAATATAAGACTACCCATCGGCTCCTGACGAAGCGACGGCCAGATGTTCTTTGAGACCCTTGATGACGCTGGTTTCTCGATGACCCCAACTCTGGTGCTATCCGAGAATAGCCATGACGAGAATCGTGCTCTGGCGTTTCGGGTGTACAAAGAAGTCTGGGACGAATTCAATAAGTGGAAGGTAGAAGATTGCAAGCAGCAACTTCTCCTCCTTCGAAGGCCACTACCACCTTCAGAGGCCACAGAATCCGCCTCGTTAGCCGCGTCTGAATTGCGTCCAGGAGAGCCGGGCGACGTCGAGATTATCTATCTCTGCGACTCGGAGGACGACGTGCCGCTTGATGCAGATGGCGCAAATGTGCTCACGTGTAAACGCGTCTCACTGAAGCTCCCGCCAGACTTTGAGCCGCACCCGCGCTACGAGGCATGCACTCCTGCCTTGCAGACAGTCGCTCTGCGCCCGGGTTCTGCGGCGTGTGACGAACTCGATGCAGCGCCATTCGTACCCTATGCCGATGATCCTACCTTCAACGCGAAGGAGTACCTCAGGGAGTTTAAGCGTTTTGCCTGGGAAGAACTTGTAGACCCTGATGGTGGGAGTTCATTTTAAGTTTCCTTTTCCTAGTAAGGCCTTGATCCTGTGCGACAATAGTGGAGGTTATACAGTTTGAGACCTTGCGCCGATTGCACTTCGGCCATGGACTCTCACTTGATCTTATTGATGCCACAAACGTACTGCCACCGTTGCGCTCGAGCAATCGATTTGGCTTGCTCTACCAGATGACACAGCGGTGCGTTCTCATTGGTAGCTTGACGTCCCCATCCTGTTGAGGTGAAAGCGAGAGCAGCGATGAGCTCTTCTGGACTGGAATGATGGACGATTTGCGCCTCGAAGCTGACGGCCCTGGGCGACAAAGCATAAACTTTAGGGCTCAGGAGCCAGACGCAGACGACCTGCGCGGGCGTATAGACTCTATAGTTCCGTACTTTTGCGGTAACCCTGGCTGCATTCATGCGTTCTGCCCCCGACATGGTAAGGATTCGTAATGCTGCCATTGACTAATCAATCACACAAGTCCACCCAATGATTAAGTACAGGAATTTCCTCCCATTCCGCCTACAGTACCCCGAGTTGCAAGCAATGATTACCCAGACGGACCGTCCTGCGGGAGCATGTGTTTTCAGGATATTGAGGACACATTTCAGGTGAGACCTTAGTATGAACTTTTTACCCAATCTCACTGACATGACTGTTAGGAGGAAACAGTAAAGTGGAGTGATTCAGATATTGATGAACTCCGTTGCATCCTGGAGATTATACCCGACACAACCCCCTGCGGTTTGGCGAAACTCGTGAGGAGGCCATGTCGAGAGGTTCTTATGGGTTTGCAGTCCAATTTTATGATGCTCACTAAACCGAACGCTTGCCAGGTGTTCATTCAACGCCGACGGCTCATTCCCGATGATAGGATATACCCGGAATCAGACCGCACTCGCAGAACTGCGGAGAAAGAACATTATAGTGCGTTACAATATAAGTGGTATGTCATAGCATTTATATGCAGTCCCGCCTTACAGAGGACGAGGCGAACCTGGAAGAATATTCACCGCAAGTGTCAACACGTTTATCACGAAATATCGCATTAATACTACATCGTGTTGCAGGCCTGGCCCATGTTCACATACTGGTCCGTGTGACAGAAATAATCCAGATTGTGGCTGCGCGAGAGAGTCTGTTCACTGCTCACGCAGTTGCCATTGCAGTACCGCCTGTACGCTGTGAGTCTTCCCAGAATAGAAGCTTACTCGTTCAACCCGCATCCAGGCCAGCGTCGCTGGAGAGGCTGTCGCTGCAGGTTCGAGGCGAGGAGGCATACCTGTTCCGCAGATAGTAGCTGCCCGTGCCGCGCACTAAGTTGGGAGTGCGACCCCATGGTCTGCGAATGCGACAACGAGGCGTTCTTGAAAAGGAGGGGAAAATGTGTGTTACGTTACAGGTCTTGGGCAGGTCCAGGCATTTGTTAACGATAGGAAATTACCCGCAGTGGGTAGGAGGCAGGTGCCACAAAAGCCGAGGAAGATACGCCCAGATGGCCAACACTTTTGCCAGAATTCAGACATTCAACGTGGTCTCGCCCCTGTGCGTGGAATCCGCCGTCAGCCTCGTATTGTCTAACTTCCGATTGTAGGAGCTGGAAGTCAAGCGTGGTGCATATGGCCTGGGGGCTTTTGCTGTGAACAGGATTCGTAAAGATCAGTATATAGGCGGTGCATACTATACCTCCTCTCACCTTTTATCCGCCTGAGCACTCATCGTGCTATTCACAGAGTACATCGGTGAACTGGTCCCCATGCATGAAGACAAGAGAGGGTAGGCTCCTATTATACTCTACTACTCGCTGACGTGATTTGCACAACTGCGAATTGACCACAGTGCTCTGCGATCCCATGTGAAATTGAACTACAATTTTGGACTTGGTAGGTTTAATATCGACAGTGCGCGCGTTGGAAACGAGACACGCTATATCAACCATGGCAACGAGAAGGCGAGAAATGCCCACGCAGAGAGTACGCTTTTGTGGAGCCACAATAGCTTCCCACATAACTCATCCTTCATCTAGCAAAGCTTGTGTTTGGGGACCATCACATTGGATTCTACGCTTGTACGTTGAAGCCTATGGGGCTATTGTTACTCTTGGCTAACACTTAAACCCACACAGTGAGAGATATCAAAGCCGGTGAGGAGATTTTGTTCGATTATGGAGAACATTATTGGATTGAGGAAGACTGAGACGTAACAAACACGTTTGGGATGATTACAGTGCTGTAAAATGTAAGACATTAAGACATGTACTAAGTAGCTTAGCTAGCACGGCAATAGTAATTGTCACCGCGCCGGCGGGCCGCTATACCCACCCAGGGGCGAACATAGTTTCTCGTCTCACGGTTATTCCGAACCCGTTGCCCGTCGTCAAACAACAGATGCCCCGGCGTTCCCGCGCTCCTGCCCACCATGGCCGACTCGTTTCCAACCGCCATCGCACCTCAAACAGACAGCTCTGGCAATGCGCCAGAGGTAATCCAGCATGTACCTGACTCTGCGGAATCCATCCCCATCACCGAGCAGGAAGTCGGCGAGTACCGCGAGCAGGACCGCTATTTGCCCGTAAGTCCCGTCCACCTCGCGATGCGCGCTTGTGCCTGCACTCATAACCCTCTCCTCACAATTCACCACTATCACCTCCACCATCACAACCGCTTGTGCTTGTGCTCCTTCCCCCTCCCCCCTCTTTATTGCGACGCAGATTGCCAATGTCTCACGTATCATGAAGAACGCCGTCCCGCCAACGGCAAAAATCGCGAAGGACGCCAAGGAATGTGTGCAAGAGTGTGTGTCGGAGTTCATCAGCTTTATTACGTCCGAGGCAGCGGAGAAGTGCCAGCTCGAGAAGCGCAAGACGATTGGTGGCGAGGACATCCTCTATGCGATGGTCTCGCTCGGATTCGAAAATTATGCAGAGACGCTCAAGATTCACCTCGCTAAACTTCGCCAGGTGCGCGCAATACCCCCGCCTCTTGGCGACACCCTTAATAGCTAAACAGCCACACCTTTTATATTTTTTTGTTGTAAATATAGCATCAAACAGCAGCGTCGTCTAGTGGAAAAGTAGGAGAGAGCGTTGAGGCACATGCCGAAGACGAGTAATTGCGTCTCCTATCATGACCCCACCACATCCTTCACATCCCCTCTCTCATCCCCCCACCCCTCCCTGCTGAATGTATCTATGGACTGTATACGCTATGTAACGTTATTGCTATTTGTCCCGCGTCCGGTGCGTTCATTCGTAGCCAATCAAAAGTTCATCGGTGTTGCAGATGCCAACCACCCCCATAAAGCCTTCGATCGGGTTAAGCTGACATGGAATTCACCACTCGCACCTGCTTAAGCGGCCGGTAGAATAAACGTTAAGCACACCTTGTTTTATCATGGTCCCTGGTCCCTGGAACCATCAGAACAAGGATTGAGCCAGAGCGTTGACCAATCAAAGTAAGGGATTCGGCGTTTGAAAAGAATGCGTAGGCCTACGCAGGTGCTTGTCTTGTTACTTTCTTCGAACCGCTAACCACCTATGGTGTCGTGGTTCTATTTTGCATTTTGCGTATTCAAAGCCCCTGGATGCTTCTCAGACTCCCCTCGCTTGGGCAATTTAAATTGTAGAACCGATTGGGGGGTTCTCCAATTATTCTCAGCAGCTTTGGCGGCAGCAGCCACGCATGTACGAATGAATGAACGTATATCCTACCAGTCACTTGTACTAATCAGCCATCGCTTCCGAGTGGCCCTCAATGCTCGATGTCTCTAAAGGACAAGGACAGGTGTTGAATCGATTGTGCTTGGGTGGCAGTTCGGTTTTTGGAATGGGTCGGTTGACATCGTGCCTGATAATTTGATTTTTTACTTGTGATAGGGTTGCGCTGGGGTTGGATTTGGACGACCACCGAAGGTTGCTTGCTCCCTTGCCACGAGGGTTGCTCATCTCATGGGATATCATCTCATTTGAAGGCTATGAAACCTTCCTAGTTATCATTCAGCAGGGAAGTAAACACCCTTACAACTTCGACCCTCGACCCACTCCTTGCGCTACGCATTTGCGAGACGGATTGATACGATGTTACCATCCTTCATGATCACCTTGCCTCCCTCATCGGCGAACGGTTTTTATTCATCCTGGCAAACGTATCCTGAACTTGCAAGTCCCGCCACATCAGACAGCTTCTCACCCCCGGCTAGCCCACCGGTGTCACCATTGATTACTCTACCGGGTGGGCCAGCAAATGGCTTTTATGCGTCCTGGCAATGTTACACAGATAAAGCAAGCCCCACCGGATCCACTTGCTTCTCATCTTCGATGAGCCGACCGTCCAGCCCTCTTCATACCATCAACGAAGCCCTCAACCAACGGGCTTCTTGGCCGGTGTCCCCCCGTCATTCGGAAGGACAGATTTCTGAGATCGATTCCAGACCCACCAGCATGACCACCTCAATGTCCCTCGCATACACAGTCAAGTCGATCAATTCGCGCAAGAGTCGCCTCACAGTCTTGTATCCGCGTCCTGTCCGCCCACAACAGTCTTCCTGTGTCGAGATTATCGCCGAATCAGCCTATACGAGTATGGAGAGTCTCGTTGCGCTTTCGAGTCGGCCAGTATCATGTCTGTACCACTCAAGGAAATATCAAATCTTTTGGGACAATGAGGTGAGCTGTGAGGGGAAAAGGGTAAAGTATGTGTCATAGCTGAGGGTTTTTGCGTAATAGCATATCGCAAGTGCTATAGTAACCCTTTCCGCTCTCTTTGACTCTTCTACGGAATTCGCCTCCCCGCCTGTCGAGCGTCGCCTCACTGCGTCTTGGAAATCGTTGCTGAAGATTAAAGCATATGACGAAGTATTATTATTGTCTCCTTTGCACGTTCCAGGTCACGTGCTCAACGCCCCACAGAGCCAACCTGTGCCAAGTTTCAAAGCCGCTGAAATCTTCGCTGATACCCTCCTCTGTGTGCACAACGAGATTGTTGAAAGTGATTTCGTGGATGCCCAAGAATTGACCCGCCCTTGTGACGGACTGAACGAGTGCGTTCCGTGATTGTTTCACGTCACGCCTTACCGTCCCTAAAATGAAAATACAGGGCATACCAGGACGCATACGTCCTGCTTTACAATTCAGGCGCAATACCACCAGCCCCGGCACACATTTCAGCGTTGGACGCTGACCTCCTTAAGAACTTTGTCGTGTCAATCATGCAGCTCGTGAGGCTCATCACGCACTCGAGGTTCTGGTTGTAAGGATGTGTCATACCTCATGACGTGCGCACATGTACCAAATCGCTGAAATCGGAATTGATAATAGGACGCTTTGGCCACCCTCGCAGTTGCGAGAGCTCCGAGCCCTGCGCACAAGACTGATCCAGATGACGATGTGATCTTCAACGTTCCCGGGTGGCGCCAGCGGAATGAGAGTCGGCCGACGCTTCCTTCAGCGGCAGGTGCTCCGGAGGGTGCGGTTGACAATACGCTTCGCCTGCTTTTGGTGACACGGCACGAAGACCTCGAGCGGGAATTTCGTGGTCTGCGCTTCTTGATATGGCGTGCTAACCCCAGGGCCAAGGTCGAGCTAGGAAACATCGTGAAGCAGACGCTTCCGTTGTATCATGCGGAGCTCATGAAAAGTCCCGTCGCGGACTTTGTTGTGCATTGGCAGGCTGCGGTCGTCCCATCTGGACATGGGGCAGATGAACGGACATTCGAAAGCTACGATACAGACTCCTGGTGAGAAGAAGGGGGATGATCACGGTCCTGGCGTGGCGCAGCGAGAGGATTTGATTTGTTTCATGGTATATTAATATAGGCAGAACATCATGCTTTTGCATAGCAGATGCCATCATATAGAGCAGGCTCTTGTTTTATGGTCACCCTTTTAGAGTATAGGAAGGAAAGGAAAGATAAGAACCGCATGCATGGCATGCTTGATGTAATACTTGACTTGGTAGAAGAGATCACATGGCCCTTGTTAGTGCTGGACAACTTTTTTTTCTCTCGTTGTCATCCTTTTCTGTGGCCTTTTCTCCATGCCTCACATTCAACTCGGGCGAGGAAACGCTAACCCTCTGACCATGTAATGTCAGAGTCTTGCACCGCGATTTGCATAGCCAAGAGCATACCGCTCGAGATCACGGACTTCTCGGCATAGGTGACTCAACTTTTACTGCTCTGTCATCCGCGCCGAATGGGTGTTGTACCGCCCCTCGCGGAGACTGTATACGTTTCTTCTACTCACTCACTGGCAATGTATTTCGCGACCGTTGACGTGCTCCTGTTGTCCAAAAGTCATCCGTGCTAGCGGAAGCTTTTCTAGTTTTAACTTCTCACACGGGGAGTTATGGCCGCCTTATTATCATGTCTCTTACATCCCTTCTATTCGGAGGTATGAGTGTCATTGGAAGTCGACTATCACCCCACGACACTTCAGCACCGGTTTTTATTCTCGCATTCATTAATCTCATTCAAAACGTCCGCCCTCTCAAACAGTTCGCTCTAGGAGAAGTGCGTCGCGAACGTTATATGTGAACAACATCATAAGCCTCGAATAGGTGCATGCGTTCTCCGCCCCGCCTCGCAAAAGGAATCCTATTCCTATTTTAGACAAGGTGGGGCCGCCCCTGATGCTTTTATCTCCGTCGAAAAAATGTTCCCGCCTATCGTCCCAAGCACCCAAAGATGTCACATGATTAAATGTCTTTGCTATTCCACTAATTCCACCGACGAGGCCGCCATTGTCCCGCGCATTTGGGTCAAACAATGCGCTGTCAATGGTCTGGTACCTCGGATAGATGTAGAGTATCGAGGAGATATTGGTCCTTCACTGGGAGCTCATCGGGTCGGATGCTTCGGGAAATCACTCAAAACATGTTGTTTCTACCTTGTGGTGTTCGGGCCCTACTCCCTGTGATCTTTGAACCAATCCAATTTTGCCTCGAACTCGCTCAAAGGCTCATTCTTCACTTTAAATGTCCACCCATAACAATGATAAAGAGGTAACAGTTCATCTTCATCGGGGGACATCGGGAATCTGGAATTAGCTTCAGGTTTGGTCACGCTATCTGGGCATAATCGCCACTGCACCTATCACGGCTCACTGTTTCCCATTGGATTTCAAGGGGAAGGAGAGTTGTAGGAATACTTGCTTTTGGTAAAGGGAAAATAAAAACTTTGGCAAAGCGCAACTGCCTCATATCGCAAATACAAGGGCGCTGGGAGGCCAAGAACTTTGGTGAAGATGCCATCATTCAGCACTCATTTAAATACTGCGTCACGCGGGCAGCTATCATTACCAACCCATTGCTAATCTCCATTCCCATCCCTTATTTCCACCCCAGACGACCCCTATGGGTGTGCAAACAAGCTGAAATTTCAACTATTCTAAGCGCAATTAGCACCACTTCTTAGTACAAAGTGATGGCTAGACATGACAGGAAGACGTCACATAAAAAGGGCTTCAGTGCATCAACGAACCACGTGGCTTCCTCAACGATTCTGCAATGTCTAAGAATGCCTCTGTTAGCCGCACCTGGGAGATGTTAGCATTTCATGGGACATGTCTGTTTCTGTACGAAAGAAATCACTCACCGTATCCAGCGCGGTGGCGAAAGAGGAAGGAGCAGTCGCTGCTGTTGTCATTAAGGGGTTACGAGGAGCCCTGTTCTGTATATCTAGAGCTTGCTCCGCCATCCTGCGGAGGGTAGAAGTCGAGGCGTCGTCGCCAAATGACACAGAATGAAAAGATAGCGGTTTCCTAGCAAATAATCAGAAATCAAATTGGACAAGGAGAAAGTGACTTACCCATGCCGCATGGCCGCGTGACAGAGTTCTTCGACTGTCTCGTCAGATACTGATGATTCGCCATCGGAAAGGAAGATCATAACCGGCAATCTGAGTTTCACGTCACGTAAGAAATGAAACCAAATAGTGAAACCAGGATTGGAGTTACGTGCCTTTCTGTGCTCCAATTCTCTACCATTACGGTTTGCCCAGCGGAAAGGGCTACATCGAAATCGGTTCCACCACTGGGCTTCTTGGTCAACATAGAATCCAGCAGTTGATCAGGGGAACTCGTGAAGTCGTTGACCAATACGTTTTCTGTCGAGTCGTTGAAGAGGACTACGCTGTATGCATCGCGTCGTGCACCAAGTATCCATTGACCGGGAGTTCCAATCACGTTGCGGGAAGGCCAGAAGTTGTATAGGGCTGAATAGACTGCGTCAAGCCCGAGTCGTGCGCCCAATGACTGTTGTCCAATAAGAGCGGCATGACGAGCAGACCAGAAACTGTATAAAGCTGAATAGACCGCGCCAAGCCTGTTATTGGCGTTCCCCTGGATTCTATTTGTTGCAGGCGAATCAGCCAAGGGTTTGCGGTCAGAGGAAGACATGGACAAGGATCTGAAATGCAAGTATAAGATACAACGCCCGTCGACTGACATTACTTTACCTATCAATAACAAATATTCTACAAAGGTGAGGATGTTAGCAAGTTAAGCAGCAGGACAGGTATAGGCTTACACGTGGAATGCTTGCTGCATCATGGTGGGGTTCTTGCACTCAAACAAATGGCCATCATTGGATATATAACCACGGCCGCTAACAGGATCGCCGGGGTTTTGGGGCGGATGAAATATGGGCAATTTGCAGTAAGAGGGCTGCTCCGAGTGTTCCGGTCCTGTGTACATGTGGTGTAAGTCATGGGGGCGCAGCAATCTCTGGGCAGTTAGCATACCTGAACACATGGCATCGCTACGACAGATGTCAACGAATAATTGTGCTTCGAACATGTAACATACCATTTCGCAAAATTCATTTGTTCATCACGAGTGTACGGATCTGGTTGCAAAATATTAACACGCGCCCGAGAAAAGGTAAGAAGTATCCAACCCTTGAACCCTATAAGCAGAGTCTTAGCCTGAATCTGACCTAGAGAGGAGGATACAAAAGCATACCCATCCTGCGCCAGTAGAGGCCGTGACTAACAGCATCCTTAGGCTTGTCTGGGCTCGGCACCATCCTTGTCCTCATGTGTTGTATCTCGGCCCCAGAACAAGGCATGTCCTCCTCAGAGCGGCAATAATCAATATGAACATGTCTACCCATCGACGAACAGACGAGATTGCACATCATAGGGGCTCCTTCGTCATTAGAGGAAAACCTGCGATCCCCCAATTCAATACTTGTCTCGTCAGATCCTTCGATAGCCCAGCGAGTCTGCGTCATAGAACCGTGACTCGTTTCGTGCTCTTGCTGGATGTGGCCTAAATTCCATCAATAAAAATGCGTAAGCTTCTGCAGTTTTTGGTAAATCAGACTCTTACCAAGCGGTAAAGTGCAAAAATAACCACAATTTTTGCAACTATGTTATTTCAGTATCCTTTATTTTAGCACAAAGCATGCTACGAAATCACACACCGAGTCTCACAGAAGTGAAAAGGCTTTTCTTCCTTTCCGTGGATGTGGGGACCCTCATGCTCCATTTGCTCTGGCTGAATAGTCTTGATGCACTGCAGCCGCTTCGCAACTGCTTCTTTGTCAGAGCAACATCGGTAACACGACCTCGAACAAACCTTGTGAATACTATACAAGAATCAATATGAGATGAGAATCGACTCCCCATTGGCCAATGTTCGATTACCTTTGTATATTGAAATGTGTCATGTTTCCCAGTGAAGGTGGCCTCAATGGACAGGGGTGCCGTGTCAATTTGACATATTCCTGGAGCTGAACATAGTGCGGAACAGGGATGCGATTCTCTAGTGGGCCAATTTTTCAGTTTGGATGCCCCCTCGGAGTAGAAACGATACAGACCCGCACAAATGACGCACCCCGGGCTCAAGCCCATGCAGGTGTGGTTGGATACAAAGGCGCTTACAAAGGTCACACGTCGCTGCGCACGTCCTCATACCACAGGAATGACTGTCATGATCTCGATCACTGTAGAGAGTCTGGTTAAGGGGTAAGAGTGAATGGATAGGAAATAAACGTGCCTGGGAATGTTACAGCTCTCGGGGCAGGAATATGTCTTTCCACCTGGTAGTTTTACTTCCTGGAGGGCACAGGGCTAGAGATGCCATGCGTCCGTGAATGAGACACACCCGTGACTCTTGAAGTCAACTCATACCTCGCCGCACATGTGCACAAGCGCCGAGCATGTGTGCTCTCCTGCCAAGTGCCCCGCAACCTGAGAAAGTGTGAACACATGTGACTAAACGGGATACCAATGAGCTTACTTTTGTGCAATCTTCTAAACACCCTCGCTTTCCTGACAACTTGCAAGGTTCGCCACATAAGTGAGCATTGACGACGCAGCTGCGTACTCTGAGAAAATCGGACTGTTAACAAAACCGCCTGACGTACACATGATCCCCAGGGTGTCCGGCGCTGCAATTTCTTCAGCTGACAGGCATTAGGAGAGGGCAAATAACGTACGTTGTGCCGCAAGGCTTGTTATCGTCCTTACAGAACGCACAGTTGTGTACGCACTTATGAATAGTTTGACAGTTGTGGCCACCCTCGTGCAAGCGACTACGGACACAAAGGAGATGACACGACGCGCACTGAGCTCTGCATAGTTGTGCATTTGCTCTCATCTCGATGACCATATTATCGAATCGTCGGCGTAGATCTTCTATGGTAGCATGGCCAGCCTGGAATCGTTCTAAATTGGATTCTAACCAGAGTCGAACATGGTTGACACGCTGGTCAATTAATCCGTTGATATATGACGCGAGGTTTGACGTCCAACGAGAGTCATGCATGAATTGCCGTGGTACACTTGGGCACCAGGACTTTCGTAGAGCATCGAGGCGCATCTCAACATCAGCTGGTGGAATTTGCTCACGCTCAGCGATGGCAAAGCGTGTCGCGGTATCAGCTGCCTCCACTATAAGGTCGGTGTCAAAAATCTAATACTTTATCAGACGCTCTCGTAATGATTAGGGTTGACAAGTTACGGAACCTTTAGGGGTACGGGATCAGGGTCGAAATCGGAGAACCCAGTGGCCAGTGCGATCGGGAGGAGGGTGGAGAGCATTCTAGCACGATGATCGATCATCGTCTCTGGTGGGAAGATTAAGCACGACAAATGGAAAGAAAGCTGAGGTACCAACGAGAGAGCGATCCCCAGTCATTGGCCTATCGGAAGACGTCAATTCACAGTACTCATAAGCCGGTGAAACATGCCTTCAGCTTCGCCATCAGCGCTTTGATCGTATAAAGGAATTCGCCTGCTGTTGGGTGCGAGGTATTCTGTGCATCCAGTCGTTTCTTAAGTATGGAGAATAACTTGTAGAACTCCTTTGATTCGATTACTGGCCACGGTATGATGTCTAGCTTCCCACGGTGAAGGCGTGAGATGAAGTTCGCATTTTGCTCTTGTTGCACGATCTTCTGGAATTTGAGAGAAAACCTGACAACCGCAACATTCACCGATAAATATTAACACTATTATACGAAATCTTACTCGCGGGTAATTTCCACTTTGTCAGCATCCACAACATCCTAAGAACCAAGTCATATTACGTGAGGACCATTATAAATAGAGGCCTGCCTTGATGATAATGACAAGCGTGGATCGAAAGAGAGACGGGTTGGCTGCTGGGTCCAGGACAGATGCACTGGACTGGAATGATTGAAAGAGCCCACTGATGTCTCGACTAAATGCAAAGTTGTTGCGGAAAAGGACCTACTGAATATTAGAAGGCGTCACAATCAGAACATGGTCAACGTACGAGATTCGATATTGCCGTGTTGAATAACACGAGGAGCGTGTCCTCCTGCAGAGACCGTTCAACGCTATCCACGCCTGCAGTCTTGTCAGTAAATCAAGTCTGATAACTTTGAGTGAAGTGAACCGACCTTCAAAGTCAAGTGCTACTATGAGCTCTGCGTCTGTGGGTGTTACGGACATCCATACACCCTCTGTATACCTCAGTTCAGTCCTAAATGACTAAAAAGCGTGCAACGACACCTGTTGTTCGCATGGCACTTCCTGCAAACGATGTGTCCAAAAGATGATTTAATGCGAAGCTTTTGCCAACGGATTGTTGGCCCATAGATGATACAACCTTAACGGGCTGCGCATAGTAACGTCAGCGTTCTTAAACATTTCAAACAAACGTTGGATGGATCATACCTTTGTTGCCAAGTAGGACTGGAAGATCGACTCATACCAGCCAAATGAAAGTTTGTCCACTATCTTGCTGACCTCAGCGCCAAGTAGAGACCGTTCCAAGTCCGCGGAGAGGACCCCATCTGCCAGAGGAACAAATCTGTTCTCGCGGCAAACTGCGATGTGAATGGGGATGAGACAGAGGACGTCAACTAGCCATTCCCCGACGCGGTAGCGCGATGCGTCCCACTCCGACTCCAGCAACACCTTGTCTCGGAATGATTCGAATCGTATTGCAGAGACCTTTATTCGACGTAGTTCGTCGCCTGTAGGCTTCCTCGTCGTTCTTTCAAATGTCTGAATGAGATCCGAGAAGTAAGACTCAAAAGGTTGTGAATGATTATTAGCGATGAACGTTAGACTCTTCGGTTTCCGCTCGCTCGAGGATGTGACAGTACGGCGCTTCACGGCAGCGAGGACCGGGAATCGGGACCAAACCTCAGCGTGGCAGTCAAGTAAACTGTTGTGCAGGGTGAGACGCGCTCCATTGTCTGAGGCATTTTTGCCGCTATTCTCTTTGAACATAAATTCCGTGAGTTTTTTCGTAATATTGATTGCAATTGACTTCACGAATCCCGCCTCTATGTCGAGGCCAAGGAGAAAGATGCGCCCTCGGCTGACCATGGACGTCAAGGTAGCACCTTCAATGGGAAACGCTGGGACGTCGAGATCGATTCCATCATTGGAGCCGAATGTTTCCCAATGATACGCGGTCAGCGATAGTCGCGTGTCTTGAGTGTGAAGGATTAGGAGGCAAGACCCGTCCGGGGACGAAAATATGGAGCGAGGGATCGATGGAAGTTGTAATGAAGCCGGCCTACCGACCATTAGTAAGACATGTATGGTCGGATAGTACAGAGAGACAAACGAGCGCACCTGAACTGCAATGTAACGAACGAAAAGATACGAGCCTGGGCGCTCGAGTCTACCAAAACAATCTCCTCGGTGCCACAAACGAAGGCTGCTTGCAGAATAGAGACTCCAGGTTGGCCATACCATGGGGTAAGATTAACAGTGCTCCCCTGTCCCCTAAGCGCCTTAAAGGTCTCGTCGAAAACGAACATATGAAGTTGCAACTAGTAACGAACGGTAAATCGAGAAAGAACTTTCATGTAATGATATTGGGGCACCTTCGTTGGAGCGCACACTGCCAAGGCTCTCGTCGTCTCGTCAAAAGCAAATAAAGCATCCTGACCTAGCCTCTCGCGGTTGAGACACTTGAGTGGTCTATTTTGCTGTATAGCCATATCCATAGCCGGCAAGCGTTCAAGATAGATGGCGAGTTTGTCTTGGTCAACCAGAACAAGGAGGAGCTTCTCGTTCTCGAGGAGCTGATGGAAGCTGAAAAGGCACTATGAGATGTGGTGCGAGGTACGGAACGAAGTTGGGCTCGTACGCAATATCGGTGCCAACTGGCACGTGAAACATAGATGAAAGTCGATCGTTTACGGTAGGATTGGGTATGTATTGGGGATCTAACTGCATGCTATGCTTGTCGTCGCTCGTTAAATCTATAGGGTGGGTCCAAAACTCAAGCTTAGGTTGTTGAGGTGCTTCTCGACGACCAGTCACTATATAGTCTGAGCCCGAGATATGTTAGCTCATAAAGATGATGAACATCGATATAGATGTACCTTGGCCATAATGAGACAGGTAATCTCTGCCCCATCTTCCACCAGAGTGCACCACCCTAAGTGCGAATCAGCCACTAATCTTCAAAGTATTGGTAAACCCACGGGTCTCGCCAACCGAACGCTTGCATGGTGGAGATGGCGTCGAGATACACCACACTAAACACGATCAGTTTTCAATCCAAATGGGTTTGGTTTAACCTACGAATCTTTTCGTCCGACCGACTGTGCGTTGATGTCTCGAATAAATTCCACAAGCGCTTGGCTCAGCAACTTCCGTTCCTCGCTCTCCATCTCGTGCTGTATAGACTTTCGGCAGTAATCTTGCTGCATGACCAACACAGCACGAGTCATCGACTTCACTGTTGCGTCAATTGATGATGCGAGTTGGGCATGCGCAAGAGCCTCAACCTCCAAGATCACGGGCCGCATTTCCTCGTTTTCTGCGCCTTTCATTTCTAGCAGAAACTGCGAGTCGGGGACGTTAGCCGCAAAAATCCTCATGTCTTTGTTGAAAGAGTCCTCGGAATCGCTGGATCCGGAAAACAGAGAACCAACTGCCCAGGTGCCCATTGTAGACCGTTTCTTGACATTACTCGTGGGGAGCATATGGTATGCACGGTGAAAATCGCCTTCGAAAAGTAGCGTTTGGATAAGCTCAGCGCGCATTTCCGGTTGTAGAGTTTGATTTTTCTCGAGAAGGTGGTGGACAGCAATCAAGCGCAGTTTCCGGGACTCGAAGTTTGAGACGCGCCGTAGTACGTTGTCGAATCTTGCGCTCTGAAGGTGCCTCAGATAAATGCCCCGAAAATCAGGGTACAGTGACTCGAGGTCGAAGAGCCGCATTGAGCCTGCAAAGGTTATGAGTCACGTGCAAGACGTATGAGGAGACATCATACGTTCGGCCCCCTGACTAGCATTCGAATTATTGCCAGTCCGCTCTCGGGAGGAAAGGCGGTCACGCTCCAATGACCTATATAAGCAAGCGTTCAGCATTGCGTGGCCCAGAGCATAATCGAGGAAGGCATACGGGAAGAGCTTTAGCACTTCGTCAACAACAGCCTCACGAAGAACGCGCCGCAATGCATCCTCCCCTCTGGCAACTTCTCGATGAATCGTATCTCTTCTCTCAGTCGATTCTCGCATAAACATGTTACGAGTATTGTGAGCAACAGCGCGCCACTTCTCGTATTGCTCTGGGAAAATATCGACAAGGGCTATGTCTGCTAGGGTCTGCATAGCCCTCTCATCCAGATTTTCTGACAGAACTAAGGCATTGTTCATCCTGTGAAGAAGATAAGCGTGACAATCCAGAGTTCTCCAGCGCCACCTACAGTAATTGTTTGAGGGACACCTGGCTGAACGTGTGTTGATCGAAGGCTTCAGATTGAGTCTGATATGGAACATAAGAAGCCGTCAAGAACCCTTGAGTAGTTTCCCCAGGTAAGAGCCGAGGAACAAAGACCGCAGGGTCAACCGGGCAGTCAGGAACAGTCTCATATGGGGAAATATAACGTGAAATCATCTTTGAGAGATAAGAAGCGATGTTATGTAAAGCAGTTAGAGGAAAATATACCTGAAAACCGGGGTATGCAGCTGCGCCTTCTTCTTGTTCATTTGTTTCAGAGACCTCGAATGTGAAAAGTCTGTCCGACTCTCCAGGGTCTATGTCAGGAGATTCAGCATCATCTTCCTCGTTATTCCAAACTATGGACGCTGAATGTTCGGGTGATAAAAGTCCAATGACTTGGTCGCATATCTTTGTGAGATACCTGTTCCAGAATATGAGCGAAGGAGGGTGGAAATTCATAAATTACTCACCGCATAAACGTGACTCTATTACGCCGAACGGGGGAAGCTGCTGAATCACTCCAGGTTGAATCTTCAGGCCAATATATAACGTAGTGACGTTCATCGGTGAGATCCGTCGCGTTGGCCCTCACAACATACAGACCAGATGAAAGAGTTAGCCTGCTGCTGCCAGTACCAGCTGGCGCGAGTAACAGGCGAGCCCTGAGAGCTGGGTTCTTAGCAGGGGGTACCGGTAAAGACAGAAGGCACTTACGTATTCTCGTCGACGGCACCAATAGACCGCAACAGGCGTACAATTTCGTCTTTGGATCCGTACACGCCAAGAGGTTTAATCATGAATCGATCTAATGCTTTGAAATCAACTCTGGAAATGGATGCGTATGCCCCAGGAGACAGCTCATTGATGAAATGTTGGAGAGCGCCTTGGGCAATAATGACCTTGTCAACTGTAATATATTATGTCAGCTCAGCAGGCTTCGTATCAAAAGAGAACTCTTACCGAAGCCGTTGCTCCCAGATTCTCCGATGAGGTCTAGGAGACGGTACATGCCTTTGACTCTTTCAGCCAGGTCGGTAGATGAGGCTAGAGGGGGTCGGTGAAAGTGCACGTCCTGCTGACTCATGTTGGCGTGCTCTCTCGGGTGTCGATCTAAAAATTATAGAAGTTAGATAGATGACGGCTGTTTGAGACGCATCCAGAATTCCCAAATATTTGTTGTCGCTAGACGTACTCGCATGCGAATCTGCATTGCAATCATAGAAGTTTCAACACCAGGCCAAATTTAGGTCTGCGGGCTCATGTACAAGTGGGCCAATGCTACGTACCGCTGTAACTGTCGCGTGTCTGCGCAACAGTGAATTCAGCTTGCTCTGCTGTGAGAAGGGTACGGCCAGGTGAACAAACTTATCAAAGAGGGATCTATCAGCATACCGTTCACGTGTGCCTGTCCGTTTGTGGCCACAGTCCGTGTTTTCTCGTCTGTACGTCCGAAAAGGTATCAAGAAACTATTGTAAAGGGGGCTATATACTACGTACTACGGACACGCTGGGTCACAGATTGTGGGCTCGTGGTTTGGGTTTGCTCAAATGGGCGGCCGATAAGGTTTTCCACATATGAGGAACGCCATGGGAAGAGGTTAAGGGGGCGCGAACGAAATGCGCTAAGATCCATATGGATGGAGGGTAGTTCGACTCAAGCAACGGGGGAGGCAGATCTAAAAAATAGGAAAGGAAGAGCCTTTGGCAGGAACAACCCTCCCCCCTCCCCCATACTTTATAGCTTTTGGAAGCAAATCTCAGCATATAATAGGTCACCGCCTTACTAGGAACACGAGGAAAGTGGCTGTTGTTATGTACGTGAGATCAGTTCACATCTTAAGTTTGTAATTATATTACATAAGCATACCTGTGACACGAATCATCCCACATATGCCCTAAACCCTAACTGGCACGATTGCACCGCTCAGTTTCCGCGAGGCGAGTCACGCAACTAAAACGCTATCAAAATGTGTTCTTTGGAGCACATTTCAAGAAGATGTGCATAGCAAGGAGGTGTGCTTACATATGTCTTACAGCAGCCACATTGCCTTTCTAGAACCTCAAAATGGAGAACTCATCAGGAAAATGACATGTTGCTAGAATGACTAGTGCTGGCCATTCTAGCCATTCTAGCACTTTGAATTCAAAACTAGCTCTAAAAGATATGTCTTGATGCTAGAGCTACTTTTCAAATCTAAAGCTATAGTGGGTCAAAAAACTGCCCCAATGTTTGCTCATTTTGGAAAGATTGGCATGGTATGAAGTAATGACATAAGCAGAAAATGTGGGAAATCACATGGTATACTACAGCATGTTGGCTATGGGTACCAATAAAGGCACCCCAGGGTTACCCCTGGCATTCACTAGAGATGGCAGAGGGTGAAAGGAAGTTTCAGCAGGACAATGACCCCAAACACACTTTTAAGAAGGCAAGTGAGTGGTTTGAAGATAGGAATATTGAAGCCTGGTATGGACAGCCCAATCCCTTGAGATATTAACCCCATTGGACACCTCTGGGTGGATCTGAAGAAGGTTCTTAACCAGTCAAGGGGGTACCTGAGTTGTGGGAGAGGGTGGTGGAGGAGTGGAATAAAATGCACCAGAATGATGGCAAAAGGTTATAGAAAGGATGGCTAAAAGGATATAAGCAGTTACCAAGGCAAAAAGGGGTGAAATAAAGTAGTAATTGGGCAGATAGTGGACTTAAAAGGCAGGTCAAAAAACTGTCCCAATGATTGATTATTTTGTTTGATTTAATAAACAAAGAGTTTTGATTCAAATCACAAGAGGTTTGATTTGTTACATAGCCAACATGCTGTAGTATACCATGTGATTTTCCCACATTTTCTGCTTATGTCATTACTTCATACCATGCCAATCTTTCCAAAATGAGCAAACATTGGGGCAGTTTTTTGACCCACTGTATCCTGGACAAAGGTGAGCAAATCCTCAAGGTAAGGTTTGCAAGTGAAGAGTATGTGCCATGGAGGCAGGTCAAGTTCCAGAGCCCAGTCAGGCAGGAATTGGAGATCCTGTCAATGGTCGGAGTAAAGGGGGCAGTGGAGGAGTGCATGAGGGAAGGTGAGGGGGTGAGGTCATCGCTGAGCAGAGCCGGTCTTTCAACGTTGTCTACATGTCACATGACTTTAATTTGTAATGATATTTTGTTGGTCAACGATAACTTTCCTTTTTAAAATAAATATTAAACGATAACTTCCTTTTAAAATAAATATTATTCTAAATCACAGTCGTGTGACAAGATTACCACTTTAGGGATGTCAGCGGTGGGGGAGAGTTGGGTGAGCTTAAGCCGCGGCTTTCAGGCCGAGCCGAACCGTCACATCACTCCCACCGGACTTATCCCATTATTTCTGTGCGAAGGTTCTCAAGCCACCGGGACTTGCGCTCAAAGTTCGCTTGCTACCCATACAGGAAACGGTCAATACAAACTTATGCACCGCAAACGCGGGAAGCCGCTGCTTCAACTCCAACTTCTTTCAGTTCCTGTGGGAATTGTCGAGGACAACAACAGATCCTGTGGCGAAGGAATGGTCACCGCAGAGGAAAATGTCATGAAGTTTGGTTTTTTTATCTATTGGGGGAGGAACCGACTTGGGCAGGTGGTGGAAGAAATGAGGATCGGCACAGCCGCTCAAGGACGGGACTGTCAGACTCGCCGCCTTGAATTGGAACCGGTTCACACAGGACATACGCGCGACTCGTAGTTCAGTCTTGGTTCCAAGAGTCGCGCTGCGGTGCGGTGAGCGTCACCGCAACAATCAGTATAACCCCTGAGAAGGTGGAGCATTGATCAGAAGGTTTTCATGGACGTGTTCCAATAACGAATCAAGGAGAAGGACGGCATTGGACACGCCCCCCAAGTTCAAGTTGCTGCGATCCATACAATCGCCTAGGTTTACACCTGGCAGCCCCGGCCCAGACTCAATTGAGGAGATGACCCACACGCGCGTATCTGCCCCCTCGTTCCTCGTCCTGCGTGCTTCCATGAGGACATCCTAGTGTGCAACAGGTGTATCCCGGGCCTTCTTCCTTATCGCTGCGGGATCTACTGTCAAATCTAATCGCCGATGAGCCTCTTGGTGGCTTACTAAGCTGTCTGCCACACCAACTACGGTTCAGTTTTGTAGAGAAGCCTGGCGCCGGTGACGATCTCTGAATACCAGCGCACTCAGGTAGATTTACCTTCAGTTTATGGCACATTCTCAATAATCTTTGAATGTCCATCGTCTCGACGAGCTCGCTAGCATTTAATCAATCAATCGGGATGTTGCTGGGTCGTCTCTTTACAGGCCATGACCTCCGGCTTCTGGTCGGTGGGCTCGACATTAATATGACACGATCGTTGCGCTAGCCCCAACATCTGCTGCCTTGCTACGTAATGCATTCACCATGTGCTCAAACTTACGCATTTATTTTCGCCAGTTTAGCTCCAAGATGTTCAGGCTACGCCCGCATTACGCTGAAAAGGGGTTCGTTTTTCTCCGTAGTATTTGCTAACAGGTAAATCGCACATAAACTTCTGTGAAGCTTTGTGATCATAGGCACCCTTGAAACAGGTTTCGTTCTCACACGATTCCGTGATAGTATCAATAGACACCGCAGTAGATCCGTGCTAGGGGGTCATCAATGGAGATGCTTGGTGCACTAGGCTTACATGACACCTTCATGAACTATCCCGCGTGTTAACCAGCTGATAGTCCAGCATGTCTTCAACGAGCAACCCAGAGGGCCATATATATTTACTTGCAAATCTATGGTTGAATCAACTCATTGTAACACTTACCCTTGTAGTCTGATACTATGGCTCTCACCCTACTTCAGTCCAACCTGAGCCTTGGCCTTGCCGCGTCTACGCATACTCATGCAGGTGCCAAGCCACCGCTTTGGGTCCTTCGTCAACCGATTAATTCGAAATCATGGTCTTCTGCGACGACATCTGTACCTTTTTAGAAGTTTACGTGTGTACGTCATGACTAACTCACAGATTTCAGAGCGGTCCGTCCTGGTCTTCACTGAGTGGTGGAGCTACCACCCTTTCGAGCGCTGAGCTGGCTGCTATGTTGCAGTTCCAATTTGACGAGGAAGATCGTCAATTGGCGGCTGAACGTGCAGAGCTTGCTGCAGCTGCGCAGCGCGTGTTCGACTGCGGAGTGTGCATGGACACTCTTCCTGAAGAATATGTCGCGCGCATAGAGCCTTGCGGACACTCGTTTTGCAGAGAATGCGTCCGTGGATTCATCGTGTCACAGATCGAATCGCGCCGTTTCCCTGTTCTATGCCCGTCGTGTACTGCAGAGCCGAGAATCGATTCAGAATCGATTGGGAGTAGGTGCGATTATGCTAGATAATCTTCGAGTGGCTGAATGCGTGGCAGAAGTTACGCGGGAACTAGTGCTCGACATCGGTACCACGGAAGAACAATACGAAACATGGATAGAGATGGAGATGTCCGAGCACTTCGTTCCCCTGCATTGCCGCAAGTGAGCGAAAAATTGGCCGAATTATTGTAAAAAAGACATCCTCACTTTTTCGAGCAGGTGCAGTCGCTCCAGTTTCTTTGACCGACAGGAGTTCGACGAAACGCGGAACCTGAAATGCCCCATCACGGGATGTGATTACGTCTGGTGTAAGGGTTGTCAGCAAGAGATCAATCCCGATGGTCCGGAGCACTCATGCGACGGCTCTTCGGAGATGAAGCACCTCGTCGAGCAGCAAGGCTGGAAGTACTGTCCAAGTAAGTTTACGCCCAGTCCACATCACTTATGAGAGATGACGTCCACTCAGCGTGCAAGACGCCTTGTGAGAAGATTTCCGGGTGCAACTTCATGTCTGTGAGTCGAGAAAGGCGAACGGTTCGTTTTGCATTAACGTTTGACATCCTCTTTCCAGTGCATTTCTCCCGGGTGCAACACGTAAGTACTTAGATTCCCTCGAAGGGGAACTTCTGACCCATGGGACGTGTCCACAAGGCATTTCTGCTATAAATGTAGTGAATTGATCGTTAGGTCTGCCGTCCCTGCAGCCATTTCTCAGGGAAAGGGTCAACATGGTGCAAGGTGCCCTCTCTGAACTGAATCCATTGGCGCAGGTTGCAGGACATCCTGTCTAAATTGGGTTTCTGGGTTTCCAAATGTAAATATCTCGTCTGCTTTCGTCCGCAACCCAAGTACCGAATGTTGTTTATGTATTACATCGTCTCAACAAGTATTGTCCTATCTTGTGTTCAGTAAGACAGGTGTATAAGAATTGGAAATCAGCCTTACTTGCCCATGATCAGATTGTGATCAAAGCTGCTGCCCTGCATGAACCTGCTTATGTAATACAACAGCTCCTCAGACATCACCCGCATGGGCCTAAGTTCTTTCATCCTAGTGCTGCATAAGCACCAGCACATTGGTTTGGTCAGCCTTGATCAGGCGGCGGGCCAGATATCCCAGGATCCGATCTCGACCACAAAAATACCAAAAAATACCAAGAACCAGTAGGTCACATCGCCAGTTGGGTGACAGCTTATAAGCCATGCTCTCCCGGGTACTAACCCCTTCAGGAATGTAGGGGTCAAGGATTAGGCTCTGGGCTCCGGCCAAGTTGCCCATGTCGGAGCAGTCGCGGATTGTTGACGCCTCATGTTCCAATTATCCGGATTTGAATGCGCCTCGGCGTTTGGGATGACGCTCCTTTAGTCATGACATACATGTGTTTTCCACGTCGTCGTAGTCGCTACGCAGACTTATCTCATTTACTCTCTCCCCTTTCCCACATAATTCCGCGTTACTGCGCTTTGATACGCCATGCGCCCTTCTGTATGTCGATATAGCTCTGATAGGTGTAGATTTTTGTAACTAATTGAGAAAGAGGCAAGAGCATCAAGGAGACCAAGATTCCGATAAGAAGGACAAGAATCCCACCCCTATATACATAGGAATACGGACCCTTGCTGACCCTTTACCCAACCAATTACCGATACCGATCGGAAGAGACAGCAGCAGCAGCTTTGTTCTTCGTTCCTTCACCCTTTACCTTCACAGCAGCTCACGGCGACTGGGGTACTGATTACGAAATATGTGGAATGAGACAATGAGACAACACCTGATGTGAAGGAAGGTCCATGGGGGTCTCGTGCCCACGATATGCACAATAAATGAACGAATATCATCGCCTTTCCTCAGCCTCAGGACAACCATCGTAGGTGGCCCTTTCACAACTATCTCACCTTTTTTTTTCGGACGAACCATGTCGACGATGCCTTCGACTAACAGTGGTAGGGACTCTTTGTTGCACCTTAGGGATTGGTATTCATAGTCCACCTCTTTCCAGGAAAAACTAAACTGACTGTTCTTGATACTGAGAACGATGCTCTCAGTCAGGAAACATATCATTGACACCAGAACACGATCACTGACGTGCTCAACTTAGATCCACTATCGGGCTCTAATTCACGCATCGGCTCATCCAATGCTCACTCACTTGTAAGCTATTCGCCTTTGAAGGTTTGAATATAGGGATTACGAGACATCCTAGTCAAGGGCTATGTCGGGGTCATCTGTAGATGGCGCCGCTGAATCCGATCAGTTTATGTCGCTCCCTGCGACGCCTACTGCCGACGGCGGAGCTATTTTTTGGGAGGGTAAGTCCCTAAATTACTGATAGTTTCTTCTCATGCTGGCGACTTATGTCTGCGTCGGCATGTAGAGCCTGACCCCCTCCCTGAATCACAACAAGATTCAGATTTGACTCCTACTTCCCCTCCTAGACATCTAGGTCCAATTGCTACTCAACAGAATCTACATTTACAGGGCGTTAAAAGTACGGGAGGCCCATCCCCTCATTTGGTGCCAGCCGAGGGCTCCGTATCTCAGACGTCCGCAAACAACGAGCGTGGCCAATCACGAACTCTCAAATTTCACCCTCCTTTCGAGGATCCATCTTGTCCCGTAAAAGGGATGTATCGCCTCCTTGATTTGATCACCGAACAAGGAAGCAGCGGTCTTGGTAATCATTTTCTCGCGACAGTCTACACCAAGCTCACAGTACTCCCAGTTGATAAGATCGTCATTGCTCAGGAATCTCTCCAGGCATTTATCAACGTGCTATCCCCAGGCGCTTATTCATCCATTACAAAGGTCAATTTCAAAATACTGGACAAATTTCTGCTCAAACCGATTGGGATCTACGGCTCAAAAGAAGAGATTGTGCGGTTCCTCCGTGAAGTTAATGCCCTGGATGAGAATACGTACGTGTTTTCTGTTTTGTGTGTCCAAGCCTGCTGACATCGCGAGGGCAGGGGGCGGAAGCTACTTTTGCCGCAAAGTGGCTACACGTCCAAGGGTGCCGACCCGATTCTTAGATCGGGATTATATGTTGTGCGCTCATTCACGTCTACTGCCGATGAGCAAGCATATGTTCTGTATTGGCCCGAAGATACAACATGGAACGACCAGGCTGTCTCCACTGTCCAGCGCAATAGAGTCACATTTATGCGGTAAGTTTACTTCTCATACTTGAATGTGCTCCGACATAAAACGACATGCGTAGGTACCTTACCAAATTGTGCGATCAGCTCGTTTGTTTGCTCTCAGCGGGGCATTCACAGGCGATTGTGTGGGGTGACGACGACGACGACGACGTATCGACTGGCTCTGATAACGATGACTCAGACCGGCTTTACTATTTTGAGGTAGCGAAAACGAATGATCAAGAGGAGAATGTCGCCGCCCGAGTCGGATTCACGGTGCCGGTTTTCATACAGTGGATTCTTCTCCTTGCTGACACAATTCTGTTCACTTCAAGATGAAATCTCCACTTCTTGTCAATCAGCCTCCGCCCGCGAGAATGCAGATCGACCCCAAGGCCTTATCTCCGAGGCTACTTTATGGAGAAACAATTCAGGGTTTTATGACAGCAAAATTCAGGCCAGCGAAGACATTGATTGAGCCGTTTGCTCACGATCATCAGAGCGCTTCTCAGATCCGCCTCCTTATGTAGGTGTTTAGGCATATTTTGCACATGGATTTAATATGATCACCTTGTAGTGGAGATGACGTTGCACTCTGTCTCTCAGAGACTCTCGATGACAAGTCTATAAAGACTTTGATGGCTTTAGGCCTTGGCACCCGATTTCCGAAAGAGTACGAGGCTTGGGAGCGAAGGAGAAAACAGATAATGCAACACTTCCAGATGGCCCTTTCCCAGCGGCAAGCAGATATGCATGCGGTAATTGAACAAAATTCCGGAGATCTGCAACTCAATCTGCGAGAAGCTGTTATTGGCGAAGTACTAAAAGTTTTCCCGTGAGTATTAGCCATTCGGTCCGGTCACTCGTAAAGCGGCTGATTCATGATTGGCATTTTGAATTATAGATCGCTTCAACGGGAAGGGTTTTTGCCAGAATCAAGTTCTGCCGAGCAAAACGACCTCGATGCTCATCCTGAAGAAGTGACAAGTAATATACTATGTTCTTCACCTGGCCTCCATTCTGACGTAGTGCTCAGATCCACTCCAGGACTTCTTCCGTATTTATCCCAAAACAGCTCAAACATTCCGGGGTATTGTACGCGCAGCTAACCTTGAGAAAGGCATCAGGGCCTCGGAATTTCAGTTCAAGAAAGAGCGCATCCTTATCCTACATCATCTTCTCGAGAATAACAATGGCCTGAGTAAGAGCGAGATCCGGTCCTTAGCAGAAGCTGTCCTTATTCGCCGGGATAAGCAGAGTACTCTGCTACTTCTCAAGAACTTCGGGAAGGCGGACAAAGGTGGCGGTAGTTCCTGGTTCTCCGGCTGGGGAAACAAAAATTCCAAGCTTTCTAAGGAAGAAGCGATGTGGAGGGATGCTAGTAACTTTGCGGCGTCGGTATCTGACTCGCGCTTCCTTTTACGATTGAAGAGCGCGACCTTGGATGCGAATTTGCGCGATGCTGCTGTGGAGGCCGAGCAAACTGCTTACGCTTGTCTCACGAAGCAGATTGAGACCCTTGTATCCGGAATCAGTCAGCAGATTTTTTCAACTCAGAAGGAGGAATGCAACAAGCAGGTGCAACGAGAGGTCAAGAGTGAGGAGGATAGGGAGCTAGGGAGTCGCCGGTCTGATTTTGTCCGCCAGATAGAGGATCTATCCAGAGAGCGCTCCAGATCGTACGTTGACTACAGTCTTGGGAAAGGGCCGGTATATTGATACAACACAGGCGTACCAGTCTTTATGTCGATCACTTCGAAACGAAGAAGGAGCATTATTATTCCCCAGGTCCGTGACACTTTCGGTTCTATCAAGAGTGCCTCTAATCCGCTCGACTAGATTCCTACTTTATCAGCGGCCGCCAGGAATCATTGCAAAGCCAAGAAGTCGAATATTACGTTCACAGCTTACGCCTGCTCGCTGACCAAAGGCACAACCTGCAACTCGATCCTTCTTTTGTCCCAACACCTGTCCTGAACGAGCGGTTGTCTCAATCGTTTCGAGTCTCCTCCGAGACCATCGTAAAGTACGGGTTTAATCCTCATGGCGTATTCCCTACTTACCATTTGCCACTCAGATACGCCCATCTCCTAGAAGGGGATCGAATTCTCGTTGGCCTTGTAGATGCTCAGGGAAACGTCATGATTCTTCTTGAGCGATTGAGTCGTATCGATGCTGCAATACAGTCTCGGTCATTTGCCAAGTTTTTCCACCAGGACAAAATCGGCCATACGTGCCTTTTTGCTTTTGACGAATCAAAACGAATGTTAGCGGTCTACGCATCCGCCAGAGTACGTCCTTCCTTGCGCTAAATGTCTTTAACTGAGTTCGTCAAACGGTCACAGATGCAGCTCCATATTTTCGTCTTTGATGAAGAGCTCAAGTCCTTGCGGGGGATGGGATCCGCAATCGACCTTCTTCCGTTTTATAATTCTGGTGTATCTATTATCCATGCGTGCTTCGTTCATGGGAGTGAAGAGATACTATTCATCGATTCGAACGCCCAAGCGAGAATTTTCTCTTTGATCACATTACAGCCGAAGTACTTGCACTTCTGCCTGGCTCTGCTCCTGTCTTCTCATATTTCTTTATTTCAGACCCGCGTCATTACAACTCCCTCGTGTACCACGCGCAATCTACTCTTCTCCAGATGGGTCGTGTGTCCTAGTTGTTCAAGAACAAGATGGCGTGCCTATTGTGACGGCGTATCACTGGTCTACGTTTGCATCCACTGATGGAATCCTTATTACACTCCCCGACTTTCCCATTGACCTTGAATCGGCGCTTCTCACGTCTATCGTGAACCGGAACAACATCCACCTCATTAGCCTTGATCTAGAGTCGCGCTCCTGTCGATCCGTCATCCTCGACATCACCCGGAAGGCTACTGAGTTCACTTTCCAGGAGCGGAGGTCGAAAACTTCATCTGGCCATAGCAAACAAACTGTGCACAACTGTCTGATCAATTGCCATGCCGATGTCTGGACACGCTTTCCTGTTGTGCCAGCAGTGAAACGTCACACTATAACGTCATCTAGCGAAAGGCGACAGAAGACACTTGTCTTCGTAACCAACGACGACCGACGTCCCTTCTCTTCTCACTTCTCGGATATTATTCACACATTCGAAAAGACTTCACGCAAGCCAACGGGCGACGAACTCCGGGGTATCGCTGTGTCCGCACGGACGTTCCCTTCTTTCACACGTCACTTTGTTCCCAATCCTGACTGGCCAGTCTCCCGCTTCCGAGCTGGCGAATGGCTGGCGGACTTGTTATGTCTTATCCCTATCCACATCGCGGTCACCCATGAGAACAGATTCGTCCCACTCAAGGATGGGGTTGTGTCAGCGCAACTGGAGAAATCGCTGCTTGGGGCTGAAGTAAACAGGATCGTGGACAGCTTGTCGCTCGGGTGGTATGAGTCCATATTCCAGTCTTATTGGGCCTCAAAAGTGAATCATCTTCCTGTGTTTTCACCTGGAAATACTCTGACCCGCGTTACCGTAATCCCAGCCTGTAAAGGTTGTATCATCAATGGGAGAGCAATCGGTAGGGAAAAGCTTTACCCTCAATCACCTCGTGGATACTTCTTTTGCAGGGAGTGCGATGCGTACCACCGGTGAGTTTCCAGAGTGTTCATGGTTCAAGATTAGAAGGATTGACCGCGCTTAGAGGGTGTCTGGATGTCCGTTTCTCCGACTGATGACGCACTCATAGTAGCGTTGGATTTCGAAGGTGAGCTATATGCTACATATCACCAATAATTGGCTGAAGTACGAAATACCACCCCAAATCATAGGTGTACACAGTCTCGAGCGTTCAGCGCAGGAGGATACGCTTCTTGTCCTATTTAACACTGCTATTTCGAATCTCGTGAGTAGACAGGTTCATTTCGTGATCCGCTGTTGTGCAGAATTTACGTCGATCTAGGTCCTATTCCGTAACAATTTCGCTCTGAGCAGAGATATAACTGGCCTTTTTCAGTCCTTCCAGTCAAGTTCTACTGTTTTAGACCCGACATCAAATCCGACATTGTTCCAGTCTACACTTGTAGTTATTATCAAGGTGTGCAAGCCCCGTCATGGGATATTGGGTTGCTCATATTTCTTTCCATATGTCCAGGATGTCATCGACTCTGACAAAGCTGAAGTGACTAGAGAGTGAGCTTCAGATTAGATCTCCGCCCGCCCTTCTACTAAAGACGACTAGATTCTCGCTCAAATTCCAGAAAATAGTTCAGGACGAGCAGGATGCTAACTTTATCACTCGCCTTCACGCTGGAAAATTGCAGATTATACCATGGCCGGTTATTGAGTCAAAAGAGTTCTACAAGCTCTTCAGTTCTCTTAAAAGAAGGCTCGACCAGCAACCAACGTCACATCATACCGCTGGCGAATTCTTGCATACATTGAAGACGTTGATGGCCAAGTTAAAGGTCAGATCTGCGCCTGTCCGCTTAGTAAAACCACTGATTAGCAGTGCCATGTACAATAGGCAAATGACTGGGGGGCCATGTCTCGTATGTTCCTCCAATTCTGGCAATTACTCCATACCTAAATATTTTTTCAAGAAACTATGGCCGCACATCGCGCTAATTCTCTCCTTGCCATCTTACCTAACGCCCTGGAGACCGGATTCTCCGAGATTGTCCCTGAGTCAGAGCCCCTGAAGGTAAGCATAAAATTGAGGTAGCAACATTGAACTGAATTCCTTAGAACTTTGATACGGACCTCATTATCGAAGCGGAGGATACAGAGGCGCAGTTCCTACTTGCGGGGCCAGATGCTCCAGTGGCGGATCGTGAACTTCGGCTCGCGATCTTGCGTGAATCATGGAACCGGACGCATTCAAGGCAACAAGTTGATGATGCCGAGTGGACTTCCGGCCTTGCTCAACATTTGGCTCATCTTGTTGATCTACGTTCAGCGCACGTCGACATGTGGTTGAAGTCGAACACACAACGATTCCAGGCAGGACACGCGAGCATCGAAGAGCTGCGACGAACATTTGACAGCGCTGTTATAGATTTGCGAGCCAGCGTCCAGCTATGCAGGTCGCAATGCGGCTTCTGTAACCTCTTTTGTGTGCAAAGCCGTTTGCACGAAGGTGGCCACGATTGCCTGACGAATCACGAATGCATTCATGACTGTACTTTCTGCAAACGGGATCTACTCACCGCGAAGCCCTGTGGTCAAACGTACGTTCAGTCGAGTTTGCGGCTGATCTTGCTAACCTGTCTCGACTCGATAGCGCGGGCCACTCTGGAAATCATGTGTGAGTCCAGGGGTTCTCATAAGTTGCCTTTCTTATATATCTAATGTGCATCAGATGCCGCGTGGATTCTCATTTATGCGGAGAGCATTGCGAATTCTCCGGAAAGCAAGGCTGTGTGGACGAGTGTGTTAAGGTGACCTCGTTGATCCTTGCACCTAGCTCTATGCATGTGGACTTACCTTCGTTTTATTTCAAAATAGCCAATCGGGCACGAAGGCGAACACATATGTTCAGCTCCGGTACATATGTGCGGTAAAGTACGTATCAATGTATGAGGTTGCACTCTAGATCTAGACCTAGATCCGCTCTTAGCCATGTGACTTGGTCGGCTTGAAGCTGCCAAACGGGAAATCGTTCACATGCTCTGGGACGTGTCGTGTTCCGATGTGAGTGGTGTCACTCCTAGCGGACAAGGATTGACAAACGTTACCCAGATATGAAGATCACCTGGTTCATGCGTGCGAACATAGACTTTGCCCTGTTTCCTGCGAACTTTGCAAGAGACTGTGTAGTGGGGATCACTTACATGGCCTTGCTCTAGACCAGAATCACCTCTGCGGGTACGTCATCTGTGCCTGCTTTTATGACACCATTTATGTCGGCATTTTAGGCAAGAACACTCTTGTAACGCCCTATGTACTGCCCCGGGTATATGTCAAATTGATACTACTCCCCAATCCATCGAGGCTACCTTTACAGGAAGGCACGAGACCTTCCAATATACGAAGGTGAGCTCGTTCTCATAGAAAGAATAATATCAATATATTTGGAACGCGTTCAGTATACGCAAGGTGTGGAAGCCAAAACTCTCCATTATTATTATTTTTACTGAGAACATCGGTTTAGCTGCGAAGCGCCTCCGTTGTGTCAAGACAATCGAGCCTGGGGAGGTCGAGCACCCAGGTCCTCATATTCATAGCAACGAAAAGCAACCATTCCACTTCTGCGAGAGCCGGTGAGCTAGTAAGACTCACCTCGATACTCATGGACCCTTACCCGCTTTAGGTGTGAGACTTGCGGTTATTTATGCACGCTTCCTTTAGGTTTGCCATTGGCTATTTTGCTACCCCCTTCATGCTAGTCGCTTATTTTTAATTAGGGCATCCTCAACAGGAGCACGAGACCCGCCATGGATCCATGTCACGCACAAGGTGGGCTATTGATGGACCCGATGGGACCAGTCTCGAGTTAGAAGGGCGAAAATTTTCATCGAACGACGATGGCGCTCCTATGCTGTGCAATTTGGTGTGTACGTCGATGGGAAGACATGTTCATATCGACTACTGTCGCAGCGACCCCGGAGATCCCTGCGAAAACCCAGAGACGCAGCACATTAGCGAGAGAATGGTCCCTAACCCCGACCAAGCCAAAGATTGGATCACACATGGCTTGCATTGGCGCCGAATGGGTGAGTTCATTATATGGCCGTTTGCCTAATCTTGCCTATGTGATTCTCAGGTTTTAAAGGTAATGAGAACGGCACTCGTATCTGGTACCTGTTAGATTGAACTATTCCTGCAGATCCCTATTCTCGTGATGATCAGGCGAACTTCGCAAAGTGGTATGTGGACCAATTCGAACTCCTGTCACGAGTTACTAAAGGTTGTTTTGACAGTGATGCAATGTGCCCAGGTAGTATATCTTTACAGCTGTCATGAGCTTCATAGATTGACTTAAATACAACTTGCAAGGCCCTGAGCACACTATAGAAGTGGGTGGAGCTAACGCGCAGCCGTCCCGCTGCCTGCTGGCTCTATTTCATGCACCGATGGACGCCGCAAATGCGCCTACTGGTCTCGGATATGTGTCGAACGATGGCCACCAATTCGCGTGCAAGAATCCCATAGTTATGCAACAAGCATTCCATGTGTGAGTAGAGACTGGCTTATGGTCACCAACGTACCTAATGGCGATGTTTCACAGGATCTTCGTCATTGACAGGTTCGTTTTGATAGTTTTCCCCTACCTATTTATCGACACCTGCACTGCAGGTCCGGATCAATGTGTCAGCAGGACCGACAGCCGCTCCCCAACTCAGCCGGAATCGATCGTATCACCCCCACAGCAAACGACAGGCTTGGGGCAGTCTTTGCGGCTCTCTACAGCTTCTGGCTAGCCCGCCAAGCTGCGATTGACCGCAACGCGCAGATAGGCGGAGTTAGAAGGGACGCGTATAGCTTGATCTTCTTTAATCATGAGCCGTCAACTTCCATCGAAAATGACTTTACAAGCTCCCCCGACGATCTGTTAACCGCGGCGCTGCGACACGAGGCCGATGGCGGCACGGATTTCACAAGTGCACTTGATAGAGCCAAAAATATCATGGACTCGCACTGGAGTACAGAAAGGTACCAGCACAGACTTATGCCTCGTTCATTCCTACGTCGTTGTGATCCGCCGGGTATATTGACGTGCATCGTAGAACGCCTATTGTGATTTTCTTGTCCGACGGCGAGGACTATGTCAGGGATGAACCGATCTACGACATCTGCCGTGGCGCTGTGCGCCAAGGGTTTGTATATTTTGAGTTTCCTTCTGGAAAAGAGCTTACGACTTAATTGTTTAGGAGGCCACTTTCGTTTCATGCCGTCTCTTTCGGGCAGGATACTACGTCATCCTCGTTACGCAGGATGGCACAGATCGCCGAAGAGGTACAGAACAACGCGCCGCAAGATCCGCTGCTCCCTGCAACAGCCAGCATCCCCTCCTCTTACACAGAGGCACTCGACACGGTAAGGAGGCCAACCTTATTCTTGGCCTTCTTGAATTTAACGTCGTTTTATAGGTTCGCCTAGCAGAAACGTTCCTAGGACTCGCTGAGTCACTTAGAAAGCCCCGCGGTTTCTTGTTTTCATCACATTAAGTTGTTGCCTGTTTGTTTAGAATCGCAATTGCCAAGCAGTAGAATGTTCGTTCCAATGCCCAATGCGAGGCCTGATTTCCTAGCTGTAGTATTCACACAAGTCGCACTAAAACTCAAATCGTCTATGAGAGCCCTGTTTGATAAGCCACATTTATTTGTGAATCTAGCAGGAGGGTCGTCCTATCACTGCGACTTGAATCGTATCGCAAGTACTGCACTCTGGACACACCCCTCATTGAGCGAAGCTCCTAGGGGAAGTTTTCTTGGTGTCACAAGAAAATATCACCGAAAATTACATAGGCAAGAGCTACAAGCACCTCCAAGTTGTCCTATTAGCTGCTTCTCGCTATATTGGTTGATCATGGACTGGTTGGTTCTTTATGCGGAAACTTCGCCACCGTGTTCCGACTAAGCTTACACACGGCCTCCTGGAGCTCTGCTAATGTCGTTGTAGTTGTAAACATCGGTTGAGCTGTGCTCGAATTCAGCTTTGCCATAGCTATAGACACCCACTTGAATGTATTTTAGGGCGTTTTAGTGAAAAAGTGCACTTTTTGGGTCAACTTCATGATGACAAAGGCCTGCTGACAAAGGGAGGACGTTTCAGCCACCAAGTGGCGTATATGGCAATACTTTCTATTAGTGGTAACGGTTTAAGCTCCGACAGGGGGTAGGTGAACATTTACAAACGCGCGCGTGTTAACGTCCCTTCACCGCCGGCGACGACGACGCGACCACATTTACCATATTCATAATGTCGGGTCGTCCTCCTGGAAAGCCTGATCTATCTGGCTATAACTATGGGGCCATCTCCTCTCTTGTCTTAACAGCAGACCGCTCCGCTTTACCTCGACGAGACAAGGAGCCAGATGGCGCGCCTACCTCCCTCGCTGGTCGCATCGACCCTCGTGAAATGGGTTCGCGCGTTCAGCGCGCAGTCCCAAAAGATCTCGAAAAGAAGAAAAAAAAGGCCATCGATAAGCAGGACCCCTCTGAGCGCCCCGCCAAGCGCAAGCAAGAGGCTGCTGGCTTCGGTTATGCCGACATCCTCGAGGCCACCCAAGACGTCGAGGGATTAACCTACCGTCCACGTACTGCAGAAACACGCGAGGTTTACGAGCTTATTCTCTCCACTGTCCATCTTGCGCTTGGTGACCAGGCCCAGGACGTCGTGCGCAGTGCCGCCGACACCGTGCTCGAAACCCTTAAAAACGAAAATATGAAGGACTTCGACAAGAAAAAGGATGTTGAAGAAGTCCTTGGACCTGTCACTGGCGAAAATTTCTCTCAGCTCATCAGTCTATCCAAGAAAATTACTGATTATGGTGCCGAGGATGAGACCATGGCAGACCCCGACATGGAACGCAAGGACGCTGAGATTGACGATGAGGTCGGTGTAGCGGTGGTGTTTGATGAAGAGGAGCAGGAGAGCGATGAAGAGGAGGGCTATGAGATTAGAGACGAGGAGGATGAGGAAGAGGAAGGTGGAGAAGGTGAAAAGGACGGGGAGGCTCCAGTAGGCGAAGGAGAAGATGAAGGGGAAGAAGAGTTAGTCATTGGCGGTGCGTCGTCCTCCAAAGCTGGGGGAAAGGCCAAGGCAGACAAGGACATTGTTTCCCCTCACATCATTGATGCCTTCTGGGTACAGCGTGTCGTTGGAGAGGTCTACTCAGACCCCCAGACCGCTTCCGACAAAGCTGCTTCTGTCCTTTCTATTCTTGGCTCAGAGTCAAACCTTCGCGATTGCGAGAACCAACTCATGGAGCTCTTTGACTACCAGTCCTTCGACGTAATCACCAAATTCCTCAAGAATCGCGACGTTATCGTATGGTGTACCAAGCTCGCTCGAAGCGATGCCAACGAACGTGTCAATGCCGAGGTCGCTATGCGCGAGAAAGGCCTTGGCTGGATTCTGCGCGAGCTCGCTGGAGACCGGCAGGCCAAGGCCAACGCAGGGGATGCCATGGACGTTGACGACCAACCTAAGAGTGCGCATGTGCCCAAGACGGCGACGCTCGCCCCTGGCTCAGTCGTGCAGCCTAAAAAGACTGTTGATTTGGAAAGCATGGCCTTCAGCCAAGGTGGGCACCTGATGTCTAATAAGACGACCAAGCTACCTCAAGGCTCCTTCAAGCGCGCAAAGAAGGGGTACGAGGAGATTCATGTACCCGCACCGAAATCTAAGCCCGTTACGGCGGGGGAGTTCGTTCCAATATCCGACTTACCGGAATGGACGCGGCAGGGTTTCCCTGGAATCAAGACTCTAAATCGCGTACAAAGCAAGCTTTATCCAATAGCATTCGGAACGGACGAACCTATTCTTCTTTGTGCTCCGACGGGCGCCGGCAAGGCATGCATTACTTACGATTTTTCGATTGTTCAATATTGACTCTACCACAGACGAACGTCGCCATGCTCACTATTCTTAACGAGCTTGGCAAGTGGCGTGACGAAGAGACTGGTACCTTCAACCTCGATGCGTTCAAGATCGTTTACGTCGCTCCTATGAAGGCTCTGGTCCAAGAATGGTCGGTAATTTTACCTCGCGCCTGGGGCCATTTGGCATCAAGGTTGGCGAGCTCACTGGTGACTCGCAAATGACGAAACAGCAAATTGCCGAAACACAAATCATCGTAACCACGCCAGAGAAGTGGGATGTCATCACGCGCAAGAACTCTGACACGTCTTACACCAACCTTGTCCGCCTGCTCATCATTGACGAGATTCATCTTCTTCATGACGAGCGTGGCCCTGTCCTTGAGAGTATCATCGCCCGGACAATTCGGCGTATGGAGCAAACCTCGGATTACGTCCGTCTCGTTGGGCTTTCCGCTACGTTACCCAACTATCAAGATGTCGCCACTTTCCTCCGGGTCGACCAATCTAAAGGCATCTTCTATTTTGATGCGTCATACCGCCCTTGCGCACTCCAGCAACAATTCATCGGGGTCACAGAGAAGAAGGCCATTAAACGGTATCAGGTCATGAATGAAGTCTGCTACGAGAAGGTGCTCGATCAAGCTGGCAAGAACCAGACGCTCGTGTTTGTCCACTCGCGCAAGGAGACGGCGAAAACGGCCAAGTTCATTCGTGATATGGCCATCGAGAAGGAGACGATTACTCAATTTGTCAAGCCCGATTCTGCCGTCCGCGAGATTCTAACCGAAGAGGCGAACAATGTCAAGGACGGTAATCTACGGGATCTTCTTCCCTTTGGGTTCGCGATTCATCACGCTGGGATGAGTCGTGAGGACCGTGGCCTTGTCGAGGAGCTCTTCGCAGACGGGTCAATTCAGGTGCTAGTGTGCACTGCAACGCTCGCATGGGGCGTGAATTTGCCAGCGCATGCTGTCATCATCAAGGGCACGCAAATATACAACCCTGAGAAAGGTCGATGGGTTGAGTTATCAAGCCAGGACGTGCTGCAGATGCTTGGCCGGGCTGGGCGGCCACAGTTCGATACTTATGGCGAGGGCGTAATCATTACAAACCACGCGGAGCTGCAATACTATCTGAGTCTGATCAACCAGCAGCTCCCGATCGAGTCGCAATTTGTATCGAAACTCGCGGACAACCTCAATGCGGAGATCGTGCTGGGTACGATTCGGAATCGGGATGAAGCCGTCCAGTGGCTCGGATACACCTATTAGTACGTTCTCTCATGAGTCCGAGTCCTGTCGCACAGGTGCTGACATGTTTGTTGTCTTGTCAGTTATGTTCGGATGCTCAAGTCCCCGGCTCTGTACAGCGTCAGCGCAGATTACCAGGAAGATGACCCCGGTCTTCTTCAAAAGCGCGCCGATATCATTCACTCTGCAGCTGCCCTGCTTGAGAAATGCAATCTTATCAAGTACGAGCGCGCGTCTGGTCGTTTCCAGAGCACAGAGCTGGGTCGGATCGCGTCGCACTATTACGTCACCTACAATTCGATGTCCGTATACAACCAACACCTGCGACCGAACATGTCGCAGTTGGAGCTTTTCCGCGTGTTCGCGCTCTCGAATGAATTTAAGCTCATTCCTGTCCGCCAAGAGGTATGTAGTTGGCTGTTCTGCGTTGTCTTGACTGTTGACATCACTGAACTTCTAGGAAAAACTGGAGCTTGGCAAGTTGCTCGAGCGCGTACCTATTCCCGTTAAGGAGAGTGTCGAAGAACCCGCTGCCAAGATCAACGTCTTGTTGCAGGCCTATATCTCACAGCTCAAACTTGAAGGTGACGTAACGCCATGCAATCAACGGCACCTGAAGGTTCACTGACTTTTGCTACTAGGTTTCGCCCTTGTTGCGGACATGGTGTTCGTCCAGCAGTCAGCAGGGCGGTAAGCCTTTCATTAGTCCTGTCGTATTGACTTTACATCTTACATTCCGCTCCAGTATTCTCCGAGCCATATATGAAATTTGCTCAAAACGTGGATGGGCCGCTCCCACACGAGCAGCCCTTGACATGTGCAAGATGGCTGAGAAGCGGATGTTAGTACTACTATTTTCGATTTGCTCGCTTGTGTTCAAAATTTCGCGGATGCAGGTGGAGTTCGATGACACCTTTGCGACAGTTCAAGGGTGTACCTCCTGAGATCATCCGGAAAGCGGAGGGCAAGCAATTCGTAAGTCCTTAACAACTCCCTATATACCATCGTACTGACCTACACCCTTTCAGCCCTGGTATCGATACTTCGACTTGGTGCGTTCTCTTATCTTTCGATAATTTAAGTATGCTGACCTCTTTTAAGACACCTCCCGAAGTTGGTGAATTGTTGGGTATCCCGAATGCAGGACGTCTCGTTCACCGTTTGGTGCACAATTTCCCAAAGCTCCAGTACGTGGATTAGCAGCGCACCCTGAAGTCGCGCTTATCTCTGTTCTAGGTTGCAAGCTCAGGTTCAACCGATCACCCGCACTCTTCTCCGAATTGACTTATCCATCGTCCCGGATTTCCGTTGGGACGAGAAGATTCACGGAAGTGCAGAGACGTTCGTTATTATGGTTGAAGACGTCGATGGTGAGATCGTCCTATTCAGTGACTCCTTCGTGCTGCGCCAACGGTACGCCGAGGACGAGCACAATGTCACCATCACTGTCCCAATGTTCGACCCTGTCCCGCCCAACTACTACATTACTGTCGTCTCAGATCGGTGGTTGCATGCCGAGACTCGCCTCCCCATCTCCTTTAAACACCTTATCCTCCCCGAAAAGTTCCCTCAACCGACCGCCCTTCTTGATCTACAATCTCTTCCCTTATCGGCGCTTCACAACAAGGAATTTGAAGCGATCTATTCTTCAAGCCTGAAGACCTTCAACAAAATCCAGACCCAGGTTTTCCAAGCGCTCTACACATCCGACGAGAACGTCTTCATCGGTGCCCCGACTGGCAGCGGAAAGACGATCTGTGCTGAGTTTGCTCTCTTGCGCCTCTGGAGCAAGTCCGAACAGCCTCGAGCAGTATGTATTGAGCCTTTCCCGGAGATGGTTGAGCAGCGGGTGTCAGAGTGGCGCAAAAAGTTTGGACAGCTTCAGGGGGTAAGGAAATTGTTGCTCTGACTGGGGAGACGAGCGCGGATCTCCGCCTGCTGGAAAAGGGTGACGTTATTATTTGCACTCCCTCCCAAGTTCGTTGATCCTTTTCCGGTAACTTTGGTGAAGCATTTCTCACGACGTTACAGTGGGATGTCCTCTCGAGACGATGGCGGCAACGGAAGAACGCGCAGAACATCGGACTTCTAATTGCGGACGAAGTTCAGCAAGTCGGCGGCGAGGTCGGACCCACATACGAGGTCATCATCTCACGAACACGATACGTCTCTGCGCAGACAGAGGTAAAAACCCGTATCGTTGCATGTGGAGTCTCGCTGGCCAATGCCAGGGATTTAGGGGAGTGGATTGGTGCCTCATCGCATACTATCTTCAACTTCCCACCAAGGTCAGCGCATCACCACATAATCCTGAATTTTGAATTCCTCACACCGCGTTGACTCTAGTGCCCGTCCTCTGGACATGGATATTCATATACAAAGCTTTAGTATCCCCCACTTCCCATCCCTCATGATTGCCATGTCGAAGCCAGCATATCTAGCCATAGCTGAATATTCTCCGACGAGGCCTGTTATTATTTTCGTTCCGGGGCGCCAGCAATGTCGCCTGACTGCCGATGACCTTCTGGCCCATTGCGGGGCTGACGATGATGAGGATCGGTTCCTCAACGCAGAGCTGTCTGATATCCAGCCTCACCTCGATCACGTAAGTGACCGTGGGCTGGTAGAAACTCTCAAGCATGGCATCGGTGTCTATCATGAGGCCCTCAGCAAACAAGATAAGCGCGTCGTCGAGCGTCTCTTCCATTCTGGGGCAATCCAGGTTCTCATCGCGTCGAAGGTATGTTATGTCGTCATACTCCGTGTGTGCGACGCCTGTAACAATTGAGCAGGACACTGCTTGGAGTTTACCTATCGCCAGTTATCTTGTCATTATCATGGGGGTCCAATCGTATGAGGGAAAGGAGCACCGCTATGTCGACTACCCAGTCATGGATGTCTTGCAGATGATGGGACGTGCGTGTCGTCCACTAGAGGATGAGCGGAGCCGTTGTGTGTTGATGTGTCAACAAACACGTAAGGAGTTCTACAAGAAGTTCCTCGCAGAGGGTCTTCCAATCGAGTCTCACCTGCCAACGCATCTCCTACACGATTACTTCTTGGCTGAAATCGCGGTTAAGACGATCGAAAATAAACAGGACGCGATGGTAATGATTCTTTATACTCCCAAAAATCTGTTGTCACTCATCATAAGCACAGGATATCTTGACTTGGACGTACTTCTATCGCCGGATGACACAAAATCCTAATTATTACAATCTGCACAACATCAGCCACCAGCACCTCTCGGATCACCTGTCGGAACTTGTCGAGAATACGCTGAGCGATCTGGTGAACTCGAAGTGTATCACTATCGGTAAGCCATAGGCAGTGGCTTTTGTTCCCCATCCTTACACCTGTTACAGAAGACGAAATGGATGTGTCGCCGCTCAACCTCGGCATGATAGCAGCGTACTACAATATTTCCTGTCAGTATCATACCCCCAGGATGTCATTGCATTGCTAACTCTCAAGCGGATAGATGTCACGGTTGAGGTCTATACACTCTCGCTCAAGGAACGCACAAAACTCAAGGGCCTGCTCGAGGTTGTCTCATCCTCAGCAGAATTTGAATCTATTCCCATTCGTCGGCATGAAGAGAGTTTGCTACGCCGGATATATGATCGTGTGCCCGTCAAACTTGACCAAGTCAACTTTGAGGCGCCGCACTTCAAGACCTTCCTCCTCCTCCAAGCTCACTTCTCGCGCCTTCAATTACCTCCAGACCTCGTGGCTGATCAGGCGTTGGTATTAGAGAAAGTGATGAACCTCCTCTCTGCCTGCGTTGATGTCATGTCCTCCAACGCTTGGCTCAGCGCCGTTGGTGCTATGGACCTCTCGCAGATGTGCGTGCAAGCGGTGTGGGACAGAGATTCCCCGTTACGACAGATTCCGCATTTCGAGCCCGATGTAAGTCTGCCGTGAGGCGCTGCTAATCTGTCATGCTCAAAGCCAGTATACAGGTTATTAAACGATGCAACGACGCGGGCATAAGCTCTGTCTATGACGTCATGGAGATGGAAGATGCCCAGAGAAACGAACTTCTTCGGATGGACGGCATGCAGATGTAGGTCTTGAAAAGGTACCTTTAAGTATCGGCAGCTGACAGCCTCGAAATAGGCGGGACGTCGCAGCATTTGTGAATTCGTATCCTACGCTCGATGTCACCCACGAGCTTGTCAAAGGAGAGTATACCGCTAGCACACCGATCGTGCTGCAAGTCTCTCTCAGTCGTGACGCGGACGAAGATGAAGACGCCGGCGATATTTCAGTCGTTGCGCCGTACTTCCCTGGAAAGAAGATGGCGAATTGGTGGGTCGTGGTTGGAGAACAAAGCACCCGACAGCTCCTCTCGATCAAGCGCGTCACTGTCTCTAAGAGTCTGAACGTCAAACTGGAGTTCACACTCTCCAAGGGAACGCACGCGCTCAAGTTGTACATCATCTGTGACTCATACGTAGGTGCGGACCACGACATCAGCCTCGACCCTGTCGATGTTGCCGAAGGCGAGGATAGCGATAGCGAGGATAGCGATGGCGAGGATAGCGAAGACAACATGGAGGAGTAGGATAGTCCTCTTTTCCTCCTTTTGCTTGATCGCTTTCTTTTGGCACTTGTATCGTATCATCCCTAATCTCTCCATTCGTTGTGTTGTTATCTTACTTCTCTCTCACCTAACGAAGACATATATATGCATTGGTGGATTGCTGTTGACTTGGAGGCTAGATAACTGTCGGGCCCACAGCGTAGTTTATTCTTCGTTCAATTCGTTACGATCCATTTAGGTCCGAAAGTCTCGGAATAAACATTCGGTATTCGTACCGTCTGTCACGGGTTCAGAGCCCAGACCTACTTAGCAGCACTAGCTCCTCTACTTTTATCGTCTTCGTCTCCCTTTAAACTATCTTCTCCGTGAAAGATCTGAGTCGTGTGCTTCCGAGCAATAGAAAAAAGTTGTAGTGTTTGTGTTTTTCGGTCGCCGAGTGGAGACTGAGCTCATGACGCAAGGGACACACGTTGTTGTGGGTGAGCAAATTGGTTCAGTCATTCATTCTTTGTTCACTGGGCTGATGTACCCTGCCATCAAGACGGGGGACGTTAGGGTTGAGTGCCTTGTTTGTAGTACTGCTGTTATGCCTAGCGTGGATTTGTCATATTTAGGCTCTAGGAACCTGTCTCTTTTTTTTTGCTTATATTGTTGTTGACGGACAAAGTTGATTAAGGTTAAAGCCAAAAGTATCTTCAGGCTCTCATCCTAGTCGGTAACACGTCCGTCTCATCATCTTATTCCCGCCCCCCACCGAAACCATCTTATCCGCCTTAGGAGGGAACAAGGAAGCGGAGCACGGTTATGACGGAACGAAGGAAGGTGGAAAATAGGCGGAGATGGATTGAGTAGAGACTACCGAAGAAAGGGATTAGGGATTCTTGAGCGGATGAGGGCAGGAGCAAGGGCAGGGTTAAGGTCAGCCAAGCAATTCCCGGCTCATGACTCTGGTTGTGGAACCACCATGACCACCAGTCTTGAACTGGTTGTCAGGCCGTCGAGGTCGTCGATAGCATAAATATTACCATTGGGGACATCTTCATTTTTAAAGTTGAGTATGAAATCATCAAGACCAAGACAGCTCCCAAGTTGGATCACCTCGACACACTCTTTGGAAGTTCTCATTTCTGACATGTCTAGTTAATATACAAAAGTCCAAAAGGGAACTTAACCAAGCATTACAAGGTAATAATATTGTCAGTTCAGGTCCTCCAACCTGCCGAGGAGCTCTCCGAAAACTGGGAAAACAGCGCAAAGAAAGGCCACTTGTGTGTCATTGTACGAGTACCATGTAAGTCTCGATCTTTATGGGATTTCCGCGCGTGTTTGACAATTATCGAACAAGTTCGGGGGGTAGCGCAGTATCTGTAGAACCTTATAGAAACCTCCTTCGACCAAATATTCGCAACATCCCATCTCCCTGAATTGGGGAAAAGCTTCAATTATCTGCCCGAAGGCCGACTTTCCAACTTGCAACTAAAACTCCTCGACTAGTTCAAAAAGATACTATATTAGTTTCCCGACGTTCCGGTGAGTTCTTCTCCATCACGCCAAATGCAATATCATACCCTTTGCGAGATATCGTTATTACGGGCCAACCAGAGAATCGATATGTGGTCATTGTCGTTGTAAATGATGAGCACGTTGTTCAGATAAGTGCACAGGTACCAACTCCGGAAAACTTGTTTCCTATTTTATCTTCTATTGCGCCGCCTGAGCAGCGGCCAGCCTACTACATCTACATTTCAAAACCACTCCATTTATTTCATCCTCTTCAAATACTCAGGTGTAGAAATCCATGGCCCCAATTTTAGTATACTTCCGGATTGAAAGTGGGCGCTTATCGATTCCAATAAGCAAGTTGTTAAACCATGCAACGGCTTTCTACGTGCTTGCAAGATGCGAAGGACTTTGTTTTCTTTTCCTCAACAGATGGGTCGGTAGCGACCAGGTTGTTGGGGACCGGGCAGCCAGGCTCCTGGGTGGGTGTGGACTCGATCGGAATCCAAAGTGTGTCAGATAACTGATTGACAATTCCACACTTGCAGTCCTATCTGGTATGAATGTGGAACTTGACACCAACTTCAGTGAGTGATTCAGATTTCAGCAGCGGATTTCGTGGCATTTCCAGACACAGAGAATTGATCTGGTGTAAAGACCGCACCTACGCTACCTGCGAAATGCCACCAAATTATCACTGCACGTCGCACTCTAGCCACATCACAAGACATCTCACCATTGTGTCTATTCGGAACAATTAACACTCCTTCAAACAACTTACGACGCACTGTGGTTCTTGTGACTGTATTTCTCTGATTGTGCACCACATCTGTCGTGTGACTAGCCTCCCATGTATAAAACGCCCTGTCTCTGTCTTGTAATGTCATAATCACCTCTCTGCTGTTCTCGAGACCTCTCGTCTGAAAAACTGATGATCAAACAAATGAAGCACCCGCCTTCCGTATAGGCTTCGCCGAACTGGACTCGTACTCCACGTCCTCGCAGCTTTCTCTCAAACACCCGCTTTTCCACACAGTCTGCATCTTCCTCTCGGGACGACACCTTTACTCACACACAATTACCACACACCCATCTGTCAAGATGTCTTCACCTTGGGACAGCAATGCAAACCTAATATACACCCTTTTTCAAAATATCTTCACTTTGGGACAGCAATGCAAATCTAACACACACCCATTTGCTAAGATGTCTTCACCCTGGGACGCAAAGGGGTGTGTGTTAGATTCGCATTGCCATCCCAAAGTGTAGACATCCTAGTAAAGGGGTGTGTGTTAGATTTGCATTGCTGTCCCAAATGAAGACATCTTGACAAATGGGTGTGTGTTAGGTTGTCAAGATGTCTTCACCTTGGGATGGCAATGCAAACCTAACACACCCAGTTGTCAAGATGTCTTCCCCTTGGGACAACACCTTTACTCACACACAACTACCACACTACCCCTTCCTGGGTATGGCAATGCACAGGTGAGGATGTCTTCCCTAGGTTCTCAAAGGTAAAGCTCACAAGGGGGGCACACTCCAGACCTGAAATCTGAACCTGGCAAATCTCAACAGCAAATCTAAGGTGACAGGAGGTGGAGAGAAGAACCTTACAACCACGAACGCACAGGGAGTTTACCATCGGTTCTTGCTGGGGCCAAGTGTCAAGCAGGGGGATAGGGGAGACAGAATAAAATGCGACACTAGTACATGGTGTGGAACAGGCTGATAAATGCAGCTGTAAAAAGGGTTTTAGCTATCTATTTAGTTGTTGTGGTCAAAACTATATATTTATTAGTATCTTTACCTATTTAGATAGTGGATAAGCTATAGCTAACTTTTTTCCTCCGGGGTTTTACACCATGACTTCATGTCGACTCCAATCTTTGTCCATCACAGTAGTTGCATTGTCACTAGACAATGGGAAGGCACTTGAGGAAAACTCATTCATAAAACGTAAGACTTGCTGCCAAATCCAGTTAAACACTCGTACCAGGAACGCCGGGAGAGATAAACCAGATATTACTAGTCTAAACGTAATCTACACAAGTGCACAAGACACCCATTCTTCACATAATTTACCTCTGTCCTCTTTCAGAAAGCATCAACAGCGCTACCAGCAGAATTACGGGCCCAAGTTCGGATGTCCTTCGAAGGAGATAGCCCCACCGAATTCATGCGCGATTTGTCGTACTCTTCAAGAGCTGGAAGGTTTGCCCGAATCAGAAAATCACCTCCATGTATAACCGACTCCTTGTCCTGGGCGTCATTCAACGCAGGTTCATCCTCGACACTACTTCGGAAGGACTCAAGGTCTTCCATTGCCTGGGATTCGGCGTTCCCCTGCGATCTGTCATGATCACGACGCGCTCGTTTGCGAGACTTCGTCTGCTTGTGTCGAGGTCGCCATGAAAATTGAGTCGCGTCACGATTCCGCTGCTGTAGACTCTGTTTGCCAGTTTCACTTTCCCATTTCTGAAACATTTTGGTGACCTCATCTGCAGAATGATCCGCAACCTTGCAAAGGAAATGTAGCACGGTGTAAATTGGTGAAAGTTCTCCAGGTTGAACCTCTGCTTCGCACGAGCTACCACCTGGTGTCCGCGTAAAGCTAATATAGAGAAGCGAAAATTGGCACTAACCACTTTGTCATCACTCCATGTCGAAATATACACTGTCAAAAGGCTGCCAACCCCGTTGCCCCAAATAATGGTCCATCTTCAAATCCTAAGGCCTGTCGCTGGTGTTAAGCCGAACATAAATATAGGCTGAGTTGTCGTGAGGCGGAAATATCATCCTTAGATTTGGCCTCAAGAGCAAATGTGACCACTCTGCTAGATGCCGCCTGCGCTTCAAAGGAGAAGGCTCGTGGGTTCTGTAGTTTCGCCAAGAATAAACTCCAGTCATTCAGTAATACCATCGATGTGATAATATCAGATTTTGCTCCAAGGGGCTGCAGGCAAGAATAAACTCCCTTTCTGCTCTTCCAAACCAGTCAGTTAGACATAATTTTAGCAGAAGAGCAGAAGTTACCCAAAAACATGCTTTTCCTGTGGCCGCAGAGCAAAACCAGAATCAATTAAAGGGTCTATTCCCCTTCATAACTCGGTTTCATTATATGATCCGTATTCGGGGCTCAAGCGAGCCAGCGGTATAAGAGGACGTAACGTTGATGTTCAAGTTGGTAGGGGTCGTCGTCATGAAATTGGTTGTCTTGTAGGTTGCTGATCCAGTGCATGTACCTAGATACATCGTCTGCGAAGGTCCCTTGGCGACTTATAAAATTGTGGGTGACTGATACCGATAAATTTGTATAGGATTGTCTTACCAATTCTACGAACTATATGTTGGAAAATATTTAGAAGGGGCACACCGGAGGTCAATCTTCGCACCTTTGTGTCCTTCAAGCATTGCGGATACTTTATTTCTCCCAAGCATTTGTCGAATAACGGCTTATCAACTATCTGCTCTTGTAAAATCAATTGTTACGACTTGATGCTTCTTGCCATTTAAATACGATGGCTTTGCAACCTAAGTAACTAAGGTTCATTACCATGCCGGGCTGACGGTCATACTTACACAGAAGCGGAAACTGACATACTGGTGACACGCGTCTGTTAAGCGGCCTAGATTATGCATAGACAAAGTGACGAACGGTGTATTAACCGATTGTGTCAGCTCGAGCACAGGGCTATGAGACGGATTTGTTTCGACTGGGCTACAAAGCGTGTAGTTATGAGCTGTTTGAGAGATAAAAATGCGTGATTGGCGTACTATTCCCTATTTCTGGCGCGGTTAATAAGAACGAGTTCGACTGGACCAGACAACCATCACGATGGTTTCAGCTTACTGTCGTGACTGAGAGGTATCTTCTTCTATGAGATTTGTGTTCATCCAATCCTGCGTGGTGAAACCGGTTGGTGGAATGGGGAAAAGAAGAGTACAGTATAACCCTAATCCTAATTAATCAACTTGTTGACTCATCCTGGGCTGTGCGGGGCAAGTATGTGGAGGTGCATCTCTACTCATGCCGCATCATGTATGTGTGTCTGCTTGCGGAATCACATCGCACAAGGTAGACAGGAGTATTTCCGCTGTGACAAAACGACCCAAGTGTTGGAAGTTGGAAGTGCAGCCATAGCACTCAGCCAATTGATACCGGAGATGGCGGCCCGGATCCGATCATCAGCAATATTCAGAGCACGGTTATTTATTATACTTCGCTCTAACAAAAAGACTTAGTAGCTCGTAGTTAGGAACCCAGGTCTTTCTATCCCAAAGACTGAGGTCAGTATTTCCTGGGTTATGGCTACATCTTTCCTTTACTGGTTCATTTGTGTAGCTACGCGCTTTTAGCTCACTACACCAAGGTGACTTCGTCACATTCCCTTTACATCAGGAGAAGATGACATGAAATTTCAACATGTGTCTCATCAATGCATTACCCTCTTCCCAGAAATCCAGAATGTCCAAATTCGCGTCTCTCCCTCTCCAGGAGTTGTCTCGATGTCTTCTAGGTCATCTAGTGCACATGTTGAGGTAGAAGAACATCAATCCTCCACCTCCATTGTTACGCCACCAAGGTGCAATATGCACCCATCACCCTCTCCCTGTATCTCTAGCTGTCCTCCTGATTGGACCTGGCCACTCACAAATGATCCTAATATCTAGTTATTATTATATATTAGGATCATTCATGAGAGACTTGGTCCAATCAGGGGGACAGTGAGAGATACAGGGGAAGAGTAATGGGCACATATTGTGCCTTGGTGATGTAACATCCATATTCCAAAGGGACTGTAAAGATAAGCTCAGCATGTTGCCCCCTTTTAGCTGGAGATGCTGGAGTCATGAACCTGTAGCAACTGCTTGGGATGTCATGTAGTCTGTGGGAGGACATGTACTAAGGGGGACGAAGAAAGCAAGTACCAAGATTATGACGTCGGGAAGACTGCATCTGTTCTAATCCCTCCACCTCTTTTCCAACTGTCCAGTTTGAGAAGATCCAGAGGCAGGAAGATCGCAATGGGCTGTACCTAGGTAGATTGTACAAGCCTTTCCATACTTCCATCTCTTCGTCATTCTGTACGTCATAGAAGCTTATTCTATGTCTTGTTGCGCTAAGAAAGATGTGCGCATGAATGGTGTACTCACGCTTCTCGATCTCATACATATGTGATTGGGTCTCGCCCTCTGGCTGGGATGACGCCCATGGAAAGAACGCTATGTTCTCATCCACATTACCTCGGCTCCCTCGCCAATTGCATCATCACCCTTCCACTTATCACACTTCTCACTACTCCCTTCGTCACGGCGTTATCTTCGCTCCGCCATTATTGAGCTCTCACGGTTTCTTTCACTTCCCACACGAAGTAATCTCTGTTTAATTTGATCCACAAATATAGTCCATGCACTTCTTTCCCTATCCAGGTCAGCATATCCACGATTCATTTTCTTCTGAATACTGAGAGCTAAACGGACCCGGCACGGGGTTGCAGGGTCCAAGCATTAGTGCCTGCTTAAATAATATCAACAATAATCTAGATCTATTTCCACTCGTTCCGGCCCGCCTCCTTTCTCGTCTCGCTCCATCTCTCCTTCTAAGCCAGTTCGTCACCACTCTTCTTCAGCCCTTACCTTGCCATCGTCAGCCTTGTATCATCAATCGTCAAAGGATATAACACTACTCTGATGTATCAGAAAATAGGTTTTGTTGTTTGCGTCATAAACTACATTCTTGTTGTTCCCGTTTGCCCCTTCACTATCCCACTTTCATCTTCATATTAACACCCATGAAACCGATCTTTCCTTATATCACTTTACCTTCCCTACATACCGCTGTTGGACTGGACTCGTTGCATACTGACCTCTTGCTCTTTCTGTCTTTCTCTCCCTCCTCCCCTCTTCTGTAGAAATCCTACTCCGTATCGGACTCACGGTCTATGTACAGACAGTAAGAGAGAGTATCACAGTCAGGCTGAACGTGACGTTATCGCTTGGCTTGGCCAAGCTTATGTACTCCAATGTGAGCCCTGGCCTGGCCTTGCTCTAAACCATTTCCATTTGCTACTGATGCGCCCGAGATATCGGGCCATGACGAAAGGCAGGAAAGGAAAATCCTTCACAAATGATTTCTGGAATGTGCCTCTTATCACCCTAGAACCTAATACGCAGTTGGTATCAAGCAAGGGTGTCTCGTGCTCACTGCGTGCACATACACGTGTCCATGTTACACTCACCTTTCCATGGAAAGACATTGTAGAGGGATTCCTATATATGTCTCATCTCAGAGGTGATCAGTATCGACAATAACTTCGACTGACCGTAGAAGTAGTACGCTCTCCTTTCTGTGTCTCGAACAGCGGCACCTACGAACCCCATCTGACTATCAGTAAAGACCAAACGAAACCATCATGTCCGAGGAATTCTACACACCAGGTAAGATACATTATCTATGCCGCTTGACAGCAGTGCCTGATCTACTGAATACGTATCCCCTGTTACCCATCCAACCGGCTTCAGAATCAACTCCTACTTCCCATTCAATGCCTCCAAACCCAGTGAATAGTAAGAAAGGGTCCACATTGCCTGACTCAGTGGGAGCATTCATTTGATGCTTTGGCTCCAGTCCCACGCTTTCCACGTCGAACTTCCGTAACCGATGAGCCTGGTCAAGTCGGAACGTTGAAGCCAGCCCTTGCTTCAAAAGATAAACCTTGTCTAGTGAAGGGGATGTACCCTCTTCTAGATCTAATCACGGAACAAGGAAGCAGCGGCCTGGGTAATCTCCTCTTCATACCATTTGCCCCGCGCTCATACCCTTCCTAGTCGACAAGATCGTCATCGCACAGGAATCTCTTCAAGCTTTCATCAACGAGCTCTCCCCAGGTGCTTATTCTTCCATCACAAAGGTCAATTTCAAAACGCTGGACGGCATTTTACTCAAACCGATTGGGATCTACGGGTCCAAGGAAGAGATTGTGAGGTTTCTCCGCGAGATCCGTGCCGTAGATGACAACACGTACACATTTCATTTTTTTGTACGTACCCAAGCCAGCTGATGTCAGTGACAGTGCGCAGAAATTGTGTATGCCACAAAATCGCTATGCAGATGGGGATGCCGAAACGACCCTGAGATCTGGGTTGTATATTGTGCGTTCCTTCGATTCTACCCCGGAAGAAAAATCCTATGTGTTATACTGGCCCGAAGACAACGTGGGATGACCACGCAGCATCCCCTGTCCAGCGCAACAGGGTAACATTCATGAGGTACAAGTCACTCTTCCTAGGCCCCTTATCCCAATTCAACTGGACTTAAAATCGCCTAGATACCTCACTAAATTATGCGATCAACTTGTTTGTTTGCTTTCAACTGAGCATTCACGAGCAATTGTGTGGGAGGACGATTGCCCCGGTGGCGATAGTGGAGACGAGGACGTCGGTGATCGTGGCAATCATGACGATGACGATGACTACTACGAATCGAACGATTCAGATAGCGACGGCTCTGATCGGATTTTTGACTATCGAGTGAAGAAAACGAAGGATCAAGGAGAAAATGTCGTCACTCGAACGGGGTTTACGGTACGGTATTTCATGACCGGCGTTTTCTTGGTGTTTAAATCCCCTGTTTGTCACAAGATATACTCTCCCCTTCTTGGTAATCAGCACCCGCCACCAGGGGTGCACGTCGATCCCAAGGTGTTGTTGCCGACTTTGCTTCATGGGGAAAAGGTGCAAGGGTTCATGACAGCCGAGTTCAAGCCAGCGAAGACGGTGGTCGAGCCATTTTTCCACGACCATCAGACAGCTGATCAGGTTCGCCTTCGTTGGTAAGCGTTCCATTTCTTTCTTAAATATCGCATTAATGATATTACTTTTCAGTGGAGCCAATGGGGATGATGTGCTGTGTCTTTCCAATACGATCGATGACATGTCCCTGAAAACTTTGATGGACTTGGGTTTCAGTACTCGATTTTCGAAAGAATACGCAGATTGGGAGCAAAATATGGGAGCGATAACGCAAAGCTTCCTTAATTCCATTGTCAAGGAGCAAGCAGAAATGCATACGAAAATCGATCAAGGTTTTGAAAGCACAAGGGTGAAGCTGAAGGACGCTGTGACCAACAAAGTATTACCCTTTTTCCCGTAAGCGTTGGTTCCTGAGATACATTATTCTGGGAGCTCATCGCCATCAATCATAGATCACTTCGACGTGAGATCCTTTTCCCTGAATTCATTAACCCCACTGGTCAAGAAGTTGAAGCTGGCAAAGCGAAGAGTAAGATCATAAACTCATCTCGCTTCCATTCTAACGGGGTAGTTAGACCCACTACACGACCTCCTTCGCATCTATCCAAAGGTGACACAAATGATACAAGATGGAATATATACCGCTCGCCTCGACAACGGCATCGGTGACTCAGAATTTCAGTTCAAAAAGACCCGCTTCTATTTCCTCCGTGATCTTCTCGACTCTGAGGATACTAAAAATCTAAAAACAAACGAGATCGAGGCTCTGGTAAACACTATACTTGAAAGCAGGGACATGCAGAGCACCTTGTCAAGTTTGAAGAATTTCGGGAAGGACGATAAAGATGGTGGCGTATTCCATTCGTTGAAGACTTGGATGAGCAAAGCTTTCAAGCGTTCCGAGGGGGGACTGTGGGAAGAGGCCAGGGACTATGCATCACTGGTCTCTGACTCTGATTTCCTCGTGCGTCGTAGCGCTACTGGTGCCGATGACTATCTATACAATGCCGCTGTCGACATTGAGAAAACTGCCTATGACTGCACCTCTAGGCAGATTGAATACCTTGTATCCAGGATCAGTCAGCAGATTCTTTCAACACAGAAAGAAGAATGCGACAAGCAGGTGCAACGAGCTTCTCAAAGCGCAAAGGACAAGGAACTTGAGGCCCTCAGATCAAATTTCGTTCGTCAAATAGAGGACCTGTCCAGAGAGCGCTCCACATCGTACGTTCCTTTTGGTATTTGGAAAACCCAACGACTTAAGCCAGTTCAGGCGTGCGACAATTTATATTGACAACTTCGAAATGAGGAGGGGCCACCATTATTCCCCAAGTTTGTTAGATGTTCTGGTCCTACTGCGAGTTCGACTCATCCGCCCAACTAGATTCGAGTTTATACGCAATCAGAGGTCGTCATGAACTTCTGCCAGAGGAAGAGATTGAATACCAGGTTCACCTTTTACATTTGCACACGGACCAAAGGCACAATTTGCAACAGGATCCCAGTTTTGTCCCAACACCTGTCGTGAATCAGCGACTTTCTGGATCGTTCCACGTCCCGCCTGGGACCCTGGTGAAGTACGTACGGCTTTCAGTAACATGGAGATTGTCGAATCTCACGATGGTCATTCAGATATGCTCATCTTCTTGAAGGGGATCGAATTCTTCTTGGTCTTGTCAATTCTCAGGGAAACGTCATGATCTATATCGAGAGTCTAGCACGCATCGATAATGTCATACAGTTGCGGTCATTCGCACAATTATTCCACAAGGACAAGATTGGCGAGAAATGCATTTTTGCATTCGATGAATCGAAGCGTATGTTGGCATTCTACGCATCTGCTAGGGTACGTCCTACACTGCCTCGGTGTAGTTATATGGGTTATAAGATTTGGTAGATGCAACTACATATCTTCGTCTTCGATGAAGAGTTCAAGTCCTTGCGCGGAATGGGGTCCGCGATCAACCTTTCTCTGTTTTATAATCCTGGTGCATCTATCATTCACGCATGCTTCGTTCATGGCAACGAAGAGATACTATTCGTTGACTCGGATGCTCAGGCGAGAATATTTTCGTTGACCATGCTGCAGCACAAGTACATCCGATTCTCCTCATCTTCGTTTTCATCTTCTTTCTGACCTGTGTTTGTAGATCTGCTTCGCTACAACTCCCGCAGGTACCACGTGCGATCTACTCTTCTCCAAATGGGTCTTGCGTGCTAGTTGTTCAAGAAGAAGATGGCGTGTCTAGCATGAGGGCATATCATTGGTCTACTTTTGGATCTACTGATGGGATTCCTATCACACCCGATAATTTCTCTGTTGACCTTGGGGCGGCGCTTCTGACGTCTATTGTGAACCGGAACACGATCCATCTGATTGGATTTGATCTGAAGTCGCGGTGTTGTCGATCTCTTATCCTGGATATCACATGTAAATCTACCGAGTTCACTTTCCAAGAACAAGGGTCCAAGATGTCATCGAACCATGGCAAAGAGACAGCGCATAACTGCTTGATTGATTGTCACGCTGATGTCTGGATGCGGTTTCCCGTCGTTCCAGCTGTGAAGCGTCGTACGATAACATCTCAGAGCAAGCGACAGGGGAGAACACTTCTATTTGTCAGCCAGGACGATCGACGCCCTTTTGCTTCTCACTTTTCTGACCTAATTCGCAATTTCGAAAGGACTTCACGCAAACCAACTGGTGATGCGCTCAAGGGTATCACAGTGTCCGCACGGACATTTCCCTCTTTCGTGCGGCAGTTCTTGTCTGGCAAAGACTGGCCGGTCTCTCGCTTCCGAGCTGGTGAATGGCTGGCAGACTTGCTGTGCCTTATCCCTATCCACATCGCGGTCACTCATGAGAACAGATTCATACCGCTTAAAGACGGTGTTTTCTCAGCTCAACTGGAGGCATCTTTGCTAGGCGCTGAAGTTAACAGGATCGTGGACAGCTTGTCCCTTGGATGGTATGAGTCTATTTTCCAGTCTTATTGGGCTTCGAAAGTGAATTTTCTCTTTTTCTCGTCTGGGACGACATCTGATCCGCTTCATGGTCATTGTAGCCTGTAAAGGTTGTATCGTCAATGGGAGAGCAATCCGTTGGGAAAAGCTTTACCCTTAATCACCTCGTGGATACTTCTTTTGCAGGGAGTGCGATGCGTACCACCGGTTAGTCCTTGCAGTTTTCGCAATCCGAGATTAGGAAATTGACAGTGTTCAGAGGGCGTCTGGATGTCCGTTTCCCCGACCGATGACGCACTGATAGTAGCATTGGATTTCGAAGGTGAGATCGATGCCACTAACGTCAACTGTTGAGAGAAGTCTGAAACACGGGATAACAGGTGTACACAGTCTAGAGCGTTCTGCCCAAGAGGACACACTTCTTGTGCTCTTCAACACCGCTATATCGAATCTCGTGAGTAATAATCTTAGCTTCTTGATTATTGCCGTTACCCAGAATTCACGCAACATACAGGTCTTATTCCGTAACAATTTTGCCCTGAGCAGAGACATTACTGGCCTCTTTCAATCCTTTCAGTCAAGCTCGTCTATTTTGGATCCGACAACTAATCCAACATTATTCCAATCTGTGCTTGTTGTTATTATTAAGGTGGGTGAACTCTTCTTGGAAGATGTATCGATACAACGACTCATGTGTCATTGATAGGATGTCATTGACTCTGACAAAAACGAAGTGACGAGGGAGTGAGCCACTAAACCACCCATGGTTATCCACCCTGCTGATCGCATCTAGATTCTCCCTCAAGTTTCAAAAAATAGTTGCAGATGAACAAGATTCCAATTTCATCACTCGCCTTCACGCAGGGCAATTGAAAATTATTCCATGGCCCGTTATCGAGTCGAGGGAATTCTACAAGCTTTTTGGTAAGGTTAAAAGGATGCTTGATGACCAGCCGACGTCATATTTCACGGCTGGAGAATTCTTGCACACGCTGAAAACGTTGATGGCCAAGCTAAAGGTTCATTTTTTCGCTTATCTGCTCTGATAAATCGCTGATCAGTGATGGTGTATACCTGATAGGCAAATGACTGGGGAGCCATGTCACGTATGTTTTCCTCGTTAAAGTTGTCACTTGCTTTCCTAATCCTTCATCTTAGAAACTATGGCCGCACATCGCTCGAACGCTCTCCTCGCAATATTGCCTATTGCCTTGGAGACCGGATTGTCCGAGATCACTCCCGAGCAGGTGCCGTTGAAGGTATGCATAGAATAAAATTGACCACGCGCCGAACTGAAGATCTCAGAATTTTGATACGGATCTGGTGGTCGATGCGGAAGATACGGAAGCGCAGTTCTCGCTGGCTGGACGGAATACTTCCATGGCGGATCGCGAACTCAAGCTTGTGGCCCTAAGCGAGTTATGGAATAAGGAGCATCCTAGGCAACATATCGACGACTCTAAATGGTCTGCCGACCTTGCGCAATACTTGACTCATCTTGTCGATCTACGCGTAGCCCATGTCGATCAATGGCTGGAATCAAACACACAGCGATTCCAAATGGGGAATGCGAGCATGGCAGAATACGTCGAATGTTTGACACAGCTGTCATTGATCTCCGAGCCAGCGTCCAACTCTGCAAGTCACAGTGTGTTTCGTGTGGCCTCTTTTGCATGCGGAGTCGTTCACATGACGATGACCACAATTGTCTGACGAGTCATAAATGCATCCATGATTGCATATTCTGCAAACGGGATGGAAGCCAGGCAAAGCTTTGCGGAGAAACGTACGTGTATTGAGTTCGTACTTAACCATGCTAATCTGTCGCAATATTTTAGTGCTGGCCATTCTGGGAATCATATGTATGTTCTGGAATTGTTTCCCGTGGTACTGATCACACATCTACGGCACCATAGATGCCGTGTGGGTACTCATCTGTGTGGACAGCAATGCGAACTCTCTGGAAGACGGGGTTGCAAAGATAAGTGTGTCAAGGTAAACTTACTACTCCGCAAACAAAATGATGCGTCCAGTCTTACTCATGGATCTCTGTCAGCCTATGGGGCACGAAGGTGGCCACGTCTGCTCAGCTCCGGTCCATATGTGTGGTCACGTATGTCTCGCCTTTAAATGTAGTTCCTTGTAACTTACGCCGATGCTCTTTAGCCTTGCAGCTTGGTCAATTTGATGTTGCCGAATGGAAAATCGTTCACATGCTCCGGGACATGTCCCATCTCATTGCAGGTTATTCCTCTTCCTGCCAAACGATATCTGACGAAGGTTTCTCAGAGATAAAATACACACAGATCATGAGTGTGAACTACGAGATTGCCCTGCCTCCTGTCAACTATGCAGCCGAATGTGTGGTAGCGGACACTTTCATGGCTTGGAACCTGACCAGAATCATCTTTGCGGGTCAGTCCACCATTGGCCCCTACCTGCGACGATTTTAAGCCTATGGTCACAGAAAAGAACACCCTTGTACCTCTTTATGCGCCGGGGGGATATGCGAAATTCAGACAACTCCCTTATCCATTGAGGCTACGTTTACCGGAAGGCATGGTTCATTCCAATACACGAAGGTAGGCCCACATTCGTATAATATACACTCCTGTACCTAAATAATGCGTCTAGTATACACAAGGTATGTTTTGCAAGACTCTACGTGATCCTCCTGAACGTACACCACGCCAGATGCGAAACGCCTCCCCTGTGCCAAGATTATCAAGCCCGGGGAGGTCGAGCATCCAGGTCCTCACGTTCATAGCGACGAACCGAAACCCTTCCACTTTTGCATTACCCGGTAGCTAATATGGCGCACTCTGATTTCCGTGCAGACGCTTACTCCTTCTAGGTGTGAGAGTTGTGGTTATCTGTGCACACATCCTTTGGGTTTGTCATTAGCCACCTACTTATATTACCCCCTAATTAATTTTAACTTAGGGCATCCTCAACCGGAACACGAAACTAGCCATGGATCCATGTCCAAAACAAAATGGGCCATCGATGGTCCTGACGGAACCAGCCTCGAGTTGGGAGGACATAAATTTTCATCGAATGATGAGGGTGGCCCCATGCTATGTAATATGGTGTGCGCGTCAATGGGAAGACATGTTCATATCGACTACTGCCGCGGGGATGCCTCGCATAATTCAGAAACTTTGCATCTCAAGGAAAAAATTGTTCCAAAGCCTCAGATACCCAAGGATTGGATTACTCATGGTCTTCACTGGCGTCGAATGGGTGAGTTTGTCATATGAATTATTTTTCCAGATATTTTTTATGCGTTTATCAGGTTTCAAAGGTGATTAGGGAAAGTGATTTCATGTGATATGATTTCAACCAACGTGTCTCCGCAGATCCTTATCCTCGTGAAGATCAGGCGAATTTTGCGAAGTGGTATGTGAAGTGGTTTAGAAACGTAGCAGTATGGTGCTTATAATTATCGCAACAGTGATGCTTTGTGCCCAGGTAATGAGAGTCTCATATTTTGCGAACTATTCCCCCATCGTATTAAGACCACCTCAACAAGGCCCTGAACATACTGTGGAAGAGGGTGGTGCTAATGCACAACCATCCCGCTGCACGGAGGCACTATTCCATGCGCCGATGGACGGGGCAAATGCGCCCTCCGGTGTTGGATATGTGTCAAGTGATGGTCACCACTTTGCGTGTAGAAATCCAATACTTATGCAGCCAGCCTACCATGTGTGAGTTCTCATCCTTAGTACCAAAGCACTTAATTCAAACTTGAAACAGGATCTTCGTCATTGACAGGTGAGTCCCGTAATGGATCCCGTTTATGCTTTTACCAACACGTGATATATAGATCCTCATCCATGTGGGACGACGACAAAAAGCCGGACCCCAACGCCGCCGGGCACAATCGCATCATGCCCACACGAATAACAGACTTGGGGCAGTCTTTTCGGCACTCTACAGTTTCTGGCTAGCCCGTCAGGCTGCGACTAACCGCAATGCCTTTTTTGGCGTTGGTAGGCGGGACGCGTATAGCTTGATCTTCTTCAATCATGAATCGACTATTTGCCTCGAGAACGACTTTACAAGTTCCCCCGACGAGCTACTGACTACTGCCTTGCGATACGGGCCTAGTGGCGGAACAGAATATCTAAGTGCTCTTGATAGCACACAGAAGGTCATGAATTCTCACTGGAGTACAGAAAGGTACTCCCCGAGACTTATCCTGCGTGATACGCCACGCACTAATATTTGTCCTAGGGCACCTATCGTGATCTTCTTGTCTGACGGCGAGGACTTTCTCGAGGATGACGCGATGTATGATATCTGTCGCAGCGCAGTGCGTCAGGGGTTCGTAGAGCTTAAATTACATTCATTTTCAAGGGCAGCTAACGACGCAAACTCCAGGAAGTCGCTTTCTTTTCATGCCGTCCTTTTTGGGCAGGAATCGTCTTCATCCACGCTACGTAGAATGACAGATATCGCACTGGAAGTACAAAAAAATGCGCCACATGATCCGCTGCTCCCTGCTGCTGCCAACATTCTGTCCTCTTTTACAGAGGCCCTTGATACGGTGAGGAGGCTGAACGCAGATCAGCCGCAAGTGATCTTACGTCAATTTTTATCAGGTCCGTCTGACAGCGACGTTCCAAGGGTATGCTGAGTCGTTGAGAAAGCCGCGGGGCTTCTTGTTATCATCTTGATAGGTGTTTTTTTTGTGAATAAGTTTCACGAATGTCTGGCAAGCTGTCACCCTCCGTATTACTTTCGACCTATATTATCTAGTCGTATCTAGTCATACTGACAATTGTGCTGAGCATCTCTTCTATACCCGGTTTACAAGCCATATAGCCAATATCACTCACTACCTTGATCAGCGTTTCGGACAGAGCGCCTGAAGGGTTTTCGAAAGCTACCCTTTCAAGTTCTGGCGTATTGCAGTATCGCCGCGCCGTGCATCAATGGAGATAAACCTCCGGAAACCTAGTACCTACATTGGTTGAGCCCACCTGATGATCTGCCGTGCAGAATGGGATATGCTATGTGAGCCTGTATTATATATATATTAAGACCCATGTTCAATTCACGTGGCCCAGCAAGGGAAGCCCGAAAGAAAGGGAAAGGAAGGAAGACAGCGTGCGTGTGGGCCATTTACCTAATCGCGTCTGGGACGGCACTGCTAGGGTATACAAACCAACATAACAAAAAACCCTCTCAACTTATGCACCCCGAATCACGCATGCACAACTTTCCGTCGTCTGTTCTTCAAGTTACAGGACAGGAGAGAACAACACTAAGGGACAAGTCCAACACAAGTGAACACCTGCATATAAAAAGGGAAACCCTACATACTGGTGTGCCACCCTATTAAGTTAGCACGGCCTCCACCGATGAGTCCACGATCGCGGAATCGGTCGTGCTCTGGGTCGCGGTAGACTGCGAGAGCGGGAAAGTATGAAGCTCTTTCCGCACCCGATCTGTTATCGGCTCGCCATTACTTACCTATCTGGAACTTGGGGAGCCACCTTGACATTCCCCAGAAGTTGGGTGAATATGAATTGGACCAAAATGGCGGGTGATTTCAATCTGGCGCTCGGGGTTGATGTCCTTGAAGTCCTGGTTACGAAGGATGACGAGCTTGCGCTGCGCGATAAAGAGAAACTTCATTGAGACCCTCCTTTCTCAACTGCAAAAGCTGGATGTTGCGTAAACGTATGCCGATATACGGGCTGAGGTCACCACGCTTTATGCCCTTGAGATCCGCACGCAAGCCGGGGTTGTTGAACTCGAATATTTCGATTGGAGGGAATTCTCACTGGCATCAAAATGAGGGAGGTACAGTGGATACGATGGGCCTTTCTGTATGATTACGGACTGCACGGACTGCACCTTTCTTTTTTTTGTAGACTTATATCAGTGAGAGGTGACAGATCTTCCCCTTACCCACTTATCTTATCTTATCTTAAAACGGAAGACTTATAACGTCACACTCACGCGTGACCAGACGCGTCCACTTCAACTTTTTGCGACGCGCCCTTCCCAGTCATTGCGCTCAGAAAAACTCAGAATTGTAGCATGTTGACTCATTATCGATAATCTCAACACCACTCCGGGAACCCTAATACTCCATCTGATTGCGCCCGAGTGTCTGCGCTCACCTATTTAGTACCATTTGTAAGTTTCCCTGCATTTTACCCTCGCCACACTGTCTTCGTCTCGCGATATGCCTACTAAACCCAGCACTCCGCCCAACTCCAAAGATCATCACTCAGCGAAAACACTATCTAAAACAATCCCGTTGAAGAGAGATCTTCCAGGAAGTGAAGCTCACAGTTCTACACCCCAGCCAAAGGCCTCAAAACGCTATCAAGAAATGGCCTTCGTCGCTTCCGAGCCATTCGTCGGGCCTATGCCAATAAAGGAGTTCTTTGAGAATTTGTTCCTGAGGCACACGAAAAATGTCCAATAGGCAAAATACGTTTTTGCAAATCAACTGTCTCGCACATGAGGACGCATTTGCAAGTTCCTCTTCCACTGATCCATAGATGATTTCATGCTTACGCCCAATATAGATTCGGGCAATTAAGACAGCTGGGCTTTGTCCCAAACTCAAATTTAGCAACACTACTACGTCCCAGGATGGCCTTACTGCTTGAAACCTGATATATCGTGTATTCAAGTATTCCTCGTCACTCTGATGGGTCTGGAACAAGCCCTGAGGAGGGAAAGCTATTGGATTGGAAAACGGTCGACATGTGGATCGAGAACAAGAGCAAGAGTGATATATTTCGTGACGTGGAGGTGACGAAGAAGAGGGGGAGAGCCACATAAGATTCTCGGATTCTGCTTACCGAGCCTGTGGCCAGATGATCGCCTATGCTTCAGCACTTCATCATTCTCAATTCCTTCTCCTTTTCCATCTTTCTAGTGAAAAGGGTCCCTCCTTCAATGGAATCACAGCGGTGCCATATACACAGAATCATTTAAGTAGGTTACCCAAACCCTTCTCGAATTCATTGGAGATTCAATTTCCTCTCAGATGTTGAGCGCGGCCAACACCACTGTTACTTCTGTGACAGATGGCAAGGCAGAGGTAGCACTTCCCAAACTTAAAACATACCCTGGTTTGGAGACACTAAGAAGGCCAATCTTCAGAGGTTCCTTGTTCATGATGATTGAAGCACTGATGGAGATCTCAGAGTTACATTACACCAAGTGCAGTACGGCATACGGAGGGCATTTGGTCGTTCTACGTTCGGTTATATCGCGTATGACATCGCAAGTACAAACTCGGTATATCTCAAAGAATTTTGGCGCACTGACCTTCCTGGAATACGAAAAGGAGATGTATACTTTAAGCTGCATGACACACAAGTACCCAGCATACCATACCATGTTGGGTCCAGCTGGTGATGTTCCTCTGTCACCTGAACATGCCACCATTGCCTCATTTGCTGCGCAAAGGACAAGGACACAGGACTATCTGACAATGCCCGATGGTGAACATGAGTGGTGTCCTGGTCAACTACACGTCGATCCATATGTTCACTACTGACTGGTGTTGGAGACCCTTGGGAAGCCACTAAGCATGTTCAAATTGACAAGACAGTTGAGCAGGTTATTCGGGACGCGATCGTAGGTAAGGGATGTGGTTTCGTACTCATGAAATGTGTGCTAATGGGTTGTAACAGCTCACTCAGCAGCGTAGGGCTCAGATTTACCTAGGAATGTGAGCGTGGGATATTCTGGTCACAGAGGGGCTCTGGAATGTTTATTACTGGGACCTGCCAAAGCAAGTGCACAAGGGCATTGAGGAAGGGCCAAGGCAGCATTCACAAACGGTGTGCCCTTGTCAAGATCTCCCATGGATTACGAGCTAATTTGAATTGCGTGCCGGGCACATGGCAGTTCATTTCAATTTCACGTTTACAGGAACCTCAACATACGCCTCATGAACTTTCAGATGACTTGGAGTCATTCTTTTGGGCCATTCTATATGAGATTAGGAGATGCAGGAACCTCAGGAAATTGGATCTGACAAAGGACATGCAACAGGTGTTCGATGAGTACACCAAATTAAGTCATGACTGTCTTGTCAGAGGTGGCCGTGGCAAACTTGTCTGCCTTATTGGCTTTAATCTTCCTCCTGAAACCATTCAATATCTCCTCACAACTCCCAAAGGGCTCATCAACATCCCCTGCATGGAAATGATCAAAGAAATTTGTTTCCTTTTCCATGACCTTTACCTACATGCGAAACCACAACACGATTTACCCGAAGAAATACAATTAGCAGTCGAAAAAAGAAGCGGAATGACGACGAATGAGTCGGAGACGCCCGCATGAAGCTTCGTTTGTTATCCATCATCAACAAGCATCTTGTGACCAAATGGGATATCGACGACGATGGTAGCCTGGACAAGACGGAGATGGCCCACAATACATCAGAGAGCAGGATCGGCGGAAACGCAAGGCAGAAGATATTATAAGCTTGAGGGAGAAGAATTCAGACCAGATTCGTAAGGGGAGAATGCCACCCAGTTCAAGACAGCCGTCAAGCCATGTAATTTCATTGCGGAGAAAGGGAGCGAGTAAGACACTGTGTAAAGTAAATCATCGCAGTCGTCGCAGAAACCAGTTTCTAGTTTACTGAAATAATAACGAGTTTGGGTTTGGGACGGCCTCTCTCTGGATTTGTTATACTTTTTGTCGTAGTGTCTGTGTCAATTCAAGTTGATTACGCCTGGTTCGGCGGGGCCAGGGGCGGTCACACTCAATAGAAACTCCTGATTTGCGCCTCCACTTCCTCAGGGGTCATTTTGATGTCTGCGAGTCCGGGGGTGGTTTAGCGCACATAACAACGATAAGCAAAAACGTTCGAAACCTACATTTGGATGGGTCTGAAAATCACACCTTCAGTACATTGCTGCTAGAGACCCGTCAACCAACACACTTACTCTTACTGAACTCTTTCTCCCGCATCTTCTGTGTGAAGCGCTGCAAGCTCGGCACCACCAGCTTGACAACCTCATCCTCGAGCATCTGCCGCTGCTCCTCGTCGTCCTCCAACACCCGAGCAAGCTGATGCCTCTCCTTCGTCTCCTCCAGTAGGTCAAAAAACCTCGTGAACTTCTCCTTGGCGGCGGCCTTCCCACCACCACCGGGCTTATCCTTGTCGTCGGCGAGCGCTTGGACCAACGGAGAAAAATTGGAGTCGAAGTAACCCGCTTTGGCGGTGCGGAAGTTCGAGTTGATTGCCTCTTTGGTCGGCCGTGAGATGATTTCGAGAACAGGTGCGCGAGGTCTGAGGAGTTTCGCGCAGAGATAAGCCGTATTGTTAAGTAAGAACACAGAGCCGAAAGCGGGGCGCTTTTGCATCCGCGAGAGGGTTGTTAGGCTGGTGATGAGGGTCGTGACAACGTCATCTGAAGTTAGACGAGATATTAGACTTGCCTGTAGAAGAAAAAAGAGGACATACAGGTATAATGGTCGATCAGAAGACTCTCGCTCCCAGGAGCAGGCTTCCCTTGATTAGGCTTGACCTGAACGCCGTCACCCATCTTCCAATTCCCATCACCTAGCAACATTAGGATGGAACCGACAGCGTCACGAACCTCCAGCAGCTGTTCGAGATATCGCGTGGTCTGCAGGAAAATGCATGATGTAAATGCAGTAGGAAGAAATTAATGACATACTGAGATTGTGAAGTCGGCGCATCCCGTACCAATCTCCCCGCCCCTTCCTAGTCCTGCCAGCTTGAGGTCTGCCAGGAACTCCGGGAAGCTTCGCACACACACCCCACGCACAGCATGCAATCCTTCCTTGAACTCGTTTTCCTTCCGCTCGCTGCGTCGTATGACCAGTTCATCCCATCTGTCTTGGCACGCAGACAAGGCCGAATAAGAAGCTAGCGCATGAAAGTTGTACTTGGGCAATGAGCGCTTAATAAGAGTGGAGAGCGAAGATAGCGCGGTATTGAAGAGGGTGGTTAGAGGCGTGAGAAGTGCGATGTAGGTAGATAGGAAATGCGCTTGACCAGGTAACGGGGCAAGCTGGGTAAGAAGGTTGTATTCTTCCTGTGGCCAAATCAGGGTCTGGTCAAAACATGTGAGCGGGAAAAGAAGCTGACTTCGATAACGTCAAGAAGGTCACTCGTCCATCTCCCCAATTCACGCCCCGCCGAAATCCCATCGGTAGTCTCTGCTCGGTCCACAAGACGTCGTCCGTACACCTCCAAACATTTCCTTCCCCAGTTTCCCCTCATCTCAGCATAGCCACGTTGCGCTTCCTTTAAAGCGGATAGGATGGCGGTAGCGGAGGGATGAGATGGGTGTGTCGCCGGTAAGGGGAGAGAGCGAAGAAACTTGACAAGGGGTGACAGGGTCACGAGCGTGTCCAAAGGGAATGGAGAGAATCTGAATTCTGAACCCGCAGGAGGATTTCCTGATGAACCTGAGGCGACGATCTTTGTGAACAACTGCGCAAGTTTATTAGCTCCAGTTTCGACCAGCCTTGCCTGCCAACAGCCTAGTAAGAAGAAAGGACGAAATGAAGAGACATGACTCAATCCTGACGGTATCGCGTTGGTTTTCGTCAGCTGCTCCAAAGGCGATGTTGGCGTTCAGCCGTTCCAGAGCATCGGTGTAAGCACCAAGTTGATCCGGTTGAGGACTTTCAGCGAAGCACAACCGAAGTTGAACTAACGACGCCGCTCAATGCGAATGGAGACGCACCCACGCAGGATCAACGCCTCCTCTGCAGCTATTCCTTCCTGATTGCTAGCAACTTCGTCAATTTTCTGCAGAGCGCTTTCAATGTCTACCAAACGCCAAGATTCGTCCTGAACGAGACAGTGACTTGGATAGGATCAAGCAACGCACTGTTCCCCCGTTTTGTAAGGATTTGTGTTGACGTGTAAAGAGGAAGAATAGACTTCTCGAGCTTGACCAGTCGGTTGTCGAAACTCGTCAAGATAGCTAAATAGATTGGTTACAATAGATCCCCAAGGAGAATTTATTTGCTCACATGTCATTCTTTGGGAGATTTGGCGTGTCTTGTTGAGATTCTGTTCTAACTGTGTGCACTGTCAAGAAAAGGCAACGACGACGCTGACTCGGATGTCGAGAAGGGGCATACAAGCTCTATCTCTGCGGTTTCGTCATCCATGTTGAATATCCGTCGGTAAAATCAAAATCACAAAGTAGTGAGGAAAATGCAGACGGAAAGGTGGGTCAGGCTTGGTTAGCGGATGTCAAGTCTAGAACACTGTTATCAATCTTATCAGATAAGATGTTACACAGACCTATCGCGGCTTTATTAGTTGTATTCTCCAACAGGCAAAGTGCTTTCAATTGAGGGCATTTATTTTCAATTTTTTATTTGACCAGTCGATCAAATCAGGTTGCACTGCTTGGGGTATTTTCCAATGCTGCGACTCTATCTGTGCTTTCTCATAAGCTGGTGCAAAGCCTTATTGACTTGTGAGTTAGATCTGACTCCGCGGATGTCCAAACCGTCTTGCACATGTAAGTGAGATGATACACGAGGAGTTCCTCTACGCTAAGTTGCCTGATCGCCACTCCATAACCAAGCTCCGAATTAACCGGAAGAAATCTTAGCCAATTTCCAGAAAAACATTTCGAGATCAAGTGTTGTCAGGTCAAGGTGCGCAATTCAGTGCCTGTCCTGCCTGGCCTACTCGCATTGGAAATGGATTTAAGTTTACCCTGGTTAGCGAGGTGCCTGTGATAATTTGCAACCCACGGTTTCGCTGACAGAACTCTATCATGTTTGCATGTTTGTTTCAGCCGAATTCCTAGACTCGACAACCCTTTCGGGATGGAGGGCTGCGCATGTCATTGAGAAATACGTTTCAGGCTGGGAAAAGAGCTAGTGAGTCGTGGTATTCAAGAGTCATTTCAAAACAGGCTGCGGAGCAAAAGTTATATTGTCTTGATCCTCCGTCCGCGTGGAAATTCCCAGGTGGGCTGGAGCGTGAGCGGACTTAAAAAAGACCTCAAAGATTAACCATCGGACTCAGACATTCAATTGTCGTCGAGATTCTCATGGCCAAAGGAGGCTTGGAAAGGTTGCTATCATTTATAACATGCCTGAAAAAGAAGGAAACCTAAGCGGTCAGCAATTTCGGCAAGCCTGCAGGCGCTCGCACTTAATTGAAGGTCAGTCTATCGAGACGCCTTATTCAATCATTTAACCTCGACCGGCCATTATCGGGCTTGACGACGCTATAGGGTCTGAGCCAATTGTCATCTTCGTAATAATTATCGGTAACCCCCTAACCCGGTCACTGGATGGAAACCATTATCGCTGGTCCCAAACTGTAGTAAGGCGCCAGGTGATTATTTCAGAGCGGCATGAAGCAAGCGATCCCTCACGTCAGCATATCATCCACTCCAACCCTTCCTGGTAAACTGCCAGTCAAAATCCGTCGCTCATCGTACAACTCCTAATGATATCTACAAATATATCACCAGAATGCCTGTACACTAGTGAATGATACCGCTGTCGGGGCGCGTCGCACATTTGTTGCTTTGGGTATCCCAGCCCCTCCACCAGTCGACGCGTCCTGAGGGGTGTTCCAATTCATAAATTTCTTCCGCGCGGTGTCGCGTCATTGCCGTGTGCAGCCCAAGACCATTCAGTTCCGATAAAGCCGAGCTGAAGTATGTGTCTGTAGTCCCTCTTGCCCTGTAATAAAAGTGTTGAAGACTATTTGAACGTAAATGGAACATGAGACGCGAAATGAGCGTTGTGGATAAGCTAAACGTGTAAGCGATGAGCAACGAGTAGTGAAAGGTTAGTCAAAAAAACGAACACATTTGTGAGCTGTGTGGCCGAATTTTTCAGTAACGTCTGGAACCGTTCTAGGATAAGAGGAATCCAGACCACGTATAAAAGGATCAACATACTGGTGCAAGCTAGACACCGAAAAAGGGTCAATGTATAAGAGTCGTTTTGGAAGGCCCTCACCTGTAACGTTAATATATTGACTAAGTTTGCAAGGAGCATAACGCTGTTAGAACGAAGTGCGCCCTTAGATAGGCGGGGTGATAATAAGGAAGTGGTCCTACATAAAGTAGAGTGATCCTGGGAGTAAAATCAATCCTGGTTCTTGAATGTGACTCAGGCTATAACTCTTACCATCGCGGACGAGCACCTGAATGAGTGGGACATTATAGCCTACCTTGATTGCTCTGTACAGAGTAAGACCAAAGACTATGATGTCAAAGGCCAAGAAGCCACTCCATGCAATAGCGAGAACTACAGTAGCGTGTGACGAATGGTTTAGCTCCATGAAACGGCTTCACTGTTCGCGTAGAACTTACAGTGCCCCCTAAAGTGGGTAATGCCGTGAGGTGTTACCTTTTAGTCCCTGCCAAGACGCGGCGTAAAAACTAGCGCACCCTTCGTCTGAAAGCGCCAGATTCAAACCGCACCCACGTATACCGTACTGTGGAATGTGAACCATGACGTCGCCCGATTCGGTAGCTATTGCAGCCTGACTTTCTAGTGATAAGCAGTGATCTTGACAAGGAAGGCACAGAATTCATACAAATCCCACAGCGATGGTTGCGACTATCAAGGTAACTAGGCCCCCTAAAATGTAGACGTTCTTGTTATACAAAGCGTAGACGCGCACCGCACAGAGTACTACTATGACTATTAGCCAAAGTTTTGAGGATTTTAGGAAAGCTCACCAGCGACAAGAGATTGTAAGAGCATCTCGAAATACTCATTGTACCGATCCATCCTCTGGCAGCTAATCCTAGAGTGAACAGAACAATTACCGACGCATTGGGCTTGACCACGTACAAAAGGTCGTTCTAGGGGATTGGGCAGGAATTAAGAATTAGTCAAGTCGATGATGTGGGTGAAAGGCTCACCCCAAAGGATTTCTTGAAGGAAAGGCCCATGATAAGTGGTATGTACCCAAAAATTGACATGTAGCGGTTGAGGAAGAACATGAATGAGACCCAACCCATGCGGTACCGGTGCGGCCAGAAACACTCCACTTCCCAAGAGAAGGTCAGCACGTAGTCATAATAAAGAATAACTAAAAAAGCGTGCAATGTGAGTCAGCTCGATGTCCACCACTAGTGACTCACCAAGGGGGATTATGTTGAGAAAGTAGTTGAGATGCCTAAAGGATATACCTGATCAGTACCTGTATCATTAAGAGAATGTGAGTATGACAAGTCTCACAGATACCACTCAGTTTCGGTAGCTGGTGACATACCAGGGGAGCAGTGGGAGGTACTGCGAGTGATATGAACCCGGCAATAAGGAGGTTGTTATATACACACGATGTGTAAAAGTGGACGCGAAGCCGAAAACGTTGCCGTCTTATTCCGATATCATCTAGGGGCGGCTGCTCATGACATGATTGGCAATCATGAGACGATTATTTGAATCTCGAAGATTTCTACAGCTTGCCCGTTGGACCTGAGGTTTTTCTTTTGTTTGGAATTACGACCTTCGGATTGAGCCTGTTGCCACACACCATGTCCACAGCACCTTAGATCGCAAGCCTATCTGCATACCTCGGAACAGGGCATGAAAGGGTTTTGATTCTCCTCTCCTGCTGCCCATGACCACGCTCCCTGAGTCACGACATGCCCTAAGATTTGATTGTACCTCGTTCTCGTAAAGAAGTGTGGGGGCCGCATCGAAAGCGGTTGCTTAAACCGCTTTCGTAAAGACTGCGGCTGCTGCGGCTGCTGCTTGTGTCATGTCATAACTGTCAAGAGTTGCTTCAGGACGCGACATCATCCAAGACCAAGATCCTCCTTGCTTTCCACCATCATCATCACGGCATTGAAAGTCGAAAGAGCCAACAAGTCAAGAGAAGGATTTCCCTTCTGTCTTCTTCACCCTTAAATAGTGTATGTGTATGGAGCAGCTCCCGTCACGGCGTGCTCCCACACACCTTTGCCCTCCTCAAGAGAAGCAAAGAAAGAGAGAGCTGGGCAAGGGTAGTTTGTTGTCTTCTTTTGGGGCGTACTCGTTAATCTAGTTCCACTGGAGTGTCTGATCAAGCAAGGTTTTTCCTCGTTTCATGTGCTGACTGTCGAGGCGTCCATTCACCCTTATAGTATAAATGATCTCATTCCCAAGTTAACTCCTGGTTAGAACCCATGACAGTCAGCCACTCGACTACGCAGGGCAGTCATATCCCATCAATGGGAAATTTTGTTTATTCGATTTTTCTCAGAACCAGAAGCGGCGTCTGTCAAGAGCGGCACTCTGGTCCTACGTCACTTGTAGTGGTGGTTTTATCATCACAGTCATGGACTATTTCCATTGTAAGTATCGTTTCAGACGCACGGCTCCGTGACCACACAAAGATCTATATGCCAGTTCTCCTTATCCACCCATGCATTACACCGTGCAATTTGCACATGTTTCTACCATCCTACCTTAGAGTTCAAACAGTACATGGAAGTGAGAAAGGTAGAATGTATGTTTTATAACCTTCAGCCCTTAGTCCAGATTTGCCGGTCGAATCAGCAGCGGTAGCTGGGGTCCTGCGGCAGGATTTGACCCAATCACAGGACGGCTAACGATCGATGTCTTGCGCATAATTTCCTCCGCAGGCATAGCGAGCTCAAACTCGAAACCGCGCACCAGTGTAAACAAAAGAGCTTTGATCCTGCGTTTCGCATATTGATCAATGTTTTGAGGGGGTTTCTTCGGGTAAGTAAGTGGCCATGATGGATAGGAAATCACGCACTCAACCACGGAGAAGCGGTAGCCAATACATGCGTGTGCACCAGCGATGAACGTCAGTAGGTGGCCAAAGACGCTTGGGAGCCCATGCACCGCTTCCGGTATACTTTCCCATCGCTCAGGCCTAAAGCACACTGAGTTACCGATCATGGAAGAACCAACAGGGATCCGAACGCGTACCTGAATTCGTTCGCATCTTCTCCCCATATCTCCGTAGATTGGTTCAGCAGGCGGATGGGGATGACGACGGAATCCCCTTTGAACACCCTTTTTGCATTCGCGTCAGCTTTTGCGCGCACAGAACATAGAGAAAGTAAACCAGGCGCACCGGACTGAGCTCTGCAAAATGCCGCGTTTGTCCATGAAGGGTTTTTGCAACGGGATCTCTGCATCCTCCATGGCAATGCGCTGTGTGGAGGTAACGGGCGCGTATAGGCGCAACGCTTCGCGGACGACGCCGTCGAGGTACGAGAGTGCGTTAAGTTGTTCCATTGTCGGCAAGTCGGTCGGTAGCGTGTTTAGCTCCGCGCGGAGCTTCGTTTGAACGGCAGTGTGACACGAGAGTGCGAAAAGCGTCCAGGCGACAGCCGTGCTGTAAATAAATGGAGCAGTGATGCCCGAATGAAGCTCCAATAACACAAAAAGACAGGGAGGGAGGTTCCTCACCTTGTCGTCTCGTGACCCGCAACCAGGAACGTGGGTACCTCTGGCAACGCAACACCATTTTTCGCCTCGAAACCCCGGACAACAAAAAAGAAAGCGCTTACGTGATAATATTTCGGAGTCGCTCATGCGCATGCTTTCTGGCATATCGCTGGCGATGTTCGACTTGATAAGCAAGCTAAGCAAGTCATGTCCCCGTACATCCTGCTTCTCCACCACACCGGACCCATCCGTGTTGCTCTCGGTAAGCACAACAGCCTTCTTATCTTTGATAAGTCGAGATCCAATGCGTTGCACTACTTCGAAAGCACGATCGAGAGCACGGGAGCGTGGGGTCGGCTGAGGAAGTCAGGTGTGTGTCAGTTCACCGTTCACCGGGAGGGAATAAGAAGCTTACGATTAGACGGAAGACCGGGAAGAAGAGCTGGAATACGAAGAAAATATTACGTGAATTCAATGTGAGAATGGAACGGATAGCCTCGTAGAGCTCATTTTGCTTTTCTTCTGATGAATGCAACGAATCAAAGTTGTAATCGAATCCTATGCGAAGTTCAGAATGGGAAATCAGCATGTCAACGACAGTCACAATACCAGCAAGTCCAATAATATCTAGGGTGACCTTGTTCAGCCAGTTGAAGACATCTAAGCTCAACTTTCCGTCCTTCCTGGACGACCCGGAAACCAGCTCTCCCCAAATTTCGCGAAGCTGTAAAAGAGTATTAATCAGAAGTCACGAGGACTACTCGCCTCCCTCGAAAGCTGACCTGCAAGGACTGCTCGAGAAATAATGTTGTGAACTTCCGTACTTGAGCAGGCCCAAACGCAGGGTTCTAGAAAGGAGAATCGAATAAGCGGAGAGACATACGAAGAGGTGGGAGCTATCGATTCTTACCATCACCTTGCGCTACAGAGTCGCGATCGTGAGATTTGTTCAAAAAGGATAAGGGGATGCACATGCCTGCTTCTTATGCTGTGGCCCTACATTACCATATGAAGTATAAGGCAACTGATGGTAGATCACGACCACAGGAACGTACCTTCGACAAATAGGAGGCCTGGTGGGAAATGTCAGGGGACATCGATTACAAAAAGGGACAACCACAGTTGTGCGTACCTCGACCGGTGAAGCTACCGAGACTGAATCTCAGGAGTTCTGATTTCTGGAAGGTGTCGCTATTGTGAAAGATGTATGAAACGGCAACGGGATCCACGGCTAGGAGTTTTGGTGCCTGCCGTGGTGGCGGGTTGTTCACGAGAGGCGTGTTGTAGGAAAGGAGAAGGAACGTACCCCAAAGACGCCATGGTACTTTAGAACATGACCATACGTTTGAACCCATTCCTCTTGTAGGCGTGTAGAATCCACCTCAAGCACGTCCACAAAGTTTCCCTTGAACCATTGTGCATTTTTGGGACCGGGAACGTTCTTAAGCGGGGAGCGATATTGATTCCAACGGCGAAATATCAGAGCACAGAGCACATAAGCTACTGATGCTCCTGATAAGACGAGCGCCACGAGAAGAAGAGTGTGAACGGCTGTAATGAGCGAATGTTGAGCGAGTGCAAAGGCATGAAGCATGGTGCAGTCAATGTCAATCTCTATGGGACGGGATGGTTCTTGAGACTAGTATCAGTGCTTGCTGTATTCAACGAGGGATCCAAAGCAGGGAAATTCCTTATATTCAAACTGATAGTAGACCGACCTGTGCACTTTGATGCGCGTGGCTTGGAAGTCGTGGGACGTCGTAAGTGCCCGGCCCGTCTGAGTTACCGAGTCATCCCGTTGGCATTTCCCGACGGTACATCCGGGCTTCCGCTGGCACTCTATGTCCGGCTTGGTCTGTTCTCCGCGTATGCCTCGGCAGCATAGCCAAATTTCTACATCTACCCAATACATTGTTTGTCATCAAGAATGCAAAAAGCGAGAGCGGTTTGGCTGGCAGCTGGCGCCATAATTCTCGAACGGGAAAACAACATAAATCACACCACATATGAGCGGAATGACTGCAAACGCCACCATGGTGTGCGTGCATGACCTGTAAGAACACGACTACCAAGCTTAGCGGGAGAAGGGCATTCCGCATCTTTGAGCGAGCGATGCATCAGGAAATTTACTGTCTATGCATGCATGATTCTTCTCCCACCACTCTTGGGCTGAAAATAGTCGCTGCTCATCCATGCATATCGTTTGCCAAAGGGATTCGCTTGAAAACGTGTGGCCAGCGATCTTGGGGTCTCAATCAATCGCGCCAAAGTGACTGGCAGCAGCGAAAACCCTCGTGCCACGTTGGTTTCGTTCATGATGTTACAGTCAGTAGGCCATACTGCGTAGGATTAGTTCGAGGTTCGAAGTCGGTTGTCCCGAAGGAGAGGAGTTGTGGTTCAGACAGATGAGGGCAATACCAGAGGGAAGCTAGGGTAGAGCTAGTCTATACAACGTATTTAAATAGCCTGTATTGTACACTATCATACATTGAGTAAACCCATATCCATTGAAGACACAGAAAAGAAGTGTACGGATCCTATCCACGGTGAGTGGGAGGCAAAGTGTTCCCGAAAGAGGAGAGGTGCAGAAGAAGAGAGTGAGTGTACAATCTGTTCGATCAGATGTCATGTGATCTATACATCTTATTCATTTCATTCTTTCGCCCCTTTTGCTTCCTACCCCCATTCCAGCCCTTTGACCCTTAGGCAAGATCCTCAAATGCCTTGATAACCACTCAACATCATTCCTCAAGACCCTTCAAGAAGGTTTCAGTGAAGTACAATGTCATCATAACACCTTGTATCTATACCAGACTTCCCAAGAGCCCTGCATCCCTGTTTTGAGCTCTTGTCATACCTAGTGCTTGTTACTCAGAAACTCATTGCTTTTCACTGTCTTATCCTGTGTATAAGATGTTGTCTTCATCATCAGAACACCTGATCCCCTATCCATTGACCTATGCAGGTAATAGTTGTTACATCCAGGATATCTAAGACTTTGAATGAGGGTGTATTGTGGTTGAGCTTTTGCAAATCTACAGCTTGCTGGTTCCATTTGGCCTTGTGCTCAATGTCATCAAGAAGTAAAGTTAAAGATAAAGAAAGGAAGATAAATGCTGTCTGATTTCTGTATGTACCCTTATTTACTTGCAGTGAGACCTAGTTATGAAGCAGAAAGAGGATGAATTAGGATTAAAAGGAGACAAGTGAGATGAAGCCAGGCAATAAAGGTGGAGAGGTGTAGATGGAGAGGTGAAACCTGGCAATAAAGATGGGGAGGTAGTGAAACTAGTTTAAGGAATGGATAGGCATGTGGCCCAGAACACAATGTACTGAAAAGATACTAGGTCATAAATGCTCTAATTCAGGATTTTAATTATGTAATGAAAGAGAGGGGAGGCGATAGCTGGAGGTTTCATGCTCAATGCCCAAGCCATCCTTACATGGGGAAATGTTCAAATGGTAGCCCAGCACAGATCAGTACCAGAGATGCCAGGCCGGACACCCTTACACTACTACTCACATTCCAATCTGTGTATTCTAATAAGGTAGACTACCACATAGTTTAGAACCTCAGTCTTCTACCATGAGGTTAGCACTATTCTCACTTGTAGCTATACCATTCTTTTTTTGACTCTATTATTGTAGCTATTCACTTTATAGGTACTAGTTACTCAATATAGTCTTCTACCACAAAGACGGAGCCATTTGCTTTATAGTCTCCCACAGGAAAATGGGTTTGAGTGAGGGGGGGTGGAAGGAGAAAGAGTGGAGTCAGTGGCCACAGAACCATGCGGAGAAGGCATGGGAGAGTGGAGAACAGTGGCAGCCAATGCCACTGGCCCAGCCATGGGGCCGGCACGAGGCGCAGCAGGAGAAGGGGGAGCCGTCAGAGGGAGGGTCCCAAGAGAGGTTCCAGGCTGCAGGGAGATCCCAGTTGGAGCAGAAGGAGGCAGGGGTGGGGCTGGGAGACCTGGGGTAGTGGCGGTGGGAATGGGGGTCTTGTGGGAGCAGGGCTTGGCCTTCCAGCACCGGATGGAACTGAGCCAAGAGGCCCGCCAGAAGCGAGCCATCCGGGTCCTCAAACACAAAAACCAGCAAGGAGTGCACTCCCAATTGCTTATCTGATCTGCTCTTCACAGAGGGCACAACCCCTCCTGTTACTCATGACCAGTTCCTCATGTATTTAAGCCTGCTAGATTGAAGGGACAGACCTTAAGTCTGTTCTCTTGTATTCAATACAGGTGTTCAGAACTCACTGACTGAACCCACTTGAGCTCTCCAAGACGCGACTTGGGAGTCTTCACCCCAGTATCTTGTGACAGGACTTAGTGTCTCTGTTCGACCTCGCCTCTCGCGCGCGCCCGCTTTGACTTCACAGGGCTTTGAATCGACCTTGTCTTGACCTTGAAACCTCGACGTTGACTTGTTATCTGAACCACTATTTGACCTTCGACACAGCAAAGCACCTGGCCGTGACAGTTCAGGACTCACAAACGGACTCCCTTGAGCTCCCTAAGTCGCGACTTAGCAAGTCTTCGAACCTCAGAAACTTGTGACAGGCCTGAGTGCCTCTGTCTTCGACTTCGCCTCTCGCGCGTCCCTCTTGAACGTAGTGGACCTTGATTGACTTGACCTTGATCTTGGGCTTGATCAGACTTGTTGTTTGAACATCGGCTTGAACCCGGACACAGCTCGCACCTAGCTGTAACTGTTCTCCTGTTTCAATCCAGGTTTTGAACTACCTTCACTAGTGTTCGAAACCTAAGACGCGACTTAGCTAAAACCCCCTTCATCACAAACTCGGACGAGGAACTTACCTTGTCACCTGGATCATCGCATTCGCGCACGGTGCCACAGACTCACCGTTGAATTGTCGCACTTGGCATCTCAACCTCGCAACGCTCGCCTCCTGTGCTTGAGCTTGTGGCGACCCGATCGACTCAATCCCGCCTAGTTCGACATGCCAGTGACCTAGGCGTGACAGTAGAGCAGGCTTAAAGCAAGAAAATTGAACCACGAGCAAGAACAAAAGACAACGCGCGGCGTCCTGAAACCACCACTGACCCCAGCTACTATCTAGAACCCCTACTTGAAGCCCGATTGCTTCAAGAATCATTGACAATACACCTAGACACCGAACTAGCCACCGTGGTGAATCGACTCCCCCTTGTAATCCCAACTTGAATTTCGGACGACGTCGAGGCATTGCTGAAAGGCAACACGCGTTGGCTTGACCTTAGACAAGAAATTACACCATTTAGAGGGTACTGGATACCCTATCGTCATATTCAACTGGCCGTAGATCATTACCAGGGGACCTGGTACCAAGTCTACCCAAACACTCTAGGGCAAATGGAAGCGGTCAGAATCGCCCCGAGCGAAACCAACTTAAACGCACCTGGCGCAACGCCCTCCCCACTCACTGAACGAGTATCATACCTGCTCTTCAGCGCTCTCCCTACTGAATCCGCCACTATGTCCACAACGACCCTCACTGTTCCAACACGAGCGACTCGACGAATCCGGTCGAATGAAAACTTGATGCAGGGACCGCCCCCGGGAGATAATTCCGAATATCCAGACGAAAACCCTGAAGGGGGACCACTGAACCCACCTGGAGGACCACAAGGACCCATACCGCAACCAACAGTCAGGATACCGCACACAGGAGGACGAATCGAAGGAATACCACCCACACCTTTTGACGGAAATCGAAGGGACGCCGAGCACTGGTGGTCCCGAGTAGAACTCCACGTTTTCTTGAATTATCAAGCAACTACCATAAAGGATGAAATATCAGTAACCTCCTATGTCCTAGGATTGATGAGTGGGTCGAAGATAAGTCAATGGGCGACGGAGCAAACCAGATGGTTGGCAAGCATCGCCGAAGGAAGAATTAAAGAGCCACACCCATGGGACAAATTTCGCCAGATTTTCCACGCGGCATTCGTTGCCGATGTCGCGGCTGGCCAAAAGGCGCTACAGAAGGGGAATATCGACGATTATATCGCCGAATTCAAAGACTTAGCAATCCGCGCAGGACTACATCTGGACGACCTCTGTACTCGTCTAATTTTTTATAGAGGGCTTCCACAGAAGTTGGTTCAGACCATGGTCACTCAAGACAGCCCTCAGACCTTCGAAGAGACGAGTGATTCAGCCCGACGACATCAAGCCAATTATGTTTACATGCCGATTCTCTTTGGAAATAAGAGACAGAACAATAACCGAAACAAAAACCGAGGATCAAAGGTTACGTTTGCATGCCGACGTGACCCCAATGCCAAGGATGTTAACACTATCAGAAAGGCAATAAAGGCTGAAGAAAAAGACCACTACAAACAAGAAGGACGTTGCTTCGAATGCGGATGCCTCAGACACCTAGCCAGAAATTGTCCAAATCAACCCCCACGTCCGCAAGGCAGTTTAAACACTCGCGTCGCAACGGCGACCGAACAACAAACCCCACCGCAGCTCCCGTAGCCATGTCAGCGCCGGTCGCAACTTCAATAAACGTAACACAGGTAGCAGAATTTTTAAAAGCCATGAATGATGAGCAGCGCGCGAAGTTACAGAATTAGTTCAGAGATAGCGAGGATTTTTATATCGCCTGAACGATTCGGCCTTCGTTCAGGCTCTAGTTCCGCATCATGTATTCATACCCCGAATCAAAGCAACAGGAATTACAGTTAGGATACAGACTAAGAAATGTATGGCTGAAACCTACGCCATCGTGGATAGTGGAGCCACTAAGAAGAGGCATATTAAAGCAGAGTGCAAGGGAAAAGGAGGAGACAAGTGACGAAGAAGAAGAATGATAGCACAAACACTGTTGCTGCGATTATAGAGAAGACCATCAATATTAAGTCTTGGGCTATGATAGAGTGCAAGAGATGGCAAGTGCAGCACTTACCTCTGAAACTGAGCTCTATTACTCTGGTTCTTCATGGCATATCTCCCCATTCCTTCAGTATTTCACCCCAGAGCCATTTCTGCAGCCAACAAACAAGTTTTCTATGCAATTGGGACTGGTGATCTTCAAATTGAGATGCCTGATGGCACAAAGATGGTTCCAGTTACCCTCAAAGACACTTTATATGCACCTGAAATCGAGCTTACTGAATTGTCTTGTATCACCTCCACCCCTAAACCCATCTTTGCGTGTCCATATTATCACTAAGTACCTATAAAATGAATAGCTACTGTAAGGATGGCTCGGGCGTTGAGCATGAAACAGCCAGCTATTGTCTCTCCTGAATTTAGAGAATCTAGCTTCGTATATCTTATCATTTACATTCCGGGCCGCATGCCCGTCCATTCTTTACACCGTTTCACTACCTCCCCGTCTTAATTGTCAGATTTCTACCTCTCCGTCTACATCATCCCCGCCTTTATTGCCTGGAATCATCTCACTTGTCTTCTTTTAATCCTAATTCACCCTCTTTCTGCTTTCATAACTAGGTCTCTCTGCAAGTATTTAAAGGTACATACAATGCTTGTAGTAGACCAGCCAGTGAGCCAACAGAAGCAGGAATCAATCGGCATTTCTCTCCCTTTCTCTATCTTCTTAGTGTGCTAAGGAACTTCTTGACGGCATCGAGCGCAAAGGTCAAACGGAACCAACAAGCAGCGATTTCCTCGAGTTCAAGCACGATACGTTTACATTCGATCTAGTTATATCAAAAGGGCGCGCTCTCTTCCTCTCTTCTCTATCACTCTCACCATCCAGGGAATACTTTGCCTCGCACTCACTGCGGATCGGATCCGTACAGCTACTGAGAGAAATGATACTAACCTCAGTCTTTGTGGTATAGTCAATCCGGTCCGCCATCTCCTGTATCAATGTGCCTGCTGCTATTCCAACACTCTCTAACAAGATGTGAAGACAATACCGACGACTCTACTATCTCCTATTCAATTATTGGTGGAGATGACCACAAGGTTGGATATTATTCTGGGGTTATAGTAGGTCCCACCTATTTCCTTCACAATTGGCACCGAACTACATCACAAGTGGCCTCGCATTTTTCCGCAGAGGCAGTCACTGCGCTTCATTGCATTGGAACCGCCTATCCGATCACATAGGGCGCAAGCCCATGTAGACCAGAGCATTCACTGACTCGATGGTTGTAGTCGCTGCTTACATGGAGCGATGAAGGGTAGCATTAGCGTCTTGAAGAGCATGGTTTCGGAACTCACGGACGAATCTAACGTGGCACGAGGGTTTTCGGTTTTGCCAGTGGCTTGGTCGCTCGGTTGCATGATGGGGTTTGTCAGATACGTCGCATACTGTCACTTTGGCTCGCTAACACCCTGGACACTTAGCCCTCTAATTGGTGGTGTTCTCTCAAGACCACAAGATCGCTGGCCAGACTTGTTCTCACATCCTTTCTGGGCCAGCTACCCGTACTTCTTGCCATGTCTAGCAGCAGCCGCTTTGTCATGCCTATCTTTTATCACCGCTGCATTGTTCTTGAAAGAGGTTGGTTTCTAGCTGTCTGCAGGAAGGTGTGAAATGACATGGCGCTTAGACAATGAACACCCCACCCATGAAACTCCAATTCGCGAAGGTTACTTCGAACGGGTCTCGGGAAGGGCCGAATGACACACTGGATGAAGAGCCGAGCAACCCCAAAAAATTGCTACCACTGCGCTCCGTGCTCATAAGACCAGTCGTGATCTCAATTGCCAACTATGCGATGCTTGCCCTTGTCAATATGGCAGCGACGGCGCTCATCCCGTTGGTCTGGTCAACATCAGTCGAGTTCGGCGGGCTCGGCCTGCGTCCAGGATCGATTGGCTTGTGGATGTCCTCCTACGGGTTCTTTAATGGTGCTTTCCAATTTGCCTTCTTTCCGCTCATGGCCCGGCGCTTTGGCCCACAGCGCGTCTTTGTTACTAGCGTTGCTGTGTGTGCAATCATCTATACAATGTTCCCACTTGAGAATTTAGCTGCCGGCGGTGGGTCAAAAGCGACCGTCTGGCTACTCATGTTCTTGCAGTTGTTGTCATTAAGCATCTCCGAAACGGGGTTTAGTAAGTTTTAAGTGCGCCTGTGTTGGCGATAAATGCTAATGATGTGTGTCTTTTATCAGGTTCTATCTTCCTGTTTATATCGTCTGCAGCTCCTAGCAAAGGGTCCCTTGGCACCACAATGGGACTCGATCAAACGGTGGTTTCAGTCCAGCGCGCAGTCGGGCCGGTTGCTGCTGATTGGTGTACGGAGCCAATCCGCGGTGAGTGCGAGGCAAAGTGTTCCCGAGAGGAGAGAGGTAGAATGAAGTTAAGAAAGTGATGAAGGAGTCCTTGAGATAACTAAGGCTTCGAAGGAGGGTGAATCGTGCTTTGAACTGTTGCGAATCTACTGCTTGCTGGTTCTATTTGACTTTGTGCTCGATGTCATCAAGAAGTTCTTTAGCACACAAAAGAAAGATAGAAAGGGAGGATGTAGATGGAGAGGTGAAACCCTGGCAATTAAGATGGGGAGGTAGTGATAAGTGCTCTAATTCAGGAGAGGCGATAGCTGGCCGTTTCATGCTCAAAGCCCAAGCCATCCTTACATTGGCTTTTTGCGTTTTCCATTACAAATAATGTCTTGGGCAGTTAACTATAAGATACTTCAGTTGTTGTGGTCAAAACTGAAGTGAACGCATACAAAGTAACGACCTTTTATACTACATAAAGTCGTGACAATCATTACAGTAAATAATCCTATTTACTTGTGACAAGGAGCGTGTTTGGAATTGTATCTAAATCAGTTAGTGAACGCACTTTATGTTATCTTATCACGATCATTAGATCGAGCCCACCGGATCCCACTCTGCCTCGGACTCACACGGTCTCGCGTAGAAATCGACTGCAATCGCCTAAAATATTACCGACCTCCCACTAGGAATGAACATTTATGCGCCTTGAGGTGCAAAAACCATGTTTGTCTACTACTGTTCGCTTCTCCACTTCATCCCCTCTCCGTAGATATATCTCCTCTAGCCCCGAAAGGTTAGTGTTGTGTGTCGAAGAGGGAAGAGAGGGAAGAGAGAGAGATAAAAGGGGACAAGGGTTCGTTGCTAGTCGTCATGTCGAAAAATGCTTTGATGCCGAATGCGTTGATATGCCGAATACGTCGGATACGTCGAAACCTCTTGAAGTTTTCGGTAGACCGCTTCCTACATTCGAAGGCTGTGGCATGTAATGAAATGAAGTGGTGAGAAATAAGTTGGTGTTTCATGGAAGGACAAAATACTCGGTTTCGTCCTGTTTGTCTTCCCATTGCATTGGCATCCCTTCTGCCGTTACATCACGTCGCGATGTTATCGTCTGCAGAGCTTGGACGTGCAGCCCAGTATTGGCCAATCTGCATGTAAGGCGCGAACTACTTCATGACGTTCGTAACTTTTCTCCTACATTAATTACATCTATGTTCTATCATGTCTCCACGTGTGTCTTGGAAGCTGTGCGGCAACGCATGGCCCAATGCACGCGAAGGCAAGTAGCACGATATACACTAAGTATCCACCCAATACATTATTTGTTACAGAGAATGCAAAAAGCCAATCCGCCCCAGCTGGTCCGATCACGAGCTGCGCTGATGACACCGTCTGAGCAAAACCGTTTGTAGCGCCGAGCGATCGCTTGTTTGGAGCGGCAGAAGATAAATACAGGTATGTTGCACCTGATGTGTCCATGCATACATTGTAAGGGGCTGGATGCGCAGCCTGGAGTATCATAACACGTACTATATCCCATCTCAGAAATGCAAAATGACAGCAGCTGCAATGCTATCATTAGCCATACGGCCGTCTTTGGGCCATGTTGAAGTGCCAAATTCTCTAACGGAAAAATAACATAGATCACAGCGCATCCAACAACACCTGAAAGGAATACATTTCGCGGGCCATAGCGCCTGATAAGAGAAGGGAAAAGGGCATATTGAAAGATGCCACTCAAACACCCATATGCGGACATCAACAAGCCAATAGACGCCGGAACCAAGCCAAGCCCGCCAAATTCGATTGATGTCGACCATATGAGCGGAATGAGTGCATCTGCCACCGTGTTGAAGAGCGTAATAACTGCAAGACTAGCAGCAGAAATCACAACCGGTCTTGTGAGTATAGAGCTTAGCGGGAGCAGCATGTCCTCGTCCTTCGGCAGTGCATCAGGAATTCTACCCGGTTCTCCTTGAGATATGCCTGATCCGGTCTTAGGAAGCGGGGCCTTTGTTGAGGGGCCGAAATTCATTGTCTATGTATTGTGTCATCCATGCATCATTCTTCAAGGAGCGTAAAACAAACCTCTTTCAGGTACATCGCAACAATGATAAACGATATGCAGGAATAGGAAGCTGCTACCAGACATGGCAGAAAGTATGGGTAGTCAGCCCAAAATTGGTGGGAGAAGATGTGTGGCCATCGATCTTGTGGTTTTGATAAGATGCCACCGACAAAAGAGCTAAGCGGGTCCCAGATGTAAGCGAGTAAGAAGGGGAGCGGAGAAATATACACCAACCCAATCACATAACCGAGTGCCCAAGTCACTGGCGTCAACGAAAATCCTCGTGCCACGTTGGTTTCGTCCGTGAGCTCTGCCACCATGCTTCGCACAGTGCCGATGTTTCCCTTCACAGCGCCATGCAGGCAACGGCTGAAATTACCACGTCAGTCACAGGACGACGCTCTTGGGAATTTGGGTGAGAAGCACCTCAAGACAATTGCCCAGAAGGAACGGGAAAGGCCAAACACGATGATCGAAATGGTTGTACCCATCAGACAAGACAAAACAACGGGCCTGCGTCCGATGTGATCGGACAGACGGTTCCAGTGGATGGCAGTAGTGACCTCTAAGGTATAATGTAAAGCCACCTGGAAGAGTGTTCAGTGCGTGCCATCCACTTTGACAGAAAAGTCGGCAAGACGTACTATGATCCCTGTGTAGTATCCGACCTTCCGTCCATCACCGCCAACGATTGGAAGTTCTCGAACAAGCTAAAGAAGACGCTAAGCCTCGACAAGTAGTACATGATTTGGGCTACCAGGGTACCTGGTTGAGATATGGACTGATAGAATTGGATACGATAGATTCAGCGAGCCACACTGAGAGGACGATCGAGAACTGGGCTTTTGGCAGTGGAGTTGGTTTCTGTGATACATCGTTACTCCGGAGGAAAGGTGTCTCCTCGTCGATATCGCCTCCAGATCCTGCAGAGGACATCGATGGGGGACAGGATTGTGTTAAAGAAGGCTAGGGTTCAGAGGGCTCATATCTACTAGCTCCAGCCAGGCAGTTTTGGGTCTTCTGATATGCCACTCGATCTATTTCCGCGGAATAAAAAGCAAGACAAATCAGACCGCCCATGTGAGAGTATCAGATAGGTCAGTCATGTACTACACGTAAACCTTCCGGCTGTTGAGCCTCGTTTTGGTGTGTTGGCTTCCAAGCTTTGGATTTCAGATGCACATACGTATATGGTTACGGTGGCAAAGCGGACACAGCCGTACCACACCACGCGTAGCTGGTTCTACCCGTTGATGCCGACGCCACTTGACTTTGGCCCCATCACAAATACAAGGTTCAGCATGATCCCTGAATCCGTGGTTGAGCACTTTGGCTGACTCGTATACATTCAGGTACATCCAAATAGAACATTTCTATTGGAATTGAAATGAACGCACCAAGTCCAAGTCTTCAGCCTGAGGCACCCTTGGGGGAACAATCGCGGTACTGGACCTAACGTACCTATTTACAGGCCACCCGCCCATTGACACATGTTCGTGGGATTGCAGAATTGTAATATCACGTAACCCATTTCCACATAGGCGGAAGGCCTGTGAATTGACCTTCGAACTTCGAATCTTGCCATGCCACAGTTTAATGAGGTTCTCTGACGGCTTTTCAATACGACATTGTGGCATCCCCTTAGTGAGTTGTAACCCAATTTGAAGTTCTTTTTTTTTTTTGAGTTTATATCTGATCTGGGTGTATGGTATAATTGGCAATTGCCCTCTATGGTTTCGGCTGCAACCCTGGTATGGACCCGTTCCAATGTTGTACTCAGGCTGTAGGTAAACTCCGGAGCAGCAAATAGCTGAGTGCTGATGGCATCTGACTGCCCAAACCTCCTGGTCTATGTATGGGTCTTGCATTTATTCTTAGTTCGACTTTTGTTGTTTCTTTTTCCCTGCCCCCATTATCCACTGCCTGAAACAGGTTGTATAAATACCGGAATATTGGTTTTGATGGTGCGCTATTACAGATAGCAGTTTACTGAGAAACTACGCAAAGTGGTTACTTGCTCGGACATGCCTACGGGGTCTTAATCTGGCTGACTGGGATCAGTGTCGTTCCGCCTCCAATATAATTCTGTGTAATGGCCAATTTAGACAGATACCGCTCGGTTGCCCTGCCGAGCATGGCGCATCATTACGTCCTAAAGTTGCCTCGGCCGTGTCTCGTGCCAGGCGGTGATGAACTGCCTCTCGTCATCGAGGAGGCTTCGACAATCTTTCAATTTATTTCAACGTCCGCCGCTAGGCATGCAAGATGTGAACTGAATTACTTCCTGACGTACATGACTCGTCACCTAGTATACACAACTCAATGTCTCTCTGATTATCTATCCCCATTACGTCTCCACGCGTACCTCGGCAGCTGTGCAGCGACACACAGCCCAACGCCCACCAAGACGTACAGTACAACGTACACAAGGTTACCGCCCAAGACATTATTTGTAATGGAAAATGCGAAAAGCCAATCAGCGGCAACCGGCCCGACTGCGCGCTGGACTGAAACCACCGTTTGAGCGAGTCCCATTGTGGTGCCAAGGGACCGCTTGCTAGGAGCTGCAGACGATATAAACAGGAAGATAGAACCTGATAAAAGACACACATCATTAGCATTTATTGCCAACACAGGCGCACTTAAAACTTACTAAACCCCGTTTCGGAGATGCTTAATGACAACAACTGCAAGAACATGAGTAGCCAGACGGTCCCTTTTGACCCACCGCCGGCAGCTAGATTCTCAAGTGGGAACATTGTATAGATGATTGCACACACAGCAACGCTAGTAACAAAGACGCGCTGTGGGCCAAAGCGCCGGGCCATGAGCGGAAAGAAGGCAAATTGGAAAGCACCATTAAAGAACCCGTAGGAGGACATCCACAAGCCAATCGATACTGGACGCAGGCCGAGCCCACCGAACTCGACTGACGTTGACCAGACCAACGGGATGAGCGCCGTCGCTGCCATACTGACAAGGGCAAGCATCGCATAGTTGGCAATTGAGATCACGACTGGTCTTATGAGCACGGAGCGCAGTGGTAGCAATTTTTTGGGGTTGCTCGGCTCTTCATCCAGTGTGTCATTCGGCCCTTCCCGAGACCCGTTCGAAGTAACCTTCGCGAATTGGAGTTTCATGGGTGGGGTGTTCATTGTCTAAGCGCCATGTCATTTCACAACCTTCCTGCAGACAGCTAGAAACCAACCTCTTTCAAGAACAATGCAGCGGTGATAAAAGATAGGCATGACAAAGCGGCTGCTGCTAGACATGGCAGGAAGTACGGGTAGCTGGCCCAGAAAGGATGTGAGAACAAGTCTGGCCAGCGATCTTGTGGTCTTGAGAGAACACCACCAATTAGAGGGCTAAGTGTCCAGGGTGTTAGCGAGTCAAAGTGACAGTATGCGACGTATCTGACAAACCCCATCATGCAACCGAGCGACCAAGCCACTGGTAAAACCGAAAACCCTCGTGCCACGTTGGATTCGTCCGTGAGTTCGGAAATCATGCTCTTCAAGACGCCAGTGCTACCCTTCATCGCTCCATGTAAGCAGCGACTACAATCATCCAGTCAGTGAACGCTCTGGTCTACACGAGGAAGGAGTACCTAAGGACAAGGGCCCATAAAGAACGGGAAAGGCCAAATGTGATAATCGAAATGATCACACCCATGAAGCACGACAGAAGTACGGGCTTGCGCCCTATGTGATCGGATAGGCGGTTCCAATGAAGCGCAGTGACTGCCTCTGCAGCAAAATGCGAGGCCACCTGTGATGTAGTTCGGTGCCAGTTGTGAATGATATAGGTGGGACTCACTATAACCCCAGAATAATATCCAACCTTGCGGTCATCTCCACCAACAATTGGAAGCTCTTTGACAAGCTGATGAAGTTGTTGAGCCCTGATGCGTTGCATATGGTCGAGAAACTACAGTACTACCTGATTGAGATAAGGACTTATGGAATGCGAAATAGTAGACTCGGCGAGCCAAACGGAGAAGAGAATGAAGATCTGGGCTTTAGGAAGCCGTGTTGGTTTCTGTGGGACATCGGCATTCTGGAACAAGGGCGTCTCCTCGTCGGTATCGCCTTCATATCTTGTTGGAGACATGGGTGGGGGAATTGACGGGGGACTGGATGGGTTGAAAACATCGATGCAATTCTGGGGTATCAGAAGGTTTATAGTGGCTGTTACCAGCCAGCCAGCTATGGATCTTCAGATACACAACTCGGGACATTTATGCTAAAGGAAGGTTCGAAACGTTCATCATTGGATGGGCCAATGAGGGACTCGTACCTACACGTAACTTGATACAAAGTGCTTTGCGGTTCGGTGTGAATTCTCGTAGAAGTTCTACTTACTCGTTTTGGTGACGGGGGCCGGGGCTCGAAAGCACCAGCCCGTCAGGTTCCTCAATGTAGTTACCAGCGTCTACTTGAAACTATTCCCAGCGGTCTGATCTGATATCTGATGAGATATGAGCGCCTTCAGCTACAGCCCCTACTACCCTCACTCAAAGAAGAAGTCCTACCAAATAAGAACGAACGAGGGCAGACTCACACGGCTGTCTCACGTTGGCCCTCTTCAATTCTTCTGATTCGCCCATTTCGCGATTACCATTGGCCGTTGCGCATTTTTGCCGAGGTCCATTCAGGTCCACCCGAGCCCTTCCCCCCCTGTGGGTGGAGGTACGGCGGGTAGCAACGTGGGTCTCATGGTTTCAACTCAATTACATTTATTTTACATAAGTACCGTTCCACTAGCCTACTAGTACATTGACTCGATTATCTCATCATCCAGGTGCTTGTTGTTATACAAGGTCGCTTGTCGCTTGATTGGCTGCGTTCACAACTCACCATTCACTATCTAGGACATCATCTTGTGTTGTTGGGTTCTGGCATTTTCCGGCTGTCGGTTCACGTGATCAGACTTGTTCGCACGATAGGGTAATTTACAGAGGGGTAATTTACTGGTAATTTACCATTAAAAAGTCCACGTGATACTTTCATGTGATGTTTTCAATTGAGAAGTTGTAGTCTAGGGGCTCTTCAAGAGAGTTAGGAGCAGCCACAGAAGTGTCACTTGATGGTTCACCAGAAAGAGCTGCTGCAAGACACTGAGATGACAGATCAATAATTGGTGAGACCTTGAGAGAATGTTCAGGATGGAACATCTCAAGATTCGGCTCATCCAACCAGCTATCGTCCTCGTTTTCATCTGGATTCTCATCCAGTGTGCCATCTGACTTTGAAAAGAACCTGTTCTTGATATTAAAAAATTTCACAGACAGTTTTGAATTAGCATGCAAGCAAGCCTTTGATGATAGTGAGATAAGCTGTCAAAAATGTGCAAATAGATAGTTATGCTGTTTTGTAGTACTGCCAAATCTGAGTCACGTAGGCACGTGACCTCGTGAATTACTACCTCCCACAGCGGCCCAGTAAATTACCAGTAAATTACCGGTAATTTACTGGTAAATATTGGGTTGGGAAAAAAGTACCTATTTTTTCCGCAACCCTATTGCATGACCTTCAGTGAATGGGATGGGTACCTGTAGCAAGCTATAAATGCATAGCTACACAAATGAATCAGTGAATGGATAATGTAGCTGTAACACAGAAAGTACTGACCACTGAGGTTTCTAACTATGCTACTGAATCTTTATGATAAAGAAAATTTGCATGACCCACGTGCTCTGAATATTTTTTTTTTTTTTTTTTTTTTTTTTGAACTCGAGTTTATTGACGCACTTGTGGGACTCAGCCCAATCGCGCGGCTACATCAGGGTACAATGTAACTACTGTGGAGAGTGTACAGGAGATGCCGTATCTACCAGGGACAGGCTAGGTGGAAAACTCTAAGAGAAAACCCAGGGAAATAGTACGTGGAGTGGCCGTCCAAGAAAGAGACCGTTCAGAGTAAGGAAAACTTACAAAGTCCAAGGCGGTAAGGGAGCCCCTCAAGGGGGTTCACGCGGGTGCCGTGCAGCTATGGGCTTGAAGAAAGCCCCCGATTTCTGGATGAACTCCAGGAGTTGTGTGACGCGGGTGCGATGGTTGAAGATCTCCACCCAGGTGAGCTCATCAAAGAGAGAGCCGCGGTCGATGTCGCATTCCGTCCATGCTTGGGCGTGTAATGGACAGTCTAGGGCAACATGATTGAAGGTTGCTGGGGTAACGCCGTCGCAATGGCAGAGACGATCCGCCTCTGGACGGGAAGAGAAAAACCGTTCGTGATATTCCGCAATGAAGGCATGGCCGGTGGCCAACTGGAATGCTGTGGAAATCGTGTGGCGGGTGAAAGGGTTATCTTTGCGTTTGGCTGTAGCCACGGTCCAAAGAGGGTGGTTGCCGCCTGTCGGGGGACCACTGATGGAGATCGAGTACGCACGGTGAGCTGAGTCCGCGTCGGTAGCTCGGGAGCGTAGCCACTCGTCGCGCCAGTTGTCGTAAGCGCGCAGGCGGGAGAGGGCTCGCCACTGGAGGGGGGAGGGGGATCGTCCACATCCCTGAGGGGGTGGAGCCGGCGTGCACGGTCCGCGGCTTTGGGAGCTGCGGAAGAGGCACGGTAGCATGGGGAAGGGGGACACCACATGAAGGTGATATCGGTGAGGGGGTGATCTGCAAGCAATTGAGCGAGGGCACGATGGCAGGAGATAAAGTCACCGGTGAAGCGGCGGGGCTCGCGTGTATGCAAACCCGCCAACGCCGAACTGGATGAGCAAGTGATGATGAGGCGGGGGCCAGAGTGCGGCCATGGAAGAACGATTGAAGCCACTGGACGGTGCGACTGAGGGCGAACAAGTCGAGTTCCGACTTGATACCCCCAGTGCCACGGACCCAATGGTTTGTCGTTTCGCCTGAGTCATCCATGAGGACGGCGGCAGCGGCGCCAACTAGACGGTTGTCGACTCGTTTGGCTCGGGAGAGGGCAGAGGAAGCGTGGCAAAGAAAGACATCAGCGCGAGGCAGAGCGATCAGTGTGGCGACTTCATCAAGACGTACTTTGGGGGGCATGTCCCAACGAAGTGTAGGAACGTGCCCCAGGAAGGTAATTCCCACGGTGCGAATGCCAGTATGTTGGGCGAGCCCGCCAGAGGCGGTACCCGAGCCGCAAGAGCTTGCAGGGGGGAGAGGCGACGAGGCGCAGGAGGGGGTTGGGGGCCGTGGTGCGACGGCGACGTGGGTGGAGGAGGTTTTCGTCCAAGGTGCCGCGAAGGCGCTGGATGGGCTGGGAGAGAGCAGGGAGAGAGGCATACCTGAGTGCCGTAGTGTCCGCCAACTTCTCAACAAAGTGCTTCATTGGGAGAACTCTGACTAGTTCATGTAAGGGGGCCTGCGGGGCCGTGTGGAACGAGCCAGTGATCTTGTGGACCACTGCGTTCGAGACCAATTGAAGTCTTTTGATGAGAGCCGGGGCCTGTCGAGTATGGACCCACAGCTGGGAGCCATACGTCAGGACCGGGAGGCAGACGGCGTTAAGGACCAGTCTCCAGTTCTTGGTGGAGAGGCCCCACTCGGAGTTGCCCAGCATTTGGAGGGCGCGAATGGATGCGCGTGCACGGCGGCACATGATATCTACATGTGGTCGCCAGGACAAAGAGGGGGTAAAGAAAAAACCCAGATATCGCACCTGGGCCCCCGCCTTGACTACAAAGTCAGGCGTGTCGTGGCAGGGGAGGGAGATTGAGCGCGGGGGAAGATTCTGTGTGCGCGCACGGGAGAAGAAGAGAGCCTCGGTCTTCGCCGGGTCGGCAGACATGCCAGCGCGGAGAAGCCAGTCCATGACAAGGGAGTAGTGGTGTCGCAGGGAAGCAACAACCTCGTCCCAAGTGGGAGCCCAGGCGAAAAGGAGGCCGTCGTCAACATACATCGAGAGACGGCAGCCAGTCCAAGAGGACGCAAGATGGAGGAGCGGGGCAGCATAGAGTGTAGCCAGGACCGGGGAGATTGGGGAACCCTGGGGGGTGCCGATCGTCGTCTCATGGGGGGGCCCCGTCTGACCGTTGAAGGACAGGCAGGCCGAGCGCCCAGTGAGGAAGCTGTAGACCCAAGCGGAGATCTGGGGAGGGTAGCCTAGCCGGGCGAGAACCGCGGAGCATCTGGAGGGGTGGACGTGATCGAAGAAGCCGGATACGTCAAAGAGGACCATGCCGCAGACCATGCCCGAGGCCTGGACGCGGGTGACATCATGGACCAATGATAGAGCCGAGTCCAGGCAGCACGAGTTGGAACGTGCCCCGAACTGGGTGGATGGCAGCGTGCCGTATCGATCAATGTCAGTCGTAAGGCGCTTGGCAAGTGTCTTGTCTAACAATTTACCCATTGTTTCCAGAAGGGAGATGGGCCGGTGAGCCTTCGCCAGGCTATAGTCCGGTCGGGCAGGCTTAGGGAGGACAACCATAAGTGCACGTTTCCAAGCAGGAGGAACGTGGCCAAGTGCGACAGAGCTGTTGAAGAGCGCCGTGATGTGATCGTCAATAACGGGCCAGGCCCATTTGAGGATGCGCCAGTTGAGCTTGGAGAACCCAGGGGCAGACTTGGAGGAAGTGCGGCGGAGGAGGTCGGCGATCTCGTCCGGTGTGAAGGGCACCCAATCCTGGACAGGGAATTGGGGAGGGTCGTCCTCGAAAGTGGGAGGGACGGGCATAGACTCAGAGCCGAAGAATTGGGCGACAAAGACGTCCTCAATGGCAGGTCTGTCCCAGAGGAGCGGTCCTCCAGGGCGGCAGATGGCAGGGATGATCGAGATGCGGTGGCCATGTCTCCAGGCAGCGACGTCCCAAACGTCTTGGGTGGCTATGGCGTTGTTAGTCCAGGCGAATTTGGCAGCCCAGATTTCACGGCGCAGGGAGAGGGCTGCAGCAGCTTTAGCGGCAGGGTCGCGGCGAGAGCGGCATAAGGTGGTGACAGCCTGAGAGCAAGCAGGGTTCCACCATTTAGCGCGTTTAGCACGAGGCGAAGAGGAGACCGCCAAGTGGATGTCCGAGACCGTGAGAATAACATCCATCAGACGTTCTGCGAAGGTATCCACAGCAGCAGCCGAGTCCAGAGTGGGTATGGCAGGGAGGGACAGAGCGAGGTGATCACACCAAGTGATGAGGGTGTCATCCGAGACTTTGGTGACGTAGGACTTGACCGCAGGAGCCGGTGCAAGTGAAAGGAGGGAGTGCTGCCAGGAGAATCGAAGGCCAGCGTGATCAGAGCCCAGACCAGCCGACCAGTCAATTGACACCGGCGAGAGGGAGCCTCCGAGGCGGAGCGTCTGGGAGGCCCAGACCAAGTCAAGTACGTTACCTTCGTGGTTGGACGCGCGGCGGGTTACGATACCTGGTGAGGAGACCAAAACCAGTCCCTGATCAGAGGCCCAGTCGAGAAAGACGGAGGCTTGAGAGGAGGTGGGAGTGGAAGAGCCAGGTAGGGCCCATTCCGGGTGGTGGAGATTGAAGTCTCCGGCAAGTAGGGTCGGCGTATCATCCAGTGTCAGCGCAAGGAGTGTGCGGAGGGCGGACGGGTCGCAGACATCGTTATAGAAGGAGATGATACGGAGCGTTTGGTCCCGTATCTGCAAGTCTCCGACCAAGATGCACGGGTGTGCACAGAGATCGTGCTGAGTTTCAAACTGGGCTGGGAAAAGAGTGTCAGAGTGAGACGGTAGAAAACGTCTCACATAAACGAGTGTCTTCGCGCGGCTCGCTGCCAGCAAGGATGGATAAAAGAAAGTCCAGCCTGGGTGGGCTGGTGCACCGAGGGTGTCCTGACCGTCGGGAAGTGTGTCGGAACGCGAGACGCCGATTCGGCCAAACCAGGGTTCGTGAACCAAAAGAATGTGATCCTGCTTGTTAGTATTCAACACAGCGTGCAGGTTCACGTTACTGTGTTGGATGTTGAGGCTCAGGATGGAGCACTCAGACATTAAGGTTGAAGGGATTGAGGGAGGGCGACGGGGCCGTGCCCGCAGGAATGAGCTTCCTTAGGGTAAGCAGCTTGTCGATGAGCTCCGATCGATCAGGAGCATCGGGGATGAGGCGCATCGAGACGCGCGAGCCTTCGCCATTGCCACCAATGAGGCGGTCAAAGAAGTACAGCTCAACGGCCACCTCGCGAGGCCGCGAGGAGTCGAGCAGGAAACGAACATGCTGCATCCCTCGTTCCGTGAGGGTTTCGCCGTCGAACAGGGTCCCAGCGATACCCCCTCGGGAGCGGCGGGAGGGGGCCGTGGAAGAGACTATCGCGAGCGATCGGTCACGAGGAGTGAGTTCGGGGGCCGCAGCTGGAGAGGGCACAACAGCGGATGACGCCGGGGTAGGAGTAAATTCAGAAATAGAAGACGTACTTGGGGCCTCCTGAACAGGAGGCCGAGTAGTCTTATTTGACGTGGTCATCTGTGCATCAGGGCGGGCAACCAAAGGTTTTGCAGGGGCCTTGCCGCAGTCCTTGCGGGCGACAGTCGTGAAACCGGCAGGTGCAGGTGCTGGGGCGGAGGCGGCGGGGGAGGGCGTTGCGCCCAAAACCGGGGCTGGAACCACGGACGGTCCTGTCCAGTTGTCAGGCGTGTCAGCAAGCGTTGGAGCAGAGAAAGGGCCCCGCTTGGGGCATTTCGCCGATCGGGCGTGGTGACCGGTCTGGCCGCAGAGGAGGCACTTGAATGTGCAGTCACACTGTCTGGCAATCTTGTGGGGCCCGAGACACATCAGGTTGTGTTTGGCGAAGGGGTGAGCACCGCCACACTTGTAGCACAGCGGTTTGCTAAGCGGCTGCTGGCAGACCCGGTGGCCGTTGGAGTGTTTCACCTGCTGGGTACGGTGACCGAGCTTGTGGCATCGTCCACATTGGATGAGGGTAGGCGCAGGGCCAGCGTGTACCAGCCGGGCTAGGCGGCCGAACATGTACGTCGGGGTGCGCAAGAGACAGGCAACGTCTGCAGGGGAAAGCCCGTGTAGGGCGAAGGTGACGGTCACGCGCGCCGACTTGATGTTAGTCGGGTCCTGTTGCCACCTAGGCGGAGAGGGAAATAGTGAGTGTGTGAACTGGCCATTGCGGCGCAGTTCTGTCTGAAGGGTGGCAGGATCAAAGATCACTCCATCACCAGCCGACACATATACATCCCGGAGTTGGAACCACTCCCAGCCTCTGGTGGGGACGAGGTGACCACCGGGAAAAGGCTTCGTGAGCGAAGTCTCATATGGAAGGAGCGACTGGAGTGAGTGGGCTCCAGCAAAGGTGAATATAAAGTTACCCTCTGAGCGACCGACGCCCACTGACCAGTGGCCAGAGAGGATGTGGGGGGCCGAGGGAAATTGGCGAAGGAGGGCCTGACGGGCCTCCAAGAGCAGTTGGGGCGGTGGAGCAAGGCCACGTGAGATCTGTCCGGCTGGGAGCGGAGGAAGGATGACCGAAACCTCTGTCGTGTGCTCCTGAGCAGGGGCGCGCGTCAGCGAGGTTGTGGTGGCCTTGGGGGCCAATCTGGGGTTAGGGCCGCCCTGTATGGTGTGGCCTTGGGCCTTCGTCGCAGCCTGCGCGAAGGAGACGGCCTTCAGCTGCTGAGCCATCGTGGTGGGGCCCACAACGCGGAAGTTGTCGGCAGGCGTAGACCCGAGAGGGCCGTGGCTAGGGGCAGGGGCGGGGGCAGAGCCCGGGGCTTGTGGAGGCGCGGGAGCAGGCGCCGTGGGGCGAACAGGGTGGGCGGCAGGCCTGGGTCCAGCAGCGGGGCGTGGTCCAGGGACACCGCGCTCAAGTTTATCGATGCGCTCAAGGACGAGCGCCAACGTGGCCGCAATGCGGTCCAAAGGATCAGTGGGGAGAGGGGGAGGGGCTACAGGGTTAGCCGGGGCCTCGGTCAGGTAGGATAAGGAAGAGGACGTAGCAGGAGGGCCCTCATCAGGGCCCAGCATCTCCTCTTCGACAGCATGTATTGACGCAGCTGTGCCATGATAGGCCGCGTCGAAGCCCGAGGGGCCTACCGGGTGGAGGTAGGTGTCAAGGGGCTGTGAGTGTACGGGCGGGGAAACCGCCATGGGCGCCGTTTGCGTCTCCGGCACGACGTCCTCCGACGGACGGGAGGACGCGCGGGAGGCCAGGCGGGAGGGGTAGGGGTCCGCGCGCGATCGAGACCGCGTGGGGGTCTGGGGAGATTCCCGTCGAGCGGGCTTGGTCTTGCGAGCCTTTTTGGAAGAGCGCAGGGTGCGTTCGAGATCGGCAAGCGGCGAGAGAGCGAGCAAGTCGATTTCGGCCTGGGTGTGAGCGTGGCGTTCGGCCGAGTATTGGAGACGGAAGGCCGCGACCTCCTGAGAGACCTCGGCGTGCATGACCGCTTCGAGTTCCGATTGAACACGGATGCGGGTCTGCTCCCGAGCGGCATAGACTTCAGCGGCGACCTCAGTCTCCAGCTGCTGGTGGAATTGGAGGCGGAGCTCCGAGAGGAATTCAGGCGTTGCCACCTGTGCGAACCATTCAGCGCGAAGATTGGCGCGAAGGGACTCATCAATTTGGGCACTCAATGCCTCTAGGTGCATCTGGGCCTGGGATTGACGGCCGTTGACAATGTGGTTGAGTTGGGCCACCATGGCCTGGATGTGTGCAAGCGGAGTTTGGGGAACGTCCGCAGAGCGTGGGAGCGAGACCGCATTGATAAAGTCACCACCCTTGTGGTGATCGAGCATGGACACAGCAGACGGGGAACGTAAAAAGCCGCATGTGATCGCAGCCAACATGTTGCGGAGCAGTCTGCCCCAGGAGACTGGCTCAAGGCCAGAGTGGTACGAGAGCTCACCTATGCGTTGGATACCCGCATCCAAGAGAGCTGTAGTGATGCTGCTGGATCGTTCCAGCAATACGGATGAGACACCCATGTCGGACAATTCGTCCATGCGGAGGGCGGCCGCGAGGTAGTAAAGGGAGTAGCCCATGCTACCCTCAGCAGCGTTCTGGAGGTCCCGTCGACGGGACTCGTTGAGGAGCTCGACACACCGTTCATGTGCGGCAGCGTCGAGGAGTGGGTCATGGTCCAGAGTGTGGACCGGGTCGTATAACAACGGACGGATGTAGGCCATGAGGGTGTCATCCGACGCAAGTTCGGGGGGGTAGTTGATGGGGTTGGAGACCCCAAGAAGGAGAAGGGCACCTCCAGTGCGAGGGGGAGGGACGTAGGGAGGGGGAGGAGACAGGGTCACGACTTGTGCCCCGACGGCAATGATGGATGAGCCTTCGGAAGACGACGAGCTCACCTCAATGGGATTGGCAGCGTTGCCGCCGGACATGGTGATCAGTTAGGACGTATGGGCTGAAGGGGCCCGCAATGAGTGGGATAAAAACTTGGTATCGGTACAGTCTAACTAACAAAGCACCCCAAAGCGAGCAAGGCTCAAGCTTGATGGTGGTGGTTTGGGAAGAAGAAGTGTTGGTGCTCTGAATATTGCGTTTGCGTTGATACAGTGATGATCGGATCCGGGCCGCCATCTCCGGTATCGATTGGTTGCGTGCTACGGCTGCACTTCCAACAGTACCAACCATGAACCCCAGTCACCGGATGAAATAGTTCTACCTGCCTTCAAACTCGATTCCCTAGCTCGAAAATGAGAACTGAGGCAACATCCATCATGTTATTTGGCCGCCACTGGTTTCACCTTCACCCACACCCACGTACAGCCCCATTTTCCGCACAATTCCCAACCCTACACGGCTACATGAATGCCCACGCGGCATCTGCATTATCCGATAGACGTATAAATATCACTAATAAAAACACTTTTTCAACTCACATGTGATCCCCAGCATGGCCTGCACTGAAAATCCCCAATAGGTTAACGAACTCAGTCACAAATTGAACAAACCCACAGTTCACCACAAGGTTTTGGTCTGAGTACACTCCGTTTGCAGTACATACACCCATGGATGCATCTATGGTTCGTCAAGCAATCGTGGCTGCCTTCATGCGAACGGCTTAGTATGCAATACAGGCTACATGACCCGCACTGCGACCGACAAAGTTGGACGCTGCCTCGGAGATTTATGACAGAGCTGTCAACCGTTCGGCGTAGCAATTCGATACTTGCGCAACCAGATTTGAATCGTTGCATGTTTGACTGCACCCACTTATCGACATGGACTATACGCAGATCAGCGAGATGAGTCAAATACTGGGCGAGGTCGGAAGACCATTCGGAGTCGTCGACGTGTTGCCTAGTATTTATACGATCCCAGGATTCACGGAGAGTTGTGAGGCGACGTTCACGCTCTAACAGTGAGACAACTGGTCCTGGAAGGAAGAACTGTGCACTTGTATCCTCTGCTTGAATGACTTGGCCCGTATCGAAATCCTAAGGGCTTCAGTTTGATGCAGGCTTACGATGGCTGGATGTTCACCTTTAAGAGCTCCAGCTCCGGGATGGTCTCTGCGAAACCGGTCTCCAAAGCGTTAGGCAAGATTTCAAGGAGGGCGTTCGCGCGATGTGAGGCCATGGTTTCTGAAGCAGAAATATAGGAGAGAGGACAACTGTTAAAGGAACGCGAACCAACCTGAAATGGGTCCCCAGTCGTGTGCCTATCGGGTGCATCACACTGTTAATCAGCAATTGACCTCATCCGATATGAGTTAAACAGACCGTCAGCTTAGCCATCAATATCCTCAACGTGTACAAGAATTCGCCAGCAGTATGATGTACCGTTGGCTGCTGGCCAAGCATCCTTTTAATCGTACCAAAGAGTCTGTAGAATTCCCTCGACTCTATTACTGGCCACGGGATAATTTTCAAATTTCCGGCATGGAGGCGAGTAACAAAATTTGAATATTGCTCTTCCTTGACTATTTTCTGGAATTTGTGTGAGAATCTAGACGTCATGAGTGGATGGGAGGAGCACGTGCAGTATAGGAGACTCACTCCTTTGTCACCTCAGCTTTATCGGAGGCAATGACATCCTATCGTATCAAGCGAGGAAAAGAATAAGCTGGTGACACGTGGAAGATGTGGCTTGCCAACCTTAATAATGACTACAAGCGTGGACTGGAAGAGTGATGGATTGGATGCAGGATCCAAAAAAAATGAACTTGACTTAAAGAACTGAAAGACACCGTGACTGTTTGAATCTTCGCCCAGGTAAAAGTTGTTGCGGAATAGGACCTAAAAGGGGCGTGATTTATACTGAAGGACGGAGGCTCAGGACTTGGGACATTGACCCACGAGATTAGAAATAGCAGTATTGAAGAGAACAAGAAGTATGTTCTCCTGAGCTGAACGTCGACGGCTGCTTACACCTGTAAATCAGGTTCTTCTCGGCATTCGGGGATATGTAACACCGGACAGTAGATATTTTACCTTCGAAATCCAGTGCCACTATGAGCGCGTCATCACTAGGGCAAGCAGACATCCAGACACCATCTGGACAGGTCAACTTTCTAATCTCGAATAGGAACAGGAACAGGCACGGGAACCAACCTGAGGCACCCATCGTACTCGGCCCAAAACAACTGTCCACAAGGTGATTCAGGGCAAAGCTTTTCCCGACAGATTGCTCTCCTAAAGATGATACAACCTTTACAGGCTATAGTTAGGCAGCATAGTTAGGAACACTTCAGAGAGGATAAAAGTAAGACGAGCTTCACTTTCGATGCCCAATAACACCGGAAAATCAACTCGTACCATCCAAACGACACAGTGTCCACGATTATGTCGACTCCAGCGTCCAGCAAAGATGCCTGCAGTTGTGCTGAAAGAACGCCGTCCTTAAGCGGGACGAATCTGTTCTCATGAGCAATTGCGATTTGGATGGGGACAATGCATAGCAAATTCGCCAACCATTCCCCAGCTCGGAAACGGGAGACCGACCAGTCTGAATTGGTGGACAGGAACTGGTGCGCAAAAGAGGGGAAGGTCCTTGCGGACACAGAGATACCACTGAGTTCATCGCCAGTTGGCTTGCGTGAAGTCTTTTCGAAGGTACTAACAATACGGGAAAAATACGAAGAAAAGGGACGCCGATCGTCGTTAGTTACGAAAATCAGTGCCTTCTGCCGTTCGCCACGAGTTGTTGTTGCACGACGTTTCACTGCTGGCAGCACGGGAAACCGTGTCCAGACATCAACGTGGCAGTCAATCAGACAGTTGTGAACAGCCTGGCTGGATGACGCTTGGGACCTCTGTTCTTGAATACTGAACTCCGTGGCTTCACGTTTGATATCGAGGATAAGAGATCGACAACACCGCGAATTCAGGTCAAATCCAATCAGGTGGATCGTGTTCGGGTTCACAATAGACGTCAGAAGCGCCGCCCCGAGGTCAACAGGGAAATCGTCGGGTGTGATAAGAATCCCATCAGTAGATCCAAAAGTAGACCAATGATATGCCCTCATGCTAGACACTTCATCTTCTTGAACAACTAGCACGCACAACCCATCTGGAGAAGAGTAGATCGCATGTGGTATCTGCGGGAGCTGTAGTGAAGCAGGTCTACAAACACCGGTCAGAAAGAAGATGAAAACGAAAACAAGGAAAATCGGATATACTTGGGCTGCAGCATGGTCAACGAAAATATTCTCGCTTGAGCATCCGAGTCAACGAATAGTATCTCTTCGCTACCATGAATGAAGCATGCGTGAATGATAGATACACCAGGGGTATAGAACGGAGCAAGGTTAATTGCAGATCCCATTCCGCGCAAGGACTTGAACTCTTCATCGAAGACGAAGATATGTAGTTGCATCTACTAAATCTTATAACCCATATAACTACACCGAGGCAGTGTAGGACGTACCCTAGCAGATGCGTAGAATGCCAACATACGCTTCGATTCATCGAATGCAATAATGCCGGTCTCGCCAATCTTGTCCTTGTGGAATAATCGTGCGAATGATTGAGACTGTATGACATTATCGATGCGTGCTAGACTCTCGATATAGATCATGACGTTTCCCTGAGAATTGACAAGACCAAGAAGAATTCGATCCTCTTCAAGAAGATGAGCATATCTGAATGACCATCGTGAGATTTGACAATCTCCATGTTACTGAAAGCCGTACGTACTTCACCAGGGTCCCAGGCGGGACGTGGAACGATCCAGAAATTCGCTCATTTACGACAGGGGTTGGGACCAATTTGGGATCTTGTTGCAAATTGTGCCTTTGGTCCGGGTGCAATTGCAAAAAATGAACATGGAATTTAATCTCTTCCTCTGGCAGAAGTTCATGACGACCGCTGATGGAGTATAAACTCGAATCTAGTTGGGCGGATGAGTCGAATTCGCAGTGGGATTGAGACATCTAACAAACTTGGGGAATGATGGTGGTCCCTCCTCATTTCGAAGTTGTCAATATAAATTGTCGCTCGCCTGATCTGGGTTAGGTTGTTGGAATTTCCAGATACCAAAATGAACGCACGATGTGGAGCGCTCTCTGGACAGATCCTCGATTTGACGAACGAAATTTGATCTGAGGGTCTCTAGTTCCTTGTCTATTGCGCTTTGGAAAGTTCGTTGCACCTGCTTGTTGCATTCTCCTTTCAGTGTTGAATAAATCTGCTCACTGATCTTGGATACAAGGGATTCGATCAGCCTAGCGATACAGGTGTAGGCAGTTTTCTCAATGTCGACGGCGGCATCATATAGATAGTCATCGGCACCAGTAGCGCTACGACGCACGAGGAACTTAGAGTCGGAGACCCTCGACGCATGGTTGCTGGCCTTTTCCCACAGTTCCCCCGAGGAACGCTTTGCAGCTTTGCCTATGCCTATCCAAGTCTTCAACGACTGGAATACACCACCAACTTCATCTTCCTTCCCGAAATTTTCCAAACTTGAAAAGGTGCTCTGCATGTCCCTGCTTCCAAGTACTGCGTTTACCAGAGCCTCAATCTCGTTCGCTTCTAAATTTTGGGTATCCTCAGAGATAAGAAGACCACAGAGGAAATAGAAGCGGGTCTTTTTAAACTGAAATTCTGGATCATCAATGCTGCTGTCGAGGTGGGCGGCACGGATTCCATCTTGGATCATTTGTGCCGCTCTTGCATTTATACGAAGGAGGTCGTGTAGTGGGTCCAACTACCCAGTTAGAAAGGAAACGAGATGATGATATAATCTTACTCTTCGCCCTGCCGGCTTGGACTCCTTGACTAGTGGAATTAATGGTTTCAGGGAAAAGGACTTCACGTCGAAGTGATCTATGATTGATGTTCATGAATCCCAGAATAATGTATCTGAGGAACCAACGCTTACGGGAAAGAAGTTAATACTTCGTTAGTCACAGCGTCCTTTAGCTTCACCCGTATGTCTTCGAAATCTTGATCGAGTTTTGTATGCATTTCCACTCGCTTCTCTACAAAGTATTCAGGAAGCTTTGGGTCGTATTTTCCTTCCCCAATTGCATATTCTTTCGAAAATCGAGACTGAGGCCCAAGTCCATCAAAGTTTTCAGGAAGTAATCGTCGATCGTATTGGAAAGACACAGCACATCATCTCCATTGGCTCCACTGAAATGTAATATCATTAATGTGATATTTAAGATAGAAATGGAACGCTTACCAACGAAGGCGAATCTGATCAGCTGTCTGGTGATCGAGAGAAAATGGCTCGACCACCGTCTTCGCTGGCTTGAACTCGGCTGTCATGAACCCTTGCACCTTTTCCCCATGAAGCAAACTCGGCAATAACACCTTGGGATCAACGTGCACCCCTGGTGGTGGGTGCTGTTCGACAAGAAGGGAAGAGTTCATCTAGTGACGAACAGGAATTCGGATTAGTGACGAGATAGAAAGCGGATTAGGGAAGATTGCACCGTAAATCCTGCCCGTGCAGTAATTTTTTCTTCATTCCTTATTTTTGATACCTGAAAGTGAGAAAGCCTGTCCGAGTCGTCGTGCTCTGAGTCGCTCGATAGGTTGACACCATCATCATAGTCGTCGTATTCTTCGTCACCGTCGTCACGCCATACAATTCCTTGTAAATGTTCCACAGAAAGTAAGCAAATGAGTTGGTCGCACAGCTTAGTTAGGTATCTGCGCATATCACGTCTATTTAGAAAGGGAAGAGATGGGTAAGAGACCCTTACCGCATGAACATAACTCTGTTGCGCTGTACGGAAGGGGGCGCCTCATCATTCCATGTTGTATCTTCAGGCCAGTATAAGACATATATTTGTTCATCTGAAGTAGACGCAAACGAGCGTATAGCATATAATCCCGATCTTAGAATGACCTCGGCATCCCTGGTCGTGTAGTGAACCAATTTCCGCGCCACGTCCGTGTCACATTAGCTGGCTCAGATAAGAAAGAAACGTACATTTTGTCATCCGCGACATTGATTTCACGGAGAAACCTGACGATCTCTTCTTTCGAACCATATAATCCGATCGGCTTGAGCCAAATGCTATCCAGTGCTTTGAAGTCTACATTTGTGATGGAAGAACTAGAGTCCGTGGAGAGCGCGTCGATGAACTCCTGAAGGGATTGCTGAGCGATAATAATCTTATCAACTAGAAACGCTGTAAGCGCGGTGGAAACTGGTACAGGGAAATATATGACCAGGGCCCCTGCTTGATTGTTCTGTAATCAAATCGAGAAGTAAATATACTCCTTTCATGGGCTGGTTCAGTGTCCACACACTTAGTTGGGCTTATCGATGTTAGAAGTTTGAGGCGGGACGGACTCAGCTGAGACTGAAGTGAAAAGCAAATCCTGTATGAAGCTACTAAACGATATGGTTTCCGTGGAATCCAGTAGGCTCGGGGTATAGGAAGGTAAGTTGGAGGTGGCTGAACTACTAATGGGGGCCAGTGCCAGTGCCCAACTTGACAAGGGGGTGGGTGCACGTCACCCATGTCCCGTGTCCCGTGTACGTAAGTCTTCGACCACGTTTATTCCGCATGTATTAACTCGGGCCCACGCTCTACTAGTCCTGGGAGCTAAAATTGAGCAACTGTGGCAAGGAGTGTAGCGAATTAATGACAATACTGACCATAATAAAACCGAAACCGCGAATCAACAAGTGCTTGAGGCCATCCTCCATTTCCATTCTAATTTCCGGGCCGCCTGTCCCGGTATCGCAATGGCTGCGTGCTTGGCTGTCAACGAACATCTAATCCTTTCTCCCGCCCACGTATCACCCGCTCCCACTCAATTTATAACACCCTTTCTTCTACAGTTTCCTCAACCCAATCAACTTGACGTGCACATCGACCCTATTGGACATCTTAAGGACGACATTACTGTCACGTTCGAGTTAAGGCTGTAACGGTCGATAACGTTCTGCCACAAAGAAGTCCATCTGGTGTCTTTGTGTGTGTATGTGTAGTAACTTCGCAAGGTGGACTATTGAAAGGGTTTGGTGGGTAAACAATTTTGTTGTATATATAAACTTTTGGTGTACAAACGTTTCGGTTGCTCCGCTATCGACGAGGGTGGGCACAGTCCGATTTAGAGAAAACTGAACTTGTATTGTCAATGACTTAGGTACAATTGTTTCTGCTAGGTCCTTGAGGAAGGGACGCTTTTCTAGACCTTGCCAATACCTGTTTCTTCCATCATCTCGCGCACTAGATTCTTGTCTTCTGTTGATAACCCTCGGGGTTTGGCGACACATAATGAGAAAATGTTTATGTCCTCGCAATTCAGTTGTGACAAAACTCAGCTGAGGCTTCAGTACCTAATCAAACTGTGTTATCTCTTTTCTCTAGGTTGTCCTGCAGGCAACCCTAGACGTCCGAACTGCTAAACATCTCCCTCGGAGCCTCCTAATCCCGATCCCTGATCTCCCACGTCCTGCTGACCGTAACACTGCTGCACGCGGAATATAAATTGGAATTTTTTTTAAGAAAAAAGAAAAAAGAAAAAGAAACATTAATGGACGCATAGGAAGTGTAGTAAAAATACGGTATGTGTTATCACATATCAAATAGTACAACCCCCTATACTAGAAATACCTTTACATGAACGCTGCACCAGAACTTCCTCGCTTTGCAACGTAGTCACGTATCATGCTCATCATGTTGCCCAAACTATTGTCTTCTGGAAGCCACTCGCCATTATTGACACAGGACCTTCATAAGTCGATCATATTTCAAGTCCGGCAATAACTTGGGCATGATCAAGACGTACTGTCCACTGTCCGCCTTGCAAGTTGTCTTGACAAGCTCATTGTGCACTGCGCGCTCGGCGCGTTGGTCCATGCCCTGCACCCGCTCTTAGTGTTGCGACTTGGTTATTGACCCTAGATCACACACCTGATTAATCTCCTCAACCAACGAGAATGGGGCGCGGGCACACTCTGTCATACTCATGAGGTAAAGGATCGTGGTCAGGGAACGCTCCTGCAGAAAACCCGCCCCACAACATGGCGTCGGTAACGTACAGGCCACAGAGAGACTAAGATGAACAACGCACGCCACCAGACTGCCTGTGGGCCGTCAATTGTTGTAACTGCTCAGTATCGCGAAACTTGACTAGGATCGTGATAGCCCATTTTTCTTAGTCGTCATGTGGCGTGAGCTGCAACTCGCCTGCACATCCGATCCCTAGGGTCCTCCCAACTTAGAATCGTTTTATAAGAGACGAAGTAGACGCACGATCGAATGCCTCAGAAAACTTCTTCCTAATGGACGTGACGAGGTCTTGTAAGGCAGGTTGCCAGTTGTCCTGATAGATGAAATGATCGCCGTCAGCACCTCAAACCAACTCCGCGTAGGCGCGCACTTACTCTGGCAACCTTGATTGATTTCTCAAGTTTGGCAGCATGGCGCTCTCGCTCTTCTAGCTTTCTGCTTAAATATTTGATCTGTGTCCACCAGAGAGAATAACATCAACCCCTGAGGTGGGGAATACCGGCACAACAGTACGTACCTCCTCTTTACGACGTTCATACTGCTCAATAACACCCGGATCTGTGGCGAGAAGTAGTTCGAGCTTCTCCCGCAGCGTCTCCAACTCATCTTTTAACTGATCTGCGCTTCGCTCGTGAGCCGTGCCCGACTATCATATTATAAACACCTTTAGTGCGCGGGCTTGGTGGAGAAAGGCAAATGACAACGCACCTCCTCCATCGCCTGAAAAGTGCGTCGCAATTTGTCATCGACCTCGTCGAGCTTCGCCTTGCTGATATCTAGCAGTTCCTTGGAGCGTTCCTTTGCCCGAACATAAACCGTATTTGCTATGCAGGTCAAACCAACCACACAAGAGTGAACAAAAAATAAAAGATCACATGCGGAGGTGGTAACACGCACCAGTGTGGAACTCTGCGAGCGCTGCCTGATACTCGGCATCACGTTCTTCGAGAAGCGCCTCGAGCTCACGCTTGCGGCTACACTCCTGCGAATACTCGAGCCCAAATTTTGTCGCCTCTACCTGATCTTTGATTGCAACGCGTACAAGACCCTATATGTTTTCTCGCCATTAGCGGAAAGACAGAAGGCTGCATCCCGAATACAGACAGCGTACTGTTGCGTAATGTCTGCACCCTGGCGGGTCAAAGTGAGCAGATTCTCCTTAAGCCCCACGCGTTCCGAATCTGTTGACTTTACTCGTCGAAGTTCCTCAAGCCGGCTTTTTTGAATGCCTGTATGCACCCGCGTCTGCTCGTCAGAAAGGTGTGACGCATCGCCGTATATGGGTTGTTTCAGGCTCACGGAGCTTATTCTCAAGCGTGTCCATACTGTAACGGGTGCTTCTATCCCGCGCTTGCTATGTAGATTAGATAAGATGTAGAGATCGTGGTAAAACTTAGAGGTGAAAATATCCTAGTCGGAAAGCTGCCCAGAACGCGGAGATTAATGCACGCGTAAGGCTTGAAGCAGTCAGAGGACTCTGCCTTGCTTATGCAGCAAGAATAGACCTATATTGAACTTTGCTAAGAGCCTACAGCCCCAAGAGGACAAGATTAGTTGGGCCTAAGTAAATACAAAGATAAAGTGATAAAGCGCACCTACAGCCCCAAGAGGACAAGATGGGGTCTGCAGCGTGCTACAGGGTGTCTTTAAATATATCCTAGTACTACTCTATGAAATACCAAAGCCGATTGAGCATGCGATGTAAATCTAATTAGTTATCAGTGGCCCGCTCTCCTGAGTGCCCTGACACATCTTATTTACTAACGCGCGATCCTTTCCGCCGGTCTGGCATTATCTAAAATACATACTAGACTACTTTGGATCACTCTATAATCAAATCATCAAATTGTATTACTCAAACAAAGGCCGCGTGTATCTATAATGTCCATTGCTGCATAGGGCAGCGACTACTTTGCATCGCGTGGACTGGGTCAGATCGGTCCGAAATCCTTCTTATCTTATCTAAGTCTAAGAAGGTCGACTTGTATAACACACGCGCCCTCAGGATGGCTTTCAAGCGGTCCGGGATGCCAAAAATGCGCATCCAGGACAGTACCCCCCTTCTCAGGGCGTTGCGTCCTCGCAAGCCTCAGTGAAATAAAGTGGCGATTGCCATGGAGCGGATGTGAAGGCGAGCATGGCTATCTTCCGTGGCGCACCGGGGTGTCGAGCGTAAAAGTCTCTGACAGCCTCCTGAGCGAGCTTGAAGTTTCTGGCCAGCTCCCATGAGTCCTCCCCTTCGCCGTATCCTTTCCACCGCACAAGGAATTTGAGTGTTCGACCAAACAGTTTCACATCGCGAATATGGTCAACCTCATACTTTTCCTCGCCCTCGACCAGTACAGGGTCAGGCGGTGGCGGCATAAGTCCATTAACGTCATTGCCTTTGTAGGGACTAAGGCAATCCACATGGAATACATTGTGGATTCTCAGCGCTGCCGGGAGTTCCAATCAATAATCAAGATCGCCAATCTTCTCGATAATCTTAAAGGGACCCATCTGTTTTGGCCCTAATTTCTGAGAAGGTTGGTGTATCTTAATGTTCTTGGCTTGGAGCCATACCATATCGCCTGTGCTGAAGCGATAAGATTGGCGGTAACCCGGCCCGGCGATCATGCGTTCTTCATCAGGAAAATGACATTTGCTAGAACGACTAGAATGACTAGAATGGCTGGAATGGCTAGGGCGCCAGATTGTATTTACTATATGTGGGAATAGCAGCGCTTTTTGTTTTTTTTTGGATCAATTCTATTACGTGCTTGCAGGACGGTGCCCAATTGCGTGGCCACATCAGGGTACAATGTAGCAACTAATTACTACAAACAATGGGGAGTTGACACAAAGTCATGGTGGAAAACCCATAAGGAAAAATTAAAGTAGTGTTCTAAAGTAGAGAGGCCACAGGAAAAAAAAGAGGCCATTCAACAAAGCCAGAGAGAAAAAGGAACTTACTGGTCACCAAATTCCCCCCAAATCAGGCTGGCTCATGAGGGTGAAGGGAGGTAACAGGCTTGGGGAAGGCCCACATGTCCTGGAAGAACTCCAGCAGGAAGTCACCCGAGCTTGAGTGTACAGGGGGCATTCAAGGAGGACATGCACAAATGTCGCCAAGGAAGTGTCGTCGCAGGGGCAGGTGCGAGAGGAGACTGGGAGGGAGGGGTGAAAGCGCTCCTGGTATTCAGCAACAAAGGCATGGCCTGTGGCGAGGCACATGGCAGTGGAGCAGGTGCGACGTGTGAAAGGGACCTCACGCTTCTTAGTAGGTGCCATCCAAAGGGGATGATTAGACCCATCTGGGAATAGCAGCGCGCATGCAGCATGAATCGATACCAGAGATGCCGGGCCGGACTAACTATCATACTTCCAATGCGCATATTCTAATAAGACAGACTACTGCGCGCAACAGTCTGAATGGCCACAAATTTATTGAGAAAGGCCAGTAGCTACCGCATTGGTGGGACTGGACAGCCAGGCTCGATTAGATCATTCAAAGTGAGTCAGATAACCGATTCAGAGACAATTACACACTGCATTAACAATATGTTCCTTCAAATCTTGTCACAAGTAAATAGTATTATTTTTTCTCTCTTTGTTTAACACTCTTTTTTTGGTTTTAAAGGACTATTTTCTGTAAGCGTTCACTTCAGTTTTGACAACATTAACTTTACTTTATCTTATCTGCTGCGTAAATAAAAGATAATAATAATAATTATTATTATTATATAGTTCACCTTATCTGCACTCAACGCGCTCTTTGGTTTGGTTTGCCATTGAGTGTGAGTGTGGGAACTACATTTTCCACGCCGCACGCACAATTCTCACTCCACACTCCAATCAAAAAGCTGTCTTCCCTGCATCATCTTCACATTTATCTTTCTCCTTTTCCCTCTCACAATCTCCCTCTCCCTCTTCCTCCATCTCTCTCTTTTGCGGCCAAGTTACTCATGCTCACCATGTCACCCTTCCATGACAGGATCTTTTCTCTTTATTGAGGGCTAGATGCAGAAAGGTAAATATAAGCTCTTTTTTCCTTCTATCGCTGACAACTTTTTAACTTTGAACTTAGTCAAGTTGACCATGTGGGTGTCATGAAGAGAGGTGAGGCTCTACTATTTCATCTTTCCAGCAACATTGTCATACTTGTATGCAGTGTGTTTGGTGTTCTCTTGCCTGTGAGCAGTTGTTGACTTGTTGCACTTGGTACGCCCTTCCTATTTCATTCTTGAGTTGCTCTCTCTTACTCTCATTACCATTTTCCCAGGAAGATGGTGTTCTTGAGCCCACCCTGATGTTCTCTTTGGGCTATGGTGTGCTGTTCATTCTCTCTGTGCGTGCCCTTTTGTTGCTAGGCCCTTCTACTTTGGTCACTTATATCAGACCAGGAGCTGTCATCTTTTAAATGCTGTTTGGTGAAACACTTGCGATGGACACAACATTAGTAAGTCTTCTGTGTTCATCTGATCTGCTGGGAGCTAATATCTTTTTTTTTTCACTTTGGCATTTCCACGACTCTGTGTTTCCACAACTCCCAGGACCCCGGTTGTATATGTCTTCTTTAGTCTAATTTGTATTAGTATAAATATTATAATAGATTTATATTTTTAATGTGAAAATTGGAGTAAGAAAAAAATAAAAGTGAATCCAGAAAAGGTAAGAGAAGTAGCTCTAGATTTGAATAAAAGGTATGAGAAGTAGCTCTACATTTGAAAAGTGGCTCTAAGCATCCAGACAAGCCCGCTAGAGCTAACGGAGAATCCAGATTGCTGGATTGGCTGGAATGGCTAGCACTAGCCAATCCAGCAAAATGTCATTTTCCTGATGTTTGCTAAGTCGCAGCGCTGCCTCAGCATCTGTCCTGGCAAGACGGAGCTGTTGAAGTCGCTTGTCTAAACTGGGAATGCCTGTAGGGCGCCCAGCTGGAATCGTGAAGTCCGGCGTGTACCCGTAGAGTAGTTCAAAGGGTGTGTGGCCGGTCGCGGATGTCAATCTCGCGTTCAACACGAATTCCGCAGTGGGTAATAGTTCGATCCAATCATCCTGACACTTATCTACGAACATACGCAAATACTGTTCTATTTCTTGGTTTTTGCGTTCTGCCTGTCCGTTAGCTTGAGGATGATACGCTGTGGTCAAACTACTGTCTATTCCCAGGCGCTTTAAAGCGGCCTGCATTGTCCGTGCTGCAAACTGTGGTCCCCTGTCACTGACGATGGACTTAGGGATCCCATGCAGCGGGAAGATCTCGTTATAGTAGATCTGCCCTACGCCATCTGCCGTGATGCCGCTGGTCACAGGGAAGAAGTGGACTTGTTTCGTATAGTGGTCCACTATCGTTAATATCGTGTCTTTCCCTTGTGAAGAAGGAAGCCCAGTAATCAGATCAACTCCGATGATCTGCCAGGGTCCCTCCGGTACTTCGTGCGGCTGTATAGGCGCCGTAGGGTGCTGGTCGATCCTGTAGCGTTGACAGCGATCGCAGCCTTCTACGTACTTGGCGATGTATGTGGACATACGCAGCCACCAATAATAACGGCTGACAAGTTCTATAGTCCCATTTTTACCGGGATGTCCTGCAGTAACCGAATCATGACACTGTTTAATAATATCTTTTCTGAGATCCGGTACATTGGGTACATAAAGTTTTCCCTTGTAATAAACGAGACCGTCTTCCTCCTCCCAGTGAGAAACGCCATCAGTAAGAGCGCGCGGAGCGGATCTGGATAGGGATTTCAACCCCTCTATGACTTCCGCTTCGCGTGCGCCTGCTGCTCTGATGCGATCTGTGAGAGGAGAGCTCTCTGGCTTGTAATGGGTACGTGCGGCCCGGAGAAACTGTTCCGGCTTGAGGACTTGTACCTGACGGTTGTCCTCACTGTCATACACGCGATCCGTAGGGAATCGGCTAAGAGCATCAGCTTGCATTGCTGATCCCTTCTTGTATCTAATCACAAAGTTGAATCTACTGAGGTACAGGGCCCAGCGCGCTTGGCGTCGTGTTAAGTCGCGCATGCTAGCCCACCATTCCATGTTCTTGTGATCAGTTACAACCTCAAAGGTAGACAGTCCTTCAAGGAAGTGTCGCCAATCCTCCAGTGCTCGGATCAATGCGAGCATTTCCCGGTCGTAAATTTCATAATTACGTTCCGCGTCCGACATTGCTTCGGATCGGAATGCGACTGGGTGCCATAGCTCGTCGTCGTGTTTCTGCGACAGTATTCCACCGGTAGCGAATCCGGAAGCATCCGTCTCCAAGCACGTTGGCCTCTCGCTATCATAGACTGCTAATATTGGCTTCTCTATGAAGCGTGCCTTCAGCGCTGCGAACGCGTTCATCTCCGCATCGCCCCATTGCCATGGGATATTTTTCTTAGTCAGGTCATGTAAGGGACGTGCTATACTAGCAAAGTCCTTAATGAAGCGTCGATAGAAGTTAGCGAATCCCACGAAGGCGCGAACGTCCTTCAAATTCTGTGGGATCGGCCACTCTCTGACCGCTTGGACCTTGGCAGGGTCCATCCTGACCTCTCCGGGACGGATAATCATCCCGAGATACTCCATTTGATCTCTCTCAAATTCGCATTTCTCAGGCTTGAGGAAAAGGTCATACTCTTGGAGACGGCTAAGTACTCTACACACATCTTTCCGATGTTTCTCCAAGTTAGATGAAAATATCAGTATATCATCCATGTATACTGCGACCTCTCCTCTTGCAATCATGTCAGCGAAGACTGAGTTCATCAATGCCTGGAAGGTGGCAGGACTGTTGGTCAGGCCAAAGTACATAACGCGCGGTTCGTATAACCCGCGGTTAGTAGCAAAGGCTGCCTTGTATTCGTCCCCTTCCTTAATTCTGACGTTGTGATATCCCCATCTGACATCGAATTTGGTGAAGATCCTAGCATCTTTCAACCGGTTAATGATGTCCGCAGCAAGCGGTAGCGGATAACGGTTTTTAATTGTAATTTTGTTAAGAGGGCGGTAATCCTGTATAAGTCTTAATTTCCCGTCCTTCTTTTTCAGGAAGAACATGGGGACGGCCATCGGTGACTTAGATGGTACTATGTATCCCTTTCGTAAGTGTTCATCAATAAATTTGTCTAACTCCGCTTGCTCGTTCGGTGCCATGGGGTAGATCTTAGTCTTCCAGTGCGTCTTAGCTCCTGGTTCTAAATCTATTTCATGATCCCATGGTTGATGCTGAGGGAGTCTCTGTGATTCCTCCTCAGAGAAAACTTTCGCGAAGTCCCGGTACTGCGAGGGTACCATCTCCTCAAAAGATCTACTGCCCCTTTTTAGGTTCTCACGCTCGGCTATTTGCTGTGAATATGTATAGCCGGCTAGACACCAGACTTGATCGGACAGCGTCTCCAGGACTCCGGTTCGACACAGTGATCGGCGCTCCATACGGCTAGCCGATATGCGTTCGACAGATCCGATCTCCTCAGCGATCCCGCTCTCGGAGTCGATCATCAGTTCACCCTTGCTCCAGTCGATGCTTGGGTTGTTACGTCGCAGCCAAGGAAGCCCCAATATAATTTTCTCTGGTCCTAAGTCTGTGACCAGGAAACGGTGGCTCTCCTCTCGTTGGCCTATTATAATCGCTAGCGATACATAATGCGTGATATCCCCTGCTCGATTGTGCGTCCCGTCAATATTATGAATTTTTATGGGGTGATCGAGTGGGATTTGAAGCATCTTCTGGTGCTGAGCGAATTTCTCGTCCAGGAACAGTGCAGTAGCCCCTGAATCTACCATAGCTGCTGTCGTGTATAGGTGGTTTCTTCCTCGCAATGTAACGTAAATATGAAAATGCTGAGTATCGTGCTTCGTCTCAGGTAAAATACATGCAGTTATCTTATCTAAGTAATCAGCCTCATCAATGAAAACGTTTTGAATTTTCTGCGAGACCGAATCTGACGCGATTACACAACTATTTACACTATTTACAGAGGCCGTTTCACAGACAGTTGTATCAGTAACTTCTTGAACGCTCGTAAATACATTGGAATCAGAATCAGTAAACACACTATTTACACATGCTGCCTCAGTCGCAGCTGGAACTGAGACAGTTTCTAAAAAGACGCTTTCAACGCCTCCATTTCTTTCCGTAGTGATTCTACCTGCGCCTTCAAATCAGCTTTCTCCTTTTGAATGGCTGAGGTGTCTGACGGCGCCGAGACACTCGTACTTGAACTTGCCGCCGCTTCTGTGCTGGCAGCAACTTTTGCTTTTTTGGGTTTACCCGACCACTTATCATAACAAACGTTAGCTCGGTGTCCTGTCTTCCCACAATAATTGCAAATCTCGTGCTCGTGATTTCCCTGCTTATACTCGTGAGCGGTGGTCCCACAACCCTTGCATTTACCTTTGAGATCAGTCAGCATGTACTGGCGCAGCGTCTTAGTGCCAGCCCCTGACTGAGTCTTCGAAGCGTCGACCTCCATAGCATTGGGATCGCGCGTAGTCTGAGTTTGGGTTTGTGTGGTAATCACCCCTCTTTTCTCTGCATCGCGTTGTCTCTGTCGCACGTCGATTTTATTTGCGGCGGTGACGAGCTCTTCTAGCGTCGCAGGAGTAGTCGGCATCAGGGCCAAGATGTCCTTGATCTTATCTGTCAACCCATCATAGAATCGAGTCTTCAGATCGGTCGCAGACCAGCCAGTTTGAGCTGAGTGCTCATCAAAGCGAGCCTTGTACTCAGCAACCGAATTCTTGCCCTGTCTGAGTTTCTTCAACGCTTCTTGCGCAGCCTCCCCTATATCGTAAGGAATAAATCACTCTGTAAATGTCTTTTCAAAATTATCCCATCTTTGGTTAAAGGGGATCCTCCCGGCCTTCAATTCTTCCAAATGCGGCAGAGCCCAAGTCCGGGCGTCTCCGGATAGAAGATTAAGGACGGATAAGATCCAATCGGAATCTCTCCTAATCCACTTTTGGGTTTGCACATTGTAATCGTTTAGACTGTTCTTCTGTGAGTGAGCCCAATTGTGGTAAGCTGCCAGAAAATGGCACGCATCCGCTGAGGTCCCCTTGCCATCCCAAGACGCAGGGCGCGCTACTGTAGAATCCTTCCCAGTAGCAAGGGTGTGCTGAGGTGGAGATGCTGAAGCTTGTGCCTGGTGCTGCGTCAGCGTTTGCACATCTCGGGCCAAATCCCTAACAGTGACCGCCATGTCGTGGAGCGCTCGGTTAACGTCGTCGTGGGAGAGGACGGAGGCGGAAGTGGATGCGGTGGGTGCGGACATTTCTGGACTTTGAATTTGTGGAGTAGGGGCGGAAACACTAGAACTTTCTGGGACAGGAGTAGTCGATTCAGGAGTAGTCTGACTAGGAAGTGGCTCGTTTGCGGGTGCAAGTACAAGTCCACTGACTGTAGCTGTCCTGGGTCGTCGATCTAACTGTCTAGTTGTCTGTCTACCTCTACGTTGAGTCTCAGGAGAGTGAATAGAAATGGGAGAGGGAGAGCGTGAGGATGCTCAAGAAGCTGAAGCAATGCGCGATCGCGCGCGTGAGCGTGAAACCGAATACGGTCGGTAATGTGTGTGGGGGTGGACTTCTCTCCTAGAAGCCAGTCCGAAAAATCTGGGGACTAACAGCAAAGATACAAGTGCCGCGCAACGCTAAGCACAGGAGGAAAGGGTAGATCGATCAAGCTGGCCAATAGATCTCGGATTCAAAGATCCGGACCCGATGCAGCGGCGATGACGATCGTACCAAGAAAATGAAATGAGAAAAGTAGCGTTGCCCAAGGCTGTCTGGCTCAGTCTTCTCGACCTGTTGCCTGCCTCTTCACTCAGGGGACACGAGCCCAAGAGCTTCCTAAAATGGTTCAGTTCGGCCTCCTCCCTGTGCCTGTCACCGCTCTCGCGGGGCCCCCTTTGTCTGACCGGGTTTTACACTCCTTGGTAGAAGATCCCGCACCAGTGATCAGGATGCACGCGATCCCGCGATAACACCCCTTAATGACCAAGCAACCTCTGTCACTGCTACTCGGGCTTCAGAGATCACCACGCAGGCTATGAATTATTGGCTTGACACAGTAAGCACCTCACCGGCACCACCCCAGGGGGTCACTACTCTAAGACTGTCTGGCTGTTAGTGAGCGCGTCGGCCCTGTCGTGAGGGAGAACACGAAATTGAGGATCTTGTCCTAATGTAACGGGTGCTTCTATCCTGCGCTTGCTATGTAGATTAGATAAGATGTAGAGATCGTGGTAAAACTTAGAGGTGAAAATATCCTAGTCGGAAAGCTGCCCAGAACGCGGAGATTAATGCACGTGTAAGGCTTGAAGCAGTCAGAGGACTCTGCCTTGCTTATGCAGCAAGAATAGACCTATATTGAACTTTGCTAAGAGCCTACAGCCCCAAGAGGACAAGATTAGTTGGGCCTAAGTAAATACAAAGATAAAGTGATAAAGCGCACCTACAGCCCCAAGAGGACAAGATGGGGTCTGCAGCGTGCTACAGGGTGTCTTTAAATATATCCTAGTACTACTCTATGAAATACCAAAGCCGATTGAGCGTGCGATGTAAATCTAATTAGTTATCAGTGGCCCGCTCTCCTGAGTGCCCTGACACATCTTATTTACTAACGCGCGATCCTTTCTGCCAGTCTGGCATTATCTAAAATACATACTAGACTACTTTGGATCACTCTATAATCAAATCATCAAATTGTATTACTCAAACAAAGGCCGCGTGTATCTATAATGTCCATTGCTGCATAGGGCAGCGACTACTTTGCATCGCGTGGACCGGGTCAGATCGGTCCGAACTCCTTCTTATCTTATCTAAGTCTAAGAAGGTCGACTTGTATAACACACGCGCCCTCAGGATGGCTTTCAAGCGGTCCGGGATGCCAAAAATGCGCATCCAGGACAGGTAACAGCTGGAGTTGAGCGAGGGCTAACGGTATTCAAGGATAGTGGAAAGGGACGTGGTTTTATTGACGATCCTTGGGGCAAAAAGGCACGCGAATAGACCAGCACCACGGAAAGAGTCGACGACGATCGATGGGAACAGATAATTGAGAAAGCACAAACGTTTTTCTATGCTAGGAGAACTCAGTCGTGCTTTCATTTTCTTGTTATTTTTACTGATTGCCAATTCATCACGCGTGTAGAATGATGTCATAAATTTTCTATGGACACGCCTCGTAGATCTAACCCTAACCTATTTCGTTGTGTCTAAGGATCCGATCACCATTTTCCATCATGCGCTAAATCATGTGATATGACCCATGAGGCTGAGTTGAGTGAGTGAGAATGAGGCGAGGCTCACAATCGAACAACGATCATCGAGTCGTCGTCATGTCAAAGCGCCCTCTTTCTCCAAGCTCCCCCCCAGCAAAGCACGCCAGGCAAGAACACCAGGAATCGATCCCCTCTTCTTCAATGGATGTCGATCAATAAGAATCTTCATCTATTACTTCGTCCTATCGCCTCCCTGTGGAACGCCTCGACCTTTTTATGAAAATTTTGCGGCTTGTCATTGGACCAGATATATCAGACCAGGAGATTGAAAAGAGACTCATAGCAATCTATGCGGCCGTTAAGATTGCATACGATGGGTTTCGAACTGGTTTTGTCAGTGAGGATGTTTTTACAGAAAATGCTATTCGAGGAGAGCATTTATTCAACGTATTGAGAAGGGCAGTTAGGGAGGGTGCCACTGAGGATGACCACCAAGCTGTCGTAACTCATGGTCCGTATCTTTTCCTTATCAAATCAATCAATTCACGAATGTTTTTCCTTAGATGTCTTTTGGACTCCACGTCCGCCCATCGTTGAGGGTAAGGCCCATGAACTTGCCCCACCCCCTATAATCGTTTTCTAATCACATTGGGTTCCAGCAACCAAGTTTGATACGGGTTTTCAACAACTTGAAGAAAGTGGTAAGTCTATTATAAGTACTTCAACTTCAACTTTAAATCTGGCCACTCATTTAAATCATATACATGTAAGTTGTCATGAATTCGTGGAATGCAGGGTTTGTCTACAGGGAACCACTTGACGGCCTGAAAAGGCACATCCAACGCGAACTGAGATCCCCTGGTTCTGATCAGAAACTATATGCACGATATTGCTCTATTGTCCAGTCATCTGGAATGGGTAAATCGCGCCTGATCGATGAGTTGTCCCGTGAGGATTTCCTTATTCCAATCAATCTACGCCCTCATGACAGCAAAGGTCTGTCTCGTCTTCTTATTTATTGTCTTAGCTTGCGTAATCGATTTTATAGGATACCCCCCTCCGGACAATGAACTTCGTGACTTTCTCGCGGTGCCGAGGGGATCAGAAGATACAGCTTTATTGGCCTATAATCGGGCATCCCATTTCCTCCTCGCTTTGTTCAAAGTGACGCAGGACACCATTGTGAATGAGCTGGATCCCCGTAGCAACAATGCCCCTGACAGGAATTACCGGATCCGCGCGTTCAGGGATCTTATGTCAAGCGGTCAGAACCTGAAAAGCGTAGGTGGAGATAGGCAATCATTTTACAATAAGGTTGTTACCCGGGCTAGCAACGTACGTCTGTCATGGGTCATTCATACCCTTCATTTATTCTAAACGTTCTGAAGGAGATGAGGGCACAACCCGACGTGGGATTAATGCGATTAACTGAAGCATTTAAATGCTTTCGAGATGCAGTGAATCGTGAAGGTGTAGAGACGCACCGTTCTCCTCGTTCGACAAAGAAATCTCTGGACATCGAAATCTACATTTCATTCGATGAGGCTCATTCCCTCACAACCCCTTTTGGCGAGCACGACTGGCGCTCTCCTTTTACTGAACTGCGTCGAGCACTTCAAATGTTGGAGGGCAGTCCTATGTGGTCCTTTTTTCTTTCCACTACTGGGAAGATCACCCAATTCTCACAGCCACGTTCTGTGGACCCTTCCAACCGTGTCAGACAGGGGGAATTAATAATACCCCAACCTTACATTTACCTTGGGTTTGACCAGCTGATGGAAACTCGGAAGATCTCTAAACACAATACTCTTAAAGACGTCACTTCGTTGGAGTGCATTGCTCACATGGGAAGGCCATTGTAAGCCATATGATATCCTGTCTTGACCTTTTTCTTTTTTTTTTACATTTTCCAGGTGGGGTACACTTTACGACCACGGCAACGAAGAAAGTCACAAGAAATTAATCGGTTTTGCCATGGACAAACTACTATGCGGGTCCCCAGGCCCAGGCCCCCTTTCGGATGCGCGCATATATGCGGTTTTGTCCCAGCGTTTGGCACTGGATATTGGCACTTCTCAATTCATTTTACCATCTGTGACGCCTCTGAATCTTGCAGAAATTGTTCATGAGCAAATTAAAAATCATATGCGCGTCTGCATCTCTGTCGGAAAGGAATTTGAGTCTATGCGTGGAGTTGCTTCGTCCGAGCCGATCCTCTCAGAGGCTGCTTCTCGTATCATGAATGACGAGCTTGGGTTTAACCTACCTGTGGCGCTCGAAAAGGTCTTATCGGGGTTCTCCGTCAGTCAAGGGGCCCGTGGAGAGTTATTGGTCGCCGCCTGGTTCACTTGGGCACGCGACCAGGTGGTTAAAAGTAAAGGTGAACCTTGTGACGGGGCGCTCTGTCACTTTTTCACTGTCAAGGAACTGTTCGAAAACCTGTTTCCTGCATCTGTTTTCAAATTGATTGCGAAGGCCAAGCCATCTCTATGTCCGCAGAACGGCAACACGAATCAGCTATTCAAAGATGCATTCAAGAGGGCTAGGATGCATTTTAATCATTTCATCAAACCGTACGAACAAAAGGTCCTGGCGCGTAAATACCTAATCCGTTTCATGGCAAGGGGCGCGGCTGCTCTGGGCGCCAATTGTCAACCTGGCTTTGACGCAGTTTACCCATTTTTGTATGGGGACATCCACCTTGATGTGCAGAAACTGGGATTTATCATTGTCCAAGTGAAGAATAATGCAAGTATTAGTCCAAAGAAATTTAATGGAATCTTCAGGGATATGGATCCCTTCGAATATGAATTACTCGACGCATCAGACAAGAAAAACGGCATATTCCCGATTCCGATAATCCGTCTACTCTTCAGCCTTTCTTCTAAAGGTGACCCTAAGGTGGAACACATGAGGTATAAATCACCATCAGATGGTGCGACGTCCTTGGGCAATAAGGGACAAGCGCTCTTCACATCCTACGATTATGTGTGTTCAGGGGTCAGTGAAGACATTCTCAAACCAGTGGCGGGGGACACTTCTAATGCATGGAAAGCAATGGTGAATATGCGGGAGGAGTGGGATAAGTTTTTTAGGAGTTCGAATGAACCTGAGATACTTCGTTCCTCTCTTCCCGGTACTGGAGCGGACAAGACTCACAGTGAGTTTTGGTGGAAATAATGTAATGTGACCTGTAGTTTAGTGGAAGATTGGAGAAATATGATGTTGTAGATCACTGTCATCCCCAGACCAGGTAGAAACCTCTTAATTCTCGTTTGACCATGGCCGCCATTCAATACCTGTTTTTCTTTTCTTCAACCTTGAACTCAAATAGAACATGAATTGTGATTATTATGGTGAAAACAGGGTTGGCAACATTGAGTCATAGCCTCCCAAGTTGAGCGAGTCACCCTGGCATTCCGACTGTCTGACAACTTGCAGCGCGACCATAGCCAACAATAACAACGGTAACAAAAAACAGCAACAAACTACACCGAAAACTCATGAGGGTGCGGACGTATATACAAAAAATCCAGAGAGGGAAAGGGGGTGGAGGGGTTACTTTACCAGCACCAACCGCGCGATGTCCTCGCTTACTCACACACATGACTATCCTCGTACGCTCTTGTGCACGAACTGAAATGATATGATCTGAATCGCGCGTCTGAGTCACCAGCGAGTGGTGGTACGACGTCAACATCAACACGGATTGGCGCAGGGATTTGGGCATTGCTGGAGGCAGAGGGGGCGAGGAGGGAGAGGTATGCTGGTTGGCGATGATGTGACGTGTTAGGTGTGGGTAGAAAGATTGAGGTAAGTGGACATGTCTAAGGAGCGTCAACAATGGAATGTCTAGTACTTAAATGTGACACTAGGGTAATCAGTCCGGCGTGCAGACGAGATGCAATTTCGGGGACTTGAAACCAATTACCTGAATCAATTGCTCATCGATGCTGATTACACGTTGCATGTTCAATGTAGACTCTAGAGCGGGGTGGATCGGGTGGCGATGACTTTGAGATGACGATGACGATTGTGCCGCAGGTTGACGTCGTTTGAGGCACTACCAATTAAGCCCAAAAAACATTGGCCACGGCTGTTCCTCAGTTCAGTTCAGTTCAGTTCAGTCTCCTTAACCAAGAACGTGGTTTATCCTCACCCAACCGTCCCGAGTAGAATAAGCAGTGCTGCAGACACGATGAGGCCACCGCCCTACCCCTCGGGCTTTATATACGACTAGCTTCCACCTCCCACATCCCACCTTCCTCCCCACCTTTCATCTTCAGCCAACTCCTACCCTCCAAGGTCATTCTCTTTCTCTCTTTTACCTTTGTTCTTTGGGTTCTCGACTGCTGTAGCAAACCTTCAATGTTTCCATTCCGTAAGGTCCGTTGAATCGTAACAGGTTTTAACAAAGCGATCTACGACGGCTGATCTCAAAAAAAAAACAAATATTGATTGATTTTTAGCGTGATAAGAAGAACGGCGGGCGCTATCAGGGCAGCAGCGATGAATCATATTCTTCTTCTCAACAACAACAACAACAACAACAACCTGAATCCACTTGGGGTGTTCAAGGCAATTCGGCGCCTATTGGTTGGTCACCGTCGAATCCTTCGGTCGAGAGGCACGGTAGCTATCCTCCACATAGTGGGTTTCCCCCACAAGCACAAGTACAAGCGAGTGGCTTCACTACTACCACCCTCGGGGTTGAACCCGCTCACCCAGGTGGTTTTATACAACCGAGTGGTAGCCCCACTTCGCCGGGGAGTGGCGTCTTTCGAATGGGCAGCACTTTGACACACCATCCTGGTGGTTTCGCCCCGCAGCTCGCCGCACTACCTAACGTCCAAAGTGACGAGTACGCCCACTGCCCCACAATTCCCCCCCCCAACTGTCATCTTTTTAATCTACCAGGTGTTTTGCTTGGTTTGTCGCCGTAGATCAAGACGGCAATGGACAGGTTTCTCCTGAAGAATTGCGTGAGAGTCTTTCCCTTTGTCTTTTAGAACCCGACACAAGTCCCCCAAGCTCAATTTGTAGCCATGTAGGCAGCGCACTCTTGAATGATGGCGGTACGAATCATATCTATGAGGCCGGGTCAATGTCTCACATGCCCCCCCCCTCCTCTTCCCACCTTCCCAGGATTTAGGTTTTCCACCAGAACTGTGAAATATATCATGAGCATCTTTGTATGCTTCATTATCCCCCCCATTGAATATAAAACAGTGTACAAATTGCCTTGAACAGGATCTCGATGAAAGTGGCGGGATTGGATTTCAGGAGGTAAGTTAAGCAAGTGCTCGTTACTCAAGAGGCGCTTGGATCTTATGTGTGCTATGCATAGTTCGAGCCTTTATGGAACTACATGAATGTAGGGATTGTCAACCAACTGTTCTCCCTTTCTTGTCTGACTGAACATTATCCGATACCGATAGCAATGGAGGCAAATGTTTGACTCATTTGATATCGATCGCGACAATAGGATCGACGGAACCGAGTTAGGCCAAGCGCTAGCTTATTACGAGTACGTCTCAACTCACTGTCATGTTTGATATTTCCTTTCGTTCGCTTACACCGAATATCCTTCTCAGCCTTCACGTGGGCCCATCTGTTCTGGACATATTGGTGAAGAAGTATGGTATGCCCAGTCTCCCTTGCGTTTTTTTTGGCCATAGTGAAGAGAACTCGTATCTTTCAAATAACAGGGACCATAGCTCCGCAGAACCAACAACGGCATCTTGGCTATTCTCCTGCTCCTGTTCTTGCTCCTCGTTTGCAGGTCGATCTAGATCATTTCGTCTGTGCATGTGTGGTCGTACAACAGATGTGTGGCTTGTATGACAGGTTTAACCAGGGTGGTGGTGGTGGGGCTGTAGTACCACAGCAAATGAGTCGAGACGAGTTCCTCATAGCCGTGATATCGCTCCCTTGAAACTTTATTTTTTTGAAAAACCTTCGAGGGTTTTGTGGTAGAGAAAGGCTAATACAATACTATGTATTCATCGCTCCTCAGACCTCAGACGGGCTGGTAGAGACCGGGGAACTGGACAGTGGACAGCAATTCTAACGATCATGATAAGATAATCCGAAGTGCATCAGATCAGATAACTGATTCAGATGTCATACCTTGTCACATGATAGCTAATGCTTAGTAATAGCTTATCTGCTGCCATGCTCAGGTGCACTCCATTGTTGACACTCCTTAGACATGTCCAGCGCCTCGATTTCAGCCTTCTTCCCTTTCTGAGCGGATTGAACAGCCATGGGCTTCGGTGGTGCTTCCGCGATTGGTACTTTGGTGATTGTGGAAGTTGCCGTGGTGATGGTGATACGAGGCTTAGGTGCCCCTTCTTAGCAGTGGAAACATAACCCTTTGCGGCGGCATCGTTCCTTCTCCTCCTCGGACTTTGTCCCCTGGGTCGCCAGAAAGGCTGCTCGTCGCGTTCGTCCTCCATAAATTCCTTGAATGATGATGTACGCTGTATTTTCGTGTTGGGCTGCCTGGACCCATTGTTCTAACGTTGAAGGTCGATGACGCGTAATACATTTGGCGGCTAATTGTCCTTGTAAGCCTCGAGCGAGAAGTCGGAGCGTACTAGTGTCGTCGGGGTGTAACGCGGCTTTTCATACAAGTGTGGTGAAGTCAGAGATGTACTCGTCGAGGCGTCCGTCACGTATCTTTAGTCTGCACAAATCGTCGTAGGCTCGCTCTTGTGTGGCAAAATCGAAGAAAGGCCTTCTTGAACCGTTCTTATATATATTTCCAAGCATTTTGTCCATAGGGGAGATGCTCCGCCCCATTTTCTACCTCTTCCAGGGACTCAATGATCGTCATTTGGAAGGATGAAACTTGAGGTCCCTCCATCTGTTGTAAGAAGTAATGGGCCTTATTGGGTCGTTAGCTATAGAGGCTTGTTTGTTAATGTTCACCAACAGTTTTGAAGACTAGGAGGAAGTGCGACGAGAGAGATTGATCTCCTTTGAACCGTGTGGGTAGCGTTCCCTCGAGTCGTTCGTATTTGTCGGAGGGGTTACCAGAGCATTTGTCGCTGTTGGGATATTTGCGTGACTCCATTTAGCGAGGAGCTTAGTAGCGCGGGGAGATCGATCCCTGGGATGGTGTTCTGAGGGAGTCCTAGTTCTGCTCTGGCAACTCGGATAGGCAATTTCGAACCAGATGCCGTATTCTTCTTCAATGGGGATTCTATCTTTGCCGTCGGTGGCGTAGTAGCCATTCCATGGGGCGTTGTCGGTAATTTGGTATAGCCAAGTTACTCCGGGTCGTTTGTCTGTGGGTATGTCGTTGTCTGCCCTTGGGTTCAGTGTAAAAAGGAAAACAAAGTGGATTTTGCGAGTATCGACGACAACAATTGGTTTTAAAACTAGAGTCTAAGAGCTCTGCGACGCTACCTTAAATACAGGCTTCGACCAATACTAATGACGTCTTCCTCTCTGGAAATCTCTCGAACTTCATCGAAGATGATGTCGTGTTGAGACTTGCGCGTTGAGGTCACTATCATTGGAACTAGATGAAAGAAAAGAGTGTCCAGATCACATGACTGATTGTCGTTGAAGAATCCAGCCCTCCAAATTCTCACCGAAATAGCATGTTCCTTCTGCCTGCGTTGTTATACTTCTGAAGAACCCGCTTGTCTCTACCTTTCACGTGTCCGCTTTCTCAACTCGACGTTCTCAGGATGCCAAGAGAAGAAAAAGTGGCATGACTTATGTAAGGATAGCTCGGGCGTTGAGGATGAAACCTTCAGCTATCACTATTCCTGGTTGAACTCACTTCTCCTCTCTTTCGTTACAAGCCCTGAATTAGAGTATTTCTGATTTAGTTTCAAACATTTGATGTATATATTCCTTATCAGTACATCTGGATTGTGAGCATTCTGGGCCGCCTGCCTGTCCATTCCTTAAAAACCAGTTTCATTAACTCACCTTCACCTTTATCTCACTTATTTCCTTTCATCCAAATCAGTCCTCTTCCGCTTCATAACTATGTCTCTCTACAAGTATATAAGGTACATACAATGTTTGTAGTAGACCAGCCAATGGAATTTCTCTCTCTAGCTTTTATCTTTGTGTGTTAAAGAACTTCTTGACAACATCAAGTGCAAGGTAAAATAGAACCAGCAAGCAACGGATTCACAAAGTTCAACCACGATACACCCTCATTCGAAGTTTTAGTTATCTTGGGGCTCCCTCTTCTCTCTTCCATCTCCCTTGCCTCTCCTTTCAGGAACACTTGCGTCACACTCACCGCGGATCGGATTGGTACAATACCTGGACACCAAAGAAGGAGGGCGACGCGAAAACGCCTAGTTGGGGATCTCTTGAAATCACACACGTATTGGGCGTTTTAAAAGTAAACCATCAGAAGGGGGTACCTGATCGATCACTCAGCTCGCTCTCTCTTCCTAAGCCCCCAGTCCCCAGCCCAACCCAAAAGTTTGAATCTCGATCACGGGAATGACATCATCCTTGGCACGCACCTTGTCGTTCCTTTAATCTAATCGCCTTCTTAGGCTTTTCGGACGTGCTCCTAGTTTGACCGAGTTTGTCCCGTCCAGATCTGGCATCTCTGCCACGTCGTGTGGCTTGACTGGTCCCATCAGTATAGATATAGTTCGAACGCCAGCGAAAAGCACATTAGTGGATGGGTATATCGCTATATTTACTGTACTGATAGATAGTACAAATCCAACCATTCCGTCTTACTTCCTGTCCACGTGATTCCATGTGTACCTCGGCAACTGCCTAGCGACACAAAGCCCAACACATACGAACCCAACGAGCACAACGTACACGAAGTTGCCGCCCATCACGTTGTTAGCCAGTGAGAATGCGAACAACGACGCCGCTACCGCTGGCCCGACCGTGCGTTGCACCGCGACCACCGTCTGCGCGAGTCCATTCGTCGCACCGAGAGAGCGCTTGTTCGGCGCCGCTGCGGCAAGGAACATGAATATCGAATCTTTATATTTCCGTCAGTTTCTTCGATGTACACACGCATGCACCCAAACCAGTGACGTACTGAATCCCATGTCAGTGACGCATATGAACGAGAGCTGCAACACGACGAGCAACCAGACAGTCAAGTTGCCGCCACCGTCGCCGTGGGTGGCGTAGCGCGCCGCCATGTTTTCAAATGGGAACATCGTGTAGATGATCACGAAACTGGCGATGCTGATCAGGACAACACGTCCAGGGCCTAAACGCCCGACCACCCGCGGGAAAAATATAAACTGGAGCACTCCGTTCAAGCAACCATACCCAGACAGCCATAGACCGATGGTTTTCGGACTTAAATTGAGCCCACCCAAGTCTACGGGCGTCGCCCAGACAAGTGGAATAAGGGCCATCGCTGCCATGTCGAGCAATGCGAGCATCGCATAGTTCGAAACTGACACTATGACTGGTATTGTGAGCAGCGCACGCAGCGGCAGTGGCTTCCCTGTCTCCTTCGGTGACGTTTCACTCGTCCTTTCCCGTGGTGTCTTTAAGTGGTCCTTCGAAGATTGGTACTTTGCTGAGGATTGCAATCTAAAGTCTTTTTTTTAAAAGAAACATCAGCCCACTGCCGGGTGGAAAACCCAAGACTCCAACCTCTTCTAAATACATAGCCGAAATGAGGAAGGATATGAAGGCATATACGGAAGCAACTAGGCAGGGCAGGAAGTACGGGTATTTGGCCCAGAACGGGTGTGAGAAGTGGTCTGGCCATCGATCTTGTGGCCGTGACAAAACACCACCTATGAACGGGCTGAATTTCCCGTGATATCATCAACGCGCGATGAAAGCGGTAGCAGGGAGAGAAACCCCAAACCCTATGATATAGCCAAACGCCCGGCTCATCGGCATCAATGAGAAACCACGGGCAACATTGGTTTCGTCTGTGAGTTCCGCTATCATACTCTTGATGACTCCAAGGTTTCCATTCAGCAGTCCATTCAAACAGCGACTGTGAACACCATTTCAGCGAAAAATGATCCGCTTCAGGTATACGCCCGAGAGAAGCACCTGAGGACAAGCGCCCATAAAGAACGGGAAAGGCCGAACATGATAGTCGACACGACCGTGCCCAAGAGACCGACTAAGAGAACAGGCTTACGCCCGATGTGGTCAGAAAGGCGGCTCCATTGAAGGACAGTAATCGCTTCTGCTGCATAGTGCAAAGATACCTTGAATAAACATCCCCAAATCAGGAAGACCACCGGCAATGATGAATGGGAGAGATAGGACGGACCAACATCCCCGTGTAGTATCCCACCTTTCGCTTGTCACCACCAATGATAGAGAGTTCGCTGACGAGCTGAACAAATAGAATGTGTGTTCCGAGTCGTTAGAACCAATGGGTCGAGATGGTGGACAACGTACCTGGTTGATGTAGGGGCTAATTGAATGTGATGTGATTGGCTCTGCGAGTCGCAAGAGGAGAAGAAGAAAGAGCTGCATCTTGGGTAACGGTGTTGGCTTTCGCGATGCATTGTTACTCTGGAGAAGAGGTGCCTCCTCATCAGGGATGGTTTGAGGAGTAGACATGACGGGTGCGGGGAGTTTGACCTTGGGTCAAAAAGCTGAAAGAACCCATTTATAGCTTGTAGGTGCTCCAGGGATGGATCAGAGCTATTTTTGCTTTTGAGGTCAGATGTTCAAGAAGAATGTGAGTTCTTCAGTGGTCGTCGGTGTCATGTTAGCTATGACCACTTATGTAATCGGTCGTATTTGGCTATTGGGGTTTCAGTGCCAGGCCAGCCAGCATCCAGGAACCATCGATGTCATCACCTCCACGACTTGCTCTTGACTGCACCATGATCCGAAATCACACGACTCATAGTCAGGAAACAACGAGATGGGGTGTATTGGAATGAAACGAACGGTATGGTGCACAATTGCAGGAACGTGTAAGTTCGAAGCGGAGAGAGAGAGATAAGGGAAGAGAAGGATTCGATGTCAATGATAACACCGAGACAGATGAGTAACTTTGCAAGTCTGGTAGGCTATTTGCTACATTTGAAGGCTTTGAGCAGAACTGGCCTGCGTGGAGTGTCGGTAATGTCGATGATACCGAATGCATTGATACGTCAGATATGCTGGATACGTTTAAATCTTTTCAAACTTGGTAGATCGTTCGCTACCTTCAAAGGCTGTGACACGCAACGAGACGAAGAGGTGAGAGGTGAGAAAAAGTTAATTCCATGCGTTGGCAGCGACTTCGCCGCACTGTATGACATTTCCTTATTCCTACATGCTTCCCCATTGCTTCCCTTACCTTCGACGACCTTCAATACTGGAACATATGTACAATATAACCTGCCCCCAGTCAGTGGGCCGGGCAGCCATCAGAAAAATTACAAATGCCCAGAAGGCCGCACTGGAGGGAACCTGTTGTTGAGACGGACCCAAAGCCACCGGATCAACCCGAGTGGCACTACCGCCATGTACGCTTGTGGCATGCTTTGACTGATTGATAAAGGACAATCCATAAACACTCTTTATTCTCTCTTGTGACTGTAGGACAATGGACTTAGATAGTATTATTCTACAAACTATGATTACACACTCCTTTTGGTATTTAAGCACATCTCTTCGTGTAGTTGTCACTTCAGTTTTAACCAACTAAACTGAAGTGAGTATTACTTATCTTATCTCTTACCTTAGTTAATGCATTACACCACACAGCTATCACTACTAAACTAGGTAAACATAATATTATCAGTTTTAACCAACTAAACTGAACTATCACTACTAGTGATTGGCAGGGGTAACCCTGGGGTATCCTCATTGGTACCTGTACCTGTACCCGTACCCGTTAGTGTTGTGCACGGCTCGGCTTGAAGCCGTAAGCCGGCCGTTTCTGAGCCGGAAAAAGCCGGGCCGACATAGGCTGTGAAAATGGCTTCCAGCGGCCCATGGCTCAGGCTTCAGGTTTGGAAAGCCTGAAGCTGCGGCTTAGGCCGCAGCTTTTGGTGGCTGAGTCACGCTTTCTATCCGGATTTTTGCGGACTGTTGAACCAGAATACCGGTACAGAAGTAGTCTGACATAATTGTGATCGCATTTAGATAAAACAATTGATGAGATAAAAACATGTCTCACATTAATTAAGATACTGAGTATATACATCTCAGATCGATCATGTGATGAAATCACTTTCATTAACAAGCAAGATAACGCGCGCATTCGTTTACTTTAATTTGGTAGCTGATATAGTACATCTAAATTGTATATAAAGCCACCAAATCTGCTATAGATAAAGCAGTTGCTATTGTGTTATTGCAAGCATCTAAGTCAACAAGGTGAGATAGATTGTAGTATTGTAGTATCTAAAATATATTCCCGTGCCATCATGACGCCTAGTGATTGTCAAGGGTTTTCATACCCGCGCGGGTAAGCGCCACGGGTTTTGCCGGGTACGGGTACGGGTATACAGCTCCCAACCCATGGAAACCCGTACCCGCGCAGCGGGTTTGGCAGGTATAGGCGCCAATCATGCATTGACAAGATCAGTAGAAATTCTAAGATAAAACACATCTGCAGCCACAAAAATAAAAGATCTCGTCTGATGTATGCTATAGGGTATTTTTAAATATGTTCTAGTATTATCATATGAAATATCAAAGCAGATCAACGGTGCGATGTAAAATAAAAGTGTTATCAGTGATCCACTTCTTGAAAATCATGATGCACCTGTTTTATCAACGCGCGACCAATTCTGCCGGTCTGGCACTATCTAAAATACTCTCTAGACTACTTTAGACTATAATATAATCTAATTATCAAATTAGTTTACTGAAAAAAGGCCCGCGTGTATCTACAAGCTGCATGGGGCAGCGACTACATTGCATCACATGGTGGTCTGACCTCCTTCCTATTAAGGAAGGTTGACTTAAACGCACAAGGACAGTCGCGCTTGTATGAAATGAAAGCAGAATAATAAAATAATAATGTAAATAAAGGATCCTTTTAATCTTCTGAACATAAACCAACAATATTTGAGGGATCTTGAGTAGCCATAAATGAATGCGTTGTGTCCAAGTGCTTATCTCCTTGACCGGGATGGCCCGGGCCACTTATCCGAAATGCACAGAAACGCAAAGAACAGTCACGCTCGTATAGAATTGAAACCAGAATAATAAAATAAAAATAGAATAATAAATTATCTTAATCTTATGAACATAAAATAGGAATTTTGAGGGATCTTGAGTAGCCATAAATGAACACGTTGTGTCCAAGTGCGTATCTCCTTGACCGGGATGTCCTGGGCCAGATGTCTGAAATGCGCGATGCAAGTAAAGAACTTGCATGTGTTTCATTTTATGGGTAACCCAGGTATCAAAACAATTACCCAGGGGTTACCCCTGCAAATTGCTATGTGTTCATCAAATTATTTTGCATTCTGTGTGGTTATCTGACAGGCTATTCATCAATGTTCTATAACATCCTATCTAATCATCTCTGTATACTGTATTTTAGTTGTGCTTGTATAAAATTGAAAGCAGAATAATAAAATAAAAATGGAATAATGAATTATCTTAATCTTCTGAACATAGAATAAGAGTCATTGAGGGATCTTAAGCAGCCACAAATAAACGCGTTGTGTATCTTCTTGGTCCGGGAAGTCCCAGGCCGGGTATCTGAAATGCGCAATGCAAGTAAAGAACTTGCACGCATTTTCACGGGTGACCCGCGGGTAACCCGCAGGTTACCCGTACCCGTCACTACGGGTATGGGTACGGGTACCAACGAGGATACCCCAGGGTTACCCCTGCCAATCACTAATGACGCCTGTTTCCTTCCGATGGCTCAGGCATTGGACGTGAATCCTCTGGTCATCGCCACTTTTGGCGGGACCCATTTGCTCTCACTCTTCCATTACTATACTGTCAATTAAATTTCTAACGTTTGCCTGACTTTAGTTTCGGACAGACTCTGACACCGGTACAAGTGCGATTAATCCATGGTACGAGCAATTTTACTTAGCATATTAACGGTCGGTATTCGGATTGTATGCATTCCGGGCCGCTTACCTATTCATTTCCTTATACCTGGCTACCCTGTTTCTCCCTTTATTCCCTTTTGTTTATTCCACTTTTGTTTCGCCTCACATGGCTTCACCTCTGTTATATTATAAACACTCCTTCAGCTAGGTCTCTCCACAAGTATATAAGGGTGCATACAATGAGAGCCAGTGATCCAACAACCTAGCAATCATCTTTATCATCATGTCAACAGAAAGAGCACCACGAGATAGACGCCCTCCTATTCCCTCCAGCCGTCTAACTGCTGATTCTAATGCTGCACAACCTGCACTAGCTTCTCATTGTGTGAGCATTGCACATGCCCAGGCGAAACGTGCAGCAGAGGCCACACGGATCACTCTTCTAAGTGCTCAGGCTGGCAATGTTACTGTTGATCACCCTCCTGAACAGCAAGATGAAGATCAATCAGAAGCACTATCACTGCTGTTAAACAGGCATGAGGCGCAGCATACTGACTGTGTGTGTTAGCGGGTTAAGCTAGACAAGGTAAAGTTACTTCAGAGGTTAGAAGAACTCTATTAACTATACTACTGACCTAGACAAGGTAAAGTTCTATATAAGAACGTTAGTCTAATAGTAAGGTAGATAGTAAAGAGGAACTTACACTTCAGAGGTTAGAAGAACTCTGAAGTGGAAGAGACGAAACAGACACCCTTATATACTATCCAAGGGATGGTCTGTGCACTGGGAATAAGTCCACAAGTGCCGGACAAAGTCCAAACAATAAACATGAGGGAGTAAAGCTATTGGCTACTACAGAAATCACATGTTATCTGGTGCATCAGTCAGCTACTGCGGAATGTGAGAAAGAAAGTAATAAAGATATTGTAAATAGTCCGAAACTCCGGTATCTAATCTAATCTACAAAGTAGCTAATCTAATCACCTGATGCCTGAAGCATCACCGAACATCTTCTGTGTTCAACAACTGCCACTGATAACCCCTACAACCACATCCAAAGCTAGCACCATCCTGCCTACTGATCCAGATAGTGACGATTCAGATCAGGATTCAGATCATGCACCTACAGCAGCAAAGAAAATCAAGCAGAAACAAAAGCGCATATGAAAGCCATCGGGTATGTGATTAATTCATCAGATAAGCTATAGTAGTAATAATACCTATCGCAGATACAAGTAACGTTCCTCAAACAGATGGGAATGGAATGTACAAAGATGTCAATGTCATGGACATCGATTCTGATACACCAAGTGACAAGAATAAGAAGAGCCTGACAGCAGATCTCAATCAGTTTTTTGAGCCTGTGGTGCACATGAAAGGTGATAAACATGGTCGGCGTCGGTGCAAGTTGTGTGCGTGAGTGACCAATGTCATATATATATCTGTTTATCTGAGATTTGAGATTCTCACAGATCTGGAGATGGCTGCAACAAAACGGATCAACTTCTTGTTAACCAACATACAACTCTTCGATGTCACATGGCTGCAAAGCACAAGGTGCGAGGTACTGTTTTTCTCATAATTTGTTGTTGATTGAATCCCTCCATCACCAGGGTACATATCAACAGTGGTGCAAGTCTATGGGTTTCCTATCAATGCTCCCTGAGGATGCAAATGCAAGACACAAAGAGGTTCTTGAGAAAGAAATGGAACAAACTCAAGTGGACGAACACTTCCATCCTGTGGATCCTGACAGCAAGCCACTTCCCTACACAGATGATGTATTCAAGGAAGCTGCGATACAGTGGCTGATTGAAACCGATCAGGTACATCTTGTTATTTATTCCAATGTCAGTTCTCATTGTCACTGACAGTCTATTTCTGCTTTTGAACATCCCTCCTTCCAACATATGATACATCTTGCCTCTCGAGCAACCCGCGGCATCAAGATCCCCAACAGAAAGCAAACGCGTGATGAAATAATTACCCTCTTCAAGATGCAAATGACTAAGCTGAAAGATCGTCTCAACGTTTGTACCTTTTCATTTGCAGCTTCATGTTCTAATCCACTTTCCCAGAGCCAATACATTTCTGGACAAATCAGTCTAACTTGTGATGCATGGCAAGCCTCGAATATAGATGGGTATTTTGCTGTGACTGGTCATTGGATTGAGGAGCATTCACCAGGTAAATGGACGTTGGAACATGCTCTTCTCGGATTTACACAGATGAATACGGCACACAATGGCCAACGATTAGGCCAAGCTCTTTACAAGATCTGCAGCCGCCTTGGAATTGTTCGCAAGGTGAGTAATTCCGATCAAATTTCATTTATTTACTTACCATCTGTAGATTGGTCATATAACCTGTGACAATGCATCGAACAACGGCACAATGATTGCTGAATTTGCTCGTTGTTATGAAAGTAAAACAGGGCAGACATTTGATGTCAAAAAGCGACATATTTGGTGAGTTGATATTTCCGTAGTTGTTCGCAGTACCTTATCAACATTCTTTTAACTCTGCAGGTGCCTTGCTCATATCATCAACCTTGCTACCCAAGCTCTCATCTCGACATGAAGTAAAGCCAAGTATTACAACCCTCACAACATCGATGAACACACACCAGATGTCAGTGCTTGGGAACGAGATGAATTAGGGCTCATACGTGCAATTTCTGTCAAGGTCAGTATAATTTTGTGTGCTAGCCATATGTACTGATCTACCTTCCAGGAGCGTTCCTCCTCACAACGTAAAGAACTTTTCAAGTCCATCCAGATTCGGAAAGGGGTGAAGCAGCCCATGCAGCTGTTACTCGACATGAAGGTGTGATGGGGATCCACATATGTGATGTTAAATCGTGCCAAATCAAAGCGGAAGGCAAGTACAATATTTTTACAGCACGTTGACTGCTGCTTATCTTCAGATAGTTTGTCGATGAATTTGTCTATGAACTTGGTGTTTGCACAGATGGTAATCTTGAAGCACGAAAAAAAACTGATGCTCTCATGCTCTCCAAGGATGAGTGGCACCGCATTAGTGTATTCTGTGGCCTCCTCAGCGTGCGTTCCTCCTGTGCTTCTGTGATGTGTAATTATTGACCTGTGTGCAGCATGCCGACAAAGCACAGCAAGCATTCTCATCTGCTCGTATTCCCACTCTCTCCAATGCTGTTCCTGCAATCGAAACGCTGCATGCTGCATGGTCTAGCCGAGCTGATAAACTCAAATACAATTCATTTAAGTCTGCACTTGATGCTGCCACCATGAAGCTCAATGAATACTACCAAAAGACTGCAGATTCTGATGCTCATATCCTAGCCTTGCGTACGTTCAAAGTCTCTGTGTCTTTTTGTCATCCCTGATGGCCACTAGTGCTACATCCTGAGAAAAAGATGGCTCACTTCGAAAAACACTGGAATGCAGAGCTCCAACAGGAAGTCTTAACATTGGCACGGAATGTGGTATGTTACTTCAGAATTTACTATTCTTGCTCACATCAGCAAAGTTCAAGGAGCGTTATGAACAACTTCAAGCTGCCAATGCCCTGTCTTCCAAATCTTCCACTACCCATGTTGCCAAGCAACAGAAAACTCACAGCCTTCTGCGTGACACTGATTCGGATGAATCAGATGATGTTGCTGTTCATGCGTTATCACCACCATGGATGATTGATTTCAAATGCTATATTGATACTAATGATATAATCCCACCTGGTATGACAGTTGTGGAGTGGTGGGGTGTGCGTATTCGCTGTCATGATGGTCTCATAGTTACTGAGACACTGCTTTTCATTTAGCTCAATGCACCTTGTTATCCGATCGCGGCTTCCCTTGCCCATGACTATCTTGCCATCATGGCATCTTCAGTATCAAGCAAGCGTGCATTCTCTTCTGCTGGCATTACCCTAAGCAAGCAACGCAATCGGCTCAAGGGAGACATTGTTGAAGCTTTACAATGTTTAAAATGTCTGTTCCATAATGACCTGATCTTCCGAGACGTTGTAGTGGCAACAGAGGAGGAGGAGAACCTTGAAGAAATGGACTTAGAGTTGGCTGGAGGTGCTGACGATGTAGCGGAAGGTTTTACATGGGATCAATTATTTGCTGATGATGAGGATATGTACAAAGATGATAAGATTATAGGTGCAAAAGGAGGCAAGCGGGAACGTGCAAGAGGGTTTTAGAAGTGGAGGGAATTCCGAAGCAAACAGACATGGCACAGCCTTTTATTTTAGATACTTTGTTAACTTAGAGACACAATAGCAACTGCTTTATCTATAGCAGATTTGGTGACTTTATATACAATTTAGATGTACTATATCAGCTACCAAATTAAAGTAAACGAATGCGTGCGTTATCTTGCTTGTTAATGAAAGTGATTTCATCACATGATCGATCTGAGATGTATATACTCAGTATCTTAATTAATGTGAGAACACGTTTTTATCTCATCAATTGTTTTATCTAAACGCAATCACAATTATGTCAGACTATCTCTGTACCAATATTCTGGTTCAACAAATTCAATGCTGTCCTGGATGTGCATTTTTTATGCAGCAAAGGACATTATAGATACACGCGGCCATTGTTTGAGTAATATTAATTGATAATCTGATTATAGAGTAGTCTAAAGTAGTCTAATATGTATTTTAGATAATGCCAGACTGGCAGAAACGATCGCGCGTTAGTAAATAAGATGTGTCAGGGTACTTAGAAGAGTAAGCCACTGATAAATAATTAGATTTACATTGCACGCTCGATCAGCTTTGGTATTTTGTAGAATAGTACTAGAACCTATTTAAAGATGCCCTGTAGCACGCTGCAGATCCCATCTCGTCTTCTTGGGGGTGTAGGCTCTTAGCAATTGTTCAATATAGGTCTATTCTTGCTGGATTTTCACTCTTAGTTTCACCACGATCTCAACATCTTATCTTATCTACATAGCAAGCGCGGATAGAAACACCCGTTACAAATGCTGTTATTGATACAAGCTAAAATAAGACAACTTATGTTACAGGAATTAAATGGGAGACATAATATGGCAGAAGGCCAAAGCAGTGGCTAGGGGTTGATATAATGTAAACTACAAGTCCTTCAAAAAATGCAGCTAAAACTTGATTTGACGCTGTAAAGCCGCGGCTTGGGCCTGAGCCAGGCCTAAGCCGGCCGGAAGCCATCGCTACGGCCCAGGCTTGAGTTTTGAAAAGCCTAAGCCACCAAAAGCTGGGCCTAAGCCGCGGCTTCAGGCCAAGCCGGGGCCGTCACAACACTAGTACCCATCACTACGGGTACGGGTAACCCGCGGGTTACCCGCGGGTCACCTGTGAAAACACGTGCAAGTTCTTTACTTGCATCGCACATTTCAGATACCCGGCCCGGGACTTCCCGGACCAAGAAGATACACAACGCGTTCATTTGTGGCTGCTTAAGATCCCTCAATGACTCTTATTTTATGTTCAGAAGATTAAGATAATTCATTATTCCATTTTTATTTTATTATTCTGCTTTCAATTTTATACAAGCACAACTAAAATACAGTATACAGAGATGATTAGATAGGATGTTATAGAACATTGATGAAAAGCCTGTCAGATAACCACACAGAATGCAAAATAATTTGATGAACACATAGCAATTTGCAGGGGTAACCCCTGGATAATTTTTTTGATACCTGGGTTACCCATGAAATGAAACGCATGCAAGTTCTTTACTTGCATCGCGCATTTTGGACATCCGGCCCAGGACATCCCGGTCAAGGAGATATGCACTTGGACACAACACGTTCATTTATGGCTACTCAAGATGTGAAACAGGCATGTGCGCAGCATACTGACTGTAAGGTTTAGCGGGTAAGGCTAGACAAAGAAAGTTACTTCAGAGGTTAGAAGAACTCTATTAACTATACTACTGACCTAGACAAAGAAAGTTCTATATAAGAACGTTAGTCTAATAGTAAAGTAGATAGTAAAGATGAACTTACACTTCAGAGGTTAGAAGAACTCTGAAGTGGAAGAGACAAAACAGACACCCTTATATACTAGTCAAGGGGTGGTCTGTGCACTGGGAATAAGTCCACAAGTGCCGGACAAAGTCCAAACAATAAACATGAGGGAGTAAGGCCATTGGCCAGTACAGAAATCACATGTTACATAGTGCATCAGTCAGCTACTGCGGAATGTGAGAAAGAAAGTAATAATGATAATGTAAATAGTCCGAAACTCCGGTATCTAATCTAATCTACAAAGTAGCTAATCTAATCACCTGATGCCTGAAGCATCACCTGTTACGAACCCCGTCACTCCCAGTCTTTTTCTTCTTACCCAACGATGACCCTTCCCTGCCGCCCACGCTTCACTACCAGATTACATCTCCATCGTGGGATCCGTCACATGCCCTTCGTCCATCCCCGTGACTCGTTTGCTTGCTCATGTTTACTCACTTGTTTCTTTGCTTATCGCTTATCTCCTTATCATATGATCGGACATTTACTTAATCCCCTATCAGTAGAAGCCAGGCTTTACGCCCTCCGCTTTCAGATATTCGGGCCCACTTGACTCCGTATCCTTATCTCGTAGACGCCCGTTGCCTTACGTATATAAGTCCGCTATAGCTACCCAGTAGACCTTAGACTCGACTTATTGAATACATCGGTGTTTGTCTTCAGGACTTCCCCTTGAATCCCTTGACTCGATCGTCTCAGTGCTTTCGGCACTTTCTGCTCAACATAGTCATTAGGCCGCAGCCCTTCTGACCTTGACTCATCCATTTAAAACTCCAAGAGGTCCTATTGACCTCTTACCTGAACACACGTACAAAGCTGTCGCACAAGTCGTGCGGAACGTCTCACACCGGACGTAACATCAAGTCGAGTCTCTCACAGTGGCTTCCAGCCGCAGTCAGACCCTCTTCCGAGAAGAACTCATCGAGCGCAGAGACGAGAATAATCTTTCACAACAAGTACTTGGCTCTGCCGCTTGGAAAGACTTTGAGTCCGAGTTTGGATACTACGTCTATCACGACGGAAGATACCAACCGGTAGAATACGACGAAGAGAAGAGAGTTTGGTATTGTATCCGATACTCGGACAGTCGAAACTCTTGGGTTACAACCAGACCTGCCCCACCTGAATTTGGACTAGGCCCGTGGAGAGAAAACCCCCCGGCCATTGTCACGGACTCCGAACCAGAGGAGTACGTAGAAGAACCTAGCGAAGAAGCACTGGTATTAGCGTCGTCTACAGCCCCAGTTGCACCCGAAGTTGTCACGTTCAGAGCCCCTGCTTTGACAACTCCCCAGATCTCCATACAGTCCACAGACACTGTCACCCCGTTTTACCAAAACATGTCCACAATCGCCGCCCAGCTCCCAGACCCAGCTCCTCCTCCACCACCAGCCATACTGCCACCAAACATTCCCCCGCCATCAGGACGTCTGTCAGGAGTACTACCGCAGACGTTTACAGGAGATCGATCACAAAGCAAAAAGTTCATGTTGGAGTTTACCACGTTTAAAAACTTCAACCATGATGTTCCCCAAATCATCAATCCTTTCCAACGTGCCAACCTCTTCTTATCTCTGATCCGAGGGGAGGCCGTAGACGATTGGACCATGGAGCAGCTGGAATGGCTGAATGAACAGATAGAAAGTGGGCATCGCACCACTAGCGAAGGGCTTTGGGAAACCATTGCCCAGCGGTTTAAAGATGCATACACGGACGGGCAGGCCAAGCAGAAGGCGGCCCGGGAATTGAAAGCTCTAAAGATGGAGAAAGGAGAGCTAGATGCCTATGTGGCAAAGTTCAGAAGTTTGGCCAACAGGGCCGGTTATGACACAGATGAAGAGGCAACGTTGGACCTCTTCTCCCAAGGGTTGCCTAACCCCCTGGTAAAGAACATCATCCAATTCCACCATCCCAATGACTGGGATACATGGGTTGACGCTGCCCGACGACAACAGCAGGATTACCTCGACTTTCAGACCCGCTTCGGAGTTGACACGAGGAAGGGAAAGACCCGCGACCAATGGAAGGCCGCCTTTGGGGTTAAACCCACACATACCAGTCAGAGGGATCCAAACGCAATGGACACCTCTGCGGACAGAACCAGGGCACGCGTCGCCCTTACGGAGGACGAAAGGCAGACGTTGATGAAGGAAGGACGGTGCTTTCGCTGCAAGGCGCAAGGACACATGTCCAAAGAATGCCCGAAGAGAGGAGCGCGAGCGGCGGAAGCGGTGGTCAAACCAGTCCAGAATAACCCACCGACCGTTGACAAAAGGACGAAAGACAAAAAGGCGCAGGAAATATGGGCAAATATGATGAAAGAAAGTGAGGAAGTGCGAGCCATTCTAGTAGAAAAGGCATTCGCGAAAAAGGATTTTTAATTGGCTCAAACCCTTCGGCCTGGGCGCGAGCATTACATGTAACCTCTGTGTACACTAGTCGCTTCAAATCTTTGAAAATACCAGTACATTTCGAAACTACACAGAGGACGGCCGATCGCGACATCCTGATAGACTCAGGAGCCACCGACAACTTCATTAGTCTGCGGATGGTGAAAACCATGGGATTGGGAATGCTGGCACTTCCCCAGGAAAAGAATATCTGGAATATTGACGGAACCGCCAATCGGGCAGGAAAGATCACACATTATACTGATCTCAACGTCCAAGTGGGAGAAAAAACAAAGGTCATACGTTTCCTAGTTACCAACCTAGGAGGAGAAGATTTGGTCTTGGGATATCCCTGGCTTGCCGCATTCGAACCAAAGATTAACTGGAGCGATGCGATGATGGATAAAGAATTTTACCCGGTGCTCATCACGTCAATAGGGTACGATTACGCAGTTCGACACTCCTTAGCCCACAAGGCAGAAGTAAACGAGGAGGACTCGGGATATTGTTTTGTCACCAAAGCATCAGAACTCGCGCAGAAGGCAGCAGAAGGGCATACAGAGAAAACGTTTGAAGAGGTGGTACCGGCGGAATACCATCGACACTGGAAGGTATTCTCGGAGGAGGAATCACAACGTTTTCCCCCTACACGACCATGGGACCACGCCATTGACTTCATACCCGATACCCCATCAGCGATTGATTGTAAAATCTACCCATTGTCACAGGCAGAACAGACCGCGCTCACGGCATTCCTGGAGGAGCATCTTGCAAAAGGATATATCCGTCCATCAAAGTCACCCTATGCGTCGCCATTCTTCTTCATTAAGAAGAAAGACGGCAGACTTCGACCTGTTCAGGACTACCGACGGATAAACACCTACACTGTGAAGAACGCCTACCCTCTACCACTCATCTCCGAGCTCATCGACACCATGAGGAATAAATCTTTGTTCTCCAAAATGGACGTCCGTTGGGGCTACAATAACATTCGGATCAAAGAAGGAGATCAGTGCAAAGTGGCTTTTAAAACCAACCAGGGACTCTTTGAACCGAACGTCATGTTTTTTGGTCTTACCAACTCGCCTGCCACCTTCCAATCGATGATGAACCACATATTCCGTGACCTCATTCTCACCGGCGAAGTAGTGGTCTACATGGATGACATATTGGTGGCCACAGAAGACAATCTGACCCATCACCGAGAACGAGTCCATCACAGCAGAAGGAGTGGCCAAACTTTACCTGGATCACGTCTACAGACACTATGGCCTCCCTGCAAAGATCATCTCAGACCGCGACCCACGCTTTACATCCGCGTTTGCCAGAGCGCTTTGCAAAACACTGAATATTACCCAGAACATCTCCACGGCATATCATCCACAGACAGATGGACAGTCGGAAAGAACAAACCAGTGGCTCGAGCAGTATCTTCGATTTTGGTGCAACGGACGACAGGATGATTGGGCTGACTGGCTTGCGACAGCAGAGTTTGCCCACAACTCTTGGCCCAATGGTACCACAAAACACTCCCCATTTTCACTTATCATGGGATGGACGCCTCGCGCCACATGGACCGGAAAACCGACAAACGTTCCTTCGACTACCCAGCGTATCAACCAATGGGAAGAGATTCGGAAATCGGCCAATGAGAACTTATTGAAGGCGCAAAAGACCCTGGCAGGGAAGCCTACGAAGTTTGTGCCTTATCGAACCAATGACATGGTATGGTTGGAAGGGAAGAATATTCACACGTCACATCCGACAGCCAAGTTAGCGCCCCGACGTCACGGACCTTTCAAGATAACAAGGAAGCTGTCAGATGTGTCCTACGAACTCGAACTCCCCCCCACATGGCGTATTCATCCGGTCTTCCATGCCAGACTGCTCACACCTTACAAGGAAACATCACTACATGGGGAAAACTTCTCGAGACCCCCTCCTGACCTTATCAACGGGGAAGAAGAGTGGGAAGTGGAGCGGATTCTAGACTCAAAGAGACAAGGCCGAGGGCGCAAACTATATTACCTGATCAAGTGGAAGGGATTCCCAGCCTCTGACAACTCATGGGAACCAGCCGGAGATATCTCGGCCCCGACCCTTATCGCGGAGTTTCACACCCGACACCCAGAAGCGCCCAAGAACAGTTAAAAGGACGGCCCCAGATTCTCTCAAAGTTCCCCAGTATATGCTGCCCCAGCGAACTACTACCACAGAACAATCTATCATGTCTTTCATTGCCGCCTCTGCCGCCATCGACGCTTTCGCCTCCCCGATGACTGTTGTCGAGAACTTCCCGTCCGCTCACCCATCAACTCGTCCCTCCTCCCCCATCGACTATGAAGCTGCAGAAGCCCGTGTCAAGAACCAGTCCCCAAACCCGAACGACGACTTCACCCACTGTGAAGAACCCCACCCCAACGACCTGCTCAATGGGGAGATTGATGACGAAGCTCCCGACTTCCCCTTCATCCCCAACAACCCAAACTCATCCATGTATTTCCCTCTAGAGATCACGATGGCTGACGGTTCCAAAGCCATCGCGAAGTATATCTACTATACCAACGGAGGGATGGACGTGGCAGGATGCATGAGGAAGGATGGACCGGTTTACGGGGCTCCTGTCTATCTGGAAGAAAGGTACACTGGTCGGCTGCACCATACGCTGACCGATGAGCAGCTGGGCCATCTTGCCGCGGAGGACTGCCGCACCTTCGCAATTGAAGAGGTGATAAATGACATGAGGCTCCCACGCCTGAAGGCGGAGGTCATGAGACTGCGAAAGAGTATCACCCTACGAAGAACGTTGAGCCAGCAGTATAAGGAGCACGCGAAGATGATGGCGAGGCTGACGAATGGAATGTTCCAGTTGGAACAGGAGATTGTCGAGATCAGGAAGAGGTTGGAGGCGGGGGATGCGTATCAGACGATCGCTGAAAGGTACGCCGACACCTATGCACGACCTCTCCCTCCTCGGACACTGGGGGCGGCTCCGACGCTGCTGCCAAGTCGGCTCGAGATGCCACGATTGCACGAGAATCCGCGCGGGGAGACCTGCTGGCGATGCGATAGCAAATATCACATTAGCTGGAATTGCCCTCTCAACCGCAAGTGGTGCCGACACTGCCGGAGCAATCTCCACTGGAGCCGACACTGTATCTTTCGACGTGTAGGGGTGGCCCCAACAATCACCAATCCATCGGGCTGGTGTGGCAAATGTCTTCGTCACAATGCTGGGCATAAAGAGATCGACTGCCCAGTCTACGATTTGTGCCGTGCGTGTGGCCAGCGCGGTCCGTATGGCTTCCTCCGCACCCACGCTTGCCCACAGGAGGTGGAGACGTATCAGATGGACGATCGTAATGTAGCCGATGACTACTTGGAGCTGGTGCAGGATGATGACGGTACGAGTCGTTTCTAGCCGGGACTGCTAGAACCAGAAGAGGGGGTGGTGTTACAAACCCCGTCACTCCCAGTCTTTTTCTTCTTACCCAACGATGACCCTTCCCTGCCGCCCACGCTTCACTACCAGATTACATCTCCATCGTGGGATCCGTCACATGCCCTTCATCCATCCCCGTGACTCGTTTGCTTGCTCATGTTTACTCACTTGTTTCTTTGCTTATCGCTTATCTCCTTATCATATGATCGGACATTTACTTAATCCCCTATCAGTAGAAGCCAGGCTTTACGCCCTCCGCTTTCAGATATTCGGGCCCACTTGACTCCGTATCCTTATCTCGTAGACGCCCGTTGCCTTACGTATATAAGTCCGCTATAGCTACCCAGTAGACCTTAGACTCGACTTATTGAATACATCGGTGTTTGTCTTCAGGACTTCCCCTTGAATCCCTTGACTCGATCGTCTCAGTGCTTTCGGCACTTTCCGCTCAACATAGTCATTAGGCCGCAGCCCTTCTGACCTTGACTCATCCATTTAAAACTCCAAGAGGTCCTATTGACCTCTTACCTGAACACACGTACAAAGCTGTCGCACAAGTCGTGCGGAACGTCTCACACCGGACGTAACATCACCGAACATCTTCTGTGTTCAACATCCCTCCATGCTGAAGGCATCTGGTCATGGATGGGAAATGAGTTGGATGAGCACACTGTCATCACAATTGAATGAGCATATCGCCAGCCAGAGATCCAACTTCTCTAACTCTCAAGTGCGGGTTTGTGAGTTTTGCGTACGAGTTGTAGATTCTCTTATGCAAGCTGAACGCTTGACATATCTACTTCGTACACACCACTTGCGTCACTCTTGAGGTCGAGAACATGCTCATATGGCATGGTGGGAAAGTGAGAATGGTATACAAAGTCTCCAAATCCCAGCTCTCTCATTTCAGCATAAGCCCAAGTCCATTGACCATGGTTTCAAACGATGCTCTTGGTAGAGACTTAGTGAAGCCATCTGCCAGCATCTCACCTGTAGGGGTTCGCACTAATTCAATTGTGTGCGATTCAATGTACCCCCTAATGGCATGGTACTTGATAGGTATATGCTTTGACCACCTTCCTGTGACAGGGTTTAAAGCCAAATCTACGGCCCCCTTATTGTCACAATGGAGTAGTATAGGAGAGGATACCTCATATCCTAATTCCTCCATAAAAGTCCTGTACCACGCTGCCTGATTTGCAGCCTCAGAGAGGCTCATATATTCGGCTTCAGTGGTGGACTGTGCTACTGTTTTCTGCTTCCTGGAACACCATGAAATGGCACCATTTGCCAAGAAAAACACGTAGCCTGAGGTAGAGTGGCAGTCCTCTTGATCTCCCCATGAGGAATCTGCAAAGCCATGAAGGCCACTCTCCCCATTCCCTCCAGAATACCGCAGCTTGCAGTCTTTTGTACTATTAAGATACTTTAAGACATATTTTGCAAGTCGCATATGATCCTGAGAAGGGTTGGAAGCATATTGACTAAGGCGCGCCACAGCAAAACTGATATCGGGTCTGCTTCCAATCTGCACCCATAGCAGAGACCCCATCAACTGTTGATACTTCTTTATCTCAGAAGTAGATGCCTGGCCATCAAACTTGACCAGATGTACATCAGCGCCAGAGGGAAGAGGAGTATATACTTGGTTGGAATCCCTCATCCCAAACTTCTCAATAATAGATAAAACGTAGGCTGCTTGGTCAATTTCCAGTGTCTTGTTAGGACGATCCCTGGTGATGTTAACTCCAAGGTACAACTGGATTTCTCCCAAGTCAGTCATCTCATATCGATTAGATAGTGATGACTTCAGCCACGTTATCTTATCATTGGAAGATCCAAGTATAGTAATGTCATCTACATAGAGAATGACGTAGAGTGAATCATCCCCCTCCTTATGGTGAAACACATATACTCCTGCATCAGAGTATGTCCGAATAAAGCCCAGTTCATTAAGAACTGCATGGAATTGTAGGTTCCATGCTCGGGAAGCTTGTTTGAGGCCGTATAATGCTTTTTGTAGCCTACAAACTTTGGACTCTTGACCAGCAACGACGAAACCAACTGGTTGCTCCATATAAATCTCTTCATCCAGATCGCCATGTAGGAATGCCGATTTGACATCCATTTGGTGGATTTCCCAATCCTCTAGTGTAGCTAGCACTAGTAGTAATCTAAGTGATTCAAATCTGGCGACTGGTGAGAATGTTTCATCGAAGTCCACCCCTTCTATTTGGGTGAAACCTTTTGCCACAAGTCTAGCACGAAACCGTCCATCTGGTTTCAGCTTAAAGACCCATTTTGACTTGACAGCCTTTCTTCCTTTTGGAAGATCTTCAAGGCGCCACACATCAAGTTTATCTAAGGCATCAATTTTGTATTTACATGCCTCAAGCCATTCACTGGCATTGTCAGACTGCATTGCCTCCTGAAAAGTCAGGGGATCTCTATAAGAGACTCCAGCGGCATTTAGCAATTCCATATGCCCAAGTCTGGAAGAACCTTGTACGAACTCAGCATTATCCTCATTATAAAATCGAGGATTCATTCGCCGTGAACGTTTAGGACGGGCAGTATCAAGATCTAAATCTTCCTGCACAGCCCTGTCATGTTGCTGAGAGCGTGGACTTTCCCTAGTAAATACTGGTTGGGAAATTTTGCCAACAATCTTTTTCTTAGATTGTCTCTTGGCACGGGTTCTTTCGGGGAGTTCTGATGGTTCCATGACTTGAGATGGGGGCGTCTGATAGATAGTCTGATCATGTGTATCAAGCTCATTTTCAGGTGTGGTAGGCTCAGGATTTATTTGAGGAGGTTCCACTACCTCCTGTTCCTCAACCTCGGCATCCTTGTCTTCAGGAGCCTGAGGAACTGTGGCTATTGCTGGTTGAGGCTGGACAGGCCTCTCAACTTCTAGAACAAAAGGCGTAACTCTTTCCTTTTGTTTTCCCTTGCTGTCCTTGGCAAGGTTGGATGGGAAGGATCCTTCATCAAATGTCACATCTCTTGACAATACGAAGGATCGAGTATGCATATCCCAAAGGAGATATCCTTTAGAGTGGGGTGCATACCCGACAAAGACTGTTTCCCTGGCTTTATGATCCAGTTTACGTCTTTTATCCTCTGGGACAGTATAGTAGGCTAAGCAGCCAAATATTTTAAAGTAAGAGACATCTGGAATGTCCCCATCCAGAAGCTCAAGCAGTGTCCTCCACTTATTAGAGCGGATAGGCGTTCTATTATATATGTGACAGGCTGTTCGCACTGCACATTCCCAGAAACCAAGGGAAAGACCAGCATGATGCAGCATACTGGTGGCCTTTTCCATGATGGTTCTGTTGAACCTTTCAGCCCTTCTGTTCTGTTGTGGGGAATATGGCATTGTCAATTTATGCTCTATGCCAGCCTGCTCAAGTATTGACTTCAGCTCCCTATTAACAAATTCGCCACCTCGGTCTGTGTGTAAGGTCTTTATTTTCTTGTCTGTTTTATTTCCAAGAATGCCTTAATGTTACAGAAGACCGATGTAAAATCACTTTTTGCTTTCATAGCAACAACTAGAGCAGTCCTGCTGAAGTCGTCTATGAAAGTGGCGAAATATAGGTTCCCTTGAATTGAGGTACATTGTAAAGGACCGACTAAGTCACTATGAATGACCTCCAAGGGTGCTGAAGCTCTCTTTTGAGAGGGAGGGAATGGAAGATGGTGTGATTTTCCCATTTCACAGCCATAACACGGCTTGTCTTCCACTTGGCTATTATCAATACTAAGGCCTTTTACAGCTTTAGGAGCATATCTTTTGAGGGCCTCTTTTGACATATGACCCATGCGCAAATGCCAGGTATCAAGGCTAGTTGATGCAGATTTGTGGGAAGCAGTATTTAGATTCTGCATTGTTTTCCCAAAGACCCAATAGAGTCCCATAGCCTTGACACCTTCCGCTATAATTGCATTATTATACTTTATTTTGACCTCAGATGGAGAAAATTCCACTGAGCCACCTTTGTCTGTGATGCAGCTTGTCGATAGTATTCTTTCACTACCAGGCATATAGAAGACGTTATTTAACTCTAACTCGTAGTTGTTTCGAGTTTTGAGTATAACTTTGCCTGTTCCTTTGACTTGGACTACTGAGCCATCACCAATTGTCACCGAGTGTCCCTTGTGTGGGAAGTACTCAGAAAAATCTTCTAAGTATGGTGTAAAATGGGTGGTGGCTCCACTGTCCATCATCCAAGGATTGCTGCCATCATCGACTTCTTGTGTATGTTCGGTCATCATATAAAGTGAAATGCGAGGTGTCTCATGCACCTCCTGTATTCTGCCACTACCATTAACTATGGTAGCTACTTGTGTGGAGTTATTATGTACACTGGGGCCTTGCCCCTTCCTCTTGTTGCCCTTTTTGCCTGCATCAGCATTGGCTCTGTCCTGTTTCCTTTGCTGACATTCATTAGCCTTGTGGCCCGGCTTCTGGCAATAGAAGCAGGTGACATCATTGGACGATGATGCACCTGCAGGAGGTGGCATGAAAGTTACTTGTTTTTTGTTTTTATTTTTGTTGACATGGGCTGCCTTATTAAGGGCAGCCCCAACACCACTTCCTGTGGGGCCGGCTAGTCGGCTTTCCTCATTTAGGAACCTTTGTACAAGGTCCTGAGGGGAAAGGTGGTCAGGAGGACCTGACGCCAGGATTGAGCCAGCAATGGCTGAGTAGGATGGAGGTAGGGATTGGAGCAATATAAAGCTCATCTGGAGATCAGAGATCTCCATCCCATTTTCCTTGAGGGTACTCCTCACATCCAACACACGCTGCAACTGGGGTCTGAATTGCTTACCCTCTTCCAAGCGGAAAGAGGATACAGAACACCACAAGTTGTAGGTGGCCATGCTACCTACTGAGCCATAGAGCGATTCCAAACGCTCATACTTGGCATTGACAGAAGGGTATGTCAAACAGGCATGAGGCGCAGCATACTGACTGTGTGTGTTAGCAGGTTAAGCTAGACAAAGAAAGTTACTTCAGATGTTAGAAGAACTCTATTAACTATACTACTGACCTAGACAAAGAAAGTTCTATGTAAAGAACGTCAGTCTAATAGTAAAGTAGATAGTATGAAAGGAACTTACACTTCAGATGTTAGAAGAACTCTGAAGTGTAGAAGACGAAACAGACACCCTTATATACCCCAAGGGATGGTCTGTGCGCACTGGGAATAAGTCCACAAGTGCCAGACAATAAACATGAGGGAGAAAGGCCATTGGCCAATACAGAAATCACATGTTACATGGTGTATCAGTCAGCTACTGCAGAATGTGAGAAAGAAGGTAATAATGATAATGTAAAAAGTCCGAGACTCCGGTATCTAATCTAATCTACAAAGCAGCTAATCTAATCACCTGATGCCTGAAGCATCACCAAACATCTTCTGTGTTCAACAGGGTAAGTTCTGTCAGAGGCAATTTGGGAGTATGTTTCTGGTGATGTGACCATAACCAGAACTCCCATGAGGACTTCCTCCACCCTATTCCATTCTTGGTACATAGGCTCAGACCAAAGTGCAAAGCGCTTGGCATACTCGTCATCCTTTTCTCCATCCTCCGGCTTGGGAGCATTCAGGAACTCAGGGGCATCATGCGTGATGTGCCTCTTCATCCCATTGATCCTCAACAGGGCAGTAAAGGATACTGACCACTGCTGCCAGTTGGAGCCATCAAGCTTGTCAAACTTGAAGGTTGGGGGGAAGACGATGGAAGACATTGAGATGATTAAAAAAGGTTGATCCTGGTTCCAAGGAGCAGTTAGAACCAGTTGTCCAGGTCTCATTGAAGAGGGCCCGTCCAATCTGTGGCGCTATGCTTCAGAACTTAAAAAAGTCCTGCCTCTGATGTGCGACTTCTAAGTAGTATAGTAGGCTATCTAGCGCCATCTACAACAAGTCCTAAGCCCACATCAGGGGGACGTTGTGTAAATAGATGGGGAGTCATGTCATGGAGGAGCCAACCGCAAGTTCCACTAGAGACAAAGGGTATAGAGCCCTTCCTCTAGTGCTGGTGGTGGAGTCCATGATTAAGCCCTAGATGATTGGGGCCATGACTATAGTAGACTATTAGGTTTCCTCTGGTTGGGGCGAACCCCCAATGAAAGCAGCGGGTACTTCTGCCCAGAGACAAAACCCTCTAGCTACTGTGTATATACTATAGTAGTTCAAGCCTACTTGTATCGAGCCCAAGCGTCATGGGAGTGACTACCCATGCCTTGTTCTAGACCCTAAACTCTACCAGCAGGTTGCTAAACCTGGCTTACGGATCGAGCCAAGCATTGACTGAACCTATAGCCCCAAGCCTTCTGGGCAAGTGGCCTACTAAGTCTATGGATGGGACGAAAACCCAGCTATAACTATGAATACTATTTACTTAGAGCGCACATGAGGAGCTTAAGGTGTTTCACCCACTTAGGGTCCCTCATCACCTCTTGCAAGAATCCCCTGAGGGACTAGCCAGACAGATCAAGGTGGGCACATTAAGCGCACCACCTTGTGGACAGTTAAGGGCAAGAAAAGAAAGAAATCGAAGCTCACTGTGACGGTGATTGGGAAAAGGAGTCTTGAAGCAGTGAGCTTGAAGAGAGTGTTGGACTGATCAAAATAAAGGAAAAACAGATCAGTTAAGCGTGCCCAGGGCCCATAACCTGTGAAACAGGCATGTGCACAGCATACTGACTGTAAGGTTTAGCGGGTAAGGCTAGACAAAGAAAGTTACTTCAGAGGTTAGAAGAACTCTATTAACTATACTACTGACCTAGACAAAGAAAGTTCTATATAAGAACGTTAGTCTAATAGTAAAGTAGATAGTAAAGATGAACTTACACTTCAGAGGTTAGAAGAACTCTGAAGTGGAAGAGACAAAACAGACACCCTTATATACTAGTCAAGGGTGGTCTGTGCACTGGGAATAAGTCCACAAGTGCCGGACAAAGTCCAAACAATAAACATGAGGGAGTAAGGCCATTGGCCAGTACAGAAATCACATGTTACATAGTGCATCAGTCAGCTACTGCGGAATGTGAGAAAGAAAGTAATAATGATAATGTAAATAGTCCGAAACTCCGGTATCTAATCTAATCTACAAAGTAGCTAATCTAATCACCTGATGCCTGAAGCATCACTGAACATCTTCTGTGTTCAACACAAGATCCCTCAAAGATTCCTATTTTATGTTCATAAGATTAAGATAATTTATTATTCCATTTTTATTTTATTATTCTGCTTTCAATTTTATACGAGCGTGACTGTTCTTTGCATTTCTGCGCATTTCAGATAAATGGCCCAGGCCATCCCGGTCAAGGAGATAAGCACTTGGACACAACGTGTTCATTTATGGCTACTCAAGATCCCTCAAATATTGTTGGTTTATGTTCAGAAGATTAAAAGGATCCTTTATTTACATTATTATTTTATTATTCTGCTTTCATTTCATACGAGCGCGACTGTCCTGGTGTGTTTAAGTCAACCTTCCTTAATAGGAAGGAGGTCAGACCACCATGCGATGCAATGTAGTCACTGCCCCATGCAGCTTGTAGATACACGCGGGCCTTGTTTCAGTAAACTAATTTAATAATTTAATTATATTATAGTCTAAAGTAGTCTAGAGAGTATTTTAGATAGTGCCAGACTGGCAGAATTGGTCACGCGTTGATAAAACAGGTGCATCATGATTTTCAAGAAGTGGATCACTGATAACACTTTTATTTTACATCGCACCGTTGATCTGCTTTGATATTTCATATGATAATACTAGAACATATTTAAAAATACCCTATAGCATACATCAGATGAGATCTTTTATTTTTGTGGCTGCAGATGTGTTTTATCTTAGAATTTCTACTGATCTTGTCAATGCATGATTGGCGCCTATACCCGCCAAACCCGCCACACGGGTACGGGTTTCCACGGGTTGGGAGCCGTATACCTGTACCCGTACCCGGCAAAACCCGTGGCGCTTACCTGTGCGGGTATGAAAACCCTTGACAATCACTAATCACTACTAAACTAGGTAGCACTTATCTAACTTGCTGCTGCTCAAAACAACACCTGTCTTGGCCCTGTATCTTAATGAGCATAGTATATGGTACATGTGGCCATGTTGATTCTTGGAGGTGACAGGACAACCAGTGTATAAGCATGGGGGTCTATAAGAATGCGACATCATATGGGTTGAGGGAGGGAATGCATGTTTTTTTTTTTTTTTGAAATCGACTTTATTCGTGCTTCAGGGTTTGTCCCAAATTGCGCGGCTACTACGGGACAGAGTATTAAGGCAGGCACTGTTGAGAAGTGCCTGAAGCCTAGTAATGGCACATGTACATGGGTGGACTGGTTATGGCTAGGGCATAACACACAGAAACCACCTTGAAGTTCCCAAGGCCATGTAGCTCAGTGGTTAGAGCACTGGACCTAGAATGTCTGGGGGTCTTGGGTTCAATCCCCAACATGGCTATACTTTTCCTGAGATTGAATGTCCCTCAATCGGGGTGCTGAAACCTCAACAGGCACAGGGTAACTACTTGTGAGGAAAGTAGTGAAGGGGGAAAAACCTCACTTGGAGGAAAAGGCTTAACTAAAGAATGGAAGTAAAAGGGTCGAATATGGGTTTGGAAAGAGAAAGTGGCAATCAAAGATAGGAAAGTATCAAAGAGAGCGTATGGGAGGGAAAAGACCGAATGCGCATTTGCAAACAAAGACTTACCCGATGTGAGGGAATGCATGTTGCATGCTCTACTTAACCGCCGATAATTAATCACATGACATGACTCTAACAACGATCATCGAGTCATCATGTCAAGGCACCCACTTTCTCCAAGCCCCCCCTCAGCAAAGCATGCAGGGATGAACACAAGGAACAGATCCTCTCTTCTTCAATGGATGTTGATCGAGAAGTATCATCATCTTTTACTTCATCCCATCGCCTCCCTGTGGAACCCCTCAATTATTTTAGGAACATTTTGCAATTTGTTATTATCAGACCAGGAGATTAAAAAGGAGCTCACTGATAAATGCAGCTGTAAAAACGGTATTAGCTATCTATTTATATAGTGGATAGGTTCAGTTATTGTGGTCAAAACTGGAGTGAACGCATACAAAATGGAGTCCTTATATACTACTAAAAGAGTGTGACAATAGTTCTGAAGTTTGGTGGTGAGACAGTTGTGAAGCAAAGAAAGAACAGATGAGATTTCTGGGTCAAAACCTCAGTAATACTACAGGAGCTCAAGACCGAAGTCTTAGAGCTCGATGTCCTTCAGTATTTATGTAGAATAGGAAGTCGACGTCATAGCTATGTTCGTGAAGAAATAAAGATCATAAGGCATTGAGGGCACTGCCTGGACCAAGAACGTCATAGTCTAGAGTAAGAGGAAAATATAAAGTACATGATGTATGAAAAGTGAAAAAGCATAACAATGACAGTGATCTACGACATCATATTTCTCCAATCTTCCACTAAACTACAGGTCACATTACAATATCATCCCGCCAAAACTCCCAGTACCGGGAAGTATGGAACGAGTAACTCAGGCTCATTCGAACTCCTTAAAAAGGCATCCCACCCCTCCCGAGTATTTACCAATGCTTTCCACATATCAGGAGAGTCCGCCGCCACTGGTTTGAGGACGTCCTCACTGACCCCTGAACACACATAATCGTAGGAAGTGAATAGCGCTTGTCCATCATCGTCCAAGGCCGTCGCACCATCTGATGGTAATTCATACTTCATGTGTTCTACCTTAGGGTCACCTTTAGAAGAAAGGCTGAAGAGTAGACGGATTATCGGAATCGGGAATATGCCGTTTTCCTTGTCTGATGCGTCCAGTAATTCATATTCGAAGGGATCCATATCCCTGAAGATTCCATTAAATTCCTTTGGACCAATACTTGCATTATTCTTCACTTGGACGAGGATAAATCCTAGTTTCTGCACATCAAGGTGGATGTCCCCATACAAAAATGGATAAACTGCGTCAAAGCCAGGTTGACAATTGGTTCCCAGAGCAGCCGCGCCCCGTGCCATGAAACGAATTAAATATTTACGCGCCAGGACCTCATGTTCGTACGGTTTGATGAAATGATTAAAATGCATCCTAGCCCTCTTGAATGCATCTTTGAATAGTGGCTGATTCGTGTTGCCGTTCTGCGGACATAGAGATGGCTTGGTCTTCGCAATCAATTCGAAAATCGATGCAGGAAACAGGTTTTTAAACAGTTCCTTGACAGTGAAAAAGTGACAGAGCGCCCCGTCACAAGGTTCACCTTTACTTTTAACCACCTGGTCGCGTGCCCAAGTGAACCAGGCGGCGACCAATAACTCTCCGCGGGCCTCTTGACTGACGGAGAACCCCGAGAAGACCTTTTCGAGCGCCACAGGTAGGTTAATCCCACGCCCGTCATTCATGATACGAGAAGCAGCCTCTGAGAGGATCGGCTCGGACGAAGCAACTGCATGCATAGACTCGAATTCCTTTCCGACAGAGATGCAGACGCGCATATGATATGTAATTTGCTCATGGATGATTTCTGCAAGATTCAGAGGCGTCACGGATGATAAATGGTATTGGGAACTGTCAATATCCAGCGCCAAACGCTGAGACAAAACTGCGTATATGCGCGCATCCGAAAGGGGGCCTGGGCCTCTGGACCCACATAGCAGTTTTTCCATGGCAAAATCGATTAAACCCTCGCGAGTTACTTGGTTTCCATGGTCGTAAAGTGTACCCCACCTGGGAAATGTAAAAAAGAAAGGTCAAGACAGGATAACACATGGCTTACAATGGCCTTCCCATGTGAGCAATGCACTCCAACGAAGTGACGTCTTTAAGAGTACTATGTTTAGAGATCTTCCGAGTTTGCATCAGTTGGTCAAACCCAAGGTAAATGTAAGGTTGGGGTATTATTAATTCCCCCTGTCTGCCACGGTTGGAAGGGTCCGCAGAATGTACGTGTGAAAATTCAGTGATCTTCGCAGAAGTGGAAAGAAAAAAGGACCACATAGGTCTTTTCCGCAATATTTGAAGTATTCGACGCAGTTCAGTAAAAGGAGAGCGCCAGTCGTGCTCGCCAAAAGGGGTTGTGAGGGAATGAGCCTCATCGAATAAAATATAGATTTCGATGTCCATGTCGACCTGAGATTGCTTTTCCGAAGGTAAAGCATGACGATTCGTTCTACGATTCAGTGCATCTCGAAGACGGTCAAAAGCATTAAATAAGGCTCTAACGTCCGCTTTGGGTTGTGCACTCATCCCCTTCAGAACGCTTAGAATGAATGGAGGGTATGAACGCGCCATGACGGACGTACGCTGCTAGCCTGGGCAACAACCTTATTGTAAAATGATTGCCTATCTGCCCCTACGCTTCTCATGTTCTGACCATTTGACATAAGCTCCCTGAACGCGCGGATCCGGTAAGCCCTGTTAGCATCATCGCTATGGGGATCCAGCTCATTCACAATGGTGTCCTGCGTCACTTTGAACAAAGCGAGGAGGAAATAGTATGCCCGATAATAGGCCAATAAAGCTGTATCTTCTGATCCCCTCGGCCCCGCGAGAAAGTCACGAAGTTCATTGTCCGGAGGGGGTATCCTATAAAATCGATTACGCAAGCTAAGACAAGAAATAAGAAGACGAGACAAACCTTTGCTGCCATGAGGGCGTAGATTGATTGGAATAAGGAAATCCTCACGGGACAACTCATCGATCAGGCGCGACTTGCCCATCCCAGATGACTGGATAATAGAGCAATATCGTGCATATAGTTTCTGATCAGAACCAAGGGATTTCAGCTCGCGTTTGACGTGATTTTTCAGGCCTTTAAGTGGAGCATCGTAAACAAACTCTGCATTCCACGAATTCATGACAACTTATATGATTTAAATGAGTAGCCAGACTTGAAGTTGAAGTTGAAGTACTTATAGACTGACCACTTTCTTCAAGTCGTTGAAGACCGGTCACAACCTCGGTTGCTGGAACCCAATGTGATTAGAAAACGATTATAGGGGTGGGGCAAGTTCATGGGCCTTACCCTCATTGATGGGCGGACGTGGAGTCCAAAAGACATCTAAGGAAAAACATTCATGAATTGATTGATTTAATAAGGAAAAGATACGGACTATGAGTTACGACAGCTTGGTGGTCATCCTCAGTGGCACCCTCCCTAACTGCCCTTTTCAACACATTGAAGAAATGCTCTTCTTCTCGAATAGCATTTTCTGTGAAAACATCCTCACTGACAAAACCAGTTCGAAACCCATCATATGCGATCCTAAAGCGCGCATAGATTTCCTTGAGGTCCTCTTTAATCTCCTGGTCTGATGCATCTGGTTCAATGGCAGCCCGCAAAATTTTCATAAAACGTTTGAGGCGTTCCGAAGAGAGGCCATAGGATGAAGCAATATATGAGGATACTTTTTGATCGACATCCATTGAAGAAGAGGGAATCGGGTCCTGGTGTTCTTGCCTGGCATGCTTTGCTGCTGGGGGGAGCTTGGAGAAAGAGGGCGCTTTGACATGACGACGATTCGATGATCGTTGTTCGATTGTAAGCCTCGCCTCATTCTTACTCACTCAACTCAGCCTCAGGGGTCATATCACATGATTTAGCGCATGATGCAAAATGGTGATCGGATCCTTAGACACAACGAAATAGGTTAGGGTTATATCTACGAGGCGTGTCCATAGAATATTTATGACATCATTCTACGCGTGTGATGAATTCTCCTAGCATAAAAAAACGTTTGTGCTTTCTCAATTATCTGTTCCCATCGATTGTCGTCGACTCTTTCCGTGGCGCTGGTCTATTCGCGTGCCTTTTTGCCCCAAGGACCGTCAATAAAACCACGTCCCTTTCCACTATCCTTGAATACCGTTAGCCCTCGCTCGACTCCAGCTGTTACCAGTGCCAGTGCCCCGATTTGAGGGCCATAATTCATTAACGATGTCGCTATCCTTCGAAGGTGTGTTGCATATACTTTCGTGATTAGATCGGAACAAAACGCTTCACGCGAGCCCTGTTGTTTGGCGGCAATGTTTAGACTAGTATAGTACAATCATAACATATAAACTCACCATGACGTCTGGATGCTTGTAGATAAAGCGAAAGCCCTTGAGAGCGGACTCAACAAATTTGCGCGCCCCTCCAAAGATGAGGAGAGTTCAGAAGATGGGTCGTCGTCCCATAGATCCGTAACAGCCTTGCAGCCCGCCTTGCCGATGTCGCTGCGCCAGTTATTTAGCAGATTGTTAACCTGAAGGTCATAAGATCAATAATTCAATAAGGAAAGGTATGGACGCACCACGCCCAGTGTGATGTCCATTTCCTCGGGCCCAAGCGGAATGTCTGGGTATGCAACACACCATATCTCCCTTATAATGCCCTCCACTTGGTCATTTGCGCCAAATGGGTCTTCTATGGACCCTGCCCATGATAAAAAAGCTGGAATGAACACTTTTCGCCCTGTGTTCATGTGAGCTGAACTACGTGAAAATGGCAGGTCTGCCACTGTGTACCCTGGTGGATGGCAATGAGTCAGCAAGTGGAAACAAAGTATCTCACAGTCACGGTTTATATGACGTGTTAGTCTGTTAGTCGACTCTGACTCTGACTCACTTTCTCTCAACCACCATGGCCCCAATGCTCACCCTGTTTTGTCTCGTTATCGATAACCAAAAGGTTCCTATTGGGAACATCCTCATGCTTCAAATCCAATCGGATAACTATACCCCTAACCTGCGAAATCTAATCAAGGACGAGATGGCGAACCAGTTGAGCCACATCGACGCGAACCAACTAGGGCTGCGCACCGTACCCGTACCTCACGGTATGGACGGGTCCATAGTATGGTTGCCGTACCCGTGCTGTACCAAGCTCAAGTCAATGTCGAGACGGACAGTGGACGGGTATGGAAAATGCTGTCCAAACCATCAAAAAAACGGCCGTTGACGGCATTAGACGGCATGGACGGCACTGACTGAATGAGCTTTAATCTTATCATTAAGCCACCCAAACTCCCCCACTATAGTAGTATCTTTACCTATTTAGATAGCAGATAAGTGTTAGCTAAACATGGTAAAGATAAGAGATAAGATAAACTAACTAATACTCACTTCAGTTTATGTGGTCAAAACTGAAGTGAACGTAGTGATTGGCAGGGGTAACCCTGGGGTATCCTCGTTGGTACCCGTACCCGTACCCGTACCCGTAGTGACGGGTACGGGTAACCCGCGGGTTACCCGCAGGTCACCCGTGAAAACGCGTGCAAGTTCTTTACTTGCATCGCGCATTTCGGATACCCAGCCCGGGACTTCCCGGACCAAGAAGATACACAACACGTTTATTTGTGGCTGCTTAAGATCCCTCAATGACTCTTATTCTATGTTCAGAAGATTAAGATAATTCATTATTCCATTTTTATTTTATTATTCTGCTTTCAATTTTATACAAGCACAACTAAAATACAGTATACAGAGATGATTAGATAGGATGTTATAGAACATTGATGAATAGCCTGTCAGATAACCACACAGAATGCAAAATAATTTGATGAACACATAGCAATTTGCAGGGGTAACCCCTGGGTAATTGTTTTGATACCTGGGTTACCCATAAAATGAAACGCGTGCAAGTTCTTTACTTGCATCGCGCATTTCGGACATCCGGCCCGGGACATCCCGGTCAAGGAGATACGCACTTGGACACAATGTGTTCATTTATGGCTACTCAAGATCCCTCAGATATTGTTGGTTTATGTTCAGAAGATTAAAAGGATCCTTTATTTACATTATTATTTTATTATTCTGGTTTCATTTCATACAAGCGCGACTGTCCTTGTGCGTTTAAGTCAACCTTCCTTAATAGGAAGGAGGTCAGACCACCATGCGATGCAATGTAGTCGCTGCCCCATGCAGCTTGTAGATACACGCGGGCCTTTTTTCAGTAAACTAATTTGATAATTAGATTATATTATAGTCTAAAGTAGTCTAGAGAGTATTTTAGATAGTGCCAGACCGGCAGAATTGGTCGCGCGTTGATAAAACAGGTGCATCATGATTTTCAAGAAGTGGATCACTGATAACACTTTTATTTTACATCGCACCGTTAATCTGCTTTGATATTTTATATAATAATACTAGAACATATTTAAAGATACCCTATAGCATACATCAGATGAGATCTTTTATTTTTGTGGCTGCAGATGTGTTTTATCTTAGAATTTCTACTGATCTTGTCAATGCATGATTGGCGCCTATACCCGCCAAACCCGCCGCGCGGGTACGGGTTTCCACAGGTTGGGAGCCGTATACCCGTACCCGTACCCGGCAAAACCCGTGGCGCTTACCCGTGCGGGTATGAAAACCCTTGACAATCACTAAGTGAACGCATGCAGAGTAGCAACATTTTATACTGCTCAGAGGAGCATGACAATAAGTAGAATAAATATAGTTATTCAAATGTGACAAGACAGAAAGAATGTGTTGTGTGCAATGTCTCTGAATCAATGATCTGACACACTTTAGATTATCTTATCATAATCATAAGATCAGGAGCCCCAACAATCCTGTCGCTACCAGCCCATCTCAACAGCAGGTACGCTTCCAATTTTCAAGAAGTAACCATTATTAAAATTTAATCCAAAGAACAAGGACAATGCTCAATTTTCTGTTGACCGCTGGGAAATGAGGGTGAGATCGCTGCATTAAGGAGGCCCCAAGATGCAATAAATAGATCCTCCATCCATGTGGTGGAGTCTTACAGCTTTGCCTTACCATGACAGATCAGCCCGCCCAAGGACCAGATGGTCAATTTCCTGGACATTTTTGGCATCCCGGACTGCTTGAAAGCCATCCTGAGGGTGCGTGTGTTATGCAAGTTGACCTTCTTAGATTTAGATAAGATAAGAAGGAGTCCAGACCATTCTGACCCGGTCCACCCACGCGATGCAAAGTAGTTGCTGCCCTATGCAGCAATGGACATTGTAGATACATGCGGCCATTGTTTGAGTAATACAAAATGATAATCTGATTATAGTGTAGTCTAAAGTAGTCTAGTATGTATTTTAGATAATGCCAGAATGGCAGAAATGGTCACACGTTGGTAAATAAGATGTGTCAGGGCACTCAGAAGAGTGGGCTACTGATAACTAATTAGATTTACATTGCACGCTCAATCGGCTTTGGTATTTCATAGAATAGTACTAGGACATATTTAATGACAACCTGTATCATGCTGCAGACCACATATTGTTTTCTTTGGGCTGTAGGTGCACTTTATCGCTCTATCTTTGTATTTACTTAGGCCCAACTGATCTTGTCCTCTTGGAACTGTAGGCTCTTAGCAATTGTTCAATATAGGTCTATTCTTGCTGCATTAGCAAGGCAGAGTCCTCTGACTGCTTCAAGCCTTATGCGTGCATTAAGCTCCGCGTTCTGGGTAGCCTTCTGACTAGGACATCTTCACCACTGAGTTTTACCACAATCCTTACATCTTATCTTATCTACATAGCAAGCGCGGGGTAGAAGCACCCGTTACAATCCACACTCTGTCAAGAAGCGGTTGCATCTTGCACGCATGCAAGCTGATACTGCACTGGGCCGTTCAGCTGTCAATTAGTCTAGATACGATGCTTTATTTAGGCCTTAATGTAATTGTGATCGCATTTAGAAAACATAATTGATGAAATCAAAACACATCTCACATTTAATTAGATACTGAGTATATACATCTCAGATCGATCATGTGATCAAATCACATTGCGAGACGTTTATAGTGATTGTCAAAGGGTTTCATACCGCGTGGGTAAGCGCCACGGGTTTTGCCGGGTACGGGTACGGGTATACGGCTCCCAACCCGTGGAAACCCGTACCGCGCGGTGGGTTTGGCGGGTATAGTCGCCGATTATGCATTGACAAGATCAGTAGAATTTCCGAGATAAAACACATCTGCAGCCACAAAAATAAAAGATCTCGTCTGATGTATGCTACAGGGTTGTGTTAAATATGTTCTAGTATTATCATACAAAATATCAAAGCAGATTAACAGTGCGATGTAAAATAAAATCCTTATCAGTGATCCACTTTCTTGAAAACCATGATACATCTGTTTTATTAACGCGCAACCAATTCTGCCGGTCTGGCACTATCTAAAATACACTCTAGACTACTTTAGACTGTATTGTAATCTAATTATCAAATTAGTTTGCTGAAACAAGGCCCGCGTGTATCTACAAGCTGCATGGGGCAGCGACTACATTGCATCGCATGGTGGTCTGACCTCCTTCCTATTAAGGAAGGTTGACTTAAACGCACCAGGACAGTCGCGCTTGTATGAAATGAAACCAGAATAATAAAATAATAATGTAAATAAAAGATCCTTTTAATCTTCTGAACATAAACCAACAATTTTTGAGGGATCTTGAGTAGCCATAAATGAACGCGTTGTGTCCAAGTGCTTATCTCCTTGACCGGGATGGCCCGGGCCATTTATCCGAAATGTGCAGAAACGCAAAGAACAGTCACCTCGTATAAAATTGAAACCAGAATAATAAAATAAAAATGGAATAATAAATTATCTTAATCTTATGAACATAAAATAGGAATCTTTGAGGGATCTTGAGTAGCCATAAATGAACGCGTTGTGTCCAAGTGCGTATCTCCTTGACCGGGATGTCCGGGCCGGATGTCCGAAATGCGCGATGCAAGTAAAGAACTTGCACGCGTTTCATTTTATGGGTAACCCAGGTATCAAAACAATTATCCAGGGGTTACCCCTGCAAATTGCTATGTGTTCATCAAATTATTTTGCATTCTGTGTGGTTATCTGACAGGCTTTTCATCAATGTTCTATAACATCCTATCTAATCATCTCTGTATACTGTATTTTAGTTGTGCTTGTATAAAATTGAAAGCAGAATAATAAAATAAAAATGGAATAATGAATTATCTTAATCTTCTGAACATAAAATAAGAGTCATTGAGGGATCTTAAGCAGCCACAAATGAACGCGTTGTGTATCTTCTTGGTCCGGGAAGGCCCGGGCTGGGTATCCGAAATGCGTGATGCAAGTAAAGAACTTGCATGTGTTTTCACAGGTGACCCGCGGGTAACCCGCGGGTTACCCGTACCCATAGTGACGGGTACGGGTACGGGTACGGGTACCAACGAGGATACCCCAGGGTTACCCCTGCCAATCACTAGACGTTTACTTTAATTTAGTAGCAATATAGTACATCTAAATTGTATATAAAGCCACTAAATCTGCTATAGATAAAGCAGTTGCTATCGCATTATCGCGAGAATCTAAGTCTTTAAGCTAACAAGGTGAGATAGATAGTAGTATCGTAGTATCTAAAATATAAGCCTGTGCCATGCCTTTTTCTACACTACAGCATAAACTACATAAAGGCTGCTGTAGAATAGCCCTAATAAATCATCCTGTTTGAGAAACATCCCCATCCGTTGCTTCATTGCTCTAAAACTCTTGCTCGCGCTACCCGCTCGACTCTTTATTCTCTCTAGAATACCCTCAAGAATGCACCTATTAATTACTTTATCACTCTAAGCATCTTGCTCATGCTGCCCTGCACAACTTTATTTTCTGTAGTACTACCGTCTACTACCGTCTACTGTAAACGGCCGTATCTGTACCCGTACCGTACCCGTCAGCGATCCAGTGAGTACAAAAATGGACGGTGGACGGGTCAGCCGTACCTGTCCTATTACCGTCAAATGGACGGCTGTTACCGTAAAACAGACGGTGCGCAGCCCTAGAACCAACTCGTTATGTGGAAGTTGTTGAAACCCCTGGACATCAGGAGTATGGAAGATGAGGGTTCTTTCGATGCAACCATCAAAGAAATCGAGCTACCCGATCCTAAATCCAATCAAGCGTTACATGGAACTGTGTTACGAACCCCGTCTCTTCCTACTTTCTTTTTCCTACCTAACAACGACCCCTCCTTGCCGCCTACTTTACATTATCAGATCACGTCTCCATCGTGGGACCCTTCATGTGCCCTGCTCCCTTCCCCGTGATTGCCTTTGTCTATGTTTATGTTACTGTACTCGTGTTTGGGCTCTTATCTCTTATCCCTTATCTTTACGACCGGACACTTACTTAATTCCCTATCAGAAGCCAGGCTTTACGCCCTCCGCTTTCGTATATTTGGGCCCACATGACTCCGTGTTATCTTATCTTTAGATGCTCATTCGATTACGTATATAAGTCCACTGTAACTACATTGTAGACCTCAGACTCGACTTATTGAATACATCGGTGTTTGTCTTCTGGACTTCCCCCTGAAACCTTTGACTTGATCGTCTCAGTGCTTTTGGCACTTTCTGCTCAACGTCGTCACTCGGGAACAGCCCCGTTGACTTTGACTCATCCATTTTAACTCCAAGAGGCCTTATTGACCTCTTATCTGAACCCACGTACAAAGCTGTCGCACAAGTCGTGCAGGATGTCTCACACCGGATGTAACAAACTGGCACCGTTCAGGCCCTTTCTTCTACTTCACGGCTGTCCAGGTACTGGGAAAATAGCCCAAATGAGGATTATTTGCATTTTATCGTGCAAGTTCCATGTAAGTTTCGATCATTATCGGATTGCCACACATGTTTGACAATAATCCAGCGGTCAATACACCCGAGAGTATCAAAATCGATCTAGTTCGTGGGACGGCCGACCGTCTGTATCGTACCTTATGGAAGAAGCCACTCAATCCAATATTGGCACCCGTAGTTGTCCCTGACCCGAAAAAGACGTATATGTATGTACCCCAAGACCAACTGTCCAAATTGGGAGTAAAACATCTCGACTGCGAGGAGGAGGCACTTCTGTTTCGCAATGAGTACATCCTTGCTCATAAAGCCACAAAAGAATGGTCGAAAAAGCGTCGGACAGAGAAAAGTGGCGGGGTCGTTATCACTGGCCATCCAGGACTCAGTACGTGGTTGTCACTGATGATGAGCATGTCATCTTAGAGATGAATGCAGGAAAAACATGCTTCCTACTCTATCTTCTGTTCCACCGTCTAAGCAAGGGCCTGCCTACGGCTTTTCAATTCCTCCCCGACAGTTTCGTCCTGTTCACGAACTCTGGCGTCAAAGTCTATGCCCACACGTTTGATGAACTTCCAGATGGAACGTGGGCTCTTGCCGATTGCAGTGCGAAGGATCCTCTTCCTTGCGACAGCTTCTTAGTTGCTTGCAGGTCGAGAGATGCTTTCGTCGTGCAAACAAGCTCTCCGGATGAGAAGCGGTACAAGACATGGAGAAAGGAGTACAAAGCTTATACCTATGTGATGGACTGTTTCCCTCTGACTGAATCAGTCGCGCTCGGGTGGGTTCAGTTGATGATTCCAGGCATTTTTCTGCCACTAAGCATTTTTCACAGCATGATACATGGTTTCAATGACCAACTGATCAAGGATCACTGCGAAAAATGGGGACCTTCTGCACGCATCATGATGGCACATATGACGAATCCTGACCGGATTTCTAGACATACGGAACATGTAAAACAGGCTGCCCACCACTTTGTTCATAATTTCGGAGATTACATCACCGACGTTAACCCAACAGAGGTCTCTCATACACTTTTTACAATCCATCCTAAAGGTCTCTCTTCCGAGGACAGACAATCTTCAATTGGAGGAATTGAAACAAGTTACCTGAATCGTATCCTTATGGACAAGATTGCCGCAAAGAACCAGCAGGAGCAGATCAACTTTTACAAGCTGGTCAGTCACCATCAGTGGTTCAAAGGCTCAGCAGGTTACATTCTCGAGAATGTAGTTCTTTCGTGGCTCTGCGCCAATCTGGAATCGAAGGGATTGCCTTGCACTCCTGCACGATCAGATTTGCCGCAACTGACTATCCCAGCGTGCCAGGGCCATCTTAACTTATCTTACGAGGAACAACACAGTCTTGAGTATCTAAATCGCATCAGGCGACCATTTTGTGTAATTCCCACGTCGAAAACATCTGCCACTGTCGATGCCACAATCTTCACGGATCGTCATATAATTACAATCCAGGTGACCGTCGCTTCCGAGCATAGCGTGAAGGAGACGGGCTTTGGTCAAATTGCCAATAGTTTTCCGAAGACGTTTCGACAATCTCGAGAGTGGTGCCATGTGTTCGTCACAGATGAGGCAGAGAATGCAAAAAGTTTGGTGAAAAATTGGACAAGTGACGATCTCAGAATCGATTTGATGGACAAAGGTGATCCCAAAGGCAAACAGATGCAAAACGATCCCAAAGTCAAGGAGACGGAAAGCAATCCCAAAGGCAAACAGACGGAAAACAAACCCAAAGTCAAGGAGACTTTGAGGATTTCCATGTATTCTGCTGTTAGTGATTGTCAAGGGGTTTCATACCCGCGCGGGTAAGCGCCGCAGGTTTTGCCGGGTACGGGTACGGGTATACGGCTCCCAACCCGTGGAAACCCGTACCCGCGCGGCGGGTTTGGCGGGTATAGGCGCTGATTATGCATTGATAAGATCAGTAGAATTTCCGAGATAAAACACATCTGCAGTCACAAAAATACAAGATCTCGTCTGATGTATGCTACAGGGTGGCGTTAAATATGTTCTAGTATTATCCTACAAAATATCAAAGCAGATTAACGGTGTGATGTAAAATAAAATCCTTATCAGTGATCCACTTTCTTGAAAACCATGATACATCTGTTTTATTAATGCGCGACCAATTCTGCCGGTCTGGCACTATCTAAAATACACTCTAGACTAATATAGACTATTCTATAATCTAATTATCAAATTACTTTATTGAAACAAGGCCCGCGTGTGTCTACAAGCTGCATGGGGCAGTGACTACATTGCATCGCATGGTGGTCTGACCTCCTTCCTATTAAGGAAGGTTGACTTAAACGCGCAGAAATGTGCATCCAGGGACTAGGACAGTCGCGCTTGTATGAAATGAAACCAGAATAATAAAATAATAATGTAAATAAAGGATCCATTTAATCTTCTGAACATAAACCAACAATTTTTGAGGAATCTTGAGTAGCCATAAATGAACACGTTGTGTCCAAGTGCTTATCTCCTTGACCGGGATGGCCCAGGCCATTTACCCGAAATGCGCAGAAATCCAAAGAACAGTCACGCTCGTATAAAATTGAAACCAGAATAATAAAATAAAAATGGAATAATAAATTATCTTAATCTTATGAACATAAAATAGGAATTTTTGAGGGATCTTGAGTAGCCATAAATGAACGCATTGTGTCCAAGTGCATATCTCCTTGACTGGGATCTCCCGGGCCAGATGTCCGAAATGCGCGATGCAAGTAAAGAACTTGCACGCGTTTCATTTTATGGGTAACCCAGGTATCAAAACAATTATCCAGGGGTTACCCCTACCAATTTCTATGTGTTCATCAATTTTTTTTGCATTCTGTGTAATTATCTGACAGGCTTTTCATCAATGTTCTATAACATCCTATCTAATCATCGCTGTATACTGGATTTAAGTTGTGCTTGTATAAAATTGAAAGCAGAATAATAAAATAAAAATGGAATAATGAATTATCTTAATCTTCTGAACATAAAACAAGAGTCATTGAGGGATCTTAAGCAGCCACAAATGAACGTGTTGTGTATCTTCTTGGTCCGGGAAGGCCCGGGCCAGTTATCCGAAATGCGCAATGCAAGTAAAGAACTTGCACGCGTTTTCACGGGTGACCCGCGGGTAACCCGTGGGTTACCCGTACCCGTAGTGACGGGTACGGGTACGGGTACGGGTACCAATGAGGATACCCCAGGGTTACCCCTGCCAATCACTATCTGCTGTTTTTAATGTCGGGGATTTCAGTCCGATTAAGAGTGAAGAAATGTGGGAAAAATATAGGGTATGTGGCGGTCGGCTATATGTACTCATTGAGACTGATTGAAGAAAATGATCAGGTGAAGGACATTGAAATGTTTGAGGAGGACGAAACACCTGAAGGTCGTGAAGTAGTCGGGGAAGCTGGAAACTCTGATGAAGTGAAGGTACAGAATGGATTTTGTAATAATTTAATTGATATTGGTCATCTGCTGATCACTTCCACTTTAGATGGACGAAGATTGAGCTGACCTGGGGCACTGGTCTAGTGAATAGCAGGGGTAACCCCCGGGTATCTTCATTGGTACCCGTACCCGTACCTGTACCCGTCGCTACGGGTACGGGTAACCCGCGGGTCACCTGCAGGTTGCCTGTGTTAAACGCGTGCAAGTTCTTTACTTGCATCGCGCATTTCGGATATCCGGCCCGGGGCATCCTGGACCAAGGAGATACACAACACGTTCATTTATGGCTGCTTAAGATCCCTCAATGACTCTTGTTTTATGCTCAGAAGATTAAGATAATTCATTATTCCATTTTTATTTTATTATGCTGGTCTCAATTTTATACAAGCACAACTAAAATCCACCCCAATATACAGAGATGATTAGATAGGATGTAATAGAACATTGAATGAAAAGCCTGTCAGATAACCACACAGAATGCAAAAATAATTGACAAATGCATAGTGATTGGCAGGGGTAACCCCTGGATATTTGTTTTGATACCCAGGTTACCCATAAAATGAAACGCGTGCAAGTTCTTTACTTGCATCGCGCATTTCAGACACTCGGCCCGGTCCATCCCAGTCAAGGAGATACGCACTTGGATACAACGTGTTCATCTGTAGCTACTCAGGATCCCTCAATAATTGCTGATTTATGTTCAGAAGATTAAGTTTATTCTTTATTTACATTATTATTTTATTTCATTTTGTGGAACAGGCATGGCACAGGCTTGTACTTTAGATGTACTATATCAGCTACTAGATTAAATGAACGCGTTATCTCGTTATCTCGTTTAATGATGTGATTTGATCATATGTCAGATCTTAGATGTATATTCTATGGATCTAATTAATTTGTGAACGCGTTTCTGTTGTGTTATCTATGTGTGATCACAATCTTGTCGGACCAATGGAAAATCGCAGCCATGATTGTTAAGTCAACCTTCCTTAATAGGAAGGAGATCAGACCAATATGCTGGTCCATGCGATGCAATGTAGTCGCTGCTCTATGCAGCCTGTAGATACACGCGGGCCTTGTTTCAGTAAAATAATTTGATAATTAGATTATAGAATAGTCTAAAGTAGTCTAGAGTGTATTTTAGATAGTGCCAGACCGGCAGAATTGATTGCGCGTTAATAAAACAGTTGCATCATGATTTTTAAGAGAGTGGATCACTGATAACACTTTTATTTTACATCGCACCGTTGATCTGCTTTGATATTTCATAGGATAACACTAGAATATATTTACAGAAACCCTGTAGCATACATCAAATTAAATCTTATCATTTGTTTGCTACAGATGTATTTTATCATTACATTTCTGCTGATCTTGTCAATGACCGATGACCACTTATACCCGCCAAACCCGCTGCGCGGGTACGGGTTTCTGGCAGGTTGGGAGTTGTATACCCGTACCCATACCTGTCAAAACCCGCGGCGCTTACCCGTGTGGGTATGAAAACCCTTGCTGATCCCTACTGGTCAGATAGTGGGCATTCAGGTCTTGTGATTGTTGTGTGGTGTAGGTTAGCAGTGATGTCTTTTGTAGCCAATAGAAGCAATAAAAAATGAATACGTGGGAGTCAACCAAGAGTATGAAGAGGCCATCACATCACGATACTCACGCACTGGTCAATTGACTTTTTAAAAAAATAAAAATAAAAATAGAATAATTAGTGATTGGCAGGGGTAACCCTGGGGTATCCTCATTGGTACCCGTACCCGTACCCATACCCGTCACTATGGGTACGGGTAACCCGCAGGTTACCCACGGGTCACCCATGAAAACGCGTGCAAGTTCTTTACTTGCATTGCGCATTTCGGATAACTGGCCCGGGCCTTCCCGGACCAAGAAGATACACAACGCGTTCATTTGCGGCTGCTTAAGATCCCTCAATGACTCTTGTTTTATGTTCAGAAGATTAAGATAATTAATTGTTCCATTTTTATTTTATTATTCTGCTTTCAATTTTATACAAGCACAACTAAAATCCAGTATACAGTGATGATTAGATAGGATGTTATAGAACATTGATGAAAAGCCTGTCAGATAACCACACAGAATGCAAAAAAAATTGACAAACACATAGAAATTGGTAGGGGTAACCCCTGGATAATTGTTTTGATACCTGGGTTACCCATAAAATGAAATGCATGCAAGTTCTTTACATTGCATTGCGCATTTCGGACATCTGGCCCGGGAGATCCTGGTCAAGGAGATATGCACTTGGACACAACGCGTTCATTTATGGCTACTCAAGATCCCTCAAAGATTCCTATTTTATGTTCATAAGATTAAGATAATTTATTATTCCATTTTTATTTTATTATTCTGGTTTCAATTTTATACGAGCGCGACTGTTCTTTGGATTTCTGCGCATTTCGGGTAAATGGCCCAGGCCATCCTGGTCAAGGAGATAAGCACTTGGACACAATGTGTTCATTTATGGCTACTCAAGATTCCTCAAAAATTGTTGGTTTATGTTCAGAAGATTAAATGGATCCTTTATTTACATTATTATTTTATTATTCTGGTTTCATTTCATACAAGCGCGACTGTCCTAGTCCCTGGATGCACATTTCTGCGCGTTTAAGTCAACCTTCCTTAATAGGAAGGAGGTCAGACCACCATGCGATGCAATGTAGTCACTGCCCCATGCAGCTTGTAGACACACGCGGGCCTTGTTTCAATAAAGTAATTTGATAATTAGATTATAGAATAGTCTATATTAGTCTAGAGTGTATTTTAGATAGTGCCAGACCGGCAGAATTGGTCGTGCGTTAATAAAACAGATGTATCATGGTTTTCAAGAAAGTGGATCACTGATAAGGATTTTATTTTACATCGCACTGTTGATCTGCTTTGATATTTTGTAGGATAATACTAGAACATATTTAACGCCACCCTGTAGCATACATCAGACGAGATCTTGTATTGTTGTGGCTGCAGATGTGTTTTATCTCGGAAATTCTACTGATCTTGTCAATGCATAATTGGCACCTATACCTGCCAAACCCGCCGCACGGGTACGGGTTTCCACGGGTTGGGAGCCGTATACCCGTACCCATACCCGGCAAAACCTGCGGCGCTTACCTGCGCAGGTATGAAACCCCTTGACAATCACTAAGAATAATACAGTTCGAATACAATAATCAATCTCTACTCCCCACTCACGTCCGGGCGAGGGCACGGTGAATGGCGGCAAGGTTAGTGTTTTCAAAGAGTGAGATGAGATAAGCCTCAGCCACCTCTTGGAAGCACAATGTTAAGCTCTTCAGATCTTTTTTGTTATTTTCACTGGAAGAGGACTGCCAGGTATTTTGTTGTAGGAAATAGTGGGTTTTGTTAGTTCCAGGGGAAATGGGCCACATTACAATGCAATGGCAATATATACATCGTGTAGGGTATTCAGATGTGGGAACCACAAATTTCAGATTTAGAGTTGATATAACAATGCGTAATGTACTTAATGCTGCAAAATGTGAGTGTCGCCCCAAGGGGAAGATGTAGACAGGATATCGCAGAGTTTAGTTACAACACACCTGATAACTCAAAACAAAGCTGTGAGGTGGTTGAAGTGAAAGCAGTGAGTAGGGATATCATCGTATCATCCAATAGCACTTGGTTCCAGCACTTGGCATCTACCTCAACAAGCTAGCATCCACCCTTCTCATTGATCTCACAAGTGGTCATCATGGCCCATTTAATCCTGCAAGCCAACAATAGTCTTCTAAGTGGAACTACCAGGTGTGTCCCTGTGAAGCACATAGGGCTGCGCGCCGTCCATTTGACGGTGAAGGACGGGTACGGCTGACCCGTACACCTTCCATTTTTGGTACTCACCGGATTGCTGACAGTACGGTACGGGTACGGTACAGCCGTTTTACGGTATACGGTAGTTAGTGTTCGCTACGGGTAGGCGCAACCCACCGGGTATGTGGTCAGGGTACATGCGGGTACAGGTTGGGGTCACATCTTCATACCCCTCATGTGACCCCTACCCGCAGACACCCAACCCTTACCCGCCAGAGCGGGTAAGCTGAAATTGGAAGGGTGGCAATGAGGGCAGCAAGAAAAACTATACAGTACATGTATTGTAGATACTGTATACAGACCCAGTGGTCCCATTGCATACAACTCAGGCTCTTCTATGTTTGGGAGCTTGGATGAAGGCCAGTTATGTAGAGACTGCTGATTTAAAGTATGCAGCATCTCAACCTGATACCAAAAACAATGAAGAATGGCCAGATGATGAATGGATTATAGCTCAAGTAGTACAATGTTATTCTAGGCTATCAGACTTAAAATGTAAATATCTACCCTTACCTGCAGGTATACAACCCATGGTGTACCCGTACCCGTAGTATGGCAAACCCGTACCCTTGGTGTAAGGGTCCGGGTACACACAGGTACGGGTACGGGTCCATGTGTTTTTACCCGCGGGTTACCCGTGGCAAACACTAACGGTAGTAGACAGTATTACTAGAGAAAATAAAGTTGACCAGGGTAGCATGAGCAAGAAGCTTAGAGTGATAAAGCAATGAATAGGTGTATTCTTATGGCTATTCTATGTTGGAAGTGCAGCCATAGCACGCAACCACTAATTGATACTGGAGATGGCGGCCTGGATTCGATCATCACCGATGCAATATTCAGAGCACGCGGGTCGTGCAAATTTTCTTGATCATAAAGACTCAGTAGCATAGTTAGAAACCTCAGTCTTTCTATCCCAAAGACTGAGGTCAGTACTTTCTGTGTTACAGCTACATTATCCATTCACTGATTCATTTGTGTAGCTACGCATTTATAGGTATTAACAAATTACATAGTCTTTCTATCCCAAAGACTGAGCTATGCATTTATAGCTTGCTACATTCTACACCTTTTTATGTAGTTTATGAGTACATTACCCAACAATCTACTTTACCAGCCATAATCTGAAACTCATAGAGGGACTTCAAGCATTGCATTTGCTTCTGTGAGTGTGAGTAGTGTAAACAGGGCATACTGGAACATGAACTCCCTCAATAAATGTAATTGTAGGTACATTATCACAAAAGAGACATCAGAGAAACAATACCAAAACATGCCCCAAAAAGGGGCATCCCAAAAACTATATTTGGGCTTGCACAAGGCAACTCCTAAAGCCAAGTGTGGTAAATGCGAGCATACCTCCAACTGGACTCAAGCAGACCAAAATTCAATTACAATAAGGCAAAAAATCAAATATATAGACTAATAGACAGCTCAACAACCCAGTGCAGTATCAGCTTGCGTGCATGCATAGTGATTGTCAAGGGTTGTCATACCCACGCGGGTAAGCGCCACGGGTTTTGCTGGGTACAGGTATGGGTATACGGCTCCCAACCCGTGGAAACCCGTACCCACGTGGCGGGTTTGGTGGGTATAGGCGCCAATTATGCATTGACAAGATCAGTAGAAATTCTAAGATAAAACACATCTGCAGCCACAAAAATAAAAGATCTCATCTGATGTATGCTATAGGGTATCTTTAAATACGTTCTAGTATTATCATATGAAATATCAAAGCAGATCAATGGTGCGATGTAAAATAAAAGTGTTATCAGTGATCCACTTCTTGAAAATCATGATGCACCTGTTTTATCAACGCGCGACCAATTCTGCCAGTCTGGCACTATCTAAAATACTCTCTAGACTACTTTAGACTATAATATAATCTAATTATCAAATTAGTTTACTGAAACAAGGCCTGCGTGTATCTACAAGCTGCATGGGGCAGCGACTACATTGCATCGCATGGTGGTCTGACCTCCTTCCTATTAAGGAAGGTTGACTTAAACGCACAGAAATGTGCATCCAGGGACTAGGACAGTCGCGCTTGTATGAAATGAAACCAGAATAATAAAATAATAATGTAAATAAAGGATCCTTTCAATCTTCTGAACATAAACCAACAATATTTGAGGGATCTTGAGTAGCCATAAATGAACGTGTTGTGTCCAAGTGCTTATCTCCTTGACCAGGATGGCCCGGGCCATTTATCCGAAATGCGCAGAAATGCAAAGAACAGTCACGCTCGTATAAAATTGAAACCAGAATAATAAAATATAAATGGAATAATAAATTATCTTAATCTTATGAACATAAAACAGGAATTTTTGAGGGATCTTGAGTAGCCATAAATGAATGCATTGTATCCAAGTGTGTATCTCCTTGACCGGGATGTCCCAGGCCGGATGTCCAAAATGCGCGATGCAAGTAAAGAACTTGCACGCGTTTCATTTTATGGGTAACCCAGGTATCAAAACAATTATCCAGGGGTTACCCCTGCAAATTGCTATGTGTTCATCAAATTATTTTGCATTCTGTGTGGTTATCTGACAGGCTTTTCACCAATGTTCTATAACATCCTATCTAATCATCTCTGTATACTGTATTTTAGTTGTGCTTGTATAAAATTGAAAGCAGAATAATAAAATAAAAATGGAATAATGAATTATCTTAATCTTCTGAACATAAAATAAGAGTCATTGAGGGATCTTAAGCAGCCACAAATGAACGCATTGTGTATCTTCTTGGTCCGGGAAGGCCCGGGCCGGGTATCCGAAATGCGCGATGCAAGTAAAGAACTTGCACGTGTTTTCACGGGTGACGGGTATGGGTACGGGTATGGGTACGGGTACCAATGAGGATACCCCAGGGTTACCCCTGCCAATCACTATGCGTGCAAGATGCAACTACTTCTTGTCAGGCAACGGAGGGAGATCATGCCCATCCACTAATCTAATCTACTCCATAATCCATAATATGCTGTTGAGATGGTCCGGTTGCAACTGGATTGTTGGGGACTGGGGACCAGGCAGCCGGGCTCCTGGGTGGACTCGATCTTGTAGGAATAGCGTGAGCTCTGAGCCCGAAACCATCCGCTTCGGTCCGCTCCGGCCCGCCTTACCTTCCGCCTCCAATCCTTTCTCTCGAATGTCACCACTTCGGGCTGGTCCAGTTTGCTCTCTTCATTTAAGTTCTGCTAATAAAATATTCTGACATTAATTCGACTATAGTTTTGGACTGTCTCTGATACGGTACAAATGCGATCGTTGCATAGCACGAAAGCTTTACTTAGCATTCTTTTAGACTGTTTACGCTCCGGGCCGCCTGCCTGTTCATTCGTTTCCTTCTGGTTTCATCCGGTTTCGTCTTTATTGCTATCTTTCATCTCGCCTCTCACCGCCTTAACTTCTTTCTTCTTTAATTCTACTTCATAACCGCTTTTCTATTAGGTCTCTCTACAGGTATTTAAAGGTACATACTTGCTTGTAGTAGGACCACCCAGCAGAAGCACAATCAACGGTCATTTTCTCTCCTTCTTTTTCTTGAGTGCTAAGCAGCTATCTCGACGACGACAAGCACAAAATTCGACAGAACCAGCAGCAGCGAAGCCAGCTAAGTCTTTGACATCTCGACATATCGGCATATTCAGCGCACTAGACATTTCGACGCATCAGCACCTTCGGCGAGTCCAGCATCCATCAGTTACCACCGACGACTAGACGCTTCCCTCTCCCTCTCTTTTCTCGCGGAACCTTTCTCCGCAACGAACTCATACGGTCTCGCGATCGTACAAATTGGCTGCCCCAGTGAGGCGGAGTCAGTAGATTCCTCCTTTCTTTAGACTTTTCACCTTTAATCTACACCGGTCGCTCCGCGACTTGTTTATGCGCCGACAAACTAACCCGCCGCAGAGAATACAGCCCATAAGAACCACCAAAAGATCCTCCATTTCGACAAGAGCGCCGCCCACCCCTCCTGTTCAAACTAGCCCTCCATCGCCAACAGCCTTTCCAGCACCAATCCCCACTTCTCCGTCCTCGGTTCCCTTCTCAGCTTTAGTCTCGAATACGCTCAGCTTCTCTCGTCCACTGCTACTTCCAGCTCGTCTTTGATACCCTCCACTTCATCTTTACAAACAACAGCACCTTCCCCTGTTCCTCATCCGCCTATTACCTTGTCTGTTCTGCCCGGGCCTCTATCACCGTCTTCTTCTGCCTCAGATATCACAGCTCGTCCAGATCTTGCCTTCCCTGGTTCCTTCTTAGATCCTGAGTCTTTTGATCCACAGTTAGCACCAACTATCAGTATCCCTCAGCCTATTTGGTCTACAGCTTTGCCAAGAACATCTCCGTCCCCTGACCCTATAGCTTCGTCGGAATCCATCTCACCCTTGTCTTCTCCCTCCCTTATATCTCGCTACCTAAGTTCCTCGCCCGATTCACTCAACATTGCTTCGACAAACATACCCTCCCACCCGATAGCTCCTTCACGCCGATCAACTATCACATTGGCTCACCCCGACGCAACCTACCCGTTAAGGCCAGCAACGTTCCGCGAGCCTTCATCCCCATCAGAAAATCCCTCAGTACCCTGGAGACTTGAATTCGAATCACCCTCTCAGGCTACAGCTTCCATTCTCCCCATACTTGCCTCTACACATCAAATTACAACAGTCCTTCCTGCCTCAGCAATACCAATGTCTACGCCCATTCATGGTCCTGCGGCAATGCCCCCACCGCGCTCACGGATGGCCCCATATTTCTCCGAACAGTCAGGCGATCCAATCGACATGTTCATCAGTGAATTCGAAAACTTGGCTACAGCTCATGGTCTTTCAAGTCAACAAAAAGTGGAACAAATCACTCGCTACGTACCTTCTGAACTGCGACAACTCTGGAGGTATCTAGATGGCTACGACAATCAGGACTGGCACACATTCAAAAAAGCTTTGGAAAAACTCTATGCTGCAGCTTCAGAACTAACCCAGCACTCCAAGCAACGCTTTTGGGAGATGATCAGGCTCAATTCCCGCGACCGGATGAATGATGAAGAAGCAGTCCGAACATACTACAAGAGGTTCCTGCAGCTGTCCAAACCGCTGGTTAATGCCAAACGTCTCTCGGAAGAAGAGCGCAATTCCTCCTTCTGGAATGGATTTCACCCAGAAGACCAAAGGCGACTATATTCGCGATTCCTCTCTAAATACCCAGACTACCCTACCGGTCATTATTACGACTATGAGGAAGTATACAGGCTTGCTTGCACGGAGTTTGCTAACCGGCCTATCGCCGCATCCGGCCTGGACGATGATTGGAAGACTTCGTTACCAGGACAAGACCAAAAAATGGACCCCTTGCTACAGCAGTGGTATGGCAGTGGATCCCGTGATACTAAACCAAATAACGATGACTGGAGAGGCCGCAATCGCGATCGTTCCCCCCAGATTTCCGGCATCGAGATGACACACCCAGGCGAGAAGTATACCCAACCACTACGGAACCAGCTTACAGGTCAGTTCGATTCCGGGACACCTCACGCGAGCGGGAGAACCAGGAAATAAAGGACTTCATGATGAAATTCCGATCACTGCCCCCAAGCGACCCTGAATACGCCGGCTTGTACGGACAGTGTATGTATAGGTACCCCACTATTGCGCAAACTGTCCCCAAGCCCATCTTCGCACAACAAGCATCCTTCTACCAAGCCCCAGCCCCCGCATCCTGGCCACCTCTGGATTGTTCAGCTCCCCCTGCCCCTCCTCCTAATGCAAGCCCTCCTGACGTCTCATACTTCCTACGCCCAGAACGTTTTGATGGGTGCGCTTTCTGTACTCAGCCAGGGCACCGGATCCGTCAATGTGCCGCCGCGTTGGAATATGTCAAGACAAGGCGTGCCATAGTCCGCAACGACCGAATATATCTACCAAATGGGCAACCAATCCCAAATGATGGCACAAACCGTGGGCTTCAGAAAAGCATCGATACGTGGCTAGCCCAAAATAGCTCTTCAGCCTCCCCATCTTTCACGCGCGATCCTCCACCTCACACAACTCTTAGCATTCAGGTTTATGACTGCCGTCCCGATCCAGTTACAGAAGCTCACATTGCAGAAATTGCCGAGCAGTCTGCGTCAGATTCAGAACCCGAATCTGAGGAGGATGGCCAAGATATATTTGAAGTCTTTGCAACTGAGAGAAAGAAAAGACAAGCTAAGGCCGCTAAGCTCCCTGAATTGACCCCTGCCAAACCACCTAAATCTTCCACCTCTGCTACTATCGTGCCAGCTGCTAGTACCCCGCTGGCTCACCCCGTAAATACACCCGCTCCAGCTCCCATCACTCCTGCTTCATCCACTTCAGCCCCTTCCACTTCGCGTCTTAACCCACAATATCGATATCAATCAACTGCTGAAGACCACCAACTTGTCAACGAATTATCATCCTGGCTTATGAATGGCTCACTCTCACTTACTACCCCAGCTCATGTCCTTGCAGCAAGCCCAAGCATCCGAAAAGACATGGTCGAGAAGTTGCGGACTCGGCGCGTGGAAGCTAACTGGCTTGAAGAAGCCGTGGACACCGGATCGCTATCCGTCTTGAAGGTTGATGCCCGCGCTCTCCTGAATACTCACTTCCATTGCGGGAAATTGATGTAATAATTAACGGTGTCACCTCAGAAGCCGGAGTGCTAGACCAAGGATCCCAAATCGTGGTGCTACGAAAGGACTTGGCCCAGGAAGTCGGTGCAAGTATTAATCCCAGAAACCGGCTTGACATGGAAGGTGTAAACGGCTCAGTTACTCAAACCCTTGGATGTGCTGAGAACATGTCTATGAGGATTGCCGATATTTCCTTTGAAATACACGCTCACGTTGTGGAAAACGCTCCATTCCGCTTGCTCCTTGGTCGTCCATTCCACCACCTACTTTTGTGCCGTCTTGAGGACCACCCGGATGGCCGCGTCGAAATTTGCATCCGAGACCCATCGGACCCTGCTCGTTCTGTATCCATTCCTTCACGTGCTAGGCGAAATCAAGCTGGTCCTACTCGAACTCTTGCACTCGCAACTCAGGTCTCTCCCCCCCGCATTGACACTATCAACTCTCACTATCTTAAAGCTCTTGCTCAGGCGGCCAGTAATCCACCAGTATCTACCTTAGTCTACAAGAAGGTTGGAAAGAAGGTCCGCCCAGTCCCCACCTCGCTTCCTGAAGATTTCCGCACTATCCGCCGCGTCCCTTCGGATCCCCTCCTCTCACTCCCTCCACTCCCCACACAACCGCCCACCTTCACTGCAGGTGCCCGTCTAACCCAAGAACGCCTTGAGGCCTTAGATCTTAATCGATACAACTTTCTTTGGCCCGAAGAACTCAAACTTGTGCAGCACATACTCCGGATAAATGAACTAGGCTTAGCTTGGACTGAAGAAGAAAAGGGTCGCTTCCGTGAAGACTATTTTGCGCCGGTTAAAATTCCTGTTATCGAACACATTCCTTGGGTACAGCGTAACATTCCTATCCCGTCTGGAATCATCGACGAAGTTATCCAAATTTTTAAAGACAAGTCTGCTTCGGGAGTCTATGAACATTCAGATGCATCCTATCGCTCCAGGTGGTTCTGTGTGAAAAAGAAAAGTGGAGCCCTCAGACTAGTGCATGACTTGCAACCCCTCAACGCCGTCACCATCCGTAACTCGGGGGTGCCCCCTCTGGCTGATCAACTCATAGAGGCTATGGCTGGACGATCTTGTTACTCAATGTTAGATCTCTTCGTTGGCTATGACCATCGCTCCCTGGACGTCTTATCTCGTGATCTCACCACCATCCAATCTCCACTTGGTGCTGTACGGCTAACCTGTCTGCCACAAGGATGGACCAATGCCATCGCAATTTTTCATGAGGACGTCCGCTTCCTTCTCGAACCTGAAATTCCTAATGTAGCTTGGCCCTTTATGGATGACTGTAGCATCAAGGGACCTCCATCACGGTATGAGACTCCGGGCGCTGGATTTGAGACCATTTCCGACAATAACGGCATCAGGAAATTTGTCTGGGAGCACCTGGTTGACGTACATCGCATTCTCCATCGCCTCCGACGTGCTGGCTCTACAGTATCAGCCACTAAGCTTTTCATTGCAGTACCTGAGGTCGTCATACTAGGACACAAGTGCACATATGAAGGACGCGTTCCTGATGACTCAAAGATTGCCAAAATCCGTGACTGGCCACCCTGCAAGTCGCTTACTGACGTTCGAGCCTTCCTTGGCACAGCAGGCTATATGCGAATCTGGATTCGCAATTACTCGACGACCGCTAGGCCTTTAACTGATCTCACTCGCAAAAATCAGCCCTTCGTATGGGACGAACAACACACACGGGCAATGCACACTATCAAGGAGGCAATCATACATTCTACCGCCCTTATTTCCATCGACTACTCCTCAGATCGCAAGGTTTACCTGGCTGTTGATTCCTCTTGCCGTGGCGTGGGCTGGATTCTCTCGCAAGACTGCGATGATGGCAAACAGCATCCGGTTCGCTTTGGGTCTATATCATGGAATGACCGAGAAGCACGGTACTCTCAGGCTAAACTCGAGCTCTATGGACTCTTTCGTGCCCTACGCGCACTCCGACTCCACCTTGTTGGCATACGCAATCTGGTAGTTCAAATGGATGCTCAGTTTGTCAAAGGGATGCTCGCTAATCCAGACATTCAGCCAAACGCCGCAATTAACCGATGGATAGCGGCAATCATGCTTTTTGATTTCCAGCTAGTTCATGTCCCTGCAGAGAAGCACCACGGACCTGATGGACTATCTCGACGAGAACCGGCAGAAAGTGAAAGCGACGAAGATGATGACCCAGAGGATTGGATTGATACCACCCTATGCCTCGGAGTCTGGGCTACCACTTGGGCTAATCAACTCCGTTTTCATCTAGGCAACGCCCCTATGCTAGTGCTTCATGCTGAAGCGCGAGTTTTGCCCCCTCAAGAATTTCCTTTTACTGCACAATATCATGAAGCCGAGGACGACATGCTCCGTATCCAACAGTACCTTACTACACTCAAACCTCCCATGGGACTTTCGGGCAACAATCTTGACAAATTCATAAGGCGAGCGCGGCGTTTTTTTCTACTTGACGGACGTCTTTGGCGACACAACAACCTTGGACGACACCAACTATTCATCTCCCCTTCCCAACGACTCTCCCTCTTACGTGCAGCACACGATGACTTAGGGCACAAAGGAGTTTACTCAACTCGTCGCTTCCTTCTCGATCGATTCTGGTGGCCCTCCTTGAATGTGGATGTAAAATGGTTTGTTCAATCTTGTCACGAGTGTCAACTTCGTCAAGAAACCAAGGTCCGCATTCCTCCTACGGTCGCGCCCCCGGCACCCCTCTTTCATAAGGCTTATATCGACACAATGCACATGCCTTCTGCTGCTGGCTTTCACTATCTCGTCCAGGCCCGCTGCTCGCTCACAGCTTGGCCGGAATGGCGCGCGCTCAGAACTGAAACCGGACGAACCCTGGGCAACTTTATCTTCGAAGACATCTTGTGCAGGTGGGGCGCAGTGGAAGAGATCGTCACAGACAATGGCACTCCCTTCGTCGCGGCTTTAGACTGGTTAGCTGGAAAATATGGAATCAAACACATTCGGATCTCAGCTTACAACTCTCGAGCTAATGGAATTGTTGAAAGGCAGCACCGCACCATTCGCGAGTCTCTTGTCAAAACTTGTGCAGGCGACATCTCCAAATGGCCTGTAACGGCACCTCATGTTTTCTGGGCAGATAGGGCTACCATTCGCAGGTCTACCGGCTATTCCCCCTTTTACATGGCTCATGGAGTAGAACCCCTCCTCCCTCTCGATCTTACACTCGCAACGTTTCTCATTCCCGATCTCACCCGCCCTATGTCCACTTCCGACCTTATTGCTACGCGTGCACGTCAACTACAGTCTCGAGAGGAGGACCTTGCCAGCATCAAAAACAGCATAACCAAAAGCCGCGTCGCGTCCGCCAGAGCGTTCGAGCAACAGCATGCTCATACTATCAGGACCAACTCCTTCAACCCAGGAGATTTGGTCTTGGTTCGAAACTCGGCGGCCGCGAACGACTTGGGCAAGACCAAATCTCGGTATTTCGGACCTCTTGTGGTTGTCAAAAGATCTCGAAATGGTGCTTATCGACTTGCGGAACTGGATGGCGCCATCTCTCGACTACGCTATGCTGCCTTCCGCCTTGTTCCCTATCACTCTCGAACACGCGCACACATTCCACTTGAAGACTTTATCAGCCCAGAAGACCTCGCCACTTTTATTAACGACACTGCCACCGATGACGACGTAGCTTGACCGGGGACGGTCAAAATTTTAACCCCCCGGGAGGTGTAGGAATAGCGTGAGCTCTGAGCCCGAAACCATCCGCTTCGGTCCGCTCCGGCCCGCCTTACCTTCCGCCTCCAATCCTTTCTCTCGAATGTCACCACTTCGGGCTGGTCCAGTTTGCTCTCTTCATTTAAGTTCTGCTAATAAAATATTCTGACATTAATTCGACTATAGTTTTGGACTGTCTCTGATACGGTACAAATGCGATCGTTGCATAGCACGAAAGCTTTACTTAGCATTCTTTTAGACTGTTTACGCTCCGGGCCGCCTGCCTGTTCATTCGTTTCCTTCTGGTTTCATCCGGTTTCGTCTTTATTGCTATCTTTCATCTCGCCTCTCACCGCCTTAACTTCTTTCTTCTTTAATTCTACTTCATAACCGCTTTTCTATTAGGTCTCTCTACAGGTATTTAAAGGTACATACTTGCTTGTAGTAGGACCACCCAGCAGAAGCACAATCAACGGTCATTTTCTCTCCTTCTTTTTCTTGAGTGCTAAGCAGCTATCTCGACGACGACAAGCACAAAATTCGACAGAACCAGCAGCAGCGAAGCCAGCTAAGTCTTTGACATCTCGACATATCGGCATATTCAGCGCACTAGACATTTCGACGCATCAGCACCTTCGGCGAGTCCAGCATCCATCAGTTACCACCGACGACTAGACGCTTCCCTCTCCCTCTCTTTTCTCGCGGAACCTTTCTCCGCAACGAACTCATACGGTCTCGCGATCGTACAATCTTATGATTACAATAAGATACAGTGGGTCAAAAAACTGTCCCGATGTTTGCACCATTTCTAGTATTCACTCTATAGCACCTCAGCATTTAGGAATCTGGTTATGGTGTGGCTGTATGTCTGAAAGCCCTGCTTCCTGGCTACCATGCCCAATTTGGATCAAAGAAATTGGCCATGATATAAGCATTTTATGATCAAATCAAATCAATCAATCATCGGGACGGTTTTTTGACCCACATTTTAAATCCACTATCTGCCCAATTACTCCTTTTTTTCACCCCTTTTTGCCTTGGTAACTCCTTGGATCCTTTTAGTCATCCTTTCTATAACCTTTTGCCATCATTCTGGTGCATTTTTATTCCACTCCTCCACCACCCTCTCCCACAACTCAGGTATCCCCTTGACTGGTTAAGAACCTTCTTCAGATCCACCCAGAGGTGTCCAATGGGGCTAATATTTCAAGGGATTGGGCTATCCATACCAGGCTTCAATATTCCTGTCTTAAAACTGCTGGCTTGCCTTCTTGGAATTGTGTTTTGGGTCATTGTCCCACTGAAACATGCTTTCACCCTCCACCATTTCTTACTTTTCAAACCTTTCCACCACTCCACCATCCAAAATATCACAGTACTGGCATGGATTCATGATCCCCTAAACCCCTGTAAGCATTCCTAGTCCATTCCACCCCATACAAGACCAATACCATAAGTTCTTCCTCCTCCATGCTTGACTGTCAGGGTGGTGGTTCTGTCAGAGGGTGGTTCTCCCTTATTTTTCCCAAGTGTAGCTCCTTCTGTCTGAACCAATTCTGTTCATTATAGTCTCACCTGACCACAAGATCCTTTTCCAGTCATCCACTGTCCAAGTTTCATGGTAACCACCCTCTGACAGAACCACCACCCTGACAGTCAAGCATGGAGGAGGAAGAACTTATGGTATTGGTCTTGTATGGGGTGGAATGGACTAGGAATGCTTACAGGGGTTTAGGGGATCATGAATCCATGCCAGTACTGTGATATTTTGGATGGTGGAGTGGTGGAAAGGTTTGAAAAGTAAGAAATGGTGGAGGGTGAAAGCATGTTTCAGTGGGACAATGACCCAAAACACAATTCCAAGAAGGCAAGCCAGCAGTTTTAAGACAGGAATATTGAAGCCTGGTATGGATAGCCCAATCCCTTGAAATATTAGCCCCATTGGACACCTCTGGGTGGATCTGAAGAAGGTTCTTAACCAGTCAAGGGGATACCTGAGTTGTGGGAGAGGGTGGTGGAGGAGTGGAATAAAAATGCACCAGAATGATGGCAAAAGGTTATAGAAAGGATGACTAAAAGGATCCAAGGAGTTACCAAGGCAAAAAGGGGTGAAAAAAAGGAGTAATTGGGCAGATAGTGGATTTAAAATGTGGGTCAAAAAACCGTCCCGATGATTGATTGATTTGATTTGATCATAAAATGCTTATATCATGGCCAATTTCTTTGATCCAAATTGGGCATGGTAGCCAGGAAGCAGGGCTTTCAGACATACAGCCACACCATAACCAGATTCCTAAATGCTGAGGTGCTATAGAGTGAATACTAGAAATGGTGCAAACATCGGGACAGTTTTTTGACCCACTGTAATCTAAAGTGTGTCAGATAATTGATTCAGAGACATTGCACACACAACACATTCCTTTTGTCTTGTCACATTTTCACTTCAGTTTAGGGCATAGCACGAGTCCGGGTAACTCGCAAGTTTTTTGAGTAGAGCTGTGGGAAAACTCGCAGGTATTGATACTCACGGATCTGGGTGATCCATGGGAAAATACTCATACAGATCCGGGTATTGATTTTGGCACCCCGGGTACTCACGGAATACTCGTGGGAATATTATTATATAAAATTATTTTTTTAATAGGCTCCTCAAGCTAGAACAGAAATGGCTGAAACATGGATTGGAACCTAAGACCTCTGGGAACAAGCTCGGTCCAGTGCTCTAACCACTAAGCCACCCAGCCTCACTAGTAAAGACACACAATATATTATATATAGGGTTATGCAGAATTGATTTTATCACTTGTATCCAATTAATTGTGAACATGTTTTGATCTTATCACTTGTATTATCTTAGATGTATATCTTTAGTATCTAATTAATTGTGAACACATTTTTGATCTTATCACTAGTGATGTGCCTGGCCTGGCTCAAAGCCGGAAGCCGGGCCAAGCCGGGCCTGTTTGGGCTGGGCCAAGCCAGGCCGTTGTGACAGCCCAGCAAGGGCTTTGGCCCGGCTCAGAGAAACTAAAAGCCAAAGCCGCCGGCTCAGGCCGTGGCTTTCAACAGCACATACAAATGCATTAGCAATCGTCAAAATCAGTAGAAATCTTATCACAAAGTGGTTGATTTGGGTCACGTGATCATGTTTATCACGGCATTTCAAACTTTTTCTTCAATATAGCTTTGCAATACGTAACACACCAAGTCAGATTTGGATTAGCTGAACTATAACTACTAGTTATATGTCATAAAATTTTCTCTGCCAAAAGCTGCGGCTTGGGCCAAGCCGGGCCAGGGCCAAGCCATCTGTGGCGGCTTTGGCTTGGCCCAGACTTCAGGAAAGCTGGAGCCGCCTCAGGCCAAGCCAAAGCCGCGGCTTTTGGGCCAAGCCGGGCCGGAACATCACTACTTATCACTTAGATGTACATCCCAAGTATCTAATTAGTCCTTCCAGGAACGCTTAAAGTTGGTGTCTTTTGAGCCGTTTTCTGTACCTACAGTCACCTGTACATCAATGCGTATAAATAAGCGATCCTTACAAGTTAAAATAATTACCTGTCTTGTAGTCCATGTACTCTGGCGACTACGAGTGACGTACTGGGATGCTTGAGATGTTGTATCATCATCTTCGTGGCTCTCACTGACCATGCTGGAGATCACATGTGAGTTGAAAAAGTGTCTTAATTAGTGATACTTATGCGTTTATCGGATAATCCAGATGCCGTGTGGGCATGCATTCATGTAGCCGTGTAGGGTTGGGATTTGTGCGAAAAATGGGGCTATACGTGGGTGTGTGGGTGAAGGTTAAACCAGTGGCGGCCAAATAGCATGATGGATGATGTTGCCTCAGTTCTCATTTTCGAGCTAGGGAGCTTGAAGGCAGGTAGAACTCTGGTGACTGGGGTTCATGGTTGGTACCCATCATGGATCTTCAAACACGAAACAGCTCCTAACGTCACAAATGACCCGTGAGTGAGAATGGATCCATAGTGCATGTTGTCAAATCCCATATATCTTTCCTTTAAGCTGCCGTTCTCGACAGACGTGTTTATATGACACGAGTCCTGTTTCACTACTTGCCCTTGTCGTTATGATTCCAGGTCTCCTTCGGAAGCTGTACGGCTACATGTAACCCAAGGTATACGAAGAAAAGCAGCACCACATAAACAAAGTTCCCTCCCAGGATGTTGTTCTCTAATGAGAAGGCAAATAGTGACGCCGCAATGGCCGGTCCCACAGCGCGCTGGATCGAGACAACTGTTTGGGCGAGTCCGTTCGTGGCGCCGAGCGACCGCTTGTTCGGTGCCGCGGTAGAAATATACATGAACACCGAGCCTGATAGCATCCACGTTTCAGCATTACTCAAGCCAGGGATACCGAGAAACTTACTAAATCCCATGTCGGAGAAGGATATCAATAGAAGCTGCAGTATGATGAAAGGCCCTACCACAGCATTGACGCCGCGCACAACCAAGTTCTCCAATGGGAACAAGAGATAAATCACAGCGAACACGGCGGCGCTGATGATGATGACGCGGCGTGGACCCAAATGTCCAACAATGTGTGGGAAGAAGACGAATTGGAAGATGGCGCTCGTGAACCCGTACCCGGACATCCAGAGACCGATGGATGCCGGGCTCAAGTTGAGTCCGCCCAGTTCGATGGGTGTTGACCAGATGAGGGGAATGAGGGCAACTGCGGCGATGTCAAGCAATGCGAGAATTGCGTAATTGGCAATACAGATCACAACTGGTCTCGTAAGCAGGGAGCGCAGCGGTAGCGGCTGCTCAGTGTCCTCCGGCGATGGGTCTGGGGTATTTCCTGTTCCTTCCCCCACTCCGTCCGAATCAGCCTCAGTGGCCTGGAGCCCTGACTTTCGATCGACAGTCTTGGTGACAATCAATCGCGCACATCTTAAGAACACGTGAAGAGCCTACCTCTTCTAAAAATACTGCGGTAATGACAAACTGAAGGACGGCAAAGGCGGCTACCACTAGACATGGTAGGAAGTACGGGTACTCGGCCCAGAAAGGGTGTGAAAAGGCGTCTGGCCAGCGGTCTTGTGGCCGCGCAAAAATTCCACCTATGAAAGACCTGAGGGTGCCAATTATTAGCAAATCAAGAAACGAGGGGAAATGAAATGGACGGTCAAACCCTAAGATCTGCCCGATCGCCCCAGCCAAAGGCATCATCGAAAATCCTCGAGCCACGTTCGTTTTATCAGTGAGCTCTGCCAACATGCTCTTCGTAACCCCAATGTTCCCATTTAGTGCCCCATTCAAGAAGCGGCTGTGACCACCGAGTTCAGCGAATGGAATGGGGAACTCTCGGGAATCTGCGGGGGCACGTACCAAACTACAAGTGCCCAGAAAGAGCGCGAGAGTCCAAAAAGTGTTATGGAGACGATGGTACCAAGAAGTCCAGATAGAAGGATGGGCTTGCGCCCGACGCGGTCTGAAAGACGATTCCACTGGAGTACAGTGACCGCCTCTGCCGCGAAATACAAGGAAAGCTGCGATGCTGCTCAGTATGCTTCACTAGTTGGACACATAAGGGACCCACTATGATCCCGGTGTAATACCCCACCCTCCTACTGTCACCGCTAACGATCGGAAGTTCGCTGATGAGCTGGAGACGACGTTATCAACATTATATACAAGTCTAACAATTGTCATCACCTGGTTGATGTAAGGGCTGATGGAGTTAAGCGCAGTTGTCTCAGCGATCCGCTCCAACAGGACGATCAAAACTTGAAGCGTGGGCAGCGGAGTTGGCCTCTGCGGTACGTCGTCATGCGGTAGAATTGGGGTTTCTTCATCTACTGGGTCTTCTGATCTTGTAAGAGACATCTGTACGGTGCTGATAGATAGAAAGATATGTGTTTCTAATAGCTACGTCCACAAACACTTCCTAATATTGATAACTCCGATACCGGAGATGCCGGCCCGGACTCACTATCACATTTACAGCGTATTCTAATAAGGTAGACTACCGCATTGTTTAGAACCACAAAGACTGAGCTATTCGCTTTATATTATAGTCTCCCACACCTTTATCTTTAGAGCTTCGACATTCTGCGAGTGATGGAGTAGGCGAGAGCGAACCACTGGTCTTCCTGTATTATATAAGCGTTGGAAACTTAAGGCCTTGACCCCCGTGACGCTCGCATCTATCTAGACCATCAGATAGATAAGTCAAAAGCGCCCATAGCTTATAAGCTAGTGCTTCAAAGCTATGCAAATGCAAATATCACCGCCACTGCCATGAGGCTCAATTTAATGCGAGCCCCACCCTGAATTTCTTGAATCCTCTCCAACCCTAGAGAACCTATGGCTTTCTTCTTGCTTTTCCCTCCAGAGAGTACGGGCCAATCGTTGGGTACGTCCCAATTTTATTGACCTGTTGTTCCTGCACCCCATCTTTTCACAGATTCTATTCCCGAAATTGATAAATGCGTCACTCTGCTTGAACATAATCTATCATCGTTCCCTCGATCTTATCCTCTGCGCCCCCACTGGCTCGCAGATCTAGCTACTGCGCGATACACGCGCTACAATTTGTCGGATCAGAAGGAAGACTTGGACAGGCATATCCTTCACCTTACAGAGTTGATCCTTCTTCCATATCCTTCCCGGTTTGGACTTCATGTCAACATCGTCGATGTCTTCCACCGCCTCGCGGATGCTCTTTTTTCTCGCTATCACCGTTATCACCAGAAATCGAACCGAACCGAAGATATCGAGTCTTCAATCAAATACCATCGTTTTTCCCGGGAGTTGCCACTGGAGGCCTTTGGCATTCCGATAAACGACGTTACAGAAACACTTGTCCTGGCCCTGGGCTCCTACGCGCGGTCAGGCAATGGTAACGCTCTCCAGAGTATTGAGGAGATGCTAGCACTCTGCCGCGAACTCCTCGCCTCGCGTAATTCGGAATACTACCCTACCATCCTCTCGTTGTTTTGAGCATATCAGTTGCTACCGAATACTCTCGAAGCCAAAATGTGGATCCATTAGACCGGGTCATCGAATTCTTGCGAGAGGCGGTGATGGCGTGTCCTCCGGGATTGCCACAGATTCCCCTGTCTCTGGTTCGCGTTCTCAACGTTCGCATCGCTCTGGCGGCCAACTGTGGTGCCGATCTCGAAGAAGCTCTAACCCTCCTTACCAGAGTCGTCTCCTCAGACACTCTGGACGATAGCTACATGCTGAGTCTTGTGCGGTCTCAAGCGTTCACCTTGGCCGCAGGAATCACGTCCCTCCGTACCGGCGAGTATCCGAGCGCCGAAAATCTGGAAAGGGCGATCGCCCTTTGTCGTTCATGCCTCGATGGAACATCTAGAGACAGCAGTGAAATCGGAGATAGGGGCCGTTCTATGATTGTTATGCTACTGGAAGCGTGCTTGAAGATACGCTTCCAATATTTCGGCTTAACAGACTCTCTTCAACAAGCAGAATCATGTGCTTCGGAGATGGATAGTCTTCTATTATCCCAGGATCCGTTCATTACGAACATTTATGAATCGGCAAGCGGAAAGCGGGTTTATTCTATAGAGGAGATAGAGCTTAAAATCCAATATCTTCAAGGACTTCTCTCCGGGGCGCAGGAGACATCCAGGAGTTGGCATTGTGCTACGGGTCTCGGGAATTGGTGTAAAAAGAAATTTCTTATCACCGGAGATATGACCGACCTTGAAGAGTCTATCAACTATTACCGAATGGCACTTTCATCATTTCCCGTGGACAAACGATCGGCATCCTCCTCTTGCCTCGTGTTAGGTGAACTTCTGCTTAGAGCATTCGATCGCAGCAACGGGGTTGAATATCTTGAAGAGTCTATTTCTATACACCGTCGTATTCTCGAAATGCAAGCTTCACGGGATACCTGCTTTCAGGCGCTCGGTCGTCTTTCTCTGTGTTTGTTCTTCCGCTGGTTGTTGTTCAGCGTCGCGCAGGACCTAGATGAGTCTATGGACTTATTCAGCACGGCCGTCAGCGATCAATACGCAACGGTGTATGACAGACTGGAGATCGCTTGCAAGTGGGCATCAGGTTCGCGGGTTTCTGGTCACCACTCCACCATGTCCGCATATCAAAACGCGATGTCATTGCTGCAAAATTGTCTCGTTTTCGCGCCAACCATCGAAACGCAACACCACCGTTTGGTCGCGACGAGGTGGATGTCCAGGATACCGTTGGAGTACGCGTCGTACTTGATCAGCGTTGGTCGACTAGAACAGGCCATCGAGGCCCTCGAACAAGGGAGAGCATTGCTTTGGTCTGAAATGCGTGGTCTTCGCACATCCATTGACCAGCTTCGCGAAAAAAAACCCGAGTTGGCCCTCCGATTTGCGAAGGTCAACCAAGACCTCGAGGCTCTCACCACGTCTATCTCACGCTCGCAAAGTGAGACTGTAGAAGTGGGAGAAGGCGCAAAGGATGGCGAATGGTTTGACGCATTCGGCCGCACCCTCAACGAGCAGCGGAAACTTTTAGAAGAACGCGACGGACTCATTTCGCGGATCCAAGAGTTACCCGGGCTTCAGGACTTTTCGAAGACGCTTTCATACGACGCTCTTCGTGACGCAGCTTCACGCGGACCAGTTATCATCATCAACCACTGCAAATGGCGTTCTGACATCCTTATCCTCCTTCATAACTCACCACCTTCCTTCGTCCCCACTCCCGATGATTTCTATGCCCGCGCGACGAAATTGAAGGATAATCTATTGGAGACACGAAATAAGTATTCTCCTGGTTCCAGGAAATACGACGACGCTCTGCGATCCACTCTCAATGACCTGTATACGCTTGTAGGCAGACCGGTGATCGAAAAACTGCGCGAGTTGAAAGTACCCGACCAATCCCGGGTTTGGTGGTGCCCAACATCGGTATTCTGCTCTCTCCCTCTCCACGCGATGGGCCCCATTCCGTCAGACGATGGAGTCGAACAATATTTCTCGGACATATATGTTTCTTCATATACCCCCACACTCTCCGCGCTCATTCAGTCCCGTGGACCTAAAGTGCCGACGTCGGATGACCCATCTCTGCTCCTTGTTGGGAGACCTAACGATGGTCTCCCGCGGTATGGAAGGAGATAAACGCTATTCGGACGCACCTGGGACAATCGGCGCACTGTCTCGTCAATGAGGACGCGACCTTGGAGGCCGTAAAGGAAGGTCTTCAACGCCATCGATTTGCTCACTTTGCGTGTCATGGAAATCTGGAGGCGGGAAAGCCGTTCGACGCATGGTTCAAGCTCGAAGGGGATGACCGCCTGACGTTGCTTGACATCGTACGGTCCCATCTTCCGGACGCCGAGTTCGCCTTTCTCTCGGTCTGTCACGCGGCGGAGCTGACGGACGAAAGCATCGCTGACGAGGCACTGCATCTTGCCGCCGCAATGCAATATTGTGGGTTTCGAAGTGTGGTCGGCACGATGTGGGCTGTGGCCGACGACGATGGACCGGAACTAGCGAAACATTTCTACAGGTCGATGTTCGGTGGGGAAAAGGCGCATTCGTACAAGAGGTCGGCGAGGTCACTTCGGAATGCGGTACAGAAGCTGAGGAGGAAGAGGGAAATGACGCTGGAGCGTTGGGTAAACTTTGTACACTATGGCGCCTGATGGCAAATGAGTCGCCTCCCTGGTATTGACATGTGGAAACGCAGCTGAGGTTAGATAAGCGCTACCTAAACGGGTAGCAAGATAATTCAGTTTGTGAATGGTCAAAACTGTACATTAATTAGTCTTTACCTAAACAGGTAGCAAGATAACTACATGAGTAATGTTAGCTATACACGTGGTAAAGATAATCTAAGTAGATACTCACTTCAGTTTGTGAATGGTCAAAACTGAAGTGTACAACACAGAAATAATGTCCTTAAATACTGTAAAGAGTGTGCTGTGCTATGGTCATAAAGGATTGTATCTTTAATCATAAGTAATCATAGTAAACGAGTGGAATGTCAGTAGGTATATTACAATGTCCACTTAACTCCGTCTTGTACCAGCAACTCCGGTCACCTCTGATCCAGTCCAGCCAACTCTGATCCGTTACCAGCTCAACATCCCCCTGTTGAACACAGAAGATGTTCAGTGATGCTTCAGGCATCAGGTGATTAGATTAGCTACTTTGTAGATTAGATTAGATACCGGAGTCTCGGACTTTTTACATTATCATTATTACTTTCTTTCTCACATTCCGCAATAGCTGACTGATGCACCATGTAACATGTGATTTCTGTAATGGCCAATGGCCTTTCTCCCTCATGTTTATTGTTTGGACCTTGTCCGGCACTTGTGGACTTATTCCCAGTGCACAGACCATCCCTTGGATTGTATATAAGGGTGTCTGTTTCGTCTCTTACACTTCAGAGTTTCTTCTACCTCTGAAGTGTAAGTCCCTTCTCTTACTTACTATCATACCTTGAGACTAACGCTCCTTGTAGTAACTTGTCTTTGTCTAGGTCAGTAGTATAGTAATAGAGAGTTTCTTCTACCTCTGAAGTTAACTTGTCTTTGTCTAGCCTAACCCGCTAACCTACCACAGTCAGTATGCTGCGCACATGCCTGTTTCACAGGTTATGGGCCCTGGGCACGCTTTGCTGATCTGTTTTTTCATTTGATCAGTCCAACCTTTCTTCAAGCTCACCAGCTACAAGACTTCGTCTTTTCCCAATCAGTCTTACAGTGAGCTTTGATTACTTTCCTTTGCCCTTAACTGTCCACAAGGTGGTGCGCTATATGTGCCCACCTTGATCTGTCTGGCTAGTCCCTCAGGGGATTCTTGCAAGAGGTGATGAGGGACCCTAAGCGGGTGAAACACCTTGAGTTCCTCATGTGCGCTCTAAGTAAATAGTATTCTTAGTTTGTAGCTGGGTTTTCGTCCCATCCATAGTCTTAGTAGGCCCCTTGCCCAGAAGGCTTGGAGCTATAGGTTCAGTCAATGCTTGGCTCAATCCATAAGCCAGGTTTAGCGACCTGCTGGTAGAGTTTAGGGTCTAGAACAAGGCATGGGTAGTCACTCCCATGACGCTTGGGCTCGATACAAGTAGGCTTGAACTACTATAGTATTTACACAGTAGCTAGAGGGTTTTGTCTCTGGGCAGAAGTACCCGCTGCTTTCATTGGGGGTTCGCCCCAACCAGAGGAAACCTAATAGTCTACTATAGTCATGGCCCCAATCATCTAGGGCTTAATCATGGACTCCACCACCAGCACTAGAGGAAGGGCTCTACACCCTTTGTCTCTAGTGGAACTTGCAGTTGGCTCCTCCATGACATGACTCCCCATCTATTTACACATAGTCCCCCTGATGTGGGCTTAGGACTTGTTGTAGATGGCGCTAGACAGCTTACTATACTACTTAGAAGTTGCACATCAGAGGCAGGACTTTTTTAAGTTCTGAAGCATAGTGCCACAGATTGGATGGGCCCTCTTAAATGAGACCTGGACAACTGGTTCTAACTGCTCCTTGGAACCAGGATCACCTTTTTTAAATCATCTCAATGTCTTCCATTGTCTTCCCCCCACTTTCAAGTTCGACAAACTTGATGGCTCCAACTGGCAGCAGTGGTCGGTGTCTTTCACTGCCCTGCTGAGGATCAATGGGATGAAGAGGCATATCACGCATGATGCCCCCGAATTCCTCAATCCTCCTAAGCCAGAGGATGGAGAAAAGGATGATGAATATGCCAAGCGTTTTGCGCTTTGGTCTGAGCCTATGTACTGTTGACACGGGATGTGTCTGGAGATGCTTCAGGCATCTAAGGATTGCTTTAGCTGTAGATAAGATTAGATTAGGTTCCGGAGTTTCAGACTTTTTACGATATCTTTATTACATTTCTTTCTCACCTTACTCAGCTGATTAGTGATACCTTTAGTAATGCGCAGTAAGCACGTGATATCTCTTTGGCCAATGGCCTTAATCCCTCTCTGTTTATTGCCCGGCACTTGTGGACTTATTCCCAGTGCGCACAGACCATTTCCCCTGGCCCCTATGGGTATATAAGGGTGTCTGTTTCGTCTCTTTCACTTCAGAGTTCTTCTAACCTCTGAAGTGTAAGTTCCTTCTCTACTATACTGTCTTTTACCTTTAACTAACCGTCTTATGTAGACTACTTGTTTTCTAGGTCAGTAGTATAGTTAATATAGAGTTCTTCTAACCTCTGAAGTACTACTTGTTTTCTAGCCTAACCCGCTACTAACCACAGTCAGTATAACCAGCAGCATGATTGTTTGACATGTACCAAGAATGGAATAGGGTGGAGGAAGTCCTCATGGGAGTTCTGGTGATGGTTACATCGCCGGAAACATACTCCCAGATTGCCTCTGACAGAACTTACCCGTCTGTCAATGCCAAGTATGAGCGTTTGGAATCGCTCTATGGCTCAGTAGGTAGCATGGCCACCTACAACTTGTGGTGTTCTGTGTCCTCCTTCCGCCTGGAGGAGGGTAAACAATTCAGACCCCAGTTGCAGCGTGTGTTGGATGTGAGGAGTACTCTCAAGGAAAATGGGATGGAGATCTCTGATCTCCAGATGAGCTTTATATTGCTCCAATCCCTACCTCCATCCTACAGTGCCATTGCTGGCTCTATCCTGGCGTCAGGTCCTCCTGACCGCCTTTCCCCTCAGGACCTTGTACAAAGGTTCCTAAATGAGGAAAGCTGACTAGCCGGCCCCACAGGAAGTGGTGTTGGGGCTGCCCTTAACAAGGCAGCCCATGTCAACAAAAATAAAAATAAAAAACAATCAAATTTCACGCCACAACCTGCAGGTGCATCATCGTCCAATGATGTCACCTGCTTCTATTGCCAGAAGCCGGGCCACAAGGCTAATGAATGTCGGCAAAGGAAACAGGACAGAGCCAATGCTGATGCAGGCAAAAAGGGCAACAAGAGGAAGGGGCAAGGCCCCAGTACACATAATAACTCCACACAAGTAGCTACCGTAGTTAATGGTAGTGGCAGAATACAGGAGGTGCATGAGACACCTCGCATTTCACTTTATATGATGACCAAGCATACACAAGAAGTCGATGATGGCAGCAACCCTTGGATGATGGACAGCGGAGCCACCACTCACTTTACACCATACTTAGACGATTTCTCTGAGTATTTCCCACACAAGGGACATCAGGTGACAATTGGTGATGGTTCCATAGTCCAAGTCAAAGGAACAGGCAAAGTCATACTCAAAACTCGTAATAATTATGAGTTAGAGTTAAATAATGTCTTTTACATGCCTGGCAGTGAGAGAATACTGTCGACAAGCTGCATCACAGACAAAGGTGGCTCAGTGGAATTTTCTCCATCTGAGGTCAAAATAAAGTACAATAATGCAATTATAGCAGAAGGTGTCAAGGCTATGGGACTCTATTGGGTCTATGGGAAAACAATGCAGAATCTAAATACTGCTTCCCACAAATCTGCATCAAGTAGCCTTGATACCTGGCATTTGCGAATGGGTCATATGTCAAAAGAGGCCCTCAAAAGATATGCTCCTACAGTGGGTCAAAAAACTGTCCCGATGTTTGCACCATTTCTAGTATTCACTCTATAGCACCTCAGCATTTAGGAATCTGGTTATGGTGTGGCTGTATGTCTGAAAGCCCTGCTTCCTGGCTACCATGCCCAATTTGGATCAAAGAAATTGGCCATGATATAAGCATTTTATGATCAAATCAAATCAATCAATCATCGGGACGGTTTTTTGACCCACATTTTAAATCCACTATCTGCCCAATTACTCCTTTTTTTCACCCCTTTTTGCCTTGGTAACTCCTTGGATCCTTTTAGTCATCCTTTCTATAACCTTTTGCCATCATTCTGGTGCATTTTTATTCCACTCCTCCACCACCCTCTCCCACAACTCAGGTATCCCCTTGACTGGTTAAGAACCTTCTTCAGATCCACCCAGAGGTGTCCAATGGGGCTAATATTTCAAGGGATTGGGCTATCCATACCAGGCTTCAATATTCCTGTCTTAAAACTGCTGGCTTGCCTTCTTGGAATTGTGTTTTGGGTCATTGTCCCACTGAAACATGCTTTCACCCTCCACCATTTCTTACTTTTCAAACCTTTCCACCACTCCACCATCCAAAATATCACAGTACTGGCATGGATTCATGATCCCCTAAACCCCTGTAAGCATTCCTAGTCCATTCCACCCCATACAAGACCAATACCATAAGTTCTTCCTCCTCCATGCTTGACTGTCAGGGTGGTGGTTCTGTCAGAGGGTGGTTACCATGAAACTTGGACAGTGGATGACTGGAAAAGGATCTTGTGGTCAGGTGAGACTATAATGAACAGAATTGGTTCAGACAGAAGGAGCTACACTTGGGAAAAATAAGGGAGAACCACCCTCTGACAGAACCACCACCCTGACAGTCAAGCATGGAGGAGGAAGAACTTATGGTATTGGTCTTGTATGGGGTGGAATGGACTAGGAATGCTTACAGGGGTTTAGGGGATCATGAATCCATGCCAGTACTGTGATATTTTGGATGGTGGAGTGGTGGAAAGGTTTGAAAAGTAAGAAATGGTGGAGGGTGAAAGCATGTTTCAGTGGGACAATGACCCAAAACACAATTCCAAGAAGGCAAGCCAGCAGTTTTAAGACAGGAATATTGAAGCCTGGTATGGATAGCCCAATCCCTTGAAATATTAGCCCCATTGGACACCTCTGGGTGGATCTGAAGAAGGTTCTTAACCAGTCAAGGGGATACCTGAGTTGTGGGAGAGGGTGGTGGAGGAGTGGAATAAAAATGCACCAGAATGATGGCAAAAGGTTATAGAAAGGATGACTAAAAGGATCCAAGGAGTTACCAAGGCAAAAAGGGGTGAAAAAAAGGAGTAATTGGGCAGATAGTGGATTTAAAATGTGGGTCAAAAAACCGTCCCGATGATTGATTGATTTGATTTGATCATAAAATGCTTATATCATGGCCAATTTCTTTGATCCAAATTGGGCATGGTAGCCAGGAAGCAGGGCTTTCAGACATACAGCCACACCATAACCAGATTCCTAAATGCTGAGGTGCTATAGAGTGAATACTAGAAATGGTGCAAACATCGGGACAGTTTTTTGACCCACTGTAAGGCTGTAAAGGGCCTTAGCATTGATAATAGCCAAGTGGAAGACAAGCCGTGTTATGGCTGTGAAATGGGAAAATCACACCGTCTTCCATTCCCTCCCTCTCAAAAGAGAGCTTCAGCACCCTTGGAGGTCATTCATAGTGACTTAGTTGGTCCATTGCAATGCACCTCAATTCAAGGAAATCTATACTTCGCCACTTTCATAGACGACTTTAGCAGGACAGCTTTAGTTGTTGCTATGAAAGCAAAAAGTGATTTTACATTGGTCTTCTGTAACATTAAGGCATTCTTGGAAAATAAAACAGACAAGAAAATAAAGACCTTACATACAGACCGAGGTGGCGAATTTGTCAATAGAGAGCTGAAGTCTATACTTGAGAAGGCTGGCATAGAGCATAAATTGACAATGCCATATTCCCCACAACAGAACGGAAGGGCTGAAAGGTTCAACAGAACCATCATGGAAAAGGCTACCAGTATGCTGCATCATGCTGGTCTTTCCCTTGGTTTCTGGGAATGTGCAGTGCGAACAGCCTGTCACATATACAATAGAACACCGATCCGTTCAAATAAGTGGAGGACACCGCTAGAGCTTCTGGATGGGGACATTCCAGATGTCTCATATTTTAAAATCTTTGGCTGCTTAGCCTATTACACTGTCCCAGAGGATAAAAGACGTAAACTGGATCATAAAGCCAGGGAAACAGTCTTTGTCGGGTATGCACCCCACTCAAAAGGATATCTCCTTTGGGATATGCATACTCAATCCTTCGTATTGTCAAGAGATGTGACATTTGATGAAGGATCCTTCCCATCCAACCTTGCAAAGGACAGCAAGGGAAAACAAAAGGAAAAGGTTACGCCTTTTGTAATAGAAGTTGAGAGGCCTGTCCAGCCTCAACCAGCAACAGCCACAGTTCCTCAGGCTCCTGAAGATAAGGACACCGAGGTTGAGGAACAGGAGGTAGTGGAACCTCCTCAAATAAATCCTGAGCCTACCACACCCGAAAATGAGCTTGACACACACGATCAAACCATCTATCAGACGCCATGATCCCAAATCATGGAACCCTCTGAACTCCCCCAGAGAACCCATGCCAAGAGACAATCTAGGAAGAATGTTGGCAAAATTTCCCAACCAGTTTTTACTAGGGAAAGCCCACGATCTCAACAACGTGACAGGGCTGTGCAGGAAGATATAGATCTTGATACTGCCCGTCCCAAACGTTCACGTCGCATGAATCCTCGTTTTTACAATGAGGATAATGCTGAGTTTGTGCAAGGTTCTTCCAGACTTGGGCACATGGAATTGCTTAATGCCGCAGGAGTCTCTTATAGAGATCCCCTGACTTTTCAGGAGGCAATGCAGTCTGATAGTGCCAATGAATGGCTTGAGGCATGTAAATATGAAATTGATGCCTTAGATAAACTAAATGTGTGGCGCCTTGAAGATCTTCCAAAAGGAAGAAAGGCTGTCAAATCAAAATGGGTCTTTAAATTGAAACCAGATGGACGGTTTCATGCTAGGCTCGTGGCAAAAGGGTTCACCCAAGTAGAAGGAGTGGACTTCGACGAAACATTCTCTCCAGTTGCCAGATTTGAATCACTTAGATTATTACTAGCGCTAGCTATGCTAGAGGATTGGGAAATCCACCAAATGGATGTCAAATCAGCATTCCTACATGGCGATCTGGATGAAGAGATCTATATGGAGCAACCAGTTGGTTTCATCATTGCTGGTCAAGAGTCCAAGGTTTGTAGGCTACAAAAAGCATTATATGGCCTCAAACAAGCCTCCCAAGCATGGAATCTACAATTCCATGCAGTTCTCAATGAACTGGGCTTCACTCGGACGTACTCTGATGCAGGAGTATACGTGTATCATCAAAAGGAGGGGGATGATTCACTCTATGTCATTCTCTATGTAGATGACATTACTATACTTGGGTCTTCCAATGATAAGATAACATGGCTGAAGTCGGCTCTATCTAATCGATATGAGATGACTGACCTGGGAGAAATCCAGTCATACCTTGGAGTTAATATCACCAGGGATCGTCCTAACAAGACACTGGAGATTGACCAGGCAGCCTATGTTTTATCTATTATTGAGAAGTTTGGGATGAGGGATTCCAACTGAGTATATACTCCTCTTCCCTCTGGCGCTGATGTACATCTGGTCAAGTTTGATGGCCAAGCATCTACTTCTGAAATAAAGAAGTACCAACAGTTGATGGGGTCTCTGCTATGGGTGCAGATCGGAAGCAGACCTGACATCAGTTTTGCTGTGGCGCGCCTTAGCCAATATGCTTCCAATCCCTCTCAAGATCATATGCGACTTGCAAAATATGTCTTGAAATATTTGAATAGTACAAAAGACTGCAAGTTGCGGTATTCTGGAGGGAATGGGGAGAGTGGCCTTCATGGCTTTGCAGATTCCTCATGGGGAGATCAAGAGGACTGCCACTCAACCTCAGGCTACGTGTTTTTCTTAGCAAATGGTGCCATATCATGGTGTTCCAGAAAGCAGAAAACAGTAGCACAGTCCACCACTGAAGCCGAATATATGAGCCTCTCTGAGGCTGCAAATCAGGCAGCATGGTATAGGACTTTTATGGAGGAATTAGGGTATGAGGTATCCTCCCCTATACTACTCCACTGTGATAATAAGGGTGCTGTGGATTTGGCATTAAACCCAGTCACAGGAAGGCGGTCAAAGCATATTCTGATCAAGTACCATGCCATTAGGGGGTATATTGACTCGCACACAATTGAGTTAGTACGAACCCCCACAGGTGAGATGCTGGCAGATGGCTTTACTAAGTCTCTACCAAGAGCATCGTTTGAAACCATGGTCAATGGACTTGGACTTATGCTGAAATGAGAGAGCTGGAATTTGGAGACTTTGTATACCAGTCTCACTTTCCCACCATGCCATATGAGCACGTTCTCGACCTCGAGAGTGACGCAAGTGGTGTGTACGAAGTAGATATGTCAAGCATTCAGCTTGCATAAGCGAATCTACAACTCGTATGCAAAACTCACAACCCGCACTTGAGAGTTAGAGAAGTTGGATCTCTGGCTGGCGATGTGCTCATTTAATTGTGATGGCAGTGTGCTCATCCAACTCATTTTCCATCCATGACCAGATGCCTTCAGCATGGAGGGATGTTGAACACAGAAGATGTTCGGTGATGCTTCAGGCATCAGGTGATTAGATTAGCTACTTTGTAGATTAGATTAGATACCGGAGTCTCGGACTTTTTACATTATCATTATTACTTTCTTTCTCACATTCCGCAATAGCTGACTGATGCACCATGTAACATGTGATTTCTGTAATGGCCAATGGCCTTTCTCCCTCATGTTTATTGTTTGGACCTTGTCCGGCACTTGTGGACTTATTCCCAGTGCACAGACCATCCCTTGGATTGTATATAAGGGTGTCTGTTTCGTCTCTTACACTTCAGAGTTTCTTCTACCTCTGAAGTGTAAGTCCCTTCTCTTACTTACTATCATACCTTGAGACTAACGCTCCTTGTAGTAACTTGTCTTTGTCTAGGTCAGTAGTATAGTAATAGAGAGTTTCTTCTACCTCTGAAGTTAACTTGTCTTTGTCTAGCCTAACCCGCTAACCTACCACAGTCAGTATGCTGCGCACATGCCTGTTTCACACCCCCTGTGATTAAGACAATCCTATTAGTCCTAATCCAGAGATGAAGTCCATAAGTTTCGCTTGCGCGTGTGGCTTTGTAAATTCGTCAGCAAGCATATCTGCAGTGGGTGTTCTGATGAGTTCAATAAAGCCTTGCTCGACATATTCGCAGATGGTGTGAAATTTGATCGGGATGTGTTTTGAGCGTCTGCCAGTCACAGGATTGAGTGCTAAGTCCACCGCGCCCTTGTTATCGCCATGTAGGGGAATCAGGTTGGAGACTTCATAGCCTAGTTCAGAAAAGATGCTCTGGTACCACGCAGCTTGATTTGCCGCCTCGGCAAGTGCCATGTACTCGGCATGAGTGGTACTTTGGGCCACGGTCTTTTGCTTACGCGAAGTCCATGAGATCACTGAGTCAGCAAGGAGGAAGACATAGCCCGAGGTTGAATGAAAGTCATTGGCATCATCTCCAAGGCTGGAGTCCGAGTAACCAATGAGACCAGTCCCGCGCGCTCCATCGTAGCATAGCCGTAGGTCAGCTGTACTGTTTAGATAAGCCAGTACGTACTTGGCAAGTCATAGATGTTGCGGGGAAGGGTTTGCTGCGTACTGCGCAAGGCGTGCTACAGCGAAAGAGATGTCTGGGCGGGTCCCAATTTGCACATACAGTAGGCTCCCAATAATTTGTTGAAAATGTGTTATTTCTGCTTGAGTAGCCTGACTGGTGTACTTTACCAAATGGACCTCAGCCCCAGCAGGAAGAGGCATGTGGGTGGGGTTAGCATCTGCCATGCCAAAGTGTCCTACAATCTCTGAGATGTACCGGGATTGGTCGATCTCCAAACACCTGGCCGATCTGTCATGGGTGATCCGAACTCCGAGATAAGAGTCGATCTTGCCTAGATCAGTCATTTCATAGCGCCGAGATAAGATACCTTTGATCCAGTTAACTTCATTGAGAGAGTTGCCTAAGATGGTGATGTTGTCAACATAGAGGATGATAATGATTAGTCCCTCCCCTTCTTGGCGACAACACATGTAAACTCCTGCATCAGAATGCGTGCGCGTGAAGCTGAGCTCCAAAAGGACTCCATGGAATTGCAAGTTCCATGCGCACGAGGCTTGTTTGAGACTGTAAATTGCCTTTTTGAGCAGGCATACCTTGTTCTCCTGACCTGATTTGACGAAACCCAGTGGTTGCTCCATGTAAATTACCTCATCCAATAGCCCATTGAGGAATGCCGACTTGACATCCATCTGATGGATCTCCCAATTCTCTAGCGCAGCCAACACTAGCAAGAGTCGCAAGGACTCGAACCAAGCTACTGGAGAGAATGTCTCATTGTAATCTATTCCCTGAATCTGAGTGAAACCCTTTGCTACCAAGCACACGCGAAAGCGACCATCGGCTTTGTGCTTGAATACCCACTTTGACTTGATGGCCTTACAGTCTGCCGGTAAGTCCACTAGGGTCCACGTTCCATTCTTGGCTAGTGCGCCCATCTCATATTGGCACGCTTCTTGCCAGTCACCTGCAAACTCCGATTTCATTGCTTCCTGATATGTTAGTGGGTCGTGATAAGTGGCTGCTGCTAGCAAAGCCTGTTCACCCAGGCGCCCTTGATCATCCAATTCAGCATTGTCTTCGCCGAAGTACCGTGGATTTCTGTGAGGGTTCTCTTGCAGTCTCTGAGGGGGCATGACCTGTGAAGCAGGGTCACTGGTCCGCTGAACCCAGAAAGTCTGGTTTCGTGGTGCGCAGGGTGGAGGTTCTTGCAGTGCGGTGTGAGAAGGCAGAGTGACAGGAATGGAAACTTGTGTGCATTGTGTAGCATCAGGGGAAGGTGTCCTTGGCAGACGGACCTCCCCTAGTCCCTGTGTAGAGACTGTCATAGGAAATGAAACTGCCAGGGGCCCCTCAAGGGCCGTGGTGTTACGACCAGGGCCCAGCAGCCCTATTTTCTTTACCCTCCCCAACAGAGATCCCACTTGCCCACCAACGCTACACTTCCTTATTACGTCTCCCTCCTGGGACCCCTCACATGCGCTGCTCCCATCCCTGTGACCGCTGTTTGGACTTGTGTACATACTATTTGCCCATGCTTGTCCTTCTTATCTTGTTATCTCCTTATCTTATGATTGGACACTTACTTAGTTCCCTATCAGAAGCCAGGCTCTATGCCCTCTGCTTTCGGATATTCAGACCCACTTGACTCCATACTTTTATCTCATAGACACCCGCTGAGTTACGTATATAAGTCCGCTGTAGCTACCTTGTAGACCTCAGACTCGACTTATTGAATACATCGGTGTTTGTCTTCTGGACTTCCCTTTGAATCCTCTGACTCGTCTGTCTCAGTACTTTGGGTACTTTTCCACTTAACATTGTCATAGGGAACAGCCCCTTTGACTTTGACTCGTCCATTTGAACTCCAAGAAGTCTTGTTGGCTTCTTATCTGAAACCCCCGACCAACGCTGTCACACACGTCGTGCAGAACGTCCCACACCAGATGTAACATCAAGTCGAGTCTCTCACAGTGGCTTCCAGCCGCAGTCAGACCCTCTTCCGAGAAGAACTCATCGAACACAGAGACAAGAATAATCTTTCACAGCAAGTACTTGGCTCTGCCGCCTGGAAGGACTTTGAAACTGAGTTTGGATACTACGTCTATCACGATGGAAGATACCAACCGGTAGAATACAACAATGAGAAAAGAGTTTGGTACTGCATCCGATATTCAGATAGCCGACACTCTTGGGTCACTACAGGACCTGCCCCACCTGAATTTGGACTAGGCCCGTGGAGAGAAAACCCTCTGGCCATTGTCACAGACTCCAAACCAGAGGAGTACGTAGAAGAACCCAGCAAAGAAGAAGCACCAGCATTAGCAGTGTCTACGTCTCTGGTTGCACCGGCAGTTGTCACGATCAGAGCCCCTGCTTTGACAACTCCACAGATATCAGTACAATCCACACGAACGATCACCCCATCCCATCAACCCATGTCTACCATTGCCGCTCAACTCCCAGATCCTGCCCCACCAGCCCCTGCAGTGGCACCACCCAACATTCCCCCTCTGTTGGGACGACTGTCAGGAGTGCTACCCCAAACATTTACAGGGGACCACTCACAGAGCAAGAAGTTTATGTTGGAGTTCACAACCTTTAAAAACTTCAATCACGATGTTCCACAGATTGTCAACCCATTCCAACATGCCAATCTGTTCCTCTCCTTAATTTGAGGAGATGCAGTAGATGACTGGACCATGGAGCAGTTGGAATGGTTGAATGAGCAGGTGGAAAGTGGGCGTCACACCACCAGTGAAGGTCTTTGGGAGACCATTGCTGAGAGGTTCAAAGACGCCTTTACAGACAGGCAGGCCAAGCAGAAGGCAGCCCGAGAATTGAAATCCCTCAAAATGGAGAAAGGCGAACTAGATGCATATGTTGCCAAGTTCAGAAGCCTAGCCAATAGAGCTGGCTATGACACAGACAAAGAGGCTACATTAGACCTCTTCTCACAAGGACTACCTAACCCACTAGTCAAAAATATCATACAATTCCATCATCCTCATGACTGGGATGGCTGGGTCGATGCTGCCCAGCAGCAGCAACAGGATTATCTGGACTTCCAGACGCAGTTTGGAGTCAACACCAAAAAAGGAAAAACCCGAGACCAGTGGAAGGCCACCTTCGGAGTAAAACCTGCCCAGCATACCCAGAGGGATCCAAACGCTATGGATACCTCTGCAGACTGGGCCCAAGCTCGAGCAGCACTTACGGAGGATGAATGGCAGACATTAATGAAGGAGGGGCAATGCTTTCGCTGTAGAGCATTAGGACATATGTCTCGGGATTGTCCCAAGAAGGGGGTGTGTGCTGCCACAGCAACCATCATGACAGAAGGTCCTGCTCAGAATAACCCACCCACTGTGGACAAGAGGACAAAGAGGAGAAAGCTCAGGATATATGGGCTAACATGATGAAAGAGAGTGAGGAAGTGCGCACCATCTTGGTAGAGAAGGCATTTGCGAAAAAGGATTTTTGTTAGGCTCAAACCCATCGGCCTGGGCGCGAGCACTCCATGTCACCTCTGTGTATGCTAGTCGATTCAAATCATTAAAAATACTAGTCCATTTGAAACTACACAGAGGACAGCCGATCGAGACAGTTTAGTGGACTCTGGAGCCACTGATAACTTCATTCACCCATGACTAATTAAAACAATGGGTTTGGGAAGACTGGCACTTCCCCAGGAAAAGAACATCTGGAACATTGATGGAAAGCCAATCGTGCTGGAAAGATCACCCACTACTGGATCTAAACATCCAAGTTGGAGAGATAACAAAGGTCATTTGCTTCTTAGTCATGGATCTAGGGGATGAAGATCTTATTTTGGGATATCCATGGCTCACCGCTTTCGAACCAAAAGTTAACTGGGCCAACGCAACCATGGACAAGGAATCCTACCCAACCATTATCACATCACTGGGTTATGATTATGCGATCAGGCATCCAGTAGTAAGGGCCACCTATACTGAGGAAGAAAACGACCCTGGTCATTGTTATGTCACTAAAGCGTCAGAATTGGCCCAGAAGGCAGTGCAGGGGCAGGCTGAGAAGACTTACCAGGACGTAGTGCCAAGCGTTTATCAGCGACATTGGAGGGTATTCTCTGAGGAGGAGTCACATCGCTTTCCCCCAAAGCAACCATGGGATCATGCCATCGACCTTCTCCCCGATACACCAGCAGCCATAGATTGCAAAATCTATCCATTGTCCCAATCCGAGCAAGTGGCACTCACTGAATTCCTGGAAGAGCACCTGGCCAAGGGATATATTCGCCCATCCAAGTCACAATATGCCTCACCCTTCTTCTTCATCAAGAAGAAGGATGGCAAGCTATGACCAGTCCAGGACTACCGAAAGATCAATATGTACACTGTAAAAAATGTCTATCCACTGCCTCTCATTTCTGAACTTATTGACACCATGAGGGATAAGTCCCTCTTTTCAAAAATGGATGTACGTTGGGGTTACAACAACATCAGGATCAAAGAAGGCGACCAGTGTAAAGCGGCATTTAAGACAAATCAAGGATTGTTCAAACCAAACGTCATGTTCTTTGGACTTACGAACTCACCAGCGATGTTCCAATCCATGATGAATCACATCTTTCGAGACCTCATCCTTACTGGCGAAGTGGTAATCTACATGGATGACATCCTGGTTGCCACTACCAACGATTTAAATCACCATCAAGAGCAAGTACATCAGGTGCTTGATATACTACACAAACATGATTTGTACCTCAAACCTGCAAAGTGTTCCTTTGAACAGTGAAGTGTCAAATACCTAGGAGTTATCCTGGAAGGAGGACGAGTGTGTATGGACCCTGTGAAGGTACAAGGAATCCAGGAATGGCCGACGCCAACTTGTGTCAAAGATGTCTGATCCTTTATTGGATTCTGTAACTTCTACCGACATTTCGTCAAAGGGTTTTTGGGTATTGCACGACCCTTAAACGACCTTTTGAAAAAGGATGTGCCATGGCACTGGAATGCCGAACAACAACAAGCATTCGAGCAGATCAGAGACCTAGTTGGCTTGGAGCCAGTACTCACCCAACCTGACCTAGGTCACCCCTTTGAGTTAGAAGTGGACGCCTCCCACTTCGCAAATGGAGCAGTACTGTACCAAAGAGACAGTTTACAAGTACTTCACCCAGTGGCATATTACTCGGAAACCTTTTCATCTGCTGAGCGAAATTATGACATTCGGGATCAGGAACTCTTAGCCATAGTCAAGGCGTTGCGACATTGGCAACCATATCTTGCGGGAATCCTCACAAAACCATCATCTATACCAATCATTCCAATTTATTGTACTGGAAAGAACCCCACAAAATCAGTCGACGCGTAGCACGAGAAATCCTAGAGCTTGAGGAATATGACTTCACCCTAAAGCACATTGCAGGAAGTCAAAATGCGCGAGCAGATGCACTGTCACGGAGACCAGACATGTATACAGGGGAAGACGACAATGACAACGTAACCATCCTCCCAGAAGAGGTATTTGCAAAGACAGCTGTAGTCAGCCTCCATGATATGGACCTGTGGGCACAAGTCTCACAGAACATGAACCCAGAACTATGTCACTTGTGGGCTGATGCACATAACCTGAAAGAAGTTAATGGCCTTTGGTGGAAAGATGGAGACCGACTTGTTGTCACCAGTGGTGACAACATTAAGAGGGGGGTGATCCATTTTCACCATGACCTCCCCTCTGCTGGCCACCCAGGCATCACCAACACTTATGCTCTTGCCAAACATGATTACTGGTGGCCAAACATGAAAAAGGACATCAAAGATTATGTGAAAGGATGCGCAGACTGCCAGGCCAACAAAGTGAATACGCACCCGCACCCACTGGCACTGTTCCCCATTACTCCCACTGCTTCTCTGCCATTCCAGACAATCGCCATGGACTTTATAGTCAAACTACCCAACTCCAGAGGCTTTGACTCTATTCTGACCATCACGGACCATGACTACTCCAAGGCAGTGCTCTTCATACCATGCAAAGAATCTATCACAGCTGAAGGGGTAGCCAAACTCTATCTCGACCACGTCTACCGGCATTATGGCCTCCCAAACAAGGTCATCTCTGACTGAGATCTGCACTTCACCTCAACATTTGCCAGAGCACTGTGCAAAACCCTGGACATAAAGCAAAACATCTCGACAGCCTACCACCCTCAAACAGATGGACAGTCGGAGCACACTAATCAGTGGCTGGAGCGATACCTCTGATTCTGGTGTAACGGGCGACAGGACGATTGGGCGGATTGGCTGGCAACAGCGGAATTCACACACAACTCCTGGCCTAACGGCACAACAAAGACCCCTCCATTTTCCCTTATCATGGGCTGGGTGCCACATACCACGTGGACTGATAAGCCTACGAATGTTCCCACGACCTCACAGCAACTTGACCAATGGGACGAAATCCGGAAATCCACCAATGAAAACTTACTGAAGGCGCAACAGACCCTATTGGACAAACCCTCAAAATTCACACCTTATCAAGTCAACGAACAGGTTTGGTTAGAAGGGAAGCACATCCACACATCACACCCCACAGCTAAATTGGCACCCCGACATCATGGACCCTTCAGAATCATGAGGAAGTTATCAGACGTGTCATACGAACTCGATCTCCCTCCCACATGGAAAATTCACCCGGTCTTCCACGCCAAGCTTCTCACACCATATAAAGAAATGTCCATTCATGGGGAAAACTTCCCAAGACCCCCACCAGAGTTAATCGACGGAGAAGCAGAATGGGAAGTGGAGCAGATTGTAAACTCCGCCTATCGAGGCCGAGGGCACAAGCTGCATTACCTGATCAAGTGGAAGGGTTTCCCAGACTCTGACAATTCGTGGGAACCAGCCAGGAATATCTTTGCCCCAGACCTGATCATGAAGTTCCACTTACGACACCCCCAAGTGCCCAGAAACAGTTAAAAGGAGGACAGACTCCTGACTTCTTTCCCCAGAACAATGCTTCACCAGCAACGTCCTAACCACAACTGATATGTCTTCCTCTTTCATCGCTGCCTCTGCTGCCATCGACGCCTTCGCCGCCACCACTGTGGTTGTCGAGGCTTTTCCTTCCGCTCACCCCTCCACTCACCCTTCCTCCCCTATTGATTACGATGCTGCTGAAGAACGAGTCAAGAACCAATCACCTAATCCCAATGACGATTTCACTCATTCCAAAGAACCCCACCCCAATGACCTCCTCGACATGGAACAAGATGACGACATACCCGAGTTCCCTTTCTTTGTCAATAATCTGAATTCCTCCATGTACTTCCCCCTCAAGATCACCATGGCCGACAGAGAAAAGGTCATAGCTAAGTACATATTTTACACCAACGGAGGGATGGATGTCGCAGGGTGTATGAAAAAGGATGGGCCTGTCTATGGAGCCCCGGTTTACCTAGAGGAACAGTATACTGGCCGTCTTCACCACACGATGAGTGATGAACAGTTGGGACACCTTGCGGCTGACGATCCCCAAGCATTTGCAATCGACGAGGTGTTAAATGACATGTGACTTCCACGTCTCAAGGCCGAAGTGATGAGACTGTGGAAAACCCTTACGCTTTGCACCACGCTCAACACCCAGTACAAAGAATACACAAAGCAAATGATGAGGCTCACGAGGGGAATGTTCCAAGTGGAGCAGGAGTTGACGGAGATTCGGAAAAGGCTGGAGAAAGGGGATGCATATCAGACAATTGCCGAGAGGTACGCAGACACCTACGCACGACCCCTTCCCCCATGATCATTAGGGGCGGCACCACAACTGCTGCTGAACTGGTTTGAGATGCCGCGTCTGCACGAAAACCCCCGCAGAGAGACTTGCTGGTGATGCGACAGCAAGTATCACATCAGCTGGAATTGTCCTCTCAACTGCAAATGGTGTCATCACTGCCGCAGTAACCTGCATTGGAGCCGGTTCTGTATTTTCCGACGTCTGGGTGTCGCTCCCACCATTGTCAATCCCTTGGGCTGGTGTGGAAAATGCCTATGACACAACGCGGGACATTGCGAACTCGATTGTCCTGTCTACAACCTGTGTTGCCAGTGCGGGTGACATGGCCCATACGGTTTCCTGCACACACACCAATGCGCAGCAGATGAAACTTACACCGTAGAAGATCGGAACCTGGCAGATGATTATGTGGACTTGGTCCAGGATGACAATGGTGTGCGTTTCTAGCTGGGTCAGCTCGAGCCAGAAAGGAGGGTGATGTTACAACCAGGGCCCAGCAGCCCTATTTTCTTTACCCTCCCCAACAGAGATCCCACTTGTTACGTCTGGTGCAGGATGTTCCACATGACTTGTGTGACAGCTCGATCGGTGGTTTCTAGTGGAGGACCAATAAGGCCCTTCTGGAGTTCGGGTGAGGTGAGTCAAAGTCAAAGGGGCTGTCCCTTATGACAATGTTGAGCGGAAAGTGCCAGAAGCACTGAGACGAACAGTTTTAAAGGATCAAAGGGGGATGTCCAGAAGACAGGCACCAATGTATTCAATAAGTCGAGTCTGAGGTCTACAGGGTAGCTACAGCAGACTTATATACATAAAGCAGTGGGCGTCTACAAGATAAGGATACAGAGTCAAGTGGGCCCAAATATACGAAAGCAGAGGGCATAAAGCCTGGCTTCTGATAGGGTATTAAGTAAGTGTCTGGTCTTAGAGATAAGGAGATAAGGAATAACGAGATAAGGGTCCAAGCATAAGCAAACAGTGAGTCAACAAGTACAAAGGGGATCACGGGGACGGAAGCAGGGCACAGGATGGGTCCCAGGATGGAGACGTGATCAGGAAGTGTAGGGTAGGAGGTAAGGAGGGGTCATCATTGGGGAGAGTGAAGAAAATAGGAGCAGATGGTAGGGTTTGTAACATCACCCCCTCTTCTGGTTCTAGCAGACCCGGCTAGAAACGACTCATACCGTCATCATCTTGTACCAACTCCAGATAATCATCAGCTACATTACAGTCGTCCAGTGTATAGTTCTCCTTGTCTGAATCCTGAGGGCATCTGTGGGTACGGAGGAACCCATAGGGCCCGCGTCGACTGCATTCGTGACACAGGTCGTGGACGGGACAGTCCAACTTGCAGTGTCCCGAGTTGTGGCGCAAACACTTGCTGCACCATCCCGACGGATTGGTGATTGTTGGGGCGACTCCTACACAGCGGAAGATACAAAACCTGCTCCAGTGCTGATTGCTTCGACAGTGCCGGCACCACTTGCGGTTGAGAGGACAGTTCCAGCTGATATGGTACTTACTGTCACAATGCCAGCATGTTTCTCTGCACAGGTTTTCATGCATCTGCGGCATCTCGAATCGGTTTGGCAATAGCACAGGAGCAGCCCCCAATGATCGTGGGGGTAGGGGTTGAGTGTATGTGTCGGTGTACCTCTCAGCAATCATCTGGTAAGCATCTCCTTTCTCCAACCTTTTTCGAATCTCCACCAGCTCTTGCTCAATCTGGAACATCCCATTCATCAGCCGGGCCATCATTTTCGCGTGTTCTTTGTACTGCTGGTTGAGTGTATTGCGTAAGGTCAGGTTCTTCCGCAGTCTCATTACCTCAGCTTTGAGACACAGAAGTCGCATGTCACTCATCACTTTGTTGATGGCAAAGGCCCGTGAGTCTTCAGCAGCCAGGTGCCCCAGCTGTTCGTCGGTCAGGGTATGATGTAAATGACCGGTGTACCTTTCCTCCAGATAGACTGGGGCTCCATAGACGGGACCATCCTTTTTCATGCATCCCGCCACATCCATCCCTCCATTGGTATAGAAAATGTACTTGGCGATGGCTATAGTCCTGTCACCCATGGTGATCTTGAGTGGATAGTATGTGGAGGAGTTCAGGTTGTTGAGGAAGAAGGGAAACTCCGGTACTTCGTCGTCTGACTCCATACCTATCAGGTCATTTGGGTGCGGCTCTTCGCAATGTTCGAAGTCATTGTTGGGGTTGGGGGACTGGTTCTTGACTCGAGCCTCAGCGGCTTCATAATCAATGGGCGAGGAGGGACATGTGGAGGGGTGAGCGGAGGGGAAATTCTTGACAACTACGGTGGTGGCAGTGAAGGTGTCAATGGCGGCGTTGGTGGCAATGAAAGACATGATAGATTCTGTGGTGGTAGGACGTTGCTGAGAGAGCATGTACTGGGGGTTTCTACCCTTGGGGTGGTCTCCTTTTAACTGTTCTGTGGCACTTCTGGGTGACGGGTGTGGAACTCCGAGATAAGGACCGGAGCAAAGATAGTCCTGGCTGGCTCCCACGAGTTGTCAGAGTCTGGGAATCCTTTCCACTTAATGAGGTAATGTAACTTGCGCCCTCAGCCTTTACGTCGCGAGTCTAGAATCCGTTCCACTTCCCATTCCGCTTCTCCATCAATGAGGTCAGGGGGGGGTCTTGGGAAATTCTCCCCATGGAGAGTGGTTTCTTTGTAAGGCATCAGAAGTCTGGCATGGAAGACCAGATGGATCTTCCATGAGGGCGGGAGTTTGAGTTTGTATGACACATCTGACAGCTTCCTCGTTATCTCGAATGGTCCATGACGTCAGGGCACTAGCTTGGCAGTTGGATGTGACGTGTGGATGTTCTTTCCTTCCAACCAGACAAGGTCATTGGTCTGATAAGGTGTGAATTTCGAAGATCTTTCTGACAGGACCTTCTGCGCCTTCAACAGGTTCTCATTGGCTGATTCTCGGATCTCTTCCCATTGGCTGATACACTGTATGGCCAATGGGACGTTTACAGGTTTCTCAGTCCAGGTGGTTCAAGGTGTCCATCCCATGATAAGTGAAAATGGGGTGGCTTTGGTGGTACCATTGGGCCAAGAGTTATGTGCAAACTCGGCTGTCACTAGTGATTGGCAGGGGTAACCCTGGGGTATCCTCATTGGTACCCGTACCTGTACCTGTACCCGTCACTACGGGTACAGGTAACCCGCAGGTTACCCGTGGGTCACCCGTGAAAATGCATGCAAGTTCTTTACTTGCATCACACATTTCGGATACCCAGCCCGGGACTTCCCGGACCAAGAAGATACACAACGCATTCATTTGTGGCTGCTTAAGATCCCTCAATGACTCTTATTTTATGTTCAGAAGATTGAGATAATTCATTATTCCATTTTTATTTTATTATTCTGCTTTCAATTTTATACAAGCACAACTAAAATACAGTATACAGAGATGATTAGATAGGATGTTATAGAACATTGGTGAAAAGCCTGTCAGATAACCACACAGAATGCAAAATAATTTAATGAACACATAGCAATTTGCAGGGGTAACCCCTGGATAATTGTTTTGATACCTGGGTTACCCATAAAATGAAACGCGTGCAAGTTCTTTACTTGCATCGCGCATTTCGGACATCCGGCCCGGGACATCCCAGTCAAGGAGATATGCACTTGGACACAACGCATTCATTTATGGCTACTCAAGATCCCTCAAAGATTCCTATTTTATGTTCATAAGATTAAGATAATTTATTATTCCATTTTTATTTTATTATTCTGGTTTCAATTTTATATGAGCATGACCAATCTTTGCATTTCTGCGCATTTCGGATAAATGGCCTGGGCCATCCCGGTCAAGGAGATAAGCACTTGGACACAACGCGTTCATTTATGGCTACTCAAGATCCCTCAAATATTGTTGGTTTATGTTCAGAAGATTAAAAGGATCCTTTATTTACATTATTATTTTATTATTCTGCTTTCATTTCATACAAGCGTGACTGTCCTGGTGCGTTTAAGTCAACCTTCCTTAATAGGAAGGAGGTCAGACCACCATGCGATGCAATGTAGTCGCTGCCCCATGCAGCTTGTAGACACACGCGGGCCTTGTTTCAATAAAGTAATTTGATAATTAGATTATAGAATAGTCTATATTAGTCTAGAGTGTATTTTAGATAGTGCCAGACTGGCAGAATTGGTTGTGCGTTAATAAAACAGATGTATCATGGTTTTCAAGAAAGTGGATCACTGATAAGGATTTTATTTTACATCGCACCGTTAATTTGCTTTGATATTTTGTAGGATAATACTAGAACATATTTAACGCTACCCTGTAGCATACATCAGACGAGATCTTGTATTTTTGTGGCTGCAGATGTGTTTTATCTTGGAAATTCTACTGATCTTGTCAATGCATAATTGGCGCCTATACCCGCCAAACCTGCCATGCGGGTACAGGTTTCCACGGGTTGGGAGCCATATACCCGTACCCGTACCCAGCAAAACCCGCGGCACTTACCTGCACGGGTATGAAACCCCTTGACAATCACTAGCTGTCGCTAGTCAGTCAGCCCAATCATCTTGTCATCCATTACACCAGAATCAAAGATACTGTTCGAGCCACTGGTTTGTCCTTTCTGATTGTCCATCCGTCTGTGGGTGATAGGCCATTGAGACGTTCTGAGTGATGTCCAAGACCTTGCAGAGTGCCTTGGCGAATGTGGAGGTGAAACATGGATCTCGGTCTGAAATGATCTTTTCGGGGAGGCTGTAGTGTCTGTAGACATGATCTAGGTAGAGTTTGGCCACTCCTTCTGCGGTGACAGATTCGTTGCATGGTATGAATAATGCCGCTTTTGAACAGTCGTGATCAGTGATCGTCAAGATGGAGTCAAAGCCTCTGGAGATGGGAAGTTTAACAATGAAGTCCATGGCAATGGTTTGGAATGGTTGTGATGCTACGGGTGTGATTGGGAATAGTGCTGGTGGGCGTGGGTGCATGTTCACTTTATTGGCTTGGCAGTCCGCACATCCTTTAACATAGTCTTCCACATCCTTCTTCATATTCAGCCACCAGTAGTCCCGTTTGGCCAGGGCGTATGTATTGGCAATGCCAGGGTGGCCCACAGAGGGGAGGTCGTGGTGAAAATGGATCACCCCCCTCTTAATGTTGTCGCCACCGGTGACAACGAGACGATCCCCGTCCTTCCACCATAAGCCGTCAACTTGTTTCAGGTTATGGTCCGCTGCCCAGGATTGGCATAGCTGCTGATTCATATTCTGTGATACCTGAGCCCATAGGTCCATGTCATGAAGGCTGACCACTGCTTGCTTTGCAAAAACCTCTTCTGGGAGTACTGTGATGTTGCTATTGTCTTCTTTGCCACTGCTGAAATCAGGTCGTCGTGACAGGGCGTCTGCACGGGCATTGCGGCTTCCTGCAATGTGTTTCAATATGAAGTTGTACTCTTCCAACTCCAAGACTTCGCAAGCGACCCATTGACTGATCTTATGGGGTTCCTTCCAGTAAAGCAGGTTGGAATGATCGGTATGGATAATGGTTTTGTGAGGCGTTCCTGCCAGATATGGGTGCCAGTGTCGTAGCACTTTAACAATGGCGAGCAATTCTCTATCCCAGATATCATAGTTTCATTCCGCTGATGAAAATGTCTCCGAGTAAAAGGCAACTGGGTGAAGTAGCCCCACTTTGTCCCTTTGGTTCAATACAGCGCCATTGGCAAAGTGGGATGTGTCGACTTCAAGCTCAAAGGGCTTCTCCAGATCCAGCTGCAAGAGGACTGGTTCAGAGCTGACGATATCTCGGATTTGCTCAAAGGCTCGCTGCTGTTCATCTGTCCAGTGCCAAGGTACATCCTTTTTCAACAGTCCATTCAGTGGTTGGGCAATTCCTGAGAATCCCTGTACAAATCGTCAGTAGAAGTTGCAAAATCCAATGAAGGATCACACATCCTTGATACACATGGGTGTAGGCCACTCCCGGATTCCTTGTACTTTCACCAGGTCCATTCGTACGTGTCCTCCCTCTAGAATAACTCCCAGGTACTCGACACTTTGTTGTTTGAATGAGCACTTGGCTGGTTTGAGGTATAAGTTGTGTTCACATAGGATGTCTAGCACCTGGTGTACCCGTTCGCGATGATGAGTCAAATCATTCGTGGTAGCCACTAGTATGTTGTCCATGTACACCACTACTTCGCCTGTAAGGATGAGATCGCGGAAAATATGATTCATCATTGACTGAAAGGTGGCGGGCAAATTGGTAAGACCGAAGAACATAACATTTGGCTCAAAGAGCCCCTGGTTGGTCTTAAACATGGCTTTACATTGGTCTCCTTCCTTAATCCAAATATTGTTGTATCCCCAGTGGACATCCATTTTAGAGAATAAGGACTTGTCTCGCATGGTATTGATGAGCTCTGATATAAGTGGCAATGGGTAGGTGTTCTTCACTGTATGGGTGTTTATCTGTTGGTAATCCTGAACCAGTCGAAGTTTGCCGTCTTTCTTTTTGATGAAGAAGAATGGTGATGCATATGGTGACTTTGACGGACAAATGTACCCTTTTGCAAGATGTTCCTCAAGGAATGTCGTGAGTGCTGTTTGCTCTGCCTGCGACAATGGGTAGATTTTACAGTCGATTGCTGATGGGGTATCGGGTGTGAAATCGATGGCGTGGTCCCATGGTCGCGCAGGGGGAAAGTGCTGCGATTCCTCCTCTGAGAATACCTTCCAGTGCCAGTGATATTCCTTCGGCACTACCTCTTCAAAGGTTTTTTCCATGTGCCCCTCCACTGCCTTCTGTGCAAGTTCTGATGCTTTGGTAGCGAAACAATAGCCTGGGTCTTCATCCTTTTCCTCCATCCCTCGTGTGGCTGAGTGTCGAGCTGCATAGTCGTACCCCATTGATGTGATGAGAACAGGGTAGAAATCTTTATCCATGGTCGCATCGCTCCAGTTGATCTTTGGTTTGAATGCAGCAAGCCAGGGATATCCCAGAACTAAATCTTCCTCTCCTAGGTTGGTGACCAGGAAGTGTATAACTTTTGTTCTTTCCCCTACTTGGACATTGAGGTCGGTGTAGTGCATAATCTTTCCTGCTCGGTTGGCAGTTCCATCAATATTCCAGATATTCTTCTCTTGGGGGAGTGCCAGCATTCCTAATCCCATAGTTCTAGCCATTCGTGGGCTGATGAAATTATCAGTGGCTCCTGAGTCAATCAGGATATCACGGTCGGCCATCCTCTGTGTAGTCTCAAAATGTACTGGTATTTTCAGGGATTTGAAGCGACTAGTATACACAGAGGTTACATGTAATGCTTGTGCCCAGGCCGATGGGTTTGAGCCAATCAAAAATCCTTCTTTGCGAATGCCTTCTCTACCAAGATGGCCCGCACCTCTTCGCTTTCCTTCATCATGTTTGCCCATATCTCTTGCGCCTTTTCTCTTTTGTCGGTGTCTTTTTGTCGACGGTTGGTGGATTGTTACGGATCGGTGTAACCGTTGCTTCCGCCGCTTGTGCCCCCTTTTTCAGGCATTCCCTTGACATGTGCCCTTGTGCTTTGCAGCGAAAGCACCTTCCTTCCTTCATCAACGTCTGTCTTTCATCTTCAGTAAGTGCAACCTGTGCTCTGGTTCTGTCAGCAGAAGTATCCATGGCATTCGGATCCCTCTGGCCGGTGTGCATTGGTTTGACCCTGAAGGTGGCCTTCCATTGGTCGCGGGTCTTTCCCTTTCTTGTATCGACTCCAAAGCATGTCTGGAAGTCAAGATAATCTTGCTGCTGTCATTGAGCAGCGTCAACCCATGTATCCCAATCATTGGGGTGGTGGAACTGGATGATGTTTTTCACCAGTGGGTTGGGTAACCCCTGGGAAAAGAGGTCTAGTGTCGCCTCTTCGTCTGTATCGTAACTGGCCCTGTTGGCCAGACTTCTGAACTTGGCTACATAGGCGTCCAGTTCTCCTTTTTCCATCTTCAGAGCTTTTAACTCTCGAGCAGCCTTCTGCTTGGCCTGCCCATTGGTGAATGCATCTTTAAACCTCTGGGCGATGGTTTCCCAAAGGCCTTCGCTAGTGGTACGACGTCCACTTTCAATTTGCTCGTTCAGCCATTCCAGCTGTTCCATTGTCCAGTCATCTACAGCCTCTCCTCGAATTAACAATAGGAAGAGATTGGCTCACTGGAAGGGGTTGATGATCTGGGGGACATCGTGGTTGAAGTTTTTGAAAGTTGTAAACTCCAACATAAACTTCTTGCTTTGTGATCGGTCTCCCGTAAATGTCTGTGGCAATACACCTGACAGATGTCCCAATGGTGGGGGAATGTTCAGTGGCAGCATAGCTGGGGGTGGTGGAGGAGGGGGAGCCAGGTCTGGGAGCTGGGCAGCGATAGTAGACATTCCTTGATAAAATGGGGTGATGGTGTTGGTGGACTGTATGGAGATTGTTACGCTCAGTGGAGCGTTCTGTGCAGCATGCACGGGTCGGTGTGGGTCCATTACCTCAGCCACGAGCCTAGCACGATAAGGCTAGACTCTGGGCACTGTTTAGCTTCGGGATCGGTTAAGGTTTGGTGCTATAATCAAGCACAGAGGGAGACAGGATGAGCCAGCCAAAGGGAGCTAATCCCCTAAGGCTGTTAAGTGGAGACAGGGCCCAGTTGCTGTGCCGGAAATGCACTGAGCACACTGGAGCCCTAGGAGATGGCAAAGGGGTTCACAGGGAAGGGTACACACCCATTGCCAGAGGCAATGGGGGTCCCTGCAGGGATCTCAAGGACGCAAAAGAGGGGGAAAAGGCTTCTGATGTATTGGGGTCTAAGATCTCTAGGCTGAAGGCACAAGAGGTCAAATCTAGGGTTGTACAAACTGTCTACAGGGTCTTATATACTGTATGGGGATCTGGTTTGTAGCTAATCAGGAACAGGGTCAGAGTCCTTATCATCCAATAGCAGATAAGATGTCAAATATAGTCCATGATAAGGATAAGCCTTATCAGAAGCATAATCATGTGGGACAGCCCCACAGGAGTCATATCAGTGTGGGAGGATTCCCACCAGGGTCAGGGGTAAATGGGGAGATAACAGGTCCCACAGGAGTCAGGGTGGATGTGGGAATACTCCCACAGGAATCAGAGAAGCGAATGATGAGCCAGATGGGCCATGTGATCAGAAAGGGGTAAATGATCAGATGAAGATGCTGTGATCAGGGTCAGGGATCACATGGTCCAAAGTCACATGGTCAGGGATCACACGGTCAAGGATCACATGGCCAAGGGTCACATGGCCAAGGGTCACATGGCCAAGGGTCACATGGCCAAGGGTCACATGGCCAGGAGTCACATGACTGGCAGAGGGTCAAGTACAAGCCAAAGTCGTCTAGTTGTCTGGACTGGTCAGATTGGCAGGGACAATGTCAGGGGTTCCTATGGGTGTCAAGCACAGGGACAGGGTCAGGAGCAGTGGCCAAGGCATAAGCCAAAGCAGCAAGGAAGGGTGGTGTACATCCAACAGTGTAGCAGCAGAACTACCATCAGGTTAGGTGTAAATGGTGGCAAGGGAGGTTGGTCCTGTGAGCCACAGGTCACAGGCATCAGGGTAAGGTCCTGGGCACACAGGCCACAGGCATCAAGAAGGTCCCAAGGCAGCATACCAAGGGCATCAGGGAGTGGTCCAGAGAAGGGGAAGGTCAAGGATGGTGCAAAGAATAAGGCATGGTGTGCAGGGTCAGGAAAAAGAGTAGGGTCGTAACAGAGATCTGGGGAGTTGTCAAAGCAGGGGCTCTGGATGTGGCAACTCTGGGTGCAACTGGGGTGATAGTCGACGCTAATACCAGTGCTTCTTCACTAGGTTCTTCTATGTACTCTTCTGGTTTGGAGTCTGTGACAATGGCCAGGGGATTTTCTCTCCACAGTCCTAATCCAAATTCAGGTGGGGCGGGTCCTGTAGTAACCCAAGAGTGTCGGCTATCCAAGTATCGGATATGATACCAAACTCTTTTCTCGTCATCGTATTCTACCAGTTGGTATCTTCCATCGTGATAGACGTAGTATCCAAACTTGGACTCAAAATCTTTCCAGGTGGCAGAGCCAAGTACTTGCTGTGAAAGATTATTTTTGTCTCTTCATTTGATAAGTTCTTCTTGGAATAGGGTCTGACTGCAGCTGGAAGCCATGATGGGAGACTCGACTTGATGTTACGTCCAGTGCGGGACGTTCCACACGACTTGTGTGACAGCTCGATCGGTGGTTTCTAGTGGAGGACCAATAAGGCCCTTCCGGAGTTCGGGTGAGGTGAGTCAAAGTCAAAGGGGCTGTCCCTTATGACAATGTTGAGCGGAGAGTGCCAGAAGCACTGAGACAAATGGTTTTAAAGGATCAAAGGGGATGTCCAGAAGACAGGCACTGATGTATTCAATAAGTCGAGTCTGAGGTCTACAGGGTAGCTACAGCGGACTTATATACGTAAAGCAGTGGGCGTCTACAAGATAAGGATATGGAGTCAAGTGGGCCCAAATATACGAAAGCGGAGGGCATAAAGCCTGGCTTCTGATAGGGTATTAAGTAAGTGTCCGGTCTTAGAGATAAGGAGATAAGGAATAACAAGATAAGGGTCCAAGCATAAGCAAACAGTGAGTCAACAAGTACAAAGGGGATCACGGGGACGGAAGCAGGGCACGGGATGGGTCCCAGGATGGAGACGTGATCAGGAAGTGTAGGGTAGGAGGTAAGGAGGGGTCATCATTGGGGAGAGTGAAGAAAATAGGAGCAGACGGTAGGGTTTGTAACACCACTCGCCCACCAACGCTACACTTCCTTATTATGTCTCCCTCCTGGGACCCCTCACATGTGCTGCTCCCATCCCTGTGACCGCTGTTTGGACTTGTGTACATACTATTTGCCCATGCTTGTCCTTCTTATCTTGTTATCTCCTTATCTTATGATCAGACACTTACTTAGTTCCCTATCAGAAGCCAGGCTCTACACCCTCTTCTTTCGGATATTCAGACCCACTTGACTCCGTACTTTTATCTCATAGATGCCCACTGAGTTACATATATAAGTCCGCTGTAGCTACCTTGTAGACCTCAGACTCGACTTATTGAATACATCAGTGTTTGTCTTCTGGACTTCCCTTTGAATCCTCTGACTCGTCTGTCTCAGTACTTTGGGTACTTTTCCACTTAACATTGTCATAGGGAACAGCCCCTTTGACTTTGACTCGTCCATTTGAACTCCAAGAAGTCTTGTTGGCTTCTTATCTGAAACCCCCGACCAACGCTGTCGCACATGTCATGCAGAACGTCCCACACCAGACATAACATGTGGGGTTCTCAGAACTAGTGGACGGCTCACCACTATCCTGAAATGGAAAGGAACGCTCATCAAAGATCACATCACGAGACATGATGACCGCTCGGGTACTCTTATTCCATAACCGGTAACCCTTTGAACCTGGTTCATACCCGACAAATGTAGCCTCGATCGATCTTGTAACGGGTGAAGCTCCGTGTACACTTAGAAACAGGAAGGGCAAAGGGAAATGACCTAAGTCGTTGGGCGTACCGCGGAGGCAAACGTCACACGTCAAGCAATGATGGGGAACCTTGCTGCCCACAGTGGTTTGTGCAACCACGACAGCGGTGTTCTGAAACCCAAAGAAGCTGCAGCCCCAAGAGGACAAGATCAAAGGATCGAGTCACACAGGGAGGCAGTATGCCATTAGCACTATGTATCGAACTCGTGTAGACAGTTACTCACCTGCAGCCCCAAGAGGACAAGATGGGGGCTACAGGCTGTTACAGAGGGTCTTATATACATTTCTCAGTGTAACGAAGTAAGCAGTACGTGTAAGCAAGAATCAGCAAGTATCAGTCAGCTGTATTGCTGACTGAGCCTTATCTTTGTGATTTGTAAGCTGCTTTACTCTGCTGACTGATCATGCTCCACAGTGTGATGTCATAATGACGTCACTGTGGAGTAGATAACTGATATGTAGTCTAGCCCGTAGGTCTGGAACACGTCTATCTACTGATACATATGATTCTGTGCTAAAATTGGCCATGGCCCAACCTGGGCCCTTATCTAGAGCTCCACTTACCTAGAACCTTCTAGGCTGGACTCCTCTTATCTTGATAACAGCTCCACTTGGTCTAGAACCGTCCAGACTGTGGGGCCTTGCCTATTGTGGTAAACACAATAGAGAATCGACTTGTTATTGTTGAGTGGCTCTTGTGCTGACTAAGCAGCATGTGACTATTACATGTGACTCGGTCACATGATCCATGTCACGACTACATTCCCATGATCACGTGTTGAGACTGCTGGGTAATCTTCCCACAGTCATGTGATCCAAAAAGGGGAAAAATAAAAGGAAAAATAAAATAAAGTAGAGCCGTGACAGATCTCGGATCAAGCTTCCTGCGTTTGTCCTCAGGCACATGTACATATGCCTTGCATCTGAAGACCCAGAAGTACGAAATGTCTGGAGTGTGACCAGCACTCCAGAGCTCATGCGGTGTGTGCCAACCTATCATGCGGGTGGGAGTCCTGTTGTAAGTATGCATGGCAGTATCCACTGCCAACTCCCAGAAGCCGAGTGACAATCCAGCGCCATGTAACATCGAGTGCGCCTTGTCAAGGATCGTCCTGTTCCATCGCTCGGCAATCCTGTTTTGTTGTGGTGAACCCGGCATCGTTAACTTGTGCTCGATTCCCTTCTCATCCAATACTGATCGAAGAGCGCCTGACAAATACTCCCCTCCCTGGTCAGAGTGTAGCACACACAGTTTTTCCGAAGTCTGGGTCTCTGCCCAGGCCAGGAACTTCTTGAAAGCGGCTGCACACTGATCCTTACTCTTTAGGAAGTACACCACTCCATGCCTGGAGTAGTCATCAATAAATGTTGCGATGTAAAGTGCGCCTTGAATGGATTGGACTTGCATCGGCCCGGCCAGATCGCTGTGTATGATTTGAAGTAGCTGGTCTGATCGCTTGTGAGAAGACTTGAAGGGAAGTCGCAACTGTTTCCTGAGTTCGCACCTGGAACACGGTGACTGATCGTGATTGATCGGAGCATCGAGAGTTATACCTTTTACAGATTCATGGTATCGCTTCAGGGCATCATATGACATGTGCCCCATGCGATGATGCCAGATGTCGATAGGAAGTGAAGTGCGTGGATGCGCATTGAGGCCTGCCATGGAGGTGTCCAACCAGTAAAGGTTCACCTCCAAGTAGCCTCTTGCTACTGTCTGGTCTTGGACTGAGATCTGAAAATGATTATCTTGGAACGAGATCCAAGCCCCCTTTTGGGCAAGAGCGCGCATTGAGATGAAGCACGTCTTCATGTCTGGAATGTGTAGAACGTTGTTCAGCATGATTTCGGACTCTTTGTTCCCTACAGTGGTAGTGAATACCACAGTCCCAACCCTGATCTGCTTCACATTAGAATTGTCACCTAAGCGCACTATTCCATGTGCGAGCTTGTATGTTGTGAAGTCTGATCGATGTGGGGTAATGTGATGAGTCGCACCAGAATCCATCATCCATCTGGATCTCTCAGCCGAGTACAGGGCAACACGGAGCTTGTCATTGTCATCGGCTACCTCTACAATCAATGCCGAAGTGGTAGCTAAGTGAGCGTTCACTGCCTTATTGGCTGACGCTGCCTCCATTGCCTTCTTGTCCTCTGCATCCTTCTTCTTCTTCTGACACTCTGTAGCCTTGTGCCTGCTTTTCTGACAATAAAAGCATTTAATATTTGGTTTATTTGATTTGTTTTTGATGGGTGCGGCTTTGTTGAGTGACGTGGAAGCTCTGGATCGCCGACCTTCCTCATTGAGAATGCAATCTTGTATGACCTGAGTGTAACGCTCGGCAGGGCGTTTCCTGTGTGATGCGCACGGGTCCGCGGGATCCATTCAGGGCCTCGGCTGTGGGAGTGGGCTCTGTACTCCCAGGACAGTGCCTCTGGGCTTGTGACAAGCCCAGCACAGCCCAGCAAGCTGCACCAGGCCTTCTTAGCATCAAAAGGGAGAGGATCTGCACCATAACCAGGTGCTGAGGGAGACGGGAAGAGTCAGTCAAAGGGAGCTAATCCCCTCTGACTGTTAAGCTGGAATCAGGCTTAGCTGCAGTGCTAGAAGCACACCAAGCAGACTAAAGCCAAAGAGAATGAAGGGGAAGGGGACAGGTTCAAAGGGAAAGGTGCACACCCATTGCCAGAGGCAATGGGGTCCCTTCAGGGAGGTCAAAAGTGTAAAGGGGCAAAGGGTGCAGTGGATTTCCGAATCAGAGATATCTAGGCTGAAGATACAAGATGTCAAGTCTGGGGTTCTACTGACTATCTACAGGGTCTTAAGTACTGTATCAGAGATCTGGTACTGTAGATAATCAAGTCCTTATCATCCAATAGTAGCTAAGAGGTCCAGATATAGTCCATGATAAGGATAAGCCTTATCAGAAGCATAATCATGTGGGGCAGCCCCACAGGAGTCATATCAGTGTGGGAATACTCCCACAGGAGTCAGAGAAGGGGGTCAAGTGATTGATGGGTCAGATGATCTAAGGGGTCATGATCAAAGCCCAAGGTCAGATGGTCAAAGGGGTCACATGGTCTGGGGTCATGTGGTCAAGGGTCACATGACAGGTCATGGCTTTGAGTCCATGTCATGTGCCTACAGGTCATGTGGTCTGGAGGGGCAAATGCAAGCCAAAGTCATCTTGTGTGCAGAGTCAGGTTTGGCAGGGACAGTGTCAGAGATCCTATGGGTGTCAGCCACAGGGATAGGGTACAGATGCTGGCCAAGACAGAGGCCAAGCATCAGGGGAAAGGGAAATGCAGCCATCAGCACAGTAGCTAAACTATCAGTGAGTCAGGTGCAGGTATCAAGGGTAAGGGGTCCTGTGAGCATCATGTCACAGGCATCAGGATAGGGTCCTGGGCATGCAGGCCACAGGCATCAGGAAAGGTCCCAAGGCAGCAAGCCAAGGGCATCAGGGATCAGGGGCCAAAGAGGGCAGGAGGCAGTGGTTCAGTGAAGGGGAAAGGTCAAGGGTGGTGTAAGGGAGCTGGCTCAGTGTGAGGAAGGGAAAAGAGTGGGGTTGTAACACTGAGGTAAGAGGCCCGACGGTGCACCGGAAGTGAGTATCATGGACATGACGGCTGAGTAAGACTCGGGTAGAGCCTTGATGAGGATAAATGAAAATTGGAGATTGGAGATCTCCATCTCATTGTTCTTGAGACTGATGTGAGCTTCATTCAGCTTTTGTAATTGCAGGAGCATTGGCGAGGAGTCGTGTTACGTCTGGTGCAGGACGTTCCACACAACTTGTGTGACAGCGCAATCCTATGGGTTCAGATAAGAAACCAATAAGGCTTCTTGGAGTTGAGGTGGGATGAGTCAGAGTTGAGGGGGCTGTACCTGATGACAATGGTGAGTGGGGAAGTACCGAAAGTACTGAGATGAATGAGTCAAAGGGTTCAAAGGAGAAGTCCAGAAGACAAGCACCGATGTATTCAATAAGTCGAGTCTGAGGTCTACAATGTAGCTACAGCGGACTTATATACGTAATCGAATGGGCATCTATAAGATAAGAAACCGGAGTCAGGTGGGCCCAAATATATGAAAGCGGAGGGCGTAAAGCCTGGCTTCTGATAGGGTATTAAGTAAGTGTCCGGTCATAAAGATAAGGATAGAGAGATAACAAGATAAGACGATAACGGGGTAAACATAAGCAAATAGCAGGTCAACAAGTCCAAAGCGTGTCACGGGGATGGGAGTAAGGCACGTGATGGGTCCCAGGACGGAGACGTAATCATGAAGTGCAACGTGGGTGGTAAAGATGGGTTGTCGTTAGGGAGGGTAAAGAAGATGGGGTTACTTGGTAAAGGTTGTAACATCACCCCCTCTTCTGGTTCTAGCAGACCCAGATAGAAATGACTCGTACCGTCATCATCCTGCACCAAATCCAGATAATCGTCAGCTACATTACGATCATCCAGCATGTAATTCTCTTTGTCTGAGTCCTGCGGGCATTGGTGAGTGTGGAGGAACCCATATGGGCCGTGTTGACCACACAGTTGGCACATATCGTGGATTGGGCAATCCAGTTCACGATGCCCGGAGTTGTGGCGGAGACACTTGCCGCACCACCCCGATGGATTGATGATTGTCAGGGCAACTCCTACACAGTGGAAAATACAAAACCGGCTCCAGTGGAGGTTGCTGCAACAGTGCTGGCACCACTTGCGGTTGAGGGGACAGTTCCAGCTAATGTGGTACTTACTGTCGCATCGCCAGCATGTCTCTCCATGGGGGTTTTTGTGCATACGTGGCATTTCGAACCGGTTTGGTATCAGCCTTGGGGCAGCCCCCAGTGATCGTGGGGGAAGGGGTTGTGCATACATATCAGTGTACTGTTCAGTGATGGTCTGGTATGCGTCTCCTTGCTCCAGCCTCTTTCTGATTTCCACCAACTCCTGCTCCACTTGGAACATCCCATTTGTCAGCCTCGCCATCATCTTCACATGCTCCTTATACTGTCTGTTGAGTGTCATGCGCAATGTAAGATTCTTCCGCAGTCTCATCACTTCTGCCTTGAGACGTGGAAGGCACATATCATTCAATACTTCGTTGATTGCAAAGGCGCAAGAATCCTCAGCAGCCAGGTGTCCGAGCTGCTCATCAGTCATCGTGTGATGAAGGTGTCCTGTGTACCTTTCCTCCAAGTAGACTGGGGCCCCGTAGACAGGGCCATCCTTCTTCATGCACCCAGCGACATCCATTCCTCCATTAGTGTAGAATATATATTTGGCAATGGTGACGGTCCCATCAGCCATGGTGATTTCGAGGGGGAAGTAAGTTGAGGAGTTGGGGTTGTTGGTAAAGAATGGGAACTCCAGCACTTCATCATCCAATTCCATACCTAATAGGTCATTCAGGTGTGGCTCTTCACTATGTTCAAAGTCATCGTTCGGGTTTGGGGATTGGTTCTTGACCTGAGCTTCAGCAGCCTCGTAGTCGATGGGCGAGGAGGGGTGTGTGGAAGGGTGAGCAGAAGGGAAGTTTTCGACAGTTATGGTGGTGGCCGTGAAGGCATCGACGGCAGTGTTGGCAGCGACAAAAGACATGATAGAATGGATGGTGTTAGAACATTGCTGAGAGAGCATGTACTGGGGAATTCGATGGGGTCTGGGGGTACTCCTTTTAAGTATTCTTGGGCACTTCTGGGTGTTGGGCATGGAACTCCGAGATAAGGGCCGGAGCAAAGATATCCCCGGCTGGTTCCCATGAGTTGTCAGAGTCTGGGAATCCCTTCCACTTGATTAGGTAGTACAGCTTGTGCCCTCAGCCCTGTCGCTTGGAGTTTAGAACATGCTCCACTTCCCATTCTTCTTCTTCGTCGATAAGGTCAGGTGGGGGTCTCGAGAAGTTCTCCCCATGAATGGAGGTTTCCTTGTATGGGGTCAGGAGTTTGGCATGGAAGACAGGATGGATCTTCCATCTCAGCGGCAACTGCAGTTCATAGGACACATCTGACAGCTTCCTTGTGATCTGGAAGGGTCCGTGGCATCGGGGTGCCAACTTGGCCGAGGGGTGTGACGTGTGAATGTTCCTGCCCTCGAGCCACACCCAGTCATTGGTCTGATAAGGTGTGAATGTGCTTGGCTGTGCTGCCAGAAGTTGTTGTGCCTTCATCAGGTTTTCATTGGCCAATTGCCGCAGTTCTTCCCATTGGTTTATTCGCTGGGTCACCGATGGGACATTAGTGGGCTTATCTGTCCATGTGGTGCGTGGGGTCCAGCCCATGATAAGGGAAAATGGGGTGGCCTTTGTTGTTCCGTTGGGCCATGAGTTATGAGCAAACTCTGCGGTTGACAGCCACTCTGCCCAGTCATCCTGCCTGCCATTACACCAAAATCAAAGGTACTGTTCTAGCCATTGGTTTGTCTGCTCAGACTGTCCATCTGTTTGTGGGTGGTATGCTGTAGAGATGTTCTGTGTGATGTCTAATGTTTTACACAGAGCTCTCATGAACATTGATGTAAAACAGGTATCCCAGTCAGAGATAATCTTCTTGGGAAGCCCATAGTGGCGGTATACATGGTTTAGGTATAGTCTTGCTACCTCTTCGGCTGTGATTGTTTCGTTACAGGGAATGAAGAGAGCTGCTTTGGAGCAGTCATGATCTGTGATTGTAAGGATAGTGTTGAAGCCTTGTGATTTGGGCAGCTTGACAATGAAGTCCATGGCAATGGTTTGAAAAGGGGTTGATGCGGTGGGAGTGATGGGGTAGATTGGTGGGACTTTTGGGTGTGTGTTCACCTTGTTTGCTTGACATGCTGCACATCCTTGTATGTAGCTTTCAATGTCCTTTTTCATGTTGGGCCACCAGTAGTCTCGTTTGGCAAGGGCGTAGGTATTGGCGATGCCCAGGTGGCCAGCAGAAGGGAGGTCATGGTGAAAATGGATCACCCCCCTCTTAATGTTGTCACCACCGGTGACAACAAGTCAATCTCCGTCTTTCCACCACAAGCCATTGACTTCTTTCAGATTATGAGCGTCGGCCCATGAATGGCACAGTTCTTGGTTCATATTTTGAGAAACTTGTGCCCAAAGGTCCATGTCATGGAGACTGACCACAGCGGCCTTTGCAAATACTTCTTCTGGGAGGACGGTGATGTCATTGTTGTCATCCTCACCTGTATGCATGTCTGGCCTGCATGACAGTGCATCCGCTCTAGCATTCTGGCTTCCAGCAATGTGTTTCAGGGTGAAGTTATATTCTTCTAACTCCAAGACCTTGCGTGCCATGCGCCAACTAATTTTGTGGGGCTCCTTCCAATACAATAGGTTGGAATGGTCAGTATGGATAATGGTCTTGTGAGGAGTCCCTGCCAGGTAGGGTTGCCAGTGTCGTAATGCTTTGACTATGGCTAAGAGCTCCCTGTCCCAAATGTCATAGTTCCTTTCGGCTGGGGAAAAGGTTTTGGAGTAGTATGCCACCAGGTGAAGTATTTGTGTGGCATCTCTCTGGTACAATACTGCCCCATTCATGAAGTGAGAGGCATCCACTTCTAATTCAAATGGGCAACTCAGGTCTGGTTGGATAAGTACTGGTTCCGAGCCGACAAGGTCCCGAATTTGCTCAAATGCTTGCTGCTGCACTACACCCCAATGCCATGGTACATCCTTCTTCAGTAGGTTGTTTAACAGTTGCGCAATGCCTGAAACCCTCTGACAAATCATCGGTAGAAGTTGCAGAATCCAATGAAGGATCAGACATCCTTGACACAGGTTGGTGTAGGCCATTCCCGAATTCCTTGTACTTTAACAGGATCCATGCGCACTTGTCCTCCCTCTAAGATAACCCCTAAGTACTCAACACTCCGTTGTTCAAAAGAGCATTTGGCGGGTTTGAGATATAGGTCGTGTTCGTGCAATATGTCCAATACCTGATGTACACGATCTCGGTGGTGGTCCAGGTTATCTGGGGTAGCTACTAAGATGTCGTCCATGTAGACCACCACTTCTCCCGTAAGAATAAGATCACGGAAGATGTGATTCATCATGGATTGAAATGTTGCTGGCGAGTTCATGAGACCAAAGAACATGATGTTTGGTTCAAACAATCCTTGATTCGTTTTAAATGCTGCTTTACACTGATCACCTTCCTTGATCCTAACATTGTTGTAACCCCATCGCACATCCATCTTGGAGAAGAGGGATTTGTCTCTCATAGTGTCGATAAGCTCAGAGATGAGTGGTAGGGGATAGGCATTTTTCACAGTGTGGGTGTTGATTCGCCGATAATCTTGGACGGGTCACAGCTTACCGTCCTTCTTCTTGATGAAAAAGAAGGGTGAGGCGTACTGTGACTTGGATGGGCAAATGTATCCCTTTGCCAAATGTTCTTCAAGGAACTCCGTCAGCGCCACCTGCTCGGACTGGGACAGTGGATAAATTTTGCAATCGATTGCTGCTGGCATATCAGGAAGTAGGTCTATGGCATGATCCCATGGTCTGGAGGGTGGAAAACGCTGGGACTCTTCTTCGGAAAACACCTTCCAATGCTGGTGGTAGGTGCTCGGTACTACATCACTGTATGTTCTTTCTGCCTGCCCTTGTATTGCCTTTTGAGCTAATTCTGATGCTTTGGTAACATAACAGCGACCTGGGTCCTCTTCATTTGTACTGATGGTCTTTATTGTCAGATGTCTGACTGCATAATCATAGCCTATTGATGTAATGATGGTGGGATATGACTCTTTATCCATTGTCGCCTCAGCCCAGTTGATCTTGGGTTCGAACGTGGCAAGCCACAGGTATCCCAGGATGAGATCTTCATCCCCTAAGTTGGTAATCAAGAAGCAGATGACTTTCATTGCTTCCCCGACTTGGACATTTAGGTCAGTATAATGCGTGATTTTTCTGGCATGATTAGCCATTCCATCAATATTCCAGATATTCTTTTCTTGGGGAAGGGCCAGTATCCCCAGGCCTAAGGTCTTAATCAATCACGGACTGATAAAGTTGTCAGTGGCTCCTGAGTCCACTAAAATATCTCGGTCGGCTGTCTTCTGTGTAGTCTCAAAATGAACTGGTATTTTCAATGATTTGAATCGACTAGTATACACAGAGGTAACATGGAGTGCTCGTGCCCAGGCCAATGGGGTAGAGCTTAACAAAAATCCTTCTTTGCGAATGCCTTCTCGACCAGGATGGCGTGCACTTCCTCACTCTCCTTCATCATATTCGCCCATATATCCTGGGCCTTTTCCTCCTTGGTTCATTTGTCTACAGCTGGTGGGTTATTATGGATGGGGGCCACAGGTGCAGTTGTTGCTTCTGCTACCCATACTCCCTTCTTTGGGCAGTCCTGGGACATGTGTCCTTGTCCTTTGCAATGGAAACATTGTCCTTCTTTCATCAGCGTCTGTCGTTCATCCTCTGTGAGCATGGCTCTTGCCTTGACTCTATCTGCTGAGGTATCCATCGCATTGGGATCCCTCTGGGTAGTATGCGTTGGTTTGACTCCGAATGCTGTCTTCCACTGCTCCCTGGTTTTTCCCTTTTTCGTATCAACTCCAAATTGATTTTGGAAGTCGAGATAATCCTGCTGCTGATGTCGAGCAGCATCTACCCATTTGTCCCAGTCATGGGGATGATGAAACTGAATGATGTTTTTGATGAGTGGGTTCGGCAGCCCTTAGGAGAAGAGGTCCAGGGTTGCTTCTTCATTGGTATCATAGCCTGCGCGGTTTGCCAGGCTTTGGAACTTTGCCACATAGGCATCAAGATCTCCCTTTTCCATCCGCAGGGACTTCAACTCTCTGGCCGCTTTCTGCTTTGCCTGCCTGTCAGTGAATGCATCTTTGAACCTCTGGGCAATGGTTTCCCAAAGGTTTTCACTGGTGGTACGTCGTCCATTCTCTACCTGCTCATTCAGCCATTCGAGTTGTTCCATCGTCCAATCGTCAACTGCATCTCCCCTTATAAGTGACAGAAAAAGGTTGGCACGTTGAAAGGGGTTGACAATTTGGGCGACATCATGGTTGAAGTTCTTGAACATAGTGAACTCCAGCATAAACTTTTTACTTTGGGAGCGATCTCCCATGAAGGTCTGGGGTAAGATTCCTGACAGACGTCCAGATGGCGGTGGAATGTTTGGGATAGCAGGAGGAGGAGGAGGCAGAGGCGGAGCAGGATCAGGGAGTTGGGCAGCAATGGTCGACATGGTCTGATGGAATGGAGTGATGGTGTCAGTGGATTGTATCAATATCTGGGGAGTTGTCAAAGCAGGGGCTCTGATCATGACAACTGCTGGTGCAACCAGGGGTGTAGACAATGCTAATACTGGTGCGTCTTCACTGTTTTCTTCAACGTATTCTTCTGGTTCTGAGTCTGTGATGATTGCAGGTGGGTTCTCTCTCCAAGGTCCAAGGCCGAATTCTAGTGGAGCGGGAGCGGTAGTAACCCAAGAGTGTCTGCTATCCAAGTATCAGATACGATACCAAACTCTCTTTTCGTCGTCATATTCTACCGGTTGGTATCTTCCATCATGATAGATGTAGTATCCAAACTCGGTTTCAAAATCCTTCCAGACGGCAGAGCCAAGTGTCTGTTGTGAAAGATTATTCTCGTCTCTTCGTTTGATGAGCTCTTCTTTGAACAGGGTCTGACTGCGGCTGGATGAAGCCACGATGGGAGGAGACTCGACTTGATGTTACGTCTGGTGCGGGACGTTCCACACAACTTGTGTGACAGCGCAATCCTATGGGTTCAGATAAGAAACCAATAAGGCTTCTTGGAGTTGAGGTGGGATGAGTCAGAGTCGAGGGGGCTGTACCCAACGACAATGGTGAGCAGGGAAGTACCAAAAGTACTGAGACGAACAAGTCAAAGGGTTCAAAGGAGAAGTCCAGAAGACAAGCACTGATGTATTCAATAAGTCGAGTCTGAGGTCTACAATGTAGCTACAGTGGACTTATATATGTAATCGAATGGGCGTCTATAAGATAACAAACCGGAGTCAGGTGGGCCCAAATATATGAAAGCGGAGGGCGTAAAGCCTGGCTTCTGATAGGGTATTAAGTAAGTGTCCGGTCATAAAGATAAGGATAAAGAGATAACAAGATAAGATGATAACGAGGTAAACATAAGCAAACAGTGGGTCAACAAGTCCAAAGTGTGTCATGGGGATGGGAGTAAGGCACGTGATGGGTCCCAGGACAGAGACGTAATCATGAAGTGCAACGTGGGTGGCAAAGATGGGTTGTCATTAGGGAGGGTAAAGAAGATGGGGTTACTCGGTAAAGGTTGTAACACTCTAGCATAGCTAGTGCTAGTAATAATCTTAAAGATTCAAATCTTGCAACTGGAGAGAAAGTTTCATCAAAGTCCACTCCTTCTACTTGAGTGAATCCCTTTGCCACAAGCCTAGCACAAAACTGTCCATCTGGTTTCAGCTTAAAAACCCATTTTGACTTTACTGCCTTTCTTCCTTCAGGAAGATCCTCAAGGCGCCACACATCAAGTTTATCTAAGGCATCAATTTCATATTTACATGCCTCAAGCCATTCACTGGCATTGTCAGACTGCATTGCCTCCTGAAAAGTCAGGGGGTCTCTGTAAGAGACACCTGTGGCATTTAGCAATTCCATATGCCCAAGTCTGGAAGAACCCTGCACAAACTCAGCATTATCCTCATTGTAAAATCGAGGATTCATGCGACGTGAACGTTTACAACAAGCAGTATCAAGATCTAGATCTTCCTGCATGGCTCTGTCATGTTGCTGAGATCGTGGACTTTCCCTAGTAAATACTGGTTGGGGAAGTCTGCCAACATTCTTCTTGGACTGTCTTTTGGCACAGGTTCTCTGGGGGAGTTCAGAGGGTTCCATGATTTGGGATGGCGGTGTCTGATAGATAGTTTGATTGTGTGTATCAAGCTCATTTTCGGGTGTGGTAGGCTCAGGATTTACTTGAGGAGGTTCCACTACCTCCTGTCCCTCAACCTCAGCTTCCTTATCTTCAGGATCCTGAGGGACTGTGGCTATTGCTGGTTGAGGCTGGACAGGCCTCTCAGCTTCTAAGACAAAAGGCGTGACTTTTTCCTTTTGTTTCCCCTTGCTGTCCTTGGCAAGGTTGGATGGAAAGGATCCTTCATCAAATGTCACATCTCTTGACAATATGAAGGATCGAGTATGCATATCCCAAAGAAGATATCCTTTAGAGTGGGGTGCATACCCGACAAAGACTGTTTCTCTGGCTTTGTGATCCAGTTTACGTCTTTTATCCTCTGGGACAGTGTAATAGGCTAAGCAGCCAAATATTTTAAAGTAGGAGACATCTGGAATGTCCCCATCCAGAAGCTCAAGCGGTGTCCTCCACTTATTAGAGCGGATAGGCATTCTATTGTATATGTGACAGGCTGTTCGCACTGCACATTCCCAGAAACCAAGGGAAAGACCAGCATGATGCAGCATACTGGTAGCCTTTTCCATGATGGTTCTGTTGAACCTTTCAGCCCTTCCATTCTGTTGTGGGGAATATGGCATTGTCAATTTATGCTCTATGCCAGCCTGCTCAAGTATAGACTTCAGCTCCCTATTGACAAATTTGCCACCTCAGTCTGTATGTAAGGTCTTTATTTTCCTGTCTGTTTTATTTTCCAGGAATGCCTTAATGTTACAGAAGACCAATGTAAAGTCACTTTTAGCTTTCATAGCAACAACTAGAGCTGTCCTGCTAAAGTCATCTATGAAAGTGGTGAAGTATAGGTTCCCTTGAATTGAAGTACATTGTAGAGGACCAACTAGGTCACTATGAATGACTTCCAAGGGTGCTGAAGCTCTCTTTTGAGAGGGAGGGAATGGAAGACGGTGTGATTTTCCCATTTCACAGCCATAACATGGCTTGTCTTCCACTTGGCTATTATCTATGCTAAGGCCTTTTACAGCCTTAGGAGCATGTCTTTTGAGGGCCTCTTTTGACATATGACCCATATGCAAATGCCAGGTATCAAGGCTACTTGATGCAGATTTATGGGACACAGTATTTAAGTTCTGCATAGTTTTCCCAAAGACCCAATAGAGTCCCATAGCCTTGATACCTTCTGCTATAATTGTATTATTGTACTTTATTTTGACTTCAGATGGAGAGAATTCCACTGAGCTGCCCTTTGATAAACAGGCATGTGCGCGCAGTGATACTGACTGTTGTTAGTGTGTGAGGCTAAGAGACAAGTTAGCTTCAGAGGTGAAGTAAAACTCTATTACTACTCTACTGACCTAAGAGACAAGTTAGCTTCAGAGGTGAAGTAAAACTCTATTACTACTCTACTGACCTAAGAGACAAGTTACTATATATGAATAGTTAGTCAAAGGTATGATAGATAGTGTAGAGAATGGAACTTACGCTTCAGAGGTGAAGTAAAACTCTGAAGTGTAAGGGAAGAAAAAGACCTCCTTATATATCATCAAGGAATGGTCTGTGCACAATGGAATGTGCTAGAATCTACTACTGAGGGACAAAGGCCATTGGCCAGTGAGATATCACATGCTACATAGGATTACTAAGGTACATCAGTCAGCTGCTGTGCATCGCGAGAAAGAAAGTAATAATGATATGGTAAAAAGTCCAAAACTCCGAATCTTTATCTAATCTAATCTAGCACAGCTTAGACCCTAACCCAGATGCCTGAAGCACCTCAAGACACATGCCATGTCAACACCCTTGTCTGTGATGCAGCTTGTCGACAGTATTCTTTCACTGCCAGGCATATAAAAGACATTATTTAACTCTAACTCATAATTGTTTCAAGTTTTGAGTATGACTTTGCCTGTTCCTTCGACTTGGACTATGGATCCATCACCAATTGTCACCTGATGTCCCTTATGCAGGAAGTACTCAGAGAAATCATCTAAGTATGGTGTAAAGTGAGTGGTGGCTCCGCTGTCCATCATCCAAGGGTTGCTGCTGTTGAGACGGACCCAAAGCCACCGGATCAACCCGAGTGGCATTACCGCCATGCACGCTTGTGGCGTGCTTTGACTGATTGATAAAGGACAATCCACAAACGCTCCTTATTCTCTTTTGTGACTGTAGGACAATGGACTTAGATAGTATTGTTCTACAAACTAGGATTACACACTCTTTTAGTATTTAAGGACATCCCTTCGTGTAGTTGTCACTTCAGTTTTAACCAACTAAACTGAAGTGAGTATTACTTATCTTATCTCTTACCTTACTTAGTTAACGCGTTACATCACACAGTTATCACTACTAAACTAGGTAAACATAATATTATCAGTTTTAACCAACTAAACTGAATTATCACTACTAAACTAGGTAGTGCTTATCTAACTCACTGCTGCTCAAATCAACAGCTGCCATCATCAACTTCTTGCTCAGTCAAAGTATAAAGTGAAATACGAGGTGTCTCATGCACCTCCTGTATTCTGCCACTACCATTAATTATGGTAGCTACTTGTGTGGAGTTTGTTTGTACACTGGGGCCTTGCCCCTTCCTCTTGTTGCCCTTTTTGCCTGCATCAGCATTGGCTCTGTCCTGTTTCCTTTGCCGACATTCATTTGCCTTGTGGCCTGGCTTCTGGCAATAGAAGCAGGTGACATCATTGGACGATGATGCACCTGCAGGTTGTGGTGTGAAATTTGATTGTTTTTTATTTTGTTTTTGTTGACATGGGCTGCCTTGTTAAGGGCAGCCCCAACACCACTTCCTGTGGGGCCGGCAAGTCGACTTTCCTCATTTAGGAACCTTTGTACAAGGTCCTGAGGGGAAAGGCAGTCAGGTGGACCTGATGCCAGGATGGAGCCAGCAATGGCATTGTAGGATGGAGGTAGGGATTGGAGCAATATACAGTGCCTCACAAAACTGAGTCAATGTTTTGCACTTTTGCACTGTTTGTTGAATATCACATCAGCCAAAACAAATATAAACAAAGTCTTGGTGTACCATAAAAGGTACACGATAAGGGCTATGTAATGCAACAATAATTATGTAATTCTGATCAAAACCTGTGGAGCTACACCCATTTCAAATTGGGGACTCATTGACTCAGTTTTGTGAGTGGGTATCAGAAATATCAGAATCTGATGCTCCACCAAATGTACAGCAACCAATCCTTAATATATGGTTACCATAGTTATCTTAATATTGATGGGACCTGGAATAGAGCCATTTAAGCATGGTTTACATTCCCAGAATATTATAATTTCCCAATGCACCCCACCTCCTCTGCTCAGAAAGAAAATATCCTCTCTCTGGCCTCTGAAGGTCATTCCACTCACACTATTGCCTCCAGACTCAGCCTCAGCCAGTCCAGAGTCTCTAGGACACTCAGGACCCTCCTTACCAACCATCAGTCACCTCATTTTAGTCATCCTTCCAAGCTCTCTGCTACCTCTGAACATGCTATCATGATACAAATCAGCACAGGAAAGGTTGCCAATGCTGTCCAGGCCACAAAGCACATCAATTCCATCATCCCCAACCATGTCTCTTCACAAACTGTGCACTGGGTTCTTAAACAACATTCATTCAAGGCTGTAACAAAGAAGAAAAGGCTACTACTCTCTGCAGTACATTGCAAGAAGCACTTAGCCCTTGCTTTGAAGTACCAAAACTGGACTATGGAGGACTGGAAGAGGGTGATTTGGTCAGATGAGACCAAAATCAACAGGTTTGGGTCAGATGCCAGTCCTGCACAGTCCACTCTTTGTACTTCAAAGCAAAGGCTAAGTGCTTCTTGCAATGTACTGCAGAGAGTAGTGGCCTTTTCTTCTTTGTTACAGCCTTGAATGAATGTTGTTTAAGAACCCAGTGCACAGTTTGTGAAGAGACATGATTGGGGATGATGGAATTGATGTGCTTTGTGGCCTGGACAACATTGGCAACCTTTCCTGTGGTGATTTGTATCATGATAGCATGTTCAGAGGTAGCAGAGAGCTTGGAAGGATGACCAAAATGAGGTGACTGATGGTTGGTAAGGAGGGTCCTGAGTGTCCTAGAGACTCTGGACTGGCTGAGGCTGAGTCTGGAGGCAATAGTGTGAGTGGAATGACCTTCAGAGGCCAGAGAGAGGATATTTTCTTTCTGAGCAGAGGAGGTGGGGTGCATTGGGAAATTATAATATTCTGGGAATGTAAACCATGGTTAAATAGCTCTATTCCAGGTCCCATCAATATTAAGATAACTATGGTAACCATATATTAAGGATTGGTTGCTGTACATTTGGTGGAGCATCAGATTCTGATATTTCTGATACCCACTCACAAAACTGAGTCAATGAGTCCCCAATTTGAAATGGGCATAGCTCCACAGGTTTTGATCAGAATTACATAATTATTGTTGCATTACATAACCCTTATCTTGTACCTTTTATGGTCTACCAAGACTTTGTTTATATTTGTTTTGGCTGATGTGATACTCAACAAATAGTGCAAAAGTGCAAAACATTGACTCAGTTTTGTGAGGCACTGTAAAGCTCAGCTGGAGATCAGAGATCTCCATCCCATTTTCCTTGAGAGTACTCCTCACATCCAATACACGCTGCAACTGGGGTCTGAATTGTTTGCCTTCCTCCAAGCAGAAGGAAGACACAGAACACCACAAGTTGTAGGTGGCCATGCTACCTACTGAGCCATAGAGCAATTCCAAATGCTCATACTTGGCATTGACAGAAGGGTAAGTTCTGTCAGAGGCAATTTGGGAGTATGTTTCTGGTGATGTTACCATCACCAGAACTCCCATGAGGACTTCCTGTTGACACAGGACATGTCTGGAGGTGCTTCAGGCATCTAAGGTTCGCTTCAGCTGTAGATTAGATTAGATTAGATTTCGGAGTATCGGACTTTTTATGTTATCTTTATTACATTTCTTTCTCTCCTTACTCAGCTGATTAGTGATGGACTTAGTAATGTGCAGTAAGCATGTGATATCTCCTTGGCCAATGGCCATTATCCCTCTCTGTTTATTGTCCAGCACTTGTGGACTTATTCCCAGTGTGCACAGACCATTTCCCCTGGCCCCCATGGGTATATAAGGGTGTCTGTTTTGTCCTTTACACTTCAGAGTTCTTCTTCCTCTGAAGTGTAAGTTGTCTTTACTTTACTCTCTACTTTTCCTTTGACTAACATTCTCTGTGTAGTTAACTTGTCTTTTAGGTCAGTAGAATAGTATTATAGAGTTCTTCTTCCTCTGAAGTTTAACTTGTCTTTTAGCCTAACATGCTACTAACCACAGTCAGTATAACCAGCAGCATGATTGTTTGACACTTCCTCCACTCTATTCCACTCCAGGTACATAGGCTCTGACCAGAGTGCAAAGCGCTTGGCGTACTTGTCATCCTTTTCTCCATCTTCTGGCTTGGGTGGATTCAGGAATTCAGGGGCATCATGAGTAATGTGCCTCTTCATCCCATTTATCCTCAGCAAGGCAGTGAAGGACACTGACCACTGCTGCCAATTGGAGCCGTCAAGTTTGTCGAACTTGAAAGTGGGAGGGAAGACGATGGATGACATTGAGATGATTTTAAAAAAAGGTTGATCCTGGTTCCAAGGAGCAGTTAGAACCAGTTGTCCAGGTCTCATTTAAGAGGGCCTGTCCAATCTGTGGTGCTATGCTTCAGAACTTAAAAAGTCCTGCCTCTGATGTGCGACTTCTAAGTAGTATAGTAGGCTGTCTAGCACCATCTACAACAAGTCCTAAGCCCACATCAGGGGGACATTGTGTACAGTGCCTCACAAAACTGAGTCAATGTTTTGCACTTTTGCACTATTTGTTGAATATTGCATCAGTCAAAACAAATATAAACAGAGTCTTGGTATACCATAAAAGGTACATGATAAGGGTTATGTAATGCAACAATGATTATGTAATTCTGATCAAAACCTGTGGAGCTATGCCCATTTCAAATTGGGGACTCATTGACTCAGTTTTGTGAGGGGGTATCAGAAATATCAGAATCTGATGCTCCACCAAATGTACAGCAACCAATCCTTAATATATGGTTACCATAGTTACTTTACTATTGATGGGACCTGGAATAGAGCTATTTAACCATGGTTTACATTCCCAGAATATTATAATTTCCCAATGCACCCCACCTCCTCTGCTCAGAAAGAAAACATGCTCTCTCTGACCTCTGAAGGTCATTCCACTCACACTATTGCCTCCAGACTCAGCCTCAGCAAGTCCACAGTCTCTAGGACACTCAGAACCCTCCTTCCCAACCATCAGTCACCTCATTTTGGTCATCTTTCCAAGCTCTCTGCTACCTCTGAACATGCTATCATGATACAAATCACCACAGGAAAGGTTGGCAATGCTGTCCAGGCCACAAAGCACATCAATTCCATCATCCCCAACCATGTCTCCTCACAAACTGTGCACTGGGTTCTTAAACAACATTCATTCAAGGCTGCAACAAAGAAGAAAAGGCCACTACTCTCTGCAGTACATTGCAAGAAGCACTTAGCCTTTGCTTTGAAGTACCAGAAATGGATTATGGAGGACTGGGAGAGGGTGATTTGGTCAGATGAGACCAAAATCAACAGGGTTGGGTCAGATGCCAGTCCTCCATAGTCCATTTCTGGTACTTCAAAGCAAAGGCTAAGTGCTTCTTGCAATGTACTGCAGAGAGTAGTGGCCTTTTCTTCTTTGTTGCAGCCTTGAATGAATGTTGTTTAAGAACCCAGTGCACAGTTTGTGAGGAGACATGGTTGGGGATGATGGAATTGATGTGCTTTGTGGCCTGGACAGCATTGCCAACCTTTCCTGTGGTGATTTGTATCATGATAGCATGTTCAGAGGTAGCAGAGAGCTTGGAAAGATGACCAAAATGAGGTGACTGATGGTTGGGAAGGAGGGTTCTGAGTGTCCTAGAGACTGTGGACTTGCTGAGGCTGAGTCTGGAGGCAATAGTGTGAGTGGAATGACCTTCAGAGGTCAGAGAGAGCATGTTTTCTTTCTGAGCAGAGGAGGTGGGGTGCATTGGGAAATTATAATATTCTGGGAATGTAAACCATGGTTAAATAGCTCTATTCCAGGTCCCATCAATAGTAAAGTAACTATGGTAACCATATATTAAGGATTGGTTGCTGTACATTTGGTGGAGCATCAGATTCTGATATTTCTGATACCCCCTCACAAAACTGAGTCAATGAGTCCCCAATTTGAAATGGGCATAGCTCCACAGGTTTTGATCAGAATTACATAATCATTGTTGCATTACATAACCCTTATCATGTACCTTTTATGGTATACCAAGACTCTGTTTATATTTGTTTTGACTGATGCAATATTCAACAAATAGTGCAAAAGTGCAAAACATTGACTCAGTTTTGTGAGGCACTGTAAATAGATGGGGAGTCATGTCATGGAGGAGCCAACCGCAAGTTCCACTAGAGACAAAGGGTATAGAGCCCTTCCTCTAGTGCTGGTGGTGGAGTCCATGATTAAGCCCTAGATGATTGGGGCCATGACTATAGTAGACTATTAGGTTTCCTCTGGTTGGGGCGAACCCCCAACAAAGGCAGCGTGTTACAAACCCTACCATCCACTCCTATTTTCTTCACTCTCCCCAATGATGACCCCTCCTTACCTCCTACCCTACACTTCCTGATCACGTCTCCATCCTGGGACCCATCCTGTGCCCTGCTTCCGTCCCATGATCCCCTTTGTACTTGTTGACTCACTGTTTGCTTATGCTTGGACCCTTATCTCATTATTCCTTATCTCCTTATCTCTAAGACTGGACACTTACTTAATACCCTATCAGAAGCCAGGCTTTATGCCCTCTGCTTTCGTATATTTGGGCCCACTTGACTCCGTATCCTTATCTTGTAGATGCCCACTGCTTTACATATATAAGTCCACTGTAGCTACCCTGTAGACCTCAGACTCGACTTATTGAATACATCAGTGCCTGTCTTCTGGACATCCCCTTTGATCCTTTAAAACCATTTGTCTCAGTGCTTCTGGCACTCTCCGCTCAACATTGTCATAAGGGACAGCCCCTTTGACTTTGACTCACCTCACCCGAACTCTGGAAGGGCCTTATTGGTCCTCCACTAGAAACCACCGATTGAGCTGTCACACAAGTCGTGTGGAACATCCCGCACTGGACATAACACAGCGGGTACTTCTGCCCAGAGACAAAACCTTCTAGCTACTGTGTAAATACTATAGTAGTTCAAGCCTACTTGTATCAAGCCCAAGCGTCATGGGAGTGACTACCCATGCCTTGTTCTAGACCCTAAACTCTACCAGCAGGTCGCTAAACCTGGCTTATGGATTGAGCCAAGCATTGACTGAACCTATAGCCTCAAGCCTTTTGGGCAAGTGGCCTACTAAGACTATGGATGGGACGAAAACCCAGCTATAACTAAGAATACTATTTACTTAGAGCGCACATGAGGAACTTAAGGTGTTTCACCCACTTAGGGTCCCTCATCACCTCTTGCAAGAATCCCCTGAGGGACTAGCCAGACAGATCAAGATGGGCACATAAAGCACACCATCTTGTGGACAGTTAAGGGCAAGAGAATAAATCAAAGCTCACTGTGACTGTGATTGGGAAAGTGAAAGTCTTTAAGCAGTGAGCTTGAAGAAAGGTTGGACTGATCAAAAGAAAGAACAGATCAGTAAAGCATGCCCAGGGCCCATAACCTGTTGAACAGGCATGAGGCGCAGCATACTGACTGTAAGGTTAGCAGGTTAAGCTAGAACAAGTTATACTTCAGAGGTGAAGAAAACTCTATATTACTATACTACACACCTAGAACAAGTTATCTACAAAGACGGTTAGTTATAGGTAAGGTAGTAAGTAGAGAGACTGGGACTTACACTTCAGAGGTGAAGAAAACTCTGAAGTGTAGGAGACGAAACAGACACCCTTATATACTCTTCAAGGGATGGTCTGTGCACTGGGAATAAGTCCACAAGTGCCGGACAAAGTCCAAACAGTAAACATGAGGGAGAAAGGCCATTGGCCATTACAGAAATCACATGTTACATGGTGCATCAGTCAGCTACTGCAGAATGTGAGAAAGAAAGTAATAATGATAATGTAAAAAGTCCGAAACTCCGGTATCTAATCTAATCTACAAGTAGCTAATCTAATCACCTGATGCCTGAAGCATCACCGAACATCTTCTGTGTTCAACAGTCATGACCATTGTGACTTGTTATGATATCATTTGTACAAGACTCTAGACTATGACTTCATAGTAGCTACAGTGTATTTAAGGACTGCAATAAATCTAAGGACAGACTAAGTCTGTTCTCCTTGTACCAATCAAAGGTCCTTAGGAAGTCCCTTCAGCCCTCTTCCAAGATGTGACTTGAGAGGGTTTTGTAACGGGTGAAGCTCTGTGTACACTCAGGAGAAAGAAGGGCAAAAGGAAAGTGACCTAAGTTGTTACGAACCCCGTCTCTCCCTGTTTTCTTTTTCCTACCCAACGACGACCCTTCCTTGCCACCCACCCTCCACTATCAGATCACATCTCCATCATGGGACCTGTCACATGCTCTCTGTCCATCCCCGTGACTCCTCCATTTGCTTATGTTTGTTCACTGTTATCTTTGCTTATCGTTTATCTTCTTATTGTATGACCGGACATTTACTTAATTCCCTATCAGTAGAAGCTAGGCTTTATGCCCTCCGCTTCCAGATATTTGGACCCACTTGACTCCGTGATCTTTATCTATAGACACTCACCTCTTTACATATATAAGCCCTCTGTAGACTACAATGTAGACCTCAGACTCGACTTATTGAATACATTGGTGCTTGTCTTCTGGACTTCCCTTTGCTCCCTAAGGCCCAGTTGTCTCAGTGCTTCTGGCACTTCCTGCTCACCATCATCTTAGAGTGCAGCCTCTTTGACTTTGACTCGTCATACTTCACTCCAAGGGATCTGATTGGTCCCTTATCTGAACCCACGTACCGCGCTGTCACACAAGTCATGTGGAACATCCCGCACCGGATGTAACATAAGTCGTTGGGCGTACTGCGGAGGCAAACGTCATGCGTTAAGTAATGACAGGGACCTGTGTCACCCACTGTGGTTTTGCAACCACGATGACGGCGTCTGAAACCCAAAGAAACTGCAGCCCCAAGAGGACAAGATCCAAAGGATCGAGTCACACAGGGAGGCAGGATATCATTAGCACTATGTATTGAACTCATGTAGACAGTTACTCACCTGCAGCCCCAAGAGGACAAGATGGGGGCTACAGGCTGTTACAGGGGGTCTTATATACATTTCTCAGTGTATGTGGTAAGCAGTTGGTATGTAAGCAAGAATCAGCAAGTATCAGTCAGCTGTATTGCTGACTGAGCCTTATCTTTGTGATTTGTAAGCTGCTTTACTCTGCTGACTGATCATGCTCCACAGTGTGATGTCATAATGACATCACTGTGGAGTAGATAACTGATATGTAGTCTAGCCCTTTGGTCTGGAACACATCTATCTACTGATACATATGAAACTGTGCTAAAATTGGCTGTGGCCCAACCTGGGCCCTTATCTAGAGCTCCACTTACCTAGAACCTTCTAGGCTGGACTCCTCTTATCTTGATAACAGCTCCACTTGGTCTAGAACTGTCTAGACTGTGGGGCCTTGCCTATTGTGGTAAACACAATAGAGAATCGACTTGTTATTGTTGAGTGGCTCTTGTGCTGACTAAGCAGCATGTGACTATTACATGTGACTCGGTCACATGATCCATGTCACGACTACATTCCCATGATCACGTGTTGAGACTGCTGGGTAATCTTCCCACGGTCATGTGATCTAAAAGGGAGAAAAGAAAAGGAAAAATAAAATAGAGCCATGACAGGTTTGGCTCACCAGTGGCTCCAGCAAAGGCTCTTGCCTTGCTATCTGAATACCCTGACTTCACACGCAATGTTCAGACTCGTTGCCTTGATCCATACCGGCTGCACGCTGTGATGTCTTGACCTGACTTGACACTTCTATCTCTTGACTGCCTTGATTGACTCTGACCCGAACCCAAACCGACGCACGCCAAAGGACCTGTGTGTGACAGAAAGCATCATCCCTCCTTCATGAGGGTTTTCTTTTCATCATCAGTGAGTGCTGCACGTGCTTTAGTGTGGTCTGCCGAGGTGTCCATGGCATTGGGGTCTCATGAAGCTGTAGGTTTTACTCCAAATTCCACCTTTGTTACGACTAGGGCCCAGCAGCCCTATTTTCTTTACCCTTCCCAACAGGGACCCCACTTGCCCACCAACGCTACACTTCCTCATTACCTCTCCCTCCTGGGACCCCTCACATGCGTTGCTCCCATCCCCATGACTGTTGTTTGGACTTGTGTACTTACTATTTGCTTATGCTTGCTCCCCTTATCTTCTTATCACTACAATTGGACACTTACTTAATTCCCTATCAGAAGCCCAGCTTTACGCCTTACACTTTCATATATTTGGGCCCACATGACTCCGTCTCCTTATCTCATAGATGCCCATTCGATTACATATATAAGTCCGCTGTAACTATGATGTAGACCTCAGACTTGACTTATTGAATACATCAGTGTTAGTCTTTCGGACTCCCCTTTGAAACCTCTGACTTGGTTGTCTCAGTGCTTTCAGCACTTCCTGCTCAACATCGTCATTAGGGAACAGCCCCTTTGACTTTGACTCATCCATCTTAAACTCCAAGAGGTCCTATTGGCCTCTTATCTGAACGAATGAACAACACTGTCACACAAGTCATGCAGAACGTCTCACACCGGACGTAACATCAAGTTGAGTCTCTCACAGTGGCTTCCAGCCGCAGTCAGACCCTCTTCTGGGAAGAACTCATCGAGCACAGAGACGAGAATAATCTTTCACAGCAAGTACTTGGCTCTGCCACCTGGAAAGACTTTGAATCCAAGTTTGGATACTACATCTATCATGACAGAAGATACCAACCGGTAGAATACGACGACGAAAAGAGAGTTTGGTATCGTATCCAATACTCGGACTGTCACAGCCAGGTCTCTGCTGTGTCAGTCATCGTTTCAAGCTGCAGGCCCACAAGATACAAGAGGGGCACATGTCGATTCAAGGTGTCAAGGCAAACCACAAGGGCCACGTTCAAGGTTCAAGGCCCACACAAAGCAAGAGGGGCACACGTGCAAGAAGCGAGTTGAAGCAGAGGCAATAGGCCCTGCTAGAGGTTCTGGGGTGAAGGCTTCCTAAGTTGCAGCTTAGGAAGTTCAAGGGGATTCTGGTGAAGAACAGTAGACCTGTATTAGATACAAGAGAACAGACTTAAAGTCTGTCTCTCCAGTGTGTCCTACTTAAATACAAGTATTCTAGTGTCTTTGTAAGTAAAGTAGAATGTAGTATAGTAAATATACATGTGAATCTCTAGTGGGAACTGAAGCAGGAATTGTAAGTGGTGTTGCACCCACTCCAAAAGCAGATCAGTGTCAATCAAGTCAGTCCGAGGAATTTAGCGATTAGATAAGAAAGATCCATCAGCTCCAGTCACATGACTCAGAGTGAGAAGTGTTGAAAATGTTGAAACAAAAGTTGAACACGCGTGGGTCAAAAAACTGTCACAAGCACGTCACAAACATGTCACAAACCGTTACATCGACAAAAAGTGTCACACAGACAGCCGACACTCTTGGGTCACTACAGGACCCACCCCACCTGAATTTGGACTTGGCCCGTGGAGAGAAAACCCTCTGGCCATCGTCACGGACTCTGAGCCAGAGGAGTACATAGAAGAACCCAGCGAAGGAGAAGCACCAGCATTAGCAGCAACTACGTTTCCGGTTGCACCCGCAGTTGTCATGTTCAGAGCCCCTGCTTTGACAACTCCCCAGATATCAATACAATCCACGAACACCATCACCCCATCCCGTCTACCCATGTCTACCATTGCCACCCAACTCCCAGACCCTGCCCCACCAGCCCCTGTGGTGGCACCACCACCAAACATCCCCCCCCCCTCCAGACGGTTGTCAGGAGTGTTGCCCCAAATGTTCACTGGGGATCGTTCACAAAGCAAGAAATTCATGTTGGAGTTCACGACATTCAAGAACTTCAATCATGATGTTCCACAGATTGTTAACCCATTTCAATGTGCCAATCTGTTTCTTTCCCTAATCTGAGGAGATGCAGTGGATGACTGGACAATGGAACAACTAGAATGGTTGAACGAGCAGATTGAAAGTGGGCATTGAACCACAAGTGAAGGTCTTTGGGAGACCATAGCCGAGAGATTCAAGGATGCCTTTACAGATGGGCAGGCCAAACAGAAAGCAGCCCGGGAATTGAAGTCCCTCAGAATGGAGAAGGGAGAACTTGATGCATATGTAGCCAAGTTCAGAAGTTTGGCCAACAGGGCCAGCTATGACACAGATGAAGAGGCGACATTAGACCTCTTCTCGCAAGGACTACCCAACCCACTAGTCAAAAACATCATTCAGTTTCACCACCCTCATGATTGGGACAGTTGGGTCAATGCTGCTCGGTGAAAGCAACAAGACTATCTTGACTTCCAGACGCAATTTGGAGTCGATACCAAGAAGGGAAAGACCTGAGACCAGTGGAAGACGGCCTTTGGGTAAAACCCACCCAGCATACCCCACAGGATCCAAATGCCATGGATACCTCTGCAGATCGGGCCCGGGCTCGAGCAATGCTTACGGAGGATGAGCAGCAGACTCTAATGAAGGAAGGGTGCTGCTTCCGTTGTAGAGCGCTCGGGCATATGTCCCGAGACTGCCCCAAAAAGGGAGTACGAGTCGCCACTGCCACCATAGCACCAGAACACCCTGTTCAGAATAACCCACCCACTGTGGATAAGCGGTCAAAAGAAGAGAAGGCTCAAGATATATGGGCCAACATGATGAAAGAAAGTGAGGAAGTGCGCACCATATTGGTGGAAAAGGTGTTTGCAAAGAAGGATTTTTGTTAGGCTCAAACCCATCGGCCTGGGCACAAGCACTCCATGTAACCTCTGTGTATGCTAGTCGATTCAAATCGTTAAAAATACCAGTCCATTTCGAAACTACACAGAGGACGGCTGACCGAGATATCTTAGTGGACTCTGGAGCCACAGACAATTTCATTCACCCACAACTAATCAAAACAATGGGTTTGGGGCAGCTGGCACTTCCCCAAGCAAAGAACATTTGGAACATTGATGGAACGGCCAATCGCACTGGAAAGATCACCCACTATACGGACCTAAAAGTCCAAGTCGGAGAGATGACAAAGAATATTTGCTTCCTAATTACAGATCTAGGAGACGAAGACCTCATTTTGGGATATCCATGGCTTGCTGCCTTCAAACCAAAGATTAACTGGGTGGATGCAATGATGGACAAAGACTCTTACCCAACCATCATCACATCGCTTGGTTATGACTATGCAATCAGACATCTAGTAGCAGAAACTGCGCAGGTGGAGGAAGAGAACGACCCTGGCTATTGTTATGCCACCAAAGCATCGGAGTTGGCTCAAAAGCAGTACAGGGACAGGCTGAGAAGACATACCATGACGTAGTACCAAGTGCTTATCAGCGGCATTGGAAGGTATTCTCCGAGGAAGAATCCCATCGCTTTCCCCCAGAATGACCATGGGATCATGCCATTGACCTCCTCCCGGATACGCCGGCAGCTATAGATTGCAAAATCTATCCATTGTCCCAGTCTGAACAGACTGCGCTCACTGAATTTCTGGAGGAACATTTGGCTAAAGGATACATCCACCCATCCAAGTTGCAGTATGCCTCACCCTTCTTCTTTATTAAAAAGAAGGATGGCAAACTGCGGCCGGTTCAGGACTATCAAAGGATCAATGTGTACACTGTAAAGAATGCCTATCCCCTACCACTCATCTCTGAACTCATTGACACCATGCGAGACAAGTCTCTCTTTTCAAAAATGGACGTACACTGGGGCTATAACAATATTAGGATCAGAGAAGGTGATCAGTGCAAAGCGGCATTTAAGACAAATCAAGGGTTGTTCGAACCGAACGTCATGTTTTTCGGACTCACAAACTCGCCGGCAACATTCCAAGCCATGATGAACCATATCTTCTGAGATCTCATTCTTACTGGGAAGTGGTAGTCTATATGGACGACATCCTGGTCGCCACCACCAATGATCTAGACCATCATCGAGAGCAAGTACATCAGGTACTAGACATACTGCACGAACACGACCTATACCTTAAACCAGCAAAGTGTTCATTCGAACAACAAAGCGTCGAGTACCTGGGTGTTATCCTAGAAGGAGGGCACGTGCGAATGGACCCAGTAAAAATACAGGGGATCTGGGAGTGGCCAGTACCCACATGTGTCAAGGATGTGCGATCCTTCATTGGATTCTGCAATTTCTATCGACGATTTGTACAAGGATTCTCGGGATCGCCCAACCACTGAATGGACTATTGAAGAAGGACACACCCTGGCATTGGGGAAAGGAGCAGCAACAAGCCTTTGAACAGATCCGAGACATTATGGGTGCAGAACCAGTACTCCTACAGCCAGACTTGGAGAGCCCCTTTGAACTTGAAGTAGACGCATCTCACTTCGCCAATGGGGCTGTATTAAACCAGCGAGATGCATCAGGACTTCTTCACCCAGTCGCCTTCTATTCGGAAACATTTCATCGGTGGAACAAAACTACGACATTTGGGATAGAGAACTATTGGCCATTGTAAAAGCATTGCGACACTGGCGACCGTACCTAGTGGGAACCCCTCACAAGACCATTATTCACACTGATCACTCCAATCTACTTTACTGGAAAGAACCTCATAAAATCAGTCAACGGGTTGCCTGCGAAGTTCTAGAGCTGGAAGAGTACAACTTTGTATTGAAACATATTGCAGGAAGTCGCAATGCACATGCCAATGCCCTATCACAGTGACCCGATCTGAACAATGGAGGGGAGGACAACAATGACATCACCGTACTCCCCGAAGAGACCTTCGTAAAGACAGCCATTGTCAGTCTTCACGACATGGACTTGTGGGCCCAGGTATCACAAAATATGAACCAACAGTTATGCGAATCATGGGCTGATGCACACAATCTGAAGAAAATTGACAGCCTTTGGTGGAAGGATGGGGATCGACTCGTTGTCACCAGTGGCAACAACATTAAGCGGGGGGTGATCCATTTTCACCATGACCTTCCCTCTGCAGGACACCCCAGCATCGCCAACACTTATGCACTTGCCAAACATGACTACTGGTGGCCTAACATGAAAAAGATGTTGAAGACTATGTGAAAGGATGCATGGACTGCCAGGCCAACAAAGTGAATACGCACCCGCACCCTCCGGCAACATTTCCCATCACTCCCACTACTTCTCTGCCATTCCAGACAATAGCCATGGACTTCATAGTCAAGCTACCCAACTCCAGAGGCTTTGACTCCATTTTGACCATCACAGACCACAATTGCTCCAAGGCAGCACTCTTCATACCATGGAATGAATCTATCACAGCCGAAGGAGTAGCCAAACTCTATCTTGACCAGTCTACCGACATTACAGCTCCCAGAAAAGATTATCTCCGACCGAGACCCACGCTTTACCTCAACATTCGCCAGAGCGTTATGCAAAGTCCTAGACATAAAACAAAACATCTTGACAGCCTACCACCCCCAAACAGATGGACAGTTGGAGCGCACCAATCAGTGGCTGGAGCAATACCTCCGATTCTGGTGCAACGGACAACAGGATGATTGGGTGGACTGGCTGGCAACAGCGGAATTTGCGCATAATTCCTGGCCTAATGGCACAACAAAGACCCCCCCGTTCTCCCTTATCATGGGCTGGGTACCACACACCACATGGACCAATAAGCCTACAAATGTTCCCACGACCTCACAACGACTTGACCAATGGGATGAGATCCGGAAATCAGCCAATGAAAACCTGCTGAAGGCAACAGATCTTATTGAATAACCTTTGAAATTCACACCTTATCGACTAATGAGCAGGTTTGGCTGGAAGGGAAGCATATCCACACATCACATCCCACAGCTAAACTGGCACCCCACGTCACAGACCCTTCAGAATCACGAGGAAGTTATTGGATGTGTCGTATGAACTCAAACTCCCTCCCACATGGAAGATTCACCTGGTGTTCCATGCTAGACTTCTGACACCATACAAGGAAACATCCATTCATGGGGAAAACTTCCCAAGACCCCCACTGGAGTTAGTTGACGGAGAAGCAGAATGGGAGGTGGAGCAGATTGTAAACTCCACCTATCGAGGCCAAGGGTGCAAACTACATTACCTGATCAAGTGGAAGGGTTTCCCAGACTCTGACAATTCGTGGGAACCAGCCGGGAATATCTTTGCCCCAGATCTGATCATGGAGTTCCACTTACGACACCCCCAAGCACCCAGGAATGATTAAAAGGGGAGCAGACTTCCAATTTCTTTCCCCAGAACAACGCTCCCCAGCAACGTCCTACTCTTACAATAACATGTCTTCTTCCTTCATCGCTGCCTCTGCCACCGTCGACGCTTTTGCCACCACTCATGTGGTAGTGGAAGCTTTCCCCTCTGCTCACCCCTCTACTTGTCCCTCTTCCCCTATTGACTATGAAGCCGCTGAAGAACGAGTCAAGGCCCAGTCGCCTAACCCCAACGACGACTTTACCCACTCTGAAGAACCCCACCCAAACGACCTCCTTGACATGGACCAAGACGACGATGTACCCGAATTCCCCTTTTTTGCCAATAACCCAAATTCCTCCATGTACTTCCCCCTCGAGATCACCATGGCCGATGGAGAAAAGGTCATAGCTAAGTACATCTTTTACACCAACAGAGGAATGGATGTTGCAGGATGTATGAAGAAGGATGGGCCCGTCTATGGAGCCCCGGTTTACTTGGAGGAACAGTACACAGGCCGTCTTCACCACACGATGAGTGATGAGCAATTGGGACACCTTGCGGCTGACGACCCTTGAGCATTTGCAATCAACGAGGTATTGAACAACATGCAACTTCCGTGTCTCAAGGCCAAAGTGATGAGACTGCAGAAGACCCTTACACTTCGCACCACACTCAATACCCAGTACAAAGAATATGCAAAGCAAATGACAAGACTCACGAGAGGGATGTTCCAAGTGGAGCAGGAGTTGACGGAGATCCGGAAAAGGTTGGAGATAGGGGATGCATATCAGACAATTGCCGAGAGGTATGCAGACACATATGCGCAACCCCTCCCCCCACGATCACTAGGTGTGGCACCACAACTGCTGCCAAACCGATTCGAGATGCCACGAATGCACGAAAACCCCCAAGGGGAGACTTGCTGGCGATGTGACAGCAAGTATCACATTAGCTGGAATTGCCCACTCAATCGCAAGTGGTGCCATCATTGCCAAAGCAACCAACATTGGAGTCGGTTCTGTATCTTCCAACGACTGGGCGTTGCTCCCACCATTGTCAACCCTTCAGGATGGTGTGGAAAGTGCCTGCAACATAACGTGGGACATCGTGAACTTGACTGTCCAGTCTACAACTTGTGTCGCCAGTGTGGATGACATGGCCCATACGGCTTCCTGCACACACACCAATGCGCAGCCGATGAAACGTACACCATAGGGGATCGAAACCTGGCAGACGATTATGTGGACCTGGTGCAGGATGATGATGGTGCGCATTTCTAGCTGGGTCAGCTCGAACCAGAAGGGAGGGTGATGTTATGACTAGGGCCCAGCAGCCCTATTTTCTTTACCCTTCCCAACAGGGACCCCACTTGCCCACCGACGCTACACTTCCTCATTACCTCTCCCTCCTGGGACCCCTCACATGCATTGCTCCCATCCCCATGACTGTTGTTTGGACTTGTGTACTTACTATTTGCTTATGCTTGCTCCCCTTATCTTCTTATCACTACAATTGGACACTTACTTAATTCCCTATCAGAAGCCTGGCTTTACGCCTTACACTTTCATATATTTGGGCCCACATGACTCCGTCTCCTTATCTCATAGACGCCCATTTGATTACATATATAAGTCCGCTGTAACTACGATGTAGACCTCAGACTCGACTTATTGAATACATCAGTGTTAGTCTTTCGGACTCCCCTTTGAAACCTCTGACTCGGTTGTCTCAGTGCTTTCGGCACTTCCTGCTCAACATCATCATTAGGGAACAGCCCCTTTGACTTTGACTCATCCATCTTAAACTCCAAGAGGTCCTATTGGCCTCTTATCTGAACAAATGAACAACGCTGTCACACAAGTCGTGCAGAACGTCTCACACCAGACGTAACAACCTTCCACTGATCTCAGGTTTTCCCCTTCTTGGTATCCATGCCAAAGCATGTCTGGAAATCCAAGTAGTCCTGCTGCTGTCTCCTGGCAGCATTGGTCCACTGGCCCCACAATTCAGGGTGATGAAATTGGATGATGTTCTTTACCAGGGGGTTGGGCAATCCCTGGGAGAAGAGGTTGAGCATTGCCTCTTTGTTCACATCATACCCTGCTTGTTTGGCCAGGTTGCAGAATTTGGCTACATATCCATCCAAATCCCCTCTTTCCATTTTCAGGCTTTTCAGCTCTCTGGCAGCCTTCTGTTTGGCCTGCCTGTCCATGAAGGCATCTTTAAATTGTTGCACCACTATATCCCATAGATCCTCATCTGTGGTCCTGGTTCCAGCTGTGATCCTATCATTCAGCCATTCTATCTGCTCCATGGTCCAGTCATCCATGGCATCCCCTCTGATGAGTGAGAGGAAAAGGTTGGTGTGCTGGAAGGGGTTGACAATCTGCAGGACATCATGGTTGAAGTTTTTAAACATCTCAAACTTGAGCATGAACTTTTTGCTCTGCGAATGGTCACCAGTGAAAGTGGTTGGCAGGACTCCCATAAGGTGTCCCAATGGGGGAGGGAGGTTCGGTGCTGGAACAGCTGGAGTGGGGTTGGGTAACTGTGCGGCGATGGTGGACATGACTGGGTAAGTGATGGTCAGGGTGTCTGAAGTTTGTTGTATAATCTGAGGAGAGACCAAAGCAGATCTACTGAATGTGGTACTCTCAGGTGCAACTGTTGGAGCTGTAAGACTAGTGGCTATGATTTGTGTGTCTTCGCTGCTTTCTTCAATGTATTCTTCAGTTTCTGAATCTGTGATGATGGCTGGAGGATTCTCTCTCCAAGGTCCTAAGCTGTATTCTGGTGGGGCAGGTCCTGTGGTGACCCAGGAACAGTGACTTCTAGAGTAACAGATACAGTACCAGACCTGTTTCTGTTTGTCATATTCAACTGGCTGGTACTGGTCATCGTGATAGACATAGTATCCAAACTCAGTTTCAAAATATTTCCAGATGGCAGAGCCAAGGATCTGTTGTGAAAGATTATCCTCATCTCAGTGGTCGATAAGTTCTTCATTGTGCAAAGTCTGGCTTCAACTAGATGAAGCCATGGTGGGGGAGACTCAACTTAATGTAATGCCTGGTGCAGGCATTCAGCACAACATGTGATGGAGTCACATAGTGTAACTACAAGTTCAAGTGTACACTGTCTTCCAAGCATATGGAGTTCAAATGAGAAGTCAACACCAAGGAGCTAATCCCTTAGTGCCAGTGAGTGGAAGAGTGCCAGAAGCACTGAGATGATTCAAGAGTTGGGTCTTTAGAGATCACCCAGAAGGTAATGCACCAAGTTGATTAAGAAGTCGAGTCTAAGGCATACAGGGCTATCTAAGCAGGCCTTACAGTGCCTCACAAAACTGAGTCAATGTTTTGCACTTTTGCACTGTCTGTTGAATATCACATCAGCCAAACAAATATAAACAAAGTCTTGGTAGACCATAAAAGGTACAAGATAAGGGTTATGTAATGCAACAATAATTATGTAATTCTGATCAAAACTTGTGGAGCTATGCCCATTTCAAATTGGGGACTCATTGACTCAGTTTTGTGAGGGGGTATCAGAAATATCAGAATCTGATGCTCCACCAAATGTACAGCAACTGATCCTTAATATATGGTTACCATAGTTATCTTAATATTGATGGGACCTGGAATAGAGCTATTTAACCATGGTTTACATTCCCAGAATATTATAATTTCCCAATGCACCCCACATCCTCTGCTCAGAAAGAAAACATGCTCTCTCTGGCCTCTGAAGGTCATTCCACCCACACTATTGCCTCCAGACTCAGCCTCAGCCAGTCCACAGTCTCTAGGACACTCAGAACCCTCCTTCCCAACCATCAGTCACCTCATTTTGGTCATCCTTCCAAGCTCTCTGCTACCTCTGAACATGCTATCATGATACAAATTACCACAGGAAAGGTTGGCAATGCTGTCCAGGCCACAAAGCACATCAATTCCATGATCCCCAACCATGTCTCTTCACAAACTGTGCATTGGGTTCTTAAACAACATTCATTCAAGGCTGTAACAAAGAAGAAAAGGCCACTACTCTCTGCAGTACATTGCAAGAAGCACTTAGCCTTTGCTTTGAAGTACCAAAACTGGACTGTGGAAGACTGGTATCTGACCCAAACCTGTTGATTTTGGTCTCATCTGACCAAATCACCCTCTTCCAGTCCTCCATAGTCCAGTTTTGGTACTTCAAAGCAAAGGCTAAGTGCTTCTTGCAATGTACTGCAGAGAGTAGTGGCCTTTTCTTCTTTGTTACAGCCTTGAATGAATGTTGTTTAAGAACCCAATGCACAGTTTGTGAAGAGACATGGTTGGGGATCATGGAATTGATGTGCTTTGTGGCCTGGACAGCATTGCCAACCTTTCCTGTGGTAATTTGTATCATGATAGCATGTTCAGAGGTAGCAGAGAGCTTGGAAGGATGACCAAAATGAGGTGACTGATGGTTGGGAAGGAGGGTTCTGAGTGTCCTAGAGACTGTGGACTGGCTGAGGCTGAGTCTGGAGGCAATAGTGTGGGTGGAATGACCTTCAGAGGCCAGAGAGAGCATGTTTTCTTTCTGAGCAGAGGATGTGGGGTGCATTGGGAAATTATAATATTCTGGGAATGTAAACCATGGTTAAATAGCTCTATTCCAGGTCCCATCAATATTAAGATAACTATGGTAACCATATATTAAGGATCAGTTGCTGTACATTTGGTGGAGCATCAGATTCTGATATTTCTGATACCCCCTCACAAAACTGAGTCAATGAGTCCCCAATTTGAAATGGGCATAGCTCCACAAGTTTTGATCAGAATTACATAATTATTGTTGCATTACATAACCCTTATCTTGTACCTTTTATGGTCTACCAAGACTTTGTTTATATTTGTTTGGCTGATGTGATATTCAACAGACAGTGCAAAAGTGCAAAACATTGACTCAGTTTTGTGAGGCACTGTATATACATAATAGAGGTTGGAGTCTAAATCGGAGTGAAGTACTCAGCGTATCAACAAAGTCATAATATAACTAAAAGGGGAAACAGGGCCAAAGTGGGTCAGATGAGAATATACCAAGATGTATTCGGTATAGTCATGATTCTGGTGGGAAAATACGTAAGAGTCCTTGTGTAATATATGAGTCATAGATAAGCACAGCCTGGGTCAAAGATAAGGAACAAACAGGTACAAAGGAAGCATAAACATGATCAACAGAAGTCAAGCTGGGCCAAACAATGAAGCACATGATGCAAGGAAAAAGAAAGACAATGTAGCAGGGTTCATAACATCCATCCTTATGCGACAGGGCTGATCCAATAACCAGTGCATGGGTGCTGCTGCTGCCACCATCATGGATTTCCAGGGTGAATGGACAATGGAATGGTGCCATGGTACCAATGTGTCCTGTCACAAGGTCACCCTCTTTGGTCTGGTGCACACCATGTCTTGGCTGTGCGGCTTCCTTCATGGGTCCCCTCTGCCTGACCGTGTTGTGCTAATGGCCTCCTCCTCTGCCTCTCTCCTCTCTCTCCACTCCCACGACCCCCATTGCTTTATGGGTGACTTCATTCTTTTCCAACACTCCCTTACTGACTTTCTTTCCTCCTTCCCAGCCACCTCCCTGGAGTTCATGTGGGTCCCTGGAGGTAAGTACTATCATGCCATCATGGCCTCCACAAAGGCTGCTGAGCATGCCTCCACCCACACTCCACTGGGTTTCCTGGACAAGAAACCGTTGCCCCTGCAGTGGCACACTCTCTCTCGCCTGCATGCCTACAACAACTGGCATGAGGAATGGCTCTGTGATCAGGCAGCTGCTGTGCCCACTGAGGACTCTCCTTCTGGCATGGATTTCCACACCTACTCCATCTCCATCTCCAAGCCTCCTAATGGCTCTAACCACCCACTCTGGATGGCTGCCACCTGCCGTTGTGAGGACCCCTTCAGTCAACACACAACCTCCACTGCCATGCGCCTTGCCATGGGCCATGCTTTCATCTTGGTAGTGATTGGCAGGGGTAACCCTGGGTAGGGCCTAGCACAAGTGCACTCGTGAGTTACCCGGATCCGAACTCGTGGGTATTTAGATTAGATAATCCCATACTCGGATCCGCATGAGTATGTTCCCACAGATCACCCAGAGCTGTGAGTCCTATACTCGCACGGATCCGAGTACTCGTGGGTATACTCATAGGTTTACTTGTAAGGTTTGAGGCAGCCAGAGATCTTCATCTTGCATACACAGAAAGAATATATATATTACTACAATCCCATGAAGTTTCAAGTCAGATCATGCATCCGATCCAAAATAAAACAAGAATCAGTTACAATATCTATAGAAATGTGAAAAAATGCGAAAAAACACGAAAAAACATGAAAAAACACAAAGTGTGGGGCATGCCGATCGGACCGTGCATTGCCTTCCTATCTAGGAAGGTAGGCTTAAGAATGCACGCATCGGCACATGTCAGTACAGAGATGCCGGGATCACGCCTAATTGATAAGATCAAAAACGTGTTCACAATTAATTAGATACTTAGGATATACATCTAAGTGATAAGATCAAAAATGTGTTCACAGTTAATTAGATACTTGGGATATACATCTAATACAAGTGATAAGATCAAAATGCGTTCACAATTAATTAGATACTTGGGATGTACATCTAAGTGATAAGATCAAAAATGCATTCACATTTAATTAGATACTTAGGATATACATCTAATACAAGTGATAAGATCAAAAATGCGTTCACAATTAATTAGATACTTAGGATGTACATCTAAGTGATAAGATCAAAAATGCGTTCACAATTAATTAGATACTTAGGATGTACATCTAAGTGATAAGATCAAAAACGCGTTCACAATTAATTAGATACTTAGGATGTACATCTAAGTGATAAGATCAAAAACGCGTTCACAATTAATTAGATACTTAGGATGTACATCTACAGTGCCTCACAAAACTGAGTCAATGTTTTGCACTTTTGCACTGTTTGTTGAATATCACATCAGCCAAAACAAATATAAACAAAGTCTTGGTAGACCATAAAAGGTACAAGATAAGGGTTATGTAATGCAACAATAATTATGTAAGTCTGATCAAAACCTGTGGAGCTATGCCCATTTCAAAGTGGGGACTCATTGACTCAGTTTTGTGAGGGGTATCAGAAATATCAGAATCTGATGCTCCACCAAATGTACAGCAACCAATCCTTAATATATGGTTACCATAGTTATCTTAATATTGATGGGACCTGGAATAGAGCTATTTAACCATGGTTTACATTCCCAGAATATTATAATTTCCAAATGCACCCCACCTCCTCTGCTCAGAAAGAAAACATCCTCTCTCTGGCCTCTGAAGGTCATTCCACTTACACTATTGCCTCCAGACTCAGCCTCAGCCAGTCCACAGTATCTAGGACCCTCAGAACTCTCCTTCCCAACCATCAGTCACCTCATTTTGGTCATCCTTCCAAGCTCTCTGCTACCTCTGAACATGCTATCATGATACAAATCACCACAGGAAAGGTTGCCAATGCTGTCCAGGCCACAAAGCACATCAATTCCATGATCCCCAACCATGTCTCTTCACAAACTGTGCATTGGGTTCTTAAACAACATTCATTCAAGGCTGTAACAAAGAAGAAAAGGCTGCTACTCTCTACAGTACATTGCAAGAAGCACTTAGCCTTTGCTTTGAAGTACCAAAAATGGACTATGGAGGACTGGGAGAGGGTGATTTGGTCAGCTGAGACCAACATTAACAGGTTTGGGTCAGATGCCAGTCCTCCACAGTCCACTCTCTGTACTTCAAAGCAAAGGCTAAGTGCTTCTTGCAATGTACTGTAGAGAGTAGCAGCCTTTTCTTCTTTGTTACAGCCTTGAATGAATGTTGTTTAAGAACCCAATGCACAGTTTGTGAAGAGACATGGTTGGGGATCATGGAATTGATGTGCTTTGTGGCCTGGACAGCATTGGCAACCTTTCCTGTGGTGATTTGTATCATGATAGCATGTTCAGAGGTAGCAGAGAGCTTGGAAGGATGACCAAAATGAGGTGACTGATGGTTGGGAAGGAGAGTTCTGAGGGTCCTAGATACTGTGGACTGGCTGAGGCTGAGTCTGGAGGCAATAGTGTAAGTGGAATGACCTTCAGAGGCCAGAGAGAGGATGTTTCTTTCTGAGCAGAGGAGGTGGGGTGCATTTGGAAATTATAATATTCTGGGAATGTAAACCATGGTTAAATAGCTCTATTCCAGGTCCCATCAATATTAAGATAACTATGGTAACCATATATTAAGGATTGGTTGCTGTACATTTGGTGGAGCATCAGATTCTGATATTTCTGATACCCCCTCACAAAACTGAGTCAATGAGTCCCCACTTTGAAATGGGCATAGCTCCACAGGTTTTGATCAGACTTACATAATTATTGTTGCATTACATAACCCTTATCTTGTACCTTTTATGGTCTACCAAGACTTTGTTTATATTTGTTTTGGCTGATGTGATATTCAACAAACAGTGCAAAAGTGCAAAACATTGACTCAGTTTTGTGAGGCACTGTAAGTGATAAGATCAAAAACGTGTTCACAATTAATTAGATACTTAGGATGTACATCTAAGTGATAAGATCAAAAACGCGTTCACAATTAATTAGATACTTGGGATGTACATCTAAGTGATAAGATCAAAAATGCATTCACAATTAATTAGATACTAAAGATATACATCTAAGATAATACAAGTGATAAGATCAAAACACATTCACAATTAAATAGATACAAGTGATAAAATCAATTCTGCATAACCCTATATATAATATATTGTGTGTCTTTACCAGTGAGGCTGGGTGGCTTAGTGGTTAGAGCACCGGACCAAGCTTGTTCCCGGAGGTCTTAGGTTCAATCCATGTTTCAGCCAAACTTAACTGGCGAATCCTCAAGTGGGCCTGGCCGTTGATCAACGATCACGTCACAGCCCTCTTCAACGCCTCCGTCCAAGTCAGACATGTGCCTGCCTTGTGGAAACAAGCCCTCACAGTTGTTCTCCTGAAGCTGGCTCGACTGGACTACAGCCTTGCTAAGGCTCACCGTCCGATCTCCCTCTTGGAGACTATGGGAAAACTTCTCGACAAGTCTCTGGCTAAGCATCTTATGTCTGACATTGACAGATACGCCATGCTCCCCTCCACACAGTTTGGCGCACGCTCCAACTTGTGCTGCCTGGACTCGGCTCTGTCTCTTGTCCATGACATCACCCGTGTCCAGGCCTCTGGCATGGTCTGCGGCATGGTGCTGTTTGACGTTTCAGGGTTCTTCAACCACGTACACCCTCAGCGCTGCGCAGCCGTCCTCTCACAGCTCGGCTATCCCCCACAGGTCTCAGCTTGGGTTCTCAGCTTCCTTACTGACCGCACTGCCTCCCTCTCCTTCAACGGCGAAGTGGGCCCTCCGCACGCCACAACCATTGGGACCCCTCAGGGCTCTCCCATATTGCCGGTCCTGGCTACATTGTATGCCGCCCCGCTCCTCCACCTGGCTGCCTCTTGGACGGGCTGCCGCTTGTCCATGTATGTGGACGATGGCCTGCTCTTTGCCTGGGCACCGACTTGGGATGAAGTGGTCTCCTCTCTGAGGAACCACTACACGATCACTATGGACTGGCTGGCCTGCACTGGGATGTCTGCAGACCCTGCGAAGACCGAAGCCCTTTTCTTCTCCTGCACGTGCACGTGGAACCTTCCCCTGTGCAAAATCTCTCTCCCCTGCCACGATGCGCCTGACTTTGTTGTCAAGGCAGGGGCCCAGGTGCGATACTTGGGTTTTTTCTTTACTCCTTCCCTCTCCTGGCGTCCTCATGTAGATATTATGTGTCGACGGGCTCGCGCGTCCATTTGCGCCTTACAACTGCTGGGCAATTCCAAACGAGGCCTTTCCACAAAGAACTGGCAACTCATCCTCAATGCGGTCTGTCTCCCAGTCCTGACCTACAGCTCCCAGCTGTGGGTGCACACCAGACAGGCCCCTGCTCTCATCAAGCATCTCCAACTCATGTCGAACGCCGTGGTCCACAAGATCACCAGCTCCTTCCACACCGCGCCCCGCGGACCTCTTCACGAGCTCACGTGGGTCCTTCCGATGAAGTTCTTTGTGGAGAAACTGGCGGACACCACTGCTTTACGGTATGCCTCCCTCTCAGCTCATTCCCAGCCCATCCAGTGCCTTCGAGGCTCCCTGGACGATGCTCTCCTACACCCTCGATGCCGACATCGCACCCGGGCCCCCGTGCCCACCATGCCTCGCCGGCTCACCCCTCTGCAAGCTCTTGCCGACTGTGTTCCCCCTCTTAACGGGTTACCGGACGTCCTCATGTTCGCTCCGTGGGACCTCCCTGCCTGGGGCATGCGCATCCACTTTGTGGGTACATGCCCCCCAACCGTATGTCTCGATGAAGTCTGTGCTCTCCTAGCTTTGCCTCGCGCTGATTTGGCCCTCATTCATGTGGCTACTGTGCACTCCCAAGCCAAACGAGTTGACAAGAAACTCATTGGCGCTGCCAGCGCCGTCCTCATGGACGCCTCAGGTGAAACCACCAACCACTGGGTCCAGGGCACCGGAGGCGTTAAGGCTGAGGTTGACCTCTACGCCCTCTGCTGCATCCTGCAGTGGCTCGCATCATACTACGAGGGCTGGTCCATGGCCCCGCGTTTGGTGCTCACAGCTTTGTTGAGTTCTGCCCTGGCAGGCCTCCATTCATGTGATCCTTGTCGCTTCACCGGTGACTTCGTTTTGTTCCACAACGCACTGGCTAAGCTTCTTGCAGATCATCCTCTCCTGGACATCACCTTTATGTGGTGCCCCCCTCTCCCCGCTACCGCGCTTCATCCCTAGCCCCCAAAGCTGCGGACCATGTGCGTCGCCTGCACAACCTGGGCAACCTCGACAAGCCCCCCTCTCCGCTCCAGTGGCGTGCTCTGTGACACTTTTTGTCGATGTAACGGTTCGTGACGCATTTGTGACGCATTTGTGACGGAGTTGTGACGTTTTTCGAACTCGCGCGCGTTTGACTTCTGCTTCATTGTCCTCTTACTCCGAGTCATGTGACTGGAGTTGATGATCTCTCCTTATCTGATTTCCGGACTTCTTAGACTGACTTGGACTGACACTCATTCGCTTTTGGAGTGGGTGCAACTCCCACTTACATTTCCTGCCTCAATCTCCAGTGGAGATTTACATGGACATTTACTTTACTATACTGAATATTCTCCTTTACTTACAAAGACACTAGAATACTTGTATTTAAGGAGGACATACTAGAAGAGACAGACTTTAAGTCTGTTCTCTTGTATCTAATACAGGTTTACTGTGCTTCACCCAGAAATCCCCTTGAACTCCCTAAGCTGCAACTTAGGGAGCCTTCACCCCAGACCTCCAGCAGGGCTTATTGCCACTGCTTCAACTCGCCTCTTGCACGCGTGCCCCCCTTATCTTGTGTGGGCCTTGAACCCTGACCGCGGCCCTCTGTGGTTCGCTTTGACACCTTGAATTGACTTGCTCTTGATAGCCTTGACCTTGATCCTTGATCCCGGCTCTTGTGGTTCACCCTGACCCCTTGAACCAACTTGTCCTTGACAGTCTTGACCTTGCAGGCACTCCATATCTTGAAGGGGCTTGACTTGAACGATCCTAGACACAGCAGAGACCTGGCTGTGACATGCTCTGTCACGCCTCCGCGCCTATGACAACTGGCACGCAGAGTGGCTTCGCTCCCACTCCCTCAACACTGAGGCTCAGGCCACTCACAAGGCCTACAGCATCTCTATCCAGGGTCCTCCTTCTGGCGGCAACCATCCCCTCTGGATGGTGGCTACCATCAAACACAAAGACAACCCGTTCACACAACATACAGTCTCCACGGCGTTCCAACTTGCCACCGGACACGCCTTCATCGCGGAGTACCATGAACGGTTCTTCAAGTCCCATCCAGAGGCCGACTGCCTCTGCCATTGCGACGGCATCACCCCTGCGACATTCGCACACGTCGCCCTAGACTGTCCATTACACGCCCAAACACGGACAGAATGCAACATGGACCCTGGCTCACTGTTCGACAAGCTTACCTGGCCGCAGATCTTTAACAATTGCACCAGAGTCACCCAGCTTCTGGAATTTATCCAGAATTCGAGGGCTTTCTTCAAGCCCATCCACGCCCGCAGGCCCCGCGAACCCCCTTGATGGGGGGTTTCCCTGGACTTGGACTTAGTAAGGACTTTCTTTTACTTTGAACAGTCTCTTTCTTGGACGGCCACTCCACGTACTACCTCCCTTAGATTTTTCTCTTAGAGTTTTTCACCTAGCATGTCCCAGTAGACACGGCATCTCCTGTTCATTACCACAGTAGTTACATTGTACCCTGATGTAGCTGCGCGATTGGGCTGAGTCCCGCAAGTGCGTCAATAAAGTTGAGTTCAAAAAAAAAAAAAAAAAAATGTTTCAGCCATTTCTGTTCTAGGTTGACAAGCCTAGTAAAAAAATAATTTTATATAATAATATTCCCACAAGTATTCCGCGAGTACCCGTGCAGGTACCCGGGGTGCCAAAATCAATACCCAGATCCGCATGAGTATTTTCCCACAGATCACCCGGATCCGCGAGTATCAATACCCACAAGTTTTCCCACGACTCTACTCAAAAAACTCATGAGTTACCCGGACTCGTGCTATGTGTTACGAACCCCGTCTCTTCCCATTTTCTTCTTCCTGCCCAGTGACAAACCCTCCCAGCCACCTACACTTCACTATATGATCACGTCTCCATCGTGGAACCCGTCACATGCCCTCCGTCCATCCCTGTGACTCACTTGTTTGCTTATATTTACATACCCTTATCGCTGCTTATCGCTTATCACCTTATCATATGACCGGACACTTACTTAGTTCCCTATCAGTAGAAGCCAGGCTTTACGCCCTCTGCTTTCAGATATTTGGGCCCACTTGACTCCGTGATTCCTTATCAACAGACGCCCACTTCCTTACGTATATAAGCCCACTGTAGCTTACACTGTAAAGCTCAGACTCGACTTATTGAATACATCGGTGCCTGTCTTCTGGACATCCCCCTTTGATCATTTAACTCCTTCGTCTCAGTGCTTTTGGCACTTTCCGTTCAACATTGTCTTAAGGAACAGCCCTTTTGACTTTGACTCATCTCACCCGAACTCCAAGAGGCCTTATTGGTTTCTTACCTGACTTCGTAAATCGAGCTGTCGCACAAGTCATGTGGAACGTCCTGCACCGGACGTAACATCAAGTCGAGTCTCTCATCGTGGCTTCCAGCCGCAGTCAGACCCTCTTTAAAGAAGAACCCATCGAACGCAGGGACGAGCCTGACCTTTCACAACAAGTACTTGGCTCTGCCACCTGGAAGGACTTTGAGTCCGAGTTTGGATACTACGTCTATCACGATGGAAGATACCAACCGGTAGAATACGATAATGAGAAAAGAGTTTGGTATTGTATCCGATACTCGGATAGCCAACACTCTTGGGTCACTACAGGACCCGCCCCACCTGAATTTGGATTAGGACCGTGGAGGGAGAACCCCCCGGCCATTGTCACGGACTCTGAGCCAGAAGAGTATGTAGAAGAACACAGTGAAGAAGCACTGGTATTAGCGTCGACTACATCCCCAGTTGCACCCGCAGTTGTCACGTTCAGAGCCCCTGCTTTGACAACTCCCCAGATATCTGTACAATCCTCCGACACCGTCACCCCGTTTTATCAGAACATGTCCACCATCGCTGCCCAGCTTCCCGACCCGGCTCCTCCTCCTCCCCCACCGCCTGCCATGCTACCACCCAACATTCCCCCACCCTCAGGACAACTGTCAGGGGTACTGCCACAGACATTCACAGGAGACTGGTCGCAAAGCAAGAAATTCATGCTGGAGTTCACAACATTCAAGAACTTCAATCATGATGTTCCCCAAATCATCAACCCCTTCCAGCGTGCCAACCTTTTCCTATCACTGATCAGGGGGGAAGCCATGGACGACTGGACAATGGAACAGCTGGAATGGCTAAACGAACAGATTGAGAGTGGTCGTCGCACCACCAGTGAAGGCCTCTGGGAAACCATCGCCCAGAGATTCAAAGATGCATTCACGGATGGGCAGGCCAAGCAGAAGGCTGCTCGAGAGTTGAAAGCTCTAAAAATGGAGAAGGGGGAATTGGATGCCTATGTGGCAAAATTCCGGAGCTTGGCCAACAGGGCCGGTTACGACACGGACAAAGAGGCAACATTGGACCTCTTCTCCCAGGGGTTACCCAACCCGCTGGTAAAGAATATCATCCAGTTCCACCACCCCAATGACTGGGATACCTGGGTCGATGCTGCTCGACGACAGCAGCAGGACTATCTTGACTTCCAAATGCGCTTTGGGGTCGACACGAAGAAGGGAAGGACTCGTGACCAGTGGAAAGCCGCCTTCGGGGTCAAACCCACACATACCTCTCAACGCGACCCAAACGCTATGGATACCTTGGCCGATAGGACCCGAGCTAGAGCTATGCTCACTGAAGATGAGCGACAGATGTTGATGAAAGAGGGCAGATGCTTTCGATGCAAGGCACAAGGACATATGTCGAGGGAATGTCCAAAGAAGGGGTTGCGAGCGGCCAAAGCTACAACCACCCCCATACGCAACAACCCACTGACCGTTGAAAAGAAAACACCGACAAAAGAAGACAAGGCACAGGAAATATGGGCCAATATGATGAAGGAGAGCGAGGAAGTGCAAGCCATTTTAGTAGAAAAGGCATTCACCAAAAAGGATTTTTGATTGGCTCAACCCCATCGGCCTGGGCACGAGCACTACATGTAACCTCTGTGTATACTAGTCGCTTCAAGTCTTTGAAAATACCAGTACATTTCGAGACTACACAGAGGACGGCCGATCGTGACATCCTGGTTGACTCAGGAGCCACAGATAACTTTATTAGCCCACGGATGGCAAGGACCATGGGACTAGGGATGCTGGCACTCCCCAGGAAAAGAATATCTGGAATATTGACGGGACTGCTAATCAAGCAGGAAAGATCACACATTACACCGATCTTAATGTCCAAGTAGGGGAAAGAACAAAAGTCATCCGCTTCCTAGTCACCAATCTAGGCAAGGAAGATTTGGTTTTGGGATATCCCTGGCTTGCTGCCTTTGAACCAAGGATCAATTGGAGTGATGCAACTATGGATAAAGACTTCTATCCTGTTCTCATCACATTGATAGGATATGACTACGCCGTTTGACATTCAGCAGCATGCAGGGTAGAGGAAAAGAATGAAGACCCAGGCTATTGTTTCGCTACCAAGGCATCAGAGCTCGCACAGAAGGCAGTGGAGGGGCATACAGAAAAGACTTTTGAAGAGGTAGTGCCACAAGAATATCACAGACATTGGAAGGTCTTCTCTGAGGAGGAATCTCAACATTTCCTGCCTGTACGACCATGGGATCACGCCATTGACTTCATACCTGACACCCCACTGGCAATTGACTGTAAAATCTATCCATTGTCACCGGCGGAACAAACGGCGCTCACAGCGTTCCTTGAGGAACATCTTGCAAAGGGGTATATTCGTCCGTCAAAATCACCATACGCATCGCCATTCTTCTTCATCAAGAAGAAAGATGGCAAACTTTGACCAGTTCAGGACTACCGACGGATAAACACCTATACTGTAAAGAACGCCTACCCCTTGCCGCTCATCTCGGAACTTATCAACACTATGAGGGATAAATCCCTGTTCTCTAAAATGGATGTCCGCTGGGGTTATAACAATATTCAAATTAAGGAAGGAGACCAGTGTAAAGCGGCTTTCAAAACCAATCAAGGTCTCTTTGAACCGAATGTTATGTTCTTTGGCCTCACCAACTCGCCCGCTACTTTCCAATCGATGATGAATCACATTTTTCGTGACCTCATCCTTACGGGCGAAGTAGTGGTTTATATGGATGACATATTGGTTGCCACCGCGAACGACCTGACCCATCATCGAGAACGAGTACATCAGGTGCTGGATATCCTGCATGAGCATGATTTGTACCTTAAACCCACCAAATGCTCATTCAAACAGTCAAGTGTAGAATATCTAGGAGTCATCTTGGAGGGAGGACAGGTCCGGATGGACCCGGTAAAGGTACAAGGAATCAGGGAATGGCCAGTGCCCACATGTGTTAAAGACGTGCGGTCCTTCATTGGGTTCTGCAACTTTTATCAACATTTCGTCCGGGGATTCTCTGGGATCGCTCAACCGCTCAATGGCCTACTAAAGAAAGAAGTCCCCTGGCATTGGACCAAAGAACAACAGAAGGCTTTTGAACAGATCCGCGACATCATCGCCGCAGAACCGGTCCTTCTACAACCAGATCTGCAGAAAGCTTTTGAACTCGAAGTTGATGCATCCCACTTCGCGAATGGTGCCGTGTTGAATCAGCGGGACGCGGCAGGACTCCTTCACCCAGTTGCCTTTTATTTGGAAACGTTTTCACCAGCGGAACGGAATTATGACATTTGGGACAGAGAGTTATTGGCCATAGTAAAAGCATTGCGACACTGGCAACCATACCTAGCGGGAACCCCTCACAAAACCATCATTCATACCGATCACTCCAACTTGCTCTATTGGAAGGAACCCCATAAGATCAGCCGATGCGTCGCCCGTGAAGTTCTAGAGTTGGAAGAGTACAACTTCGTCCTGAAGCATATTGCAGGGAGTCGCAATGCACGAGCAGATGCCCTGTCGCGACGACCCGATCTGAATAATGGTGCAGAAGACAACAATGATGTTACAGTGCTCCCAGAAGAAGTTTTCGCAAGGACGGCCATCATCAGCCTTCATGACATGGATCTATGGGCCCAGGTGTCGCAAAATATGAATCAACGACTATGCGAAACATGGGCAGAAGCACATAACCTAAAGAAGATTGACGGCCTATGGTGGAAGGATGGGGATCGACTCGTTGTCACCGGTGGCGACAACATTAAGAGGGGGGTGATCCATTTTCACCACGACCTTCCCTCGGCAGGACACCCAGGCATCGCTAACACCTACACTCTTGCCAAACGAGACTACTGGTGGCTGAACATGAAGAAGGACGTAGAGGAATATGTGAAGGGATGCGCAGATTGCCAGGCCAATAAAGTGAACACACACCCACATCCACCGGCCCCATTCCCAATTACACCAACGACTTCACAACCATTCCAGACTATCGCCATGGACTTTATAGTCAAGCTCCCCACGTCCAGAGGTTTTGACTCAATCCTAACCATCACTGACCACGACTGTTCAAAGGCAGCACTATTCATACCCTGCAACGAGTCCATCACGGCAGAGGGAGTGGCCAAACTCTACCTAGACCATGTCTATAGACACTACGGCCTCCCTGAGAAGATCATCTCGGACTGTGACCCACGTTTCACATCCACATTTGCCAGAGCACTTTGCAAAACACTGAACATTACCCAAAACATTTCAACAGCCTATCATCCACAAACAGACGGACAATCAGAACGAACGAACCAGTGGCTTGAACAATATCTTCGGTTCTGGTGCAATGGATGACAGGACGATTGGGCTGACTGGCTTGCAACAGCAGAATTCACACACAACTCCTGGCCCAATGGTACCACAAAAAACTCCCCATTCTCACTTATCATGGGATGGACGCCCCGAGCCATGTGGACCAGAAAGCCGACGAATGTCCCTTCAGCCACACGGCGTATCAGCCAATGGGAAGAGATTCGGAAATCGGCCAATGAGAATCTGTTGAAGGCGCAAAGGACCCTGGCGGAAAGACCTTCAAGGTTCACACCTTATCAGACCAATGACCTGGTATGGTTGGAAGGGAAGAACATTCACACGTCACATCCCACGGCCAAATTAGCGCCCCGACGTCACAGACCCTTCAAGATAACAAGGAAGCTGTCAGATGTGTCATATGAACTCGAACTTCCTCCCGCATGGTGCATCCACCCAGTCTTCCATGCCAAACTGCTGACACCTTACAAGGAAACACCCCTGCACGGGGAAAACTTCCCAAGACCCCCACCTGACCTTATCGACGGAGAAGAGGAGTGGGAAGTAGAATGCATTCTGGACTCGAAGCGACAAGGCCGAGGGCGCAAGCTGTATTACCTAGTCAAATGGAAAGGATTCCCAGCCTCTGACAATTCGTGGGAACCAGCCGGAGATATCTTTGCCCTGGTCCTTATTGTGGAGTTTCATACCCAGCATCCAGAAGCGCCCAAAAACAGTTAAAAGGGAGCAACCCCAGACCCTGTCGAATTCCCCAGTACATGCTCCCCAGCAACGTTCTAACTCTATCCAATCCATTATGTCTTTTGTCGCTGCCAACGCCGCCATCAATGCTTTCACCGCCTCCGTTGTAGTTGCTGAGAATTTCCCGTCCGCCCATCCCTCCACTTGTCCCTCCTCCCCCATTGACTATGAAATTGCGGAAGCCCGTGTCAAGAATCAGTCTCCAAACCCAAACGACGATTTCACCCACTGTGAAGAGCCCCACCCCAACGACTTACTCAACGGAGAAGTCGACAATGAAGCCCCCGAGTTCCCCTTCATCCCCAACAATCCCAACTCATCAATGTACTACCCATTGGAGATCACAATGGCTGACGGCACTACAGCCGTTGCGAAGTATATCTATTACACTAATGGGGGAATGGATGTGGCAGGGTGCATGAAGAAAGATGGACCTGTTTATGGGGCTCCTGTCTACTTGGAGGAAAGGTACACTGGCCGGCTTCATCATACGCTGACCGATGAACAGCTGGGCCATCTCTCCGCAGAGGACTGTCGCGCCTTCGTGTTACGTCTGGTGCGGGACGTACTGCATGACTTGTGCGACAGTGTACTGTTCAGGATCGGATAAGAAACCAATAAGGTTCCTTGGAGTGAGACAGGATGAGTCAAAGTCAAAGGGGCTGTACCCTGAGACTATGTTGAGTGGAAAGGAGTCAGAAACTCTGAGACGGACGAGTTCAGAGATCAAAGGGGTGTCCAGAAGACAAGCACCGATGGATTCAATAAGTCGAGTCTGAGGTCTACAGTGTAGCTACAGCGGACTTATATATGTAATTGGATGGGCGTCTACGAGATAAGGAATCAGAGTCAAGTGGGCCCAAATATACAGAAGCGGACGGCGTAGAGTCAGGCTTCTGATAGGGTATTAAGTAAGTGTCCGAGCGTAAAGATAAAGAGATAACGAGATAAGAGATAAAGGACCAAACATAGGTATACAGCGTGTCAACAAGTCCAAAGCAAGTCACGGGGATGGGAGCAAGGCACGTGAGGGATCCCAGGACAGGGACATGATCGTGAAGTGGAGAGTGGGTGGTAAAGACGGGTCGCTATTGGGGAGGTGGAAGAAAATGGGGTTGCTCGGTAAGGATTGTAACATCACCCCCTCTTCTGGTTCTAGCAGACCCGGCTAGAAATGACTCGTACCATCATCATCCTGCACTAAGTCCAGGTAATCATCGGCTACATTACAATCGTCCAATGTGTAATTCTCCTTATCCGAGTCCTGTGGACATTGGTGGGTGCGAAGGAACCCATATGGGCCGCGCTGGCCACATAGGCGGCACATGTTGTAGATCAGACAGTCCAGCTCGCGATGTCTGGAGTTATGTCAGAGGCACTTGCCACACCATCCTGACGGATTGACGATCATCGGGGCAACTCCCACATGGCGGAAGATACAAAACCGGCTCCAGTGGAGGTTGCTGCAACAATGCCGGCACCACTTGCGATTGAGGGGGCAGTTCCAGCTAATGTGGTACTTACTATTGCATCGCCAGCATGTCTCTCCACGAGGGTTCTCGTGCATACGCGGCATTTCGAATCAGTTCGGTATCAGCCTTGGGGCAGCCCCCAACGATCATGGGGGAAGGGGTCGTGCATATGTGTCGGCGTACCATTCAGCGATAGTCTGATATGCATCCCCTCTCTCCAGCCTCTTCCTGATTTCCACCAACTCCTGTTCCACTTGGAACATCCTGTTCGTCAGCCTTGCCATCATCTTCGCGTGCTCTTTGTACTGTTTGTTGAGCGTCGTGCGCAACGTCAGATTCTTCCGCAGTCTCATCACCTCAGCTTTGAGATGTGGAAGGCGCATATCATTCAGCACCTCGTCGATGGCAAAGGCACGAGAGTCTTCGGCAGCCAAATGTCCGAGCTGCTCGTCAGTCATGGTGTGGTGGAGACGTCCTGTATACCTTTCTTCTAAGTAGACCGGGGCCCCATAGACAGGGCCATCCTTCTTCATACATCCTGCTACGTCCATCCCTCCATTGGTATAGAATATGTACTTGGCGATGGCAGTTGTCCCATCAGCCATGGTGATTTCGAGAGGGAAGTATGTCGAGGAGTTCGGGTTATTGGTGAAGAAGGGGAACTCTGGCACTTCGTCATCCAACTCCATACCTAGTAGGTCATTCGGGTGCGGTTCTTCACTGTGTTCGAAATCGTCATTTGGGTTTGGGGACTGGTTCTTAACCTGGGCCTCAGCAGCTTCGTAGTCAATGGGGGAGGAGGGACGTGTGGAGGGATGAGCGGAAGGAAAGTTCTCCACCACTGCAACGGTGGCGGTGAAGGCATCAATGGCGGCGTTGGCAGCGACAAAAGACATGATAGATTGGATGGTGTTAGAACGTTGCTGAGAGAGCATGTACTGGGGGAATCAATGGGGTCGAGGGGTGTTTCTTTTAAGCGTTCTTAGGCGCTTCTGGGTGTCAGATGTGGAATTCCGAGATAAGGGTCAGAGCAGAGATATCCCCGGCTGGTTCCCACGAGTTGTCAGAGTCTGGGAATCCCTTCCACTTGATTAGGTAGTGCAGTTTACGCCCTCGGCCTTGTCGCTTGGAGTCTAGAATACGCTCCACTTCCCATTCTTCTTCGCCATCAATAAGGTCAGGCAGGGGTCTTGGGAAGTTTTCTCCATGAATGGAGGTTTCCTTGTAAGGGGTCAGGAGCTTGGCATGGAAGACTGGGTGGATCTTCCATTTCGGCAGCAACTGCAGTTCATAGGATACGTCTGACAGCTTCCTTGTGATCTGGAAGGGTCCGTGACGTCGGGGCGCTAGTTTGGCCGAGGGGTGTGACATGTGAATGTTCCTGCCCTCGAGCCACACCCAGTCATTGGTCTGATAAGGTGTGAATGTGCTTGGCTGTGCTGCCAGAAGCTGTTGCGCCTTTACCAGATTCTCATTGGCCGATTGCCACAGTTCCTCCCATTGGCTTATCCGTTTGGTTACCGACGGGACATTGGTGGGTTTAGCTATCCACATGGTGCGTGGGGTCCAACCCATGATAAGGGAAAAGGGGGTGGTCTTTGTAGTCCCATTGGGCCATGAATTGTGGGCGAACTCCGTGGTTGATAGCCATTCCGCCCAGTCATCTTGTCTACTATTGCACCAGAACCGAAGGTATTGTTCCAGCCACTGGTTTGTTCGTTCGGACTGCCCATCTGTTTGTGGGTGGTAAGCTGTCGAGATATTTTGTGCGATATCTAACGTCTTGCACAGGGTCTTAGCGAATGCCGATGTGAACCTGGTGTCTCGGTCGGATATAATCTTCCTGGGGAGTCCATAGTGGCAGTATACATGATTCAGGTACAGCTTCGCTACTCCTTCAGCTGTAATGGTCTCATTGCAGGGATGAACAGGGCTGCTTTGGAGCAATCGTGGTCGGTGATCGTGAGGATGGTGTCGAAACCCTGTGACTTGGGTAATTTGACAATAAAGTCCATGGCAATGGTTTGAAAGGGGGTTGACGAGATGGGAGCAATGGGGTGCATTGGTGGGACTTTCGGGTGTGTGTTGACCTTATTAGCTTGACATGCTGTGCATCCCTGTACATAGTTCTCAACATCCTTCTTCATATTGGGCCACCAGTAATCGCGCTTGGCAAGTGCATAGGTATTGGCAATGCCTGGGTGGCCGGCAGAGGGGAGATCGTGGTGAAAATGGATCACCCCCTCTTAATGTTGTCGCCACCGGTGACAACGAGTCGATCTCCATCTTTCCACCAGAGGCCGTTGACTTCTTTCAAATTATGTGCATCAGCCCATGAGCGGCAGAGTGAGGGGTTCATATTTTGTGAGACCTGTGCCCATAGGTCCATATCATGGAGACTGACAACAGCGGTCTTTGCAAACACTCCTCTGGGAGGACAGTGACGTCATTGTTGTCATCCTCGTCTGTATGCATATCTGGTCGGCGTGACAGCGCATCCGCTCTGGCATTTTGGCTTCCGGCAATGTGTTTCAAGGTGAAATTGTACTCTTCTAGCTCTAAGACTTCTCGTGCCACAGTCGACTGATTTTATGGGGTTCTTTCCAGTACAATAGGTTGGAATGGTCGGTGTGGATGATGGTCTTGTGTGGAGCTCCTGCCAGGTAAGGTCGCCAGTGTCGTAATGCTTTAACTATGGCCAAGAGCTCCCTATCCCAGATGTCATAATTTCGTTGGCCGGAGAGAAGTTCAGAGTAGTATGCTACTGGGTGAAGGATTTGTGCGGCATCCCTCTGGTAGAGTACGGCTCCGTTTGCAAAGTGAGAGGCATCCACTTCCAGTTCAAAGGGGGACTTAGATCTGGTGGATGAGTACTGGCTCCGAGCCGACTAGGTCCCTAATCTGTTCAAACGCCTGCTGCTGTGTCAAGTCCCAGTGCCATGGTACATCCTTCTTCATAGATCATTCAGTGGTCGTGCGATACCTGAGAACCCCTTGACAAAACGTCGGTAAAGTTGCAAAATCCGATGAATGACCTGACATCCTTGACACAGGTTGGGACAGGCCATTCCCAGATCCCCTGTACTTTAACAGGATCCATGCACACTTGTCCTTCCTTCAGGATAACCCCCAGGTACTCAACGCTTCACTGTTGAAGGAACACTTGGCAGGTTTGAGATATAGGTCATGTTCGTGCAAGATGTCCAATACCTGATGCACACGATCTCGGTGATGATCCAAATTGTCTGGGGTAGCTACTAAGATGTCGTCCATGTAAACCACTACTTCCCCGTGAGGATGAGATCGCGGAAGATGTGATTCATCATGGCTGGAATGTCGCCGGCGAGTTCGTGAGACCGAAGAACATAACATTGGGCTCAACAACCCTTGGTTTGTCTTGAACGCCGCCTTGCACTGGTCACCTTCCTTGATTCTAACGTTGTTGTAACCCCATCACACGTCCATCTTCAAGAAGAGGGCTTTATCCCTCATGGTGTCAATGAGCTCAGAGATGAGTGGTAAGGGGTAGGCGTTTTTCACGGTGTATGCGTTGATTCATCGGTAATCCTGAACCGGTCGCAGCTTGCCATCCTTCTTTTTGATGAAGAAGAATGGCAAGGCGTACTGCACTTGGATGGGCGAATGTATCCCTTTGCCAGATGTTCTTCAAGGAATTCCGTTAGTGCCGTCTGCTCGGACTGGGATAGTGGATAGATTTTGCAATCTATTGCTGTCGGTGTGTCAGGAAGTAGGTCTATGGCATGGTCCCATGGTCTGGAGGGTGGAAATCGCTGGGATTCTTCTTCAGAAAACACCCTCCAATGCCGGTGGTAGGTACTCGGCACTACGTCGCTGTATGTTTTTTCTGTCTGCCCTTGTACTGCCTTTTGGGCTAGCTCTGATGCTTTGGTGGCATAACAGCGACCTGGGTCTTCTTCTTCTGTACTTGTGGCCTTTATTGTCTGATGTCTGACTGCATAATCATAGCCTATGGACGTAATAATGGTGGGGTATGATTCTTTATCCATCGTCGCATCAGCCCAGTTGATCTTGGGCTCAAAAGCAGCGAGCCACGGGTATCCCAGAATAAGATCTTCGTCTCCTAGATCCGTAATTAGGAAACGAATATTCTTCGTAACTTCTCCAACCTGAACTTTCAGGTCCGTGTAGTGAGTGATCTTTCCAGCACGATTGGCTGTTCCGTCAATATTCCAGATATTCTTTTCCTGGGGAAGTGCCAGCCTTCCCAAACCCATTGTTCTGATTAGTCATGGGTGAATGAAGTTATCTGTGGCTCCGGAGTCCACTAGAATGTCTCGATCGGCCGTCCTCTGTGTAGTTTCAAAATGGACTGGTATTTTTAATGATTTGAATCGACTAGCATACACAGAGGTAACATGGAGAGCTCGTGCCCAGGCCGATGGGGTTGAGCCTAACAAAAATCCTTCTTTGCAAACGCCTTCTCTACCAATATGGCGCGTACTTCTTCGCTTTCCTTCATCATATTAGCCCATATGTTCTGAGCCTTTTCTTCTTTCGACCGCTTATCCACAGTGGGTGGATTATTCTGGATGGGGACTTCTGCTGTGGTAGCAGCGGCGACGCGCACCCCCTTTTTGGGACAGTCCCGTGACATATGTCCCAGCGCTTTACAGTGGAAGCATTGTCCCTCTTTCATCAGTGTTTGTCGCTCATCTTCTGTGAGCGTCGCCCGGGCTTGGGCTCGATCTGCAGAGGTGTCCATGGCATTTGGATCCCTCTGAGTGTGGTGGGCAGGCTTTACTCCAAAGGCAGCCTTCCATTGATCTCGAGTCTTCCCCTTTCTGGTGTCGATCCCAAAGCGTGTTTGGAAGTCGAGGTAGTCCTGCTGTTGTCGGCAGGCAGCATCGACCCAGCTATCCCAGTCATGGGGATGGTGAAACTGGATTATATTTTTGACTAGTGGGTTGGGCAACCCTTGCGAAAAGAGATCCAGTGTGGCCTCTTCATCTGTGTCATAGCCGGCCCTATTCGCCAGGCTTCTGAACTTGGCGACGTATGCGTCCAACTCGCCCTTCTCCATCTTAAGGGACTTTAACTCTCGGGCTGCCTTCTGTTTGGCCTGCCCATCCGTGAACGCGTCTTTAAATCGCTCGGCGATGGTCTCCCAAAGACCCTCACTTGTGGTACGGCATCCACTCTCGACCTGTTCGTTCAGCCACTCCAGCTGCTCCATAGTCCAGTCGTCAACCGCATCTCCTCGAATTAGTGAAAGGAATAGATTGGTGCGTTGAAATGGGTTGACAATCTGCGGGACGTCGTGATTGAAGTTTTTAAAGGTCGTGAACTCCAACATAAACTTTTTGCTCTGCGAGCGGTCTCTGGCGAATGTTTGGGGTAACACTCCTGATAGTCGTCCAGACGGGGGAGGGATATTTGGTGGTGCCGCCACTGGGGCTGGTGGGGCAGGGTCTGGAAGTTGGGCGGCAATGGTGGACATGTTTTGATGGAATGGGATGACGGTGTTCGTGGATTGTACTGATATTGTGGGAGTTGTCAAAGCAGGGGCTCTGGACGTGACAACTCTTGGTGCAACCAGAGACGTAGATGCTGCTAATGCTGGTGCTTCTTCTTCGCTGGGTTCTTCTACGTACTCCTCTGGTTCGGAGTCTGTGACAATGGCCGGAGGGTTTTCTCTCCACGGGCCTAGTCCAAATTCGGGTGGGGCGGGTCCTGTGGTGACCCAAGAGTGTCGGCTGTCCGAGTATCGGATGCAATACCAAACCCTCTTTTCGTCGTCGTATTCTACTGGCTGGTATCTTCCATCGTGATAGACGTAGTATCCAAACTCGGACTCAAAGTCTTTCCAGGCAGCAGAGCCAAGTACTTGCTGTGAAAGATTATTCTTGTCTCTGCGTTCGATGAGCTCTTCTTTGAACAGGGTCTGACTGCGGCTGGAAGCCACTGTGAGAGACTCGACTTGATGTTACGTCCAGTGCGGGACATACTGCACGACTTGTGCGACAGCGTACTGTTCGGGATCGGATAAGAAACCAATAAGGTTCCTTGGAGTGAGACAGGATGAGTCAAAGTCAAAGGGGCTGTACCCTGAGACTATGTTGAGTGGAAAGGAGTCAGAAACTCCGAGACGGACGAGTTCAGAGATCAAAGGGGTGTCCAGAAGACAAGCACCGATGGATTCAATAAGTCGAGTCTGAGGTCTACAGTGTAGCTACAGCGGACTTATATACGTAATCGGATGGGCGTCTACGAGATAAGGAATCGGAGTCAAGTGGGCCCAAATATACGGAAGCGGACGGCGTAGAGTCGGGCTTCTGATAGGGTATTAAGTAAGTGTCCGAGCATAAAGATAAAGAGATAACGAGATAAGAGATAAAGGACCAAACATAGGTATACAGCGTGTCAACAAGTCCAAAGCAAGTCACGGGGATGGGAGCAAGGCACGTGAGGGATCCCAGGACGGGGACATGATCGTGAAGTGGAGAGTGGGTGGTAAAGACGGGTCGCTATTGGGGAGGTGGAAGAAAATGGGGTTGCTCAGTAAGGATTGTAACACTTCGCAATTGACGAGGTAGTGAACAACATGAGACTTCTGCGCCTGAAAGCAGAAGTCGTGTGACTGCGGAAGAACATTACCCTGCGGAGGACACTGAACCAACAGTACAAGGAGCACGCGAAGATGATGGCAAGGTTGACGAATGGGATGTTCCAGCTGGAACAGGAGATCGTAGAGATTAGGAAGAGGTTAGAAAAGGGGGATGCGTATCAAACAATTGCTGAAAGGTACGCTGACACCTATGCATGACCTCTCCCCCCTCGAACCCTGGGTGCTGCCCCAACATTGCTGCCGAGCCGACTCGAAATGCCGCAGTTACATGAAAACCCCCACGGAGAGACTTGCTGGCGCTGCGACAGCAAGTACCACATCAGCTGGAACTGCCCGCTGAATTGCAAGTGGTGTCGCCACTGCCATAGCAATCTCCACTGGAGTCGACATTGCATCTTCCGATGCATAGGAGTGGCCCCGACGATCAACAACCCCTCAGGCTGGTGCAGCAAGTGCCTTCGCCACAACGCCGGACATCGAGAACTCGATTGCCCCGTCTACGATTTATGCCGTGCATGTGGTCAGCACGGCCCATATGGCTTCCTTCGCACCCACGCGTGTCCACAGGAGTTGGAGTCATATAGAGAGGACAATCGTAATGTAGCTGACGACTATTTGGAGCTGGTGCAGGATGATGACGGTACGAGTCGTTTCTAGCTGGGACTGCTAGAACCAGAAGAGGGGGTGATGTTACGAACCCCGTCTCTTCCCATTTTCTTCTTCCTGCCCAGTGACAAACCCTCCCAGCCACCTACACTTCACTATATGATCACGTCTCCATCGTGGAACCCGTCACATGCCCTCCGTCCATCCCTGTGACTCACTTGTTTGCTTATATTTACGTACCCTTATCGCTGCTTATCGCTTATCACCTTATCATACGACCGGACACTTACTTAGTTCCCTATCAGTAGAAGCCAGGCTTTATGCCCTCCGCTTTCAGATATTTGGGCCCACTTGACTCCATGATTCCTTATCGACAGACGCCCACTTCCTTACGTATATAAGCCCACTGTAGCTTACACTGTAAAGCTCAGACTCGACTTATTGAATACATCGGTGCCTGTCTTCTGGACATCCCCCTTTGATCATTTAACTCCTTCGTCTCAGTGCTTTTGGCACTTTCCGTTCAACATTGTCTTAAGGAACAGCCCTTTTGACTTTGACTCATCTCACCCGAACTCCAAGAGGCCTTATTGGTTTCTTACCTGACTTCGTAAATCAAGCTGTCGCACAAGTCATGTGGAACGTCCTGCACCGGACGTAACACTATGCCCTAACCCTGGGGTATCCTTGTTGGTACCCGTACCTGTACCCATACCCATCACTACAGGTACAGGTAACCCATGGGTTACCCATGAAAACACATGCAAGTTCTTTACTTGCATCATGCATTTCGGATACCCAGCCCAGGACTTCCTGGACCAAGAAGATACACAACACATTCATTTGTGGCTGCTTAAGATCCCTCAATGACTCTTATTTTATGTTCAGAAGATTAAGATAATTCATTATTCCATTTTTATTTTATTATTCTGCTTTCAATTTTATACAAGCACAACTAAAATACAGTATACAGAGATGATTAGATAGGATGTTATAGAACATTGGTGAAAAGCCTGTCAGATAACCACACAGAATGCAAAATAATTTGATGAACACATAGCAATTTGCAGGGGTAACCCCTGGATAATTGTTTTGATACCTGGGTTACCCATAAAATGAAATGTGTGCAAGTTCTTTACTTGCATCATGCATTTTGGACATCTGGCCTGGGACATCCTGGTCAAGGAGATACACACTTGGACACAACACATTCATTTATGGCTACTCAAGATCCCTCAAAGATTGTTGGTTTATGTTCAGAAGATTAAAAGGATCCTTTATTTACATTATTATTTTATTATTCTGGTTTCATTTCACACAAGCACAACTGTCCTGGTGCATTTAAGTCAACCTTCCTTAATAGGAAGGAGGTCAGACCACCATGCGATGCAATGTAGTCGCTGCCCCATGCAGCTTGTAGATACATGCGGGCCTTGTTTCAGTAAACTAATTTGATAATTTGATTATATTATAGTCTAAAGTAGTCTAGAGAGTATTTTAGATAGTGCCAGACTGGCAGAATTGGTCATGCGTTGATAAAACAGGTGCATCATGATTTTCAAGAAGTGGATCACTGATAACACTTTTATTTTACATCGCACCGTTGATCTGCTTTGATATTTCATATGATAATACTAGAACATATTTAAAGATACCCTATAGCATACATCAGACGAGATCTTTTATTTTTGTGGCTGCAGATGTGTTTTATCTTAGAATATCTACTGATCTTGTCAATGCATGATTGGCACCTATACCCGCCAAACCCGCTGCATGGGTACAGGTTTCCACAGGTTGGGAGCCATATACCCGTACCCGTACCCAGCAAAACCCGTGGCACTTACCCGCACGGGTATGAAAACCCTTGACAATCACTACATCTCGGAGTACACCAAATGATTCCACTTGCGACAACTGGCCTCCAATCGCACATGCCAATGCGATGACATGACCCCCACCAGCTTCACTCACGTGTTGCTGGAATGCACCTTGTATGCCCAAGTGTGGACAACATGGCAGCTTACCCCTTTCGATCTGGAGGGCGTTTCCCTGATCAAATTCTTTACCGACCGTGGTGTGGTGGGCCACCTCCTGGAGTTCTTACAGGAGACTGGTGCCTTCCACCGGCCAATCTCCTCCCATCGCCCCTGCAAGCCTGACTGAGTTTGGATGTAACGCCTGGTGCAGGCATTCAGCACGACATGTGACAAGTTGTGTAGCAAAACTACGAAGTCAAGTGCACACTGTCTTTTAGGGCTGTGCACCGTACCCATAGCTTACAGTATGACGGTGCTGTAGTACGGTGCCGTACCCGTACTGTAGCAGCTCAAGTCAATCATCGAGATGGACGGTTACGGGTACAGAAAACACCATCCAAACCCATCAAAAAACAGCCGTAGACGGCATTAGACGGCATGGACGGCATTGACTGAATGAGCTTTAATCTTGTCATTAAGCCACCAAAACTCCCCCACTATAGTATCTTTACCTATTTAGATAGCAGATAAGTGTTAGCTAAATATGGTAAAGATAAGAGATAAGATAAACTAACTAATACTCACTTCAGTTTATGTGGTCAAAACTGAAGTGAACATGTACAGAATAGTAACCTTTTATACTGCTCAGAGGAGCATGACAATAAGTAGAATAAATATAGTTATTTAAATGTGACAAGACAGAAGGAATGTGTTGTGTGTGCAATGTCTCTGAATCATTATCTGATGCACTTTAGATTATCTTATCATGATCAGGAGATCGAGTCCACAGGAGCCCGGCTGTCTGGTCCCCGGTTCCTAACAATCCGGTCGCAACCGGCCCATCTCAATATTATGGATTATGGAGCAGGGCAGATTAGATTAGTGGATGGGGCACGATCTCCCTCCGTTGCCTGACAAGAAGCGGCTGCATCTTGCACACATGCAAGGTGATACTGCAATGGATCATTGAGCTGTCTATTAGTCTAGATATTTGATTTTTGCCTTATTGTAATTGAATTTTGGTCTGCCAGAGTCCAGTTGGAGGTATGCTCACATGTACCACACTTGGCTTCAGGAGTTGCCTTGTGCAAGCCTGAATATAGTTTTTGGATGCCCCCTTTTGGGGCATGTTTTGGTATTGTTTCTCTGATGTCTCTTTTGTGATAATGTACCTACAATTCCATTTATTGAGGAATTTCATGTTCCAGTATGCCCTGTTTACACTACTCATGCTCACAGAAGCAAATGAAATGCTTGAAGTCCCTCTATGAGTTTCAGATTATGGCTGGTAAAGTTGATTGTTGGGTATTGTACTCATAAACTACATAAAAAGGTGTAGAATAGCCCCAAGAATACACCTATTTGTTGCTTTATTGCTCTAAGCTTCTTGTTCATGCTATCCTGCTCAACTTAATTTTCTCTAGTAATACCGTCTACTACCGTATACCGTAAAACGGCCGTACTGTATCCGTACCATACCGTCAGCGATCCAGTGAGTGCAAAAAACGGTAGGTGTACGGGTCAGCCATACCCGTCCCTCACCATCAAATAGATGGCCGTCACCGTCAAATGGATGGTGCGCAGCCCTACTGTCTTTCAAGTATGCGGAGATCAGGTGATGAGTCAGTACCAAGGAGCTAATCCCCTAGTACCAGTGAGCAGAGAAGTGCCAAAAGCACTGAGACAATTCAAAGGTCGGGTCTTTAGAGATCACCCAGAAGGTAATGCACCAAGTCAATTAAGAAGTCAAGTCTGAGGCATACAGGCTATCTAGACAGGCCTTATATACATAACAGAGGTTGGAGTCTGAATCAGAGTAACGTACTTGATGTATCAACAAAGTCATAATCTAGCTAAATGGGGAACAGGGTCAATGTGGGCCAGATGAGAATATATGTAGATGGATTCAGTATAGTTGCGATTCTGGTGGGAAAAGTACATAAGAGTTCTGATGTAAAATACGAGTCATAGATAAGCACAGCATGAGTCAGAGATAAGGAACCAAACAAGCATAACAGAAGGCATAACACAATCAACAATGGACAAACACAGCCAAATGACAGGTCACGTGAGGGAGAAAAGGAAATGAGACGACGCAGCGGGGTTCGTAACATTGGATGTGATGGACTTGGACTTAGTGAGTTTTCTCTCCTTTGTTCTTGAACAGTCTCTTTCTCAGAAGGCCACTCTACTTTAATTTCCCTTATTCCAGTTTTCCTTCTGGGTTTCCACTCATGACTTTGTTGCTCCCTCCCACTGTCCGTAGTAGTAGTAGTCACATTGTTCTCGGATGTGGCCGCGTGATTGGGTGCCATCCCGCAAGCGCGTTATAAAATTGATTCAAAAAAAAAAAAAAAAAGACTACCGCATCCGCCTTGTTTAGAACCACAAAGACTGAGCTCCCACACTTTTATCTTTAGAGCTTCGACATTCTGCGAGTGATAGAGTAGGCGAGAGTGAACCACTGGTCTTCCTGTATTATATAAGCGTTGGAAACTTATGGCCTTGACCCCCGCGATGCTCGCATCTATCTAGACCAACAGATAGATAAGTCAAAAGCGCCCATAGTTTATAAGCTAGTGCTTCAAAGCTATGCAAATGCAAATATCACCGCCACTGCCATGAGGCTCAATTTAATGCGAGCCCCACCCTGAATTTCTTGAATCCTCTCCAACCCTAGAGAACCTATGGCTTTCTTCTTGCTTTTCCCTCCAGAGAGTACGGGCCAATCGTTGGGTACGTCCCAATTTTATTGACCTGTTGTTCCCGCACCCTATCTTTTTCACAGATTCTATTCCTGAAATCGATAAATGCGTCACTCTTCTTGAACATAATCTATCATCGTTCCCTCGATCTTATCCTCTGCGCCCCCGCTGGCTCGCAGATCTAGCTACTGCGCGATACACGCGCTACAATTTGTCGGGTCAGAAGGAAGACTTGGACAGGCATATCCTTCACCTTACAGAATTGATCCTTCTTCCACTTCCTTCTCGATTTGGACTTCATGTCAACATCGTCGATGCCTTCCACCGCCTCGCGGATGCTCTTTTCTCTCGCTATCACCGTTATCACCAGAAATCGAACCGAACCGAAGACATCGAGTCTTCAATCAAATACCATCGTTTTTCCCGGGAGTTGCCACTGGAGGCCTTTGGCATTCCGATAAACGACGTTACAGAAACACTTGTCCTGGCCCTGGGCTCCTACGCGCGGTCAGGCAATGGTAACGCTCTCCAGAGTATTGAGGAGATGCTAGCACTCTGCCGCGAACTCCTCGCCTCGCGTAATTCGGAATACTACCCTACCAATCCTCTCGTTGTTTTGAGCATATCAGTTGCTACCGAATACTCTCGAAGCCAAAATGTGGATCCATTAGACCGGGTCATCGAATTCTTGCGAGAGGCGGTGATGGCGTGTCCTCCGGGATTGCCACAGATTCCCCTGTCTCTGGTTCGCGTTCTCAACGTTCGCATTACTCTGGCGGCCAACTGTGGTGACGATCTCGAAGAAGCTCTAACCCTCCTTACCAGAGTCGTCTCTTCAGACACTCTAGACAATAGCTACACGCTGAGTCTGGTGCGGTCTCAAGCGTTCGCCTTGGCTGCAGGAATGGCGTCCCTCCGTACCAGCGAGTATCCGAGTGCCGAAAATCTGGAAAGGGCGATCGCCCTTTGTCGTTCATGCCTCGATGGAACATCTAGAGACAGCAGTGAAATCGGAGATAGGGGCCGTTCTATGATTGTTATGCTACTGGAAGCGTGCTTGAAGATACGCTTCCAATATTTCGGCTTAACGGACTCTCTTCAACAAGCAGATTCCTGTGCTTCGGAGACGGATAGTCTTCTATTATCCCAGGATCCGCTCTTTACGAACTTTTATGAATCGGCAAGCGGAAAGCGAGTTTATACTATAGAGGAGGTAGAGCTTAAAATCCAATATCTTCAAGGACTTCTCTCCGGGGCACAAAAGACATCCAGCAGCTGGCATTGTGTTACGGGTCTCGGGAATTGGTATAAAAAGAAATTTCTTATCACCGGAGATATGACCGACCTTGAAGAGTCTATCAACTATTACCGAATGGCACTTTCATCATTTCCCGTGGACAAACGATCGGCATCCTTCTCTTGCCTCATGTTAGGTGAACTTCTGCTTAGAGCATTCGATCGCAGCAACGGGGTTGAATATCTTGAAGAGTCTATTTCTATACACCGTCGTATTCTCGAAATGCAAGCTTCACGGGATACCTGCTTTCGGGCCCTCGGTCGTCTTTCTCTGTGTTTGTTCTTCCGCTGGTTGTTGTTCAGCCTCGCGCAGGACCTAGATGAGTCTATGGACTTATTCAGCACGGCCGTCAGCGATCAATACGCAACGGTGTACGACAGACTAGAGATCGCTTGCAAGTGGGCGTCAGGTTCGCGGGTTTCTGGTCACCACTCCACCATGTCCGCATATCAAAACGCGATGTCATTGCTGCAAAATTGTCTCGTTTTCGCGCCAACCATCGAAACGCAACACCACCATTTGGTCGCGATGAGGCGGATGTCCAGGATACCGTTGGAGTACGCGTCGTACTTGATCAGCGTTGGTCGACTGGAACAGGCCATCGAGGCCCTCGAACAAGGGAGAGCATTGCTTTGGTCTGAAATGCGTGGTCTTCGCACATCCATTGACCAGCTTCGCGAAAAAAAACCCGAGCTGGCCCTCCGATTTGCGAAGGTCAACCAAGACCTCGAGGCTCTCACCACGTCTATCTCACGCTCGCAAAGTGAGACTGTAGAAGTGGGAGAAGGCGCAAAGGATGGCGAATGGTTTGACGCATTCGGCCGCACCCTCAACGAGCAGCGGAAACTTTTAGAAGAACGCGACGGACTCATTTCGCGGATCCAAGAGTTACCCGGGCTTCAGGACTTTTCGAAGACGCTTTCATACGACGCTCTTCGTGACGCAGCTTCACGCGGACCAGTTATCATCATCAACCACTGCAAATGGCGTTCTGACATCCTTATCCTCCTTCATAACTCACCACCTTCCTTCGTCCCCACCCCCGATGATTTCTATGCCCGCGCGACGAAATTGAAGGATAATCTATTGGAGACACGAAATAAGTATTCTCCTGGTTCCAGGAAATACGACGACGCTCTGCGATCCACTCTCAATGACCTGTATACGCTTGTAGGCAGACCGGTGATCGAAAAACTGCGCGAGTTGAAAGTACCCGACCAATCCCGGGTTTGGTGGTGCCCAACATCGGTATTCTGCTCTCTCCCTCTCCACGCGATGGGCCCCATTCCGTCAGACGATGGAGTCGAACAATATTTCTCGGACATATATGTTTCTTCATATACCCCCACACTCTCCGCGCTCATTCAGTCCCGTGGACCTAAAGTGCCGACGTCGGATGACCCATCTCTGCTCCTTGTTGGGAGACCTAACGATGATCTCCCCGCGGTATGGAAGGAGATAAACGCTATTCGGACGCACCTGGGACAATCGGCGCACTGTCTCGTCAATGAGGACGCGACTTTGGAGGCCGTAAAGGAAGGTCTTCAACGCCATCGATTTGCTCACTTTGCGTGTCATGGAAATCTGGAGGCGGGAAAGCCGTTCGACGCATGGTTCAAGCTCGAAGGGGATGACCGCCTGACGTTGCTCGACATCGTACGGTCCCATCTTCCGGACGCCGAGTTCGCCTTTCTCTCAGTCTGTCACACGGCGGAGCTGACGGACGAAAGCATCGCCGACGAGGCACTGCATCTTGCCGCCGCAATGCAATATTGTGGGTTCCGAAGTGTGGTCGGCACGATGTGGGCTGTGGCCGACGACGATGGACCGGAACTAGCGAAACATTTCTACAGGTCGATGTTCGGTGGGGAAAAGGCGCATTCGTACAAGAGGTCGGCGAGGTCACTTCGGAATGCGGTACAGAAGCTGAGGAGGAAGAGGGAAATGAAGCTGGAGCGTTGGGTAAACTTTGTACACTATGGCGCCTGATGGCAAATGAGTCGCCTCCCTGGTATTGACAAGCATGAGGTAAACTTTATGGTGGGCAGGACAGTGCCTGGGAAAGGGCTGAGCAGCTCAACTGGGGAGGGGGAAGGCACACGTCTCTTCTGGAAACAAGGCCAACCTGTACGTAGCAGAAGTGAATGGCTTTGGTTTGGATTATATAATGCACCCTGGGGACTCTCACTAGATTCACTGGTTCACACGTAACCTAGTGAGATCCTCTATTCATTAGGAATACCATACGCCCAACTAGGATGTGTAAGGAAACCGCACCGACTCATCTGTGACGAAACCACACTACACTTCCGTCTACTAACAGTTTATACGGGAACACTCACCAACCGGCTTGTCAGAGTCGTCTCTGGATTTGAGCCCAATTGAAATCAATTCAACTATTGTTTACTGTAAGAATGGCTCTGGCGTTGAGCATGAAACCTTCAGCTATCATCATTCCTGGTCAAACCCACATCTCCTCTCTTTTCGTTACAAGCCCTGAATTAGAGCATTTCTGATTTAGTTTCAAACATTTGACGTATATCTTTTTATCAGTACATTCGCATTTCGGGCCCCCTGCTCGTCCATTCCCACCTCACTTGTCTCCTTTCATTCAAAGCCATCCTCTTTTGCTTCATAACTAGGTCTCTCTACAAGTGTATAAGGGTAATACAATGCTTGTAGTAGTAGACCAGCCAGTGAGCAACAGAAGCAGAAATCAAATGGCATTTTTCTCTCTTTTATCTTTGTGTGCTAAATAACTTCTTGACAATGTCAAAGCGCAATGTCAAACGGAACCAGCAAGCAGCGAACTCGCAAGTATCAAGCACGATACACCCTCATCTGAAGAGTTCCCTCTTCTCTCTCTCTTCTCCTCTACCTCTATCCTTTCGGGAACACTTTGCCTCCCACTCACCGCGGATCGGATCAACGACGAATGTCTTGTCTGGAAAAAGAGGGACTGCCTGAGTAGTGGCGGCTTTCTCCTTTCTCGCGGTTGCCACCCTGAATTTGACTATGGATATGGTTCGATTACTATATGAGCAACATTGCTTATCCTACATGGTTTATGATTATAATCCCCCCCCCACAAACGATCGGAGTCACCAGGGAGGACAGCGAACAACTTGTTGCTGCCGCCTTCACCCCGATACCAGGTCAATTATTGCAGTGCGCTTACCAGCCAGATTTTGGAAGCGGTAGACTTTTCAGATAGTCCATGTTCCAAAACACGTCCACAGGGCGACCGGCTCGTTGGCGCGCAGCGACAAATGGTTTGAAGATATCAAGCGCAGAAGTACATAAGCTCTCCATAGAATACTCTCTCGTCAACCCCACTGAAAGGAGCTCAATCTTTTCCAGTGCGGGTAAAGTGTCTAGGATGGGCCCCCTGTCGTCGCTTCGAAGAAAATAGGCAATTTCGAGTACGAGTTCGCGTTGCACCCTGAGAATTTTCGCACCAGAGAACTGCCTGAAGAACCCGTGCCATAGAATAGGTTCTTCGAAGAGCCACCCCTGTCCGGGCACCGGGTACCATGTAAGCAGCAATAGTAGATCCTCCACGGTGGCAAACTTTGTGGAGAGCGCGTCACCTAACTCCGTTATCGAATCCCGATTACGCGGTATGAGTATCTCGAAAGGCGAGTGGTCATAAGGACGATAATTGTTGTGCATCGAAATACGGAAAGACCGTATTGAAAAGAAGATAAGAGCTACACTAACTTCTTCCACATCACAGATGAACCGGGGGACGTGGGGAAGAAGGAATGTAGGGGTGGTGTCATGTAGCGCAATGTGGAAATCCTGCAAGGATGGGGCGGATAACCCAGCCAAGAGCACCTCCAAGGACGCCCCAGGACCCGAAAAGTGAAAATATGTCAGATTTGCGAGTGTGACATTATCTTTCCCCTTCGTACGTGGTGATATTGCGTCATTTCTGGAAACCCGCTCCAGTTGCAGTTCGAGGCGACATAGGCAAGGCATGTCCTGCAGATGTGTGAGGAGTAAGGCAGTTCTAGATGGGCCGAGGTCAATTTTTCTTAAGGAGAGGTCAAGAAGACTGGTTGTAGACGATAATAGTTTAGCCAAGAACGTGGAGGGAACACCGCATAATTCAAGACGTCGCAGCTGCGGGGCGGAACCCCATAGAAATGTAGAGGTAAGGTTCAAATCGAGAACTCCAGTATTGATAAGTTCCAGGATTTCCAGCGCAGGAAATTTTCGATTCATAGCCTTGAGGACCCTGCCCATGTCGTTATTCTGCCCTCGAAGGGCAATCCCCTGTACACGACCACTGTATTTGAGCGCGACAAGCACGCGTTCCCTGTCCCTGGTAGTCCAATTTCCGGTCGTGTAATTGATGAAAATCGGCAAAAATGGGAGACCTTTTGCTATCGCCATCTTAATGGGGGTCTTCGCTGTTATGAAAAGCTTTAAATCCAAGCGGGCGGGCGATGCAAGTACGACATAGCGCCATTTCGGGCACACATGTGCGAGCCTGAACCACCCATCTATTCCGTTCCAGGCCTTCTCATCATAATTGAGCCCGTATTTAAAATATTGTCGATAACAATCAAAAATATCCAAAAGGACTTCCTTTGGGAGATTGTCGATCATCGTGCAATGGTGACTATTGAGGACTACCGTTTCCACCCTGACTTTCAGGAGATCGTCAGTGGGTATACTAAGAAAGCGTGTAGCAGAGTGGCCGCCTTTCAACAAAATTTTAAACAAACAAACAGATACAAACACCAACGTAAAACATCCCATGCACGTGATCATACCCCTGTTGGTCAGCAGACAGTCTACACTCATCTTGCCATTACTACTTAACCACTTGATGACCATGGCTAGCTCTGAATTGGATCTTGACTTTTCTGATACAATCAAAGATATACTTTTGGCTCTTGGGAATGCAATTAGGCCTTGCGCTCCACGTTTATGTTTGCGTGTTCAATGTAGGATACCACTACACTCGAGAAACCCAGGGTTTTTTTCCCGTGTTCGACATCTGCATTTTCCTCTCCGTGCAATAGGGCTCAATGACGAAGTCAAGCAAGCATGTCTATCTCTGCTTTCATATATATTCCACCCTATCTAGCGTAATGACAGCGTGGCCGCCGCTTCTTGCTCTTGAAGGAGAAAATGTAGCGTGCAAATGGAACGTCAATGGCCCCTTTCACCACCTCTTGGTCATGCACTTTCTTTTGTCTGTTTCTGCATTTCAAAGTTCGAGTTTTCCCTCACCAGAAACCCCTGCCTTGCTTTTTAAACGCGTCCCTCTCTTTCTTTGCTACACCCCCTCCTGTCCGGCGATGGGCCCGTTTCTGTATATACCCCCTCTTCCGATCCCCTGCTACCCTCCTGCTTCTTGTGTTTATCGTCCCCCTCCCCCCTACCCTAAATTACCACCGCAGATTTATTTTGACCTGGGTGACTACTCGGAGACCGGGGCTCCACAACTATGCAGAGACTTGGTACCGTGCAAAGTAACGTTTTCTCGTTCTTAAATCTCGTAGCTTTTCCTTCGGTTTCAATCTGGCTTCAACGATACTCATCGCCGAAAAGTGTCTCTCACCTTGCCTTTTGTTTCTTCTTCCTTGCCCCCTTTCTTGTCTTTTATTCTTTCTCACACCCTCTCCCGAAAATCGTCCACGCGAGCTCTCACATCCACGTAAGTGATCCCAGCGTTCCGATGTAAGATCTTTTACCACTAGGATTTGCCACTGCAGAGGACGCACAGGGATAGAAGCCATTCAGGGGTTCTCCTGTGGATATGTCTAGAACTAATGGAATACGAGTGAACGTGTAACGGAGGAGTCTACAGAGACGAGCCAAGCTCGGTAACCCGCACGTGCGCAAACAGGCTTTGTGCCTTATACACCGCTCCGAGATCCAGTACAAGGAGAATCGCAATAAGCGAAATAATAGGAACGGGCACCGGCACCCGCTTGGGATAATAATATACCTGTGACATCGCTAAGGAATGCTAGTACCGGCGATAAGTCTTCGCAGTTTATGAATGATAATAAGAATAATTCTGCGATCGGTACGCGGTCTCACCGTTATTAACCGAAGCACTCGCCTATCCTTAATGGTACACTCTTCTCACGGCGATGACGAACAAGACTGGTATCCTCAACTCGCTTAAAACACCTGGCTTTTGACTGGTAGCTATCATCGCAGTCGTTGGGCCAGTTTTCATCCTTTATTCCTTGTCCTTTCATTACGCCCGAGCCCTCGTCCCTCGCCTTTTTATTTTATTTTGTTCACACGGGACGGACTTGGTCTCCAAGTTGGAAACGCGCGGAATATGCGACTGCGATAAGAACCCCCTATCTCCTTCGCAGCCCAACCTATATCTACGGAAGGTGAATGAGTTCTGCACTATCTATTTTGATCAGTGCTAGCACTGCCTGGTGACGAATTGCATATTGTGACATGTCAAATCTACGGCGCGCGCTACACCTGAAAAGCCACAACAGCATACTTTTACTCTAACAACCCACCTGTACCTCACATAGGACCTTTCAATATCGTGACCCTTGCATGCCTCGCCAGAAACGCTCTGTGTTTCATATCCCTGCACAACATGCCGTCGACTTTGATTTACAATCGTCGGCATCTCGTCGGCATCTCTCTTCTCAGCTGCTATAGTCTTACAGTAGTTTTCGTGTTAATATCTGTCTGCCTTCATCTTTACGCCCTCTAGTGAAAACTCTCGTATTCGCGCAGCACTAGTTATTCCTACTATATTCAAGTTCTTATAAATCAATAAGCGAAACCCTGATATCGGCGGCTTAGGCTTCATAACTTTTGTAAGTGAAGTCGCCGTATCGGACATCAAAAGAGAACCGTCCACGGAACTCGAATTCAGCGCATCAGCGAACCCCGTGGTTTCCTCAGCGATTCAGCGATTCCCAAGAATGTTTCTGCAAGCCGCACCTGCGTGGTCCCATCAGTATTAGGTCCGTCCTTATAGCGTGCGGTGCTGTAGACTACTCACCGTATCGAGAGCGACTGTGAATGAGGAAGGAACATGGGCGGTTGCAGGTGTGAGACGATCGCGAGGAGCATTATTCTGGATTTCTAGGGCAAGTTGAGCCATCCTGCGGAGAGACGTGGACGAAGCGTCCGGGCCGAAGGAAACAGCATGAAAAGACAGTGGTTTTCTATACACTCCGTAAAGCAATCTGCTATGCGCAGGAAGAAAAAAACGACTCACCCAAGCTGAATCGCAGAGCGACAAAGATCTTGGATGGACTCGTCGTGCACGGAACATTCCCCATCTGAAAGGAAGATCATGACCGGTGCTCTGATTTGAAGTAAACTTTCAGAAAGTCGCCCCTCACACACACGAAACTGAATAGGGACGTGCCTTTCCGTGCTCCAGGATTGTGCCATAACTCCTTGACCTACTCGGAGGGCCTCCGAATAATTTGTGCCACCATTAGCCCGGTTAATCAGTACATCATGTAGAAGTTGGTCCGGAGAACTCGTGAAGTCGTTAATCAGAACACGTGAAGCTGCTTCATTGAAGAGGATGACACTATAAGCGTCTCGCCGTGCGCCACTGGTCTGTTGTCCCGGCGTAACAGCGGCATGACGGGCGGACCAGAAGCTGTATAAGGCTGAATAGACAGCGCCGAGCCTGTTATTAGAGTACCGCTGGATTTGGTTCGTTGCCGGTGCATTAGACAGGGGACGACGGTCATTGAAAGACATTGAACCAGATCTAAATCAAAAATATAAGAAGGAGCGCATTGGACGCATGGCCACTTAACCTATCGATGACAAATATCCTGTTGATTGCCTAGGGCATTAGTGTTCGTAGCTGTGCAATAAGAACGGTCTTACACATGGAATGCTTGCCGCATCACAACAGGGTTGTTACATTCGAACCGATGACCGTCGTTAGAAATATAGCCAAAACCGTTCACAGGACTGTTAGGGTCCATGGGGGGATGGAATATGGGCAACGTGCAATACGATGGTTGTCCAGAGCCAGCAGGTGCGGCCGAATGTTCAGGACCTATGCACAAAATTGGTCATCAGAGTGGTAAGTTATCAGTTCTATGGTATACCTGAGCACATGGAGTCACTAAAGTAGGGTGTTAGGAGCTCATCTAAGGCTGAGGAGAGGGAAGGACGCACCATTTAGCAAAGTTGGTCTGCTCATCGCGGGTATATGGGTCTTGTTGCAGAAATTAGCACACAGATTCGCAAAAAAGTGTAGCCATAACCTTTAAAGCCTAAGGAAAACGTTAAGCTTAGAGTTAACGTGAAATAGGGAAGACCGGACTCACCCGATCTACGCCAATGGAGGCCGTGAGTGATAAAGTCCTTAGGTTTGTCTGGGTGTGGAACTATCCTTGTGCCGAGGTGCTGGATATCTGCGCCATCGCATCTTCCATCCTCCCCGGCACGACAATAATCATGTGAACGTGTCTATCCAGTGACGAACAAACGAGGTTGCACATCATAGGCGCTCCTTCATCATTGGAGGAGAAATGTCGGCCTCCTAATTCAAGACTTGTCCCATCGGGCCCATCAACAGCCCAGCGAGTCTGCGTCATGGATCCGTGGCTGGTCTCGTGGTCTTGCTGAGGGTGACCTTCAGATGTCCCACGATCACCATTAATGCCCAGCACAACTTGATAAGCGGGTTCCTTACCAGGGGCAAGGTGCAAAAATAGCCACAATTGTCACAACTACATGGTTCGGGGTTACTTCAGCAACCAAGAGGCATTCTGGGAAACCACATACCGGGCTCTGCAGTAGTGAAATGCCTGCTTTTCTGTGCTATGAGCGTGTGCGCCGCGGTGTGACGTTCGGCCCTGTGGAATTGTCTTGACACACTGAAGCCGCTTTGCAACTAGTTTGGGGGTTAACACGGCACCTCGGCTTACAATCGAACGGACCTTGTGTATACTAAGTGCACATAATTGGACAAACAATTAGCAATCAACTGCAGCACACATAATCCTAATCACCTTTGTGTACTGAAACGTCTCAAGTCGGCCAGTGAATGTCGCCTGGATGGACTGGGGCGCAGTGTCAATTTGACAAATTCCAAGATCTGAGCACAAAGCTGGGCATGTGTGCTCTTCTCTGCTCGCCATATTTATCCTTAAGCTCTTCATAGAGTGGGAAATACACTGACCCGCACAGATGGTGCGTGTGTGGATCAAGTCCATGAAGGTGCGATTGATTACAAAGTCGTTTGCAGAGCTCGCATGTCGCCGGGCAGAGCCTTGTATAGCAGGAGTGAATCTTGTGATCTTGGTCACTATAAAGAGTCCAGCTAGCTGAGAAGGCTAACTATTGGGAAAAAGGCGTGCCTGGAAATGTCACAGCCTTCCGGGCAGGAATAGGTCTTCCCGCCTGGTAATACTATCCCTATAAGAGAGCAGGGCTAGAAATCGCGTAAGGGGATAAGCGAAACGTGTCTGCACCGACGATGACATAGCGGATTCATACCTCGCCACACATGTGGACGGGGGCGGAGCACACGTGCTCATCTTCAGCATGGCCCGTAACCTAAAGACACGATGCTCAGCGATTCAGGAGGGTGTCATGTAGACTTACTTTCGTGCATTCCTCTAAACAACCTCGCTTTCCAAACAGCTGGCAAGGTTCGCCGCATAAATGAGCGTTGACGACACAACTATACACTGATAAGGAAATGACTTCACAAGAGCACCTGCTTCACGTACATGTGGTTCCCAGGATGTCCAGCACTTGGTTTTCTTCAGTGGCAGTGATAAGTAACGTCGTGAAAACATACGGTGTACCACAGGGCTTGAAGTCATCTTCACAGAATCCACATTGATGCGCACACTTGTGACTAGTTTTGCAGCTGTGTTCACCTTCATGAAGCCGACTCCTGACACAGAAGAGATGGCACTGCGCGCATTGAGCCCGGCAGAGCTGGGCATTTGTCTTCATCTCGATGACCATGTTTTCGAATCTCCTGCGCAAATCCCCTATAGAAGCATGGCCGCCTTTAACCTCTCCAAATTGCAGTCCAACCAAAGTTTGACGTGGTTGGCGCGCATATCGATTAATCGACTGAGGTTCGATGAGAGTTTGTTTATCCATTCCGAATCGGGCATGAATTGCCGTTGCGTGCTTGGGCTCCATGACTCCAATAGAGCGATGAGACGCACTTCGAGTTCGGCCGGCGGAATCGGTTCGCGCTCGGCGATGGCAAAACATGCCGTGGTGTCATCGCCTTCCACTATGAGGTCGGTGTCAAGGTTCTAAGTATTTGGTCAGAGCTACCTTAGTGATTCCACACGTATGAGCCACCGAACCTTCAACGGCTCCAGCCCAGGCTCGACTTCGGAGAAACCTGTAGCTAGTGCAGTCGCAAGGTGAGCGGAAAGTGATTTAGTACGATGCTCGGCCATCGTCTCTGTTAGGGGTAAGCTTGACGTGATAAGAGTGGGATGAATGACAAACGAGAAAGTGCCCCCCAGTCATGAGTCTGCAAATAAACATCAAAGTTGACGGCCAGGACGAAAGAAAACGGAGCGTACTTTCAGCTTTGCCATGAGCGTCTTGATGGTGTGAAGAAATTCGCCCGCGGCAGGGTGTGAGATATCTTGTTGGTCGAGCCGCTTCTTGAGAGTGGCGAATAATTTGTAGAAATCTTTCGACTCAATGACAGGCCACGGTATATGTCTAACTTCCCGCCGTGTAGACGCGAAATAAAGTTGGCATCCTGCTCTTGCTGCACAATCTTCTGAAACTTGAGGGAGAATCTATAAGCTCCGCCTTAACTAGGTGGTCACTCATAAACTAGGTGAGATCTTACTCGCGAGTTATCTCATCCTTGTCCGGTTCTACAACGTCCTGGAAGCCCAGTCATATAACGTGGTGTCAATGGTCACAAGTACTCGCCTTGATAATGATGACCAACGTCGATTGGAAGAGAGAGGGGTTTGCCGCTGGATCTAAGACGGATGCGCTAGACTGGAATGATTGGAAGAGCCCACTTATATCCCGACTGAACGCAAAGTTGTTGCGGAAAAGGACCTATTTAAGATCAGAAATAAACTACTTGTCAGATCACCGTCACCCTACGAGATTGGAGATCGCCGTGTTGAATAAAACAAGAAGCGCGTCCTCTTGAGGAGATCTTTCGATGCTGTCAACGCCTAAATATTATCGACTAATCAGCCGCGAAAAGGTTTAATGCAACAGAGTCAACCTTCAAAGTCGAGTGCCACGATGAGCGCCTCATCCGTGGGCGTTACGGACATCCACACGCCCTCTGTATACGTCAACCTAGTCTCGCATGACAAGCCCCACGACCGTACCTGTCGTCCGCATAGCGCTCCCTGCAAATGATGTATCTACAAGGTGGTTTAACGCATAGCTCTTTCCCACGGATTGTTGGCCCATAGATGAAACGACCTTCACGGGCTATATGCAAGATATGAGCTATTTGGAAATAAAAGTTTTCTTAGAAATATTACCTTTAGAGCCATATATGACTGGAATATCGACTCATACCAACCAAATGACAATTTGTCCACCACCTTGTTGACCTCTGCGCCGAGAGAGACCTTTCCGATTCAGCAGAGAGAACGCCATTCGCCATGGGAACGAATTGGTTCTCGCGACAGACAGCGATCTGAACGGGAATGAGGCAAAGAAGGTCCACGAGCCATTCCCCGACGCGGTATTGTGACACATTCCAGTCCGAGTCTAGAATCACCTTTTCCCGCAGAACGTCGAAATTTGCGGCGGATATCTCGACGCGACGTAGTTCATCACCAGTGGGCTTCCGGGTCGTTTTTTCGAACACTCGAATGAGGTCTAAGAAATAAGATCGAAACGGCTGCGTATGATTCTCGGTGACGAATGTCAAACTGTTTTGCCGCCGATGACTCGAAGACGTGATAGTACGACGCCTCACAGCAGCCAGAACTGGGAAGCGAGTCCAAACTTCGCTGTGACAGTCGAGCAAGCTGTTGTGCAAAGAACGACGCGCGCCGTTTTTCGAGGCATTTCTGCGGCCTTTCTCTTTGAACATGAATTCAGTGGCCCTTCGTGTTATGTCGATGGCAATGGACTTCACGCAGTGCTCTTCGATATCCAAGCCTGTGAAAAAGACACGCCCTCGTTCAACCATCGATGTCAAGACAGCGCCGCCAAGTGGGAACTTGGGGACTTCCAAGGAAATTCCACTTGTGGAGCCAAATGTCTCCCAATGATAAGCGGTGAATGATGTTTCAGAGTCGTGAGACTGAACCGTAAGAAGGCAAGACCCATCGGGAGATGAATATATGGCACTGGGGAGTGACGGAAGCTGTAAAGAGGCTGGTCTACGACGCATTGGTAAGTGAGTGCGACCTGATCTTAATGACAACTATTTCATAAAAGGGAAATAGCATACCTGAACTGCAACGTGACGAAGGAGAAAATGCGAACATGGGCGCTGGAGTCAAGTAGCGCAACTTCATCGTTGCCATATACAAAACACATTTTCTGAATAGATATTCCTCCTTGGCCGTACCAAGGAGCCATATCAATGGCGCTCCCCTGGCTTTGGAGCGTCCTGAAAGTTTCATCGAATACGTACGCATAAAGATGCATCTTAATGGAAGCAGCACGTAAGGAAGGCCATTCTCAAATGAACGACGGCACACTACCTTCCCGAGGCACACACAACCAACATTCGCTTGGCCTCGTCAAAGGCGAACAAAACGTCATGCCCCAATTTGTCATAGTTAAGGGGCTTGATTAGTTTGCCTCGGTCAATGGCTCTGTCCATTTCCAGTAGACGTTCTAAATAAATAGCGAATTTATCCTGAAGTGCAAGAACAAGGAGGAGCTTCTCTTTCTCAAGGAGCTGGGAGAAGCTGAAAAGGGACTTTGATATGAGGGACACGTAATGTTATGAAATATACTCGTACACGATACGAATGCCAATTGGCAAGTGAAAGCGTATGAACGCCTATCGTTCACGGTTGGGTTTGGTATGTACTTGGGATCTGACTGCACAGAGTGTTTGTTATCACTCGATAAATTCATTGGATGGATGAAAACTCGAGTTTCGGTTCTTTAGGCGCCTCTCTACGACCAGTGATCTTGAATTCTTGGCCCGAGGGACTTAAGATCTTCGTATAAACTCAAAGCGAAGCGGGCAGACGCACCCTGAGAGTAATATAGGCTCCTCGACACATCGACACGATCAATGTGCACAATACTACGCGATATCAGCCATCTTCCAAGACCAGAGTGAGAAACTCACGATCCATTCCGTCCAGAAAACATTGTATTAATGCTCCGAATAAACTCTAGGAGCACACTGCCCAGCGCTTTGTTTTCCTCACCCTTGATCTCATGTCGCACCTGCTGTTTGCAGTGATCCTGTTGCATACTCAGAACAGCGTGAAACATCTTTTTCACTCCTCTGTCAATTGAGGATGAGAGTTGGGTTTGCGCAAGGATGCGGGCCTCCTGTATCGTGGATTGCAAATCCTTGTCTGGAATTTCTGTTAATTTCAAGAGAAAATCCGAGTCAGAGACACTTTTTTCTTTGTCATTCATTTCCTTTTTCCACTCCTCCTCTTCCCTTCGGCTTGGTTGGGGAAACATATTCTTCAACGCCTTGGTGATCATGCTTTGGTCTTTTTTGTCGGACTTCGGAAGTAATTCATGTGCATGGTGGAGATCACCGGAAAGGAGGGCTTCAATAAGCTCGATACGCCTTTCGTCGGCTAAGTGTGGATGTTTCTCCAAAAGGTGAAACACGATGATCAAGCGTTTCTTCGCAAGCTTGAAGTCATGTCCTTTCACGTTAGCGAACTTGGCACTTTCTACATGCTGTCGATAGATATTGCTAAAACTAGGGTACAACTGACGGATAGTTCCAAGGTCTGAGAAAGAGTGTAAACCGAATGAATAGCTGGAGCGAGACTTCCTACCTGTGACATCTTCGGTCACTTCAGAATGACGTTCAGCCTGCACGACAGGGGAAAGGGAATCGCGCTCCATGAAGCTAGACCGAACAAACACCTCAGTATCGTATACCAAGAGGGCCGTAAAATCAGACACACGGAAAGAGTTTTATCACTTCATCAACAACAGCTGCACGAAGAGCGCGCTGCAAAGAGTGTTCACCACGAGAGAGATCTCGGCAAACTTCATCTTGTCTTCTCATTAGTTTTTGATTGTAGTCATCGCGAACTTTCTCCTTCAAGGCTCTCCACTCATTGCATCGCTCCGGAAAGATATCGGAAATAGCCAAGTCAACCAAGACCCGCACCGCGTCCTCGCTGAGATCCTCTGACAGGACCAAAGTGTTTGTGTTCCTGTAGAGGCTATAAGCCTACAATTCACAGAAACCTTTGTGTACATACAGCAACTGCTTGAGAGATAGTTGCTGGTATGGGCGCTGATAGAGATGCTCCGTTTGAATCTGGCGCGATATAAAAGTTGCCGTCCAAAATCCTTGCGTAGTCTCCCCGTGCAAAAGGCGAGGAACAAAGACTGCGGGATCAACTGAGCAGTCAGAAGGTGCTTCGTAAGGCAAAATATGGCGTGAGTTCATCTTTGATAAATCAGAATTTGTCTCGTGCGTGATAAATTGGGGAAGATACCTGAAAACCGGGGCGCGACAAGGCGCTCTGTTCCTGTTCATTCGTCTTTGCGACCTCAAATGTAAACAACCTGTTAGAGTTGCCAACATCCTCCTCCAATGACTCAGTATCAGTGTCGCTGTCCTCATCTTTCCAATTTATGGATGCAGCGTGTTCCGCAGATAACAAAGCAACCACTTGGTCGCACATCTTTGTGAGATATCTGGACCATAAGGGTGAAAAAGGCGAAGAAAGTCAGAAAGGCGAGCTGTTGCTCACCGCATGAACGTGACTCTGTTGCGCAGAACAGAAGAAGCTGCTGAGTCGTTCCAGGTCGAGTCCTCCGGCCAGTATATGACATAGTGACGTTCGTCGGAAGAGTCCGCTGGTTGAGCCATCACTATGTACAGACCGGATGAAAGAGTCGGCCTGGAACCACCAGCTTCAGTTGGCACAAGTAACAGACTAGCTCTGAGAAACCAGGTTATCATAGAATCTCCAGGTCACAACGACACGAAACCACTCACACCTCCTCATCAACCGCATCAATAGACAGTAACAAACGTACTATCTCCTCTTTCGAACCGTAGACGCCAAGAGGTTTGATCGTGAGACGGTCCAACGCTTTGAAGTCAACTTTTGTGATAGACGCGTATGCTCCATGACACTTTGTATTGATGAAGTATTTAAGGGTGTCTTGTGCAACGATTACCTTATCAACTGTAATCCATGGCCTCAGGTTGTGACAATCCCACACTCAAAAAGTTTCCTTACCGGAGCCGTTGGTCCCGAACTCACTAATGAGGTCGAGGAGACGGTACATGCCTTTTACTGCCTCGGCTAAGTCCATAGGGGGAGGAGAACCAGGCTCTTTTGTGCACTCTTCCCGTCAGCGTTCACTGGGCCGCTGAGGCTATCAGACCCATCTTGAGTAGCTAGTGGAGCCAATCAGCCCCTCGTAGAGTCGGGATATTCAGTTTATCACCTGTACTCTGAAAGGCTTCGGGCGGCCTCAGATCTGGAGTAGTAACAGAAGCACCATCCCGCGATTCTTCGTTACCTTTGTTTGCTGTGGCAATAGCACCAGGTCAATGAGCCTTTCGGGTGTGCAAAGTATGTAACGTACCGTTTGATTTATGCGTCTGTGAGTTGAAGGGTTTCCCATCTGTTGACCAGCCAGGATCAATGAAAAGTGGATGAGAGTCAGAAATGGGACGCAACCAGGATTGTCAGGGGGGTCAGGGTCAACGTCCATAGATGAAGAATGATCTTGGAACATGTTGGGTGGGGCGAATGAAGTGCTCAAATCCATGGGGGATAAAGCTGAACAGTAGGGGCAGGCGCAAAATCCGCGTATTTTAAGGGGTTCAACTTTCAGCTCCTATGTCATATTCCCCTTTCCTTTACTCATGATATGATTCATGATCATGATCAATTTCGGTCATGGACGTTCTCTTAGTAAACAGCTCTCGAAAGATATAATGTGAAGGTGGCCCATTACACCACACGGAGGGCCAACATTCTGTTTGAAGTTACACACTGCTCCTCACAACGCGCAACCCAAAAGTTGGAATTACTGAGACTGCGGGAGGCTCCTCTCATCACATTATGTTGTTTCAGAGGAAGGCGCTGTATGAGAGTAGCGTGCGAGAGTAACGCCATGCCCTTTCTAGGTGGTGCGGCAGGCCGAGGCGGGTCGAAATGATCAGGAAGTCAGGAAAGAAATAATGGAAGCAGCACGCTACTAAGCTTCACTTATTATGGTAGTCATACGACGCTCGATGTACGTCAAGCCTGGCTTGGTGACATACGCTGAGCTGAGCCTGCGTGAGCAAGGAGCAAGAGGAAATGACTTAATGTGAGATGTGAGGTGTGAGGATGCGCGAGATGCGAGCGGTAAATGGAATTCAAAGTCCGACCCTACACGCGCCTTTCGCGCGCGCGCACCGCTTCACCTTCACATTCAGGGTTATAGGGTTATCCTTGGATCACCTTCAACGGCATAATGGCATACAAGTCCTCCTCCACGTATATGACACCCCCACTGCGCAGTTACTCTCCAAAAAGGTTCTCTGACACGGATGGTAATTTTCGCAACGTATTGACGAGCGGCGCCGAATATGTTGTCTCTTACGGCGGTACAAGTCAATACAGCAGGGATGGATCAGGGGTGGCCGCGTGCGGACTGCAGCGATGAATTTCGCTAGGGTCGCCTTCTCTATTGAACAGGAGGGATTGAAAGATCTAGCTCTTCTACAGGCCGTGTTGTCGCGCAAGTGCGCAGAGGTAAGGCAGCGTTTACCCTTACCCACTACCCAAACACAGCCTCATCTCCCTAGGAAACTACTTCAATATGCTCTCAGTGGTCTGGCAACCTTCATCTGGAGGTTGAAGACATTTGCGAAGTTCCCTTGTTCAAGAAGACCTTAAAGCTAAAGACAACAACATATGGTCCCCCGGGTGTCTCGCACTTCAAATCGTTACTCACGTAAGTCGAAGGCTGCGCGATTAGATGCACCAGCCGATAAGTGCCTTTTAAAGGACCTAGTCAATATCGAGTCTTCAGCAGCCGCCATTATCACTCGCCCTCCCGAGATCCTTGCTTGTCTGAAACTACGACTCCCAACACGGAATGTCTTCGTCATCTTCGACTCTCATCCGCGTCCATCCTACCCTGATGGCGCTGGAATGAGTGTCAGCACCTCGGTCGAGAGCACTGCTCGTCGGCTCACTGAACTTCTTCCTACCATTGACCTGCAGGACGGTGTTCTCCAGTGGCAGGCACAGCTCCTAGCTAATACCAGCGGGCACGTGTTTGTGCCGCATGGCTTTGACATGTCTATGGCGACGTTGTGGCAGCGGTGCTCGAGTCCAGCCTTGCACAGCTATCCATGCAAGCAGAGATTTCGGATCTGCGATCGCAGAATGAATTCCAGACAAACGAACAGCAACGACTGGAGAGCGAAGTCAAGGATATGGAAGAGCGAATCCGACGGCAAGAGGTACAAATCAAAGGGGCGGAAGAGAAACTCCAACGGCAAGCGAGGCATATTCAACAACTTGAGTTGTCCCCAAGCAGCGCCAATGACTCTCGCACCCCGACTCTCTCCAGGAATCCCTCACCTTGGATGTCCCAGTCGTTCACTCCATCACCCTCCAGAGCTTCCACCTCAGCCTTTGGTCGTTCCAACACTACCCCTGTCGCAAACTCGGGCTCAGGTGGCTCTTATAGTCTCCACCGTAACCCTCCAACTCCACCGTTCGATCTGGAAGATAGTTTTTCGTATGCGATCGGCCTGCAACATGAGTTCGACAATGAAGATCGTGCACTCTCCGCGCAACGTACTGAGCTTTCCAGATCTGTCCAACGATTGTTTGAATGCGGCATATGCATGGAACAGATGCCTGAAGATTCAATCGCTCACCCCGATTATTGTGACCACTCCTTTTGTCGCGAGTGCATGCGCAGACACGTTACTTCGCGTCTTGATGAACATAGATTTCCTATACTCTGCCCCACCTGTTCCGTGGGCAAAGGCAAGGACAAGGGTGAAGTCGGACGTAAGTGTCACGGAGAGTTACCCCACCTATTCTGACCTCACGCGATGTCCATCCTAGAGGTTTCACAATCCCTTGCCCTTGACCTCGGGCTCACCAATGAGCAGTACGAGATTTGGACTGAGATGGAATTGGTCACGTTTTCCATACTTCTGCACTGTCGGAAGTACGTCTAGGGATAAACCACATAAGCTCTTGACTGATGACCTGAGTCAGGTGCGAGCGGTCAATGTTTGTGGCCAGAGACGAGCACGAGGAAACGAATATCATTGCGTGTCCACTTCCGGATTGTAATCATGTGTGGTGCAAGCAGTGTCAACGGGCGATCGATTTTGGCGGGCCTCGGCACTCGTGCGATGGTACATCGGAACTGGAGCACTTGATGAAGGAACAAGGATGGAAGCATTGCCCGTGTACGCCCGATCCTTCCTATTTATTGGTGCCCCTCAACTTTATGTTTTGCGTTTTTAGCATGCAAGACGCCGATTCAGAAAGAGATGGGATGCAACCATATGACGGTGAGTTTGTGCGATCTCAGTAACGTTAGGTATAATGGTTGAGTTTTTGCTCTCTGAAGTGTATAACCCCCGGATGCAACACGTGGGTTCTAGCTTCTCTACCATCATGATTGTTCCTGATGATGAATGATGAACTAGGCACTTTTGTTACATCTGTGGCGAGCTGATCGTGAAATCAGCACTTCAGCAGGATATCAGGAATGCGACCTCAAGTCACTTTCAGAAGAATTGCGCACTTTTCGCAGTGCCCGATTGAATCTTTAGGTTCAAACGCACAATAATCGAAGTACGTACTGATACTAGATATTATTACGCTTTTTTTGCGTCATGTTGAGTCGTTGGATTTCAGCCACTGAATAACACACCATTCATTCTGTATTTCATATATCCTGCGCTATCTCAAGGTGGTCGAACTTTAGTTGGTTGTTTTGTTTTTTTGCCCCCATGGAAGTCACCTGCTCGTGCCATATGACGTACTTGCCTTGTCCGGCTTTGGATTGGATTGATGATGGATCTCATCTCCATCCATCCAATTAATTTGTAAAACAGATTGTACGATGCCGATGGGCGCGTAGCAGTGTCTGAATTTATCCTTGCGAGAGATACGAGCCCCTCTGAGTGCACCGAAGGACAAGATAAAAATGCCTTCCCTACCTTGAGCCACCTCCCCCCCGCCTAAGTTGTCCCCCCGAATTATTTTTTTGTTTTGAACGCGATTTAACCGAGCGCAAAGGCCGTCGCTTCATTTGACGAATATTTTTCGCTTCTTCTTTAGTTTATGAATTAATGTTTATATATGTCAGGCGGGTAACGGTAAGATTGGTAGGAATTGCCGCTTGGGTGGTCCGGGCACCGCGCTTATGCGAAACCAAATCCATGTCAATGACTCACCAGCAGGGGTAACTTTCCTTCGGAATATGTACAACACAAAGACACCCCCACAATCCTTCCGACTGTGATCAGTCATTATCAGGTCCTTTAACGCTTAAACCCCCGTTTGTTTGTGATGGTGGGGTACAAAGAAAACAAAATAAGGTTAAATTTCTCAACGACATCCCTCAAAACCCGACGACCCAAGTGAGATCGGCTCAACCGTCATAAATAAAAAGAAATGATCTCGTTACTTGCGAACTTTGCGGAAGTTTCGCGGCGCTTGCGATACGTTCAGTTAGCCCTTCATGGATTATCTCTATTTCTCATTCTTTAGACTCTTATCAGAAAATTTTCTTCAATTCCGACAGTGACACTTGGGGGAGGGACGCTAGTCGAGCCATCTCGGCCTCTCAAAATACACCAGGGTCAATTCTAGGCGTCTGGACGCATATGTCAAGCTCACTTCTATTGGATGTGGTGGCGTCATGATTCTATGTTGAGTCTGCTGACTGAACAGCCCCATCTCAAGTCCGAAAACAAGAGGAAAAGAGGGAAAGGAGAAGTAGTCTTACGAGGGAGTTGCGAAAGCATCCGACAGACCGAGCTGACCCTGACCTTGAACTGAACTGAGAAAAAAAACAAAAGGTAATTGCCGCATCAATTCGCAAATACGCGAGCTCATCAACCGTCGGTCCCCAGGCGCTTACTCCTTGTCGAAAGGGCCCTTAATAACCTTTTCTTTGGGCCTTCGGGTGACTACATTGCCACATGATTAGCGAGGGGGACTAGGCGAGTCTGTACGCTTCATGTCCTTTGTCTGATTCGATCATTCGAGCAGAGTTTCAGGTTCTTTGGCGCGTTCCGACCGCCCCGTCAAGCCCTGCTCCCTCAGATTACTATGATGCCCTTCCATGGAAGCACCTGAGTGCGGGGTATGGCGGGGTTTTTCCCGAACAAGATATAAAGAAGGGTGCGCCCATGCTCTCAACCTCATTGTACCTCACTTTGCCTCATACCTCCTCACTCTTTTTTTACATTTCAGTCCCTCCAAAGACTTCCAGACACTCTTTTCAATGTCATCCAGTAATAATTTTATGGGTTCTAAAAACCGGTCGTATTCTCATTTAGAGCATACAGGTGGGGATTACGATTCAATGCGCAACTACTATACGCGCTTTCCCAATCGTTGGGCTCGCATCCGGTATGAGATAATCCTCTCAATGGGCTTTTGGGCGCAACCCCACATACAAGTAACTGACCACTTGTTCTGATGGTAGTGATTACATTCGCGAGCCAGCTGCAGAAATGATTGGCACCATGATTCTCATGCTTTTCGGATGTGGCGTCAACTGCCAGGTCAACCTGGGCGGCAACACTAAGGTCGTGGCTTCGCCTAAGGGGGACTGGCTTTCGGTCAATTTTGGCTGGGCAATCGGTGGGTTTGTGGAGGACAGCAGTCCGAGATGCTGAAAAGCCATGTTTCTATGACGCTAAATGTCCTTGCAGGTGCGGCGATGGGTGGGTGGGTCGCCGGTGGTATCTCTGGTGGGCACGTCAACCCGGTCGTACGTTATTCTATCGCGGCGTTTATCTGCTTGGAATAAGTTTGGCTCATCGCCATATGCTAATTCGCAGGTGACCATATGTTCAGCGATATTCCGTCGATTGTCGTGGAAAAAAGTGCCGTTGTACATCCTCGGCCAGATGCTGGGTGCCTTTTTAGGCAGCTTGTTTGTGTATTCGAACTACTTCCATGCCATCAACCTGGTGGAGGGTGGTAGTGGCGTACGCACGGTACCTGGTACAGCAGGATTGTTCGCCACCTACGCGGTAAGCTCCAACCGCAACATTAATTTGCCGCGAACGGATATCTGACACGTGGGCCCACGTATTCCTTAGGCGCCATACGTGCCCGCGGCGAACTGCTTCTTCAACGAGGTCGGTATCACATTGTGGCAAGGTGCACCCCCGTGTCCTCACACCTTATTTGACAGTTCCTCGGCACATTCCTCCTTTTGATCGTCGTATTTGCTATAACCGATTCACGAAATGGGGCCCCCCTTCAGGCATGGTTCCGGTGGCAGTATTCCTCGTTCTATTGGGCATAGGCGCTTCATTTGGCATGCAGACAGGTACACTTTTCTTGTCAATATTTTCAACTATTTATTTTTACTGATAATATTCACATTCAAGGTTATGCCATCAATCCTGCACGTGATCTTGGCCCTCGCTTGATGACTTGGGTTGTCGGGTATGGCACGGAAGGTTTGTGATTTTGATGCGGACATAGTGGATTGAGAACAAGTTGATGAACTTGCTTTTTAGTTTTCAAATTCCGTAGCCAATATTGGCTTTGGTGCCCCATTCTTGGGTCTCTCTCTGGAGGAGTCGTTGGGTGCTTCCTTTATGACTGCTTCCTCTTCGTTGGCCCTGAGAGCTTCTTCAACCGGCCGTGAGTCTTCACTTTTTTGCTGCTTGGATACGCTTTCTTTACTCAACTAGCCCTTCTAGGAGCGATTCTGCCCGCCGTTATCTTGCTTCGACTCGAAAACTCGAAGAATCTAACACACTCACCGCAGACCACTCAACTGATGTCTGATTGATTTGTTACTGTTACTCTTGTCTCTTGTTTGGTTGTCTTTTCTTTCTTGTTTTCCTTGGGATTGAGGGCTAGTTCCGGTATCCCCATTCCAGCAGAAAAGTTTATAATTTATTATACCACTTAGGTTCTCGTAGACGGCTTCTCCTCCATCGTAGGCAGTTACTGCGTTAAGAACCGTGACTGTTTTGTCTGATTGGAACTGTAACGCGTACAATCATACGATAGTCACAGGAATGCAATGCGAATATGATTGTTATGGTTATGTTGAGAGATCTTTAACCCTGCATGATAATCGTTCCTTCACGCCTTCTTATCGGAGGCTCACGTTCGCTAATACCCTCGATCTCTATCATGGTATCTAAACCTTTCTCTCAAGTAGATTCCCAGTTAATAGTGGACCTTCATCTTCTGTGCGAAAAATTCCCTAAACTCGTCAAAGCTGTCCAATATGCTGCGCCAGCCATCCCAGAAATCACCCTGGAGAGTTGGAGGATGAGCGAATACAGATATTACGATGTCCCATCCCCGTTCCCGACACTCGCCCGTGGACTTTTCTCTATAAAAGAAAAGAGGGAGGATGAGAAAGAGAGTGAAGATATACGTTATCGAATCGTTGCACGAGGGTATGACAAGTTTTTTAATATTGGAGAAGTCCCATGGACGTCAGTATGTATTCTCTCTGCCTGCATGCCGCACCTCGCTTCAATTCGATTCTATTCTCAAATCTCAAATCTTTTCTATCTATCTTTTCACGTTTTTCCGCTCACCTCATTTTGGACAGTGGTCTTCTCTAGAAACGTACACCAAACCCCCATACACCCTGACGCTTAAGTCGAACGGATGTATCATCTTCATCGCTGCCCTCTCTCCATCTAAACTCGTCGTCACCTCGAAGCATTCTCTAGGTCCTGTGGAGGGTAGTCTGGAGAGCCACGCCCAAGCCGGTGAGCGTTGGCTTCTTCATCATCTCGAGCGAGCGGGGAAGACGACGGAACAGCTTGCGGAAGTCTTATGGGAGAAAAACTGGACTGCGGTAGCCGAGGTGCGTCCCCATCCAAACTCTCTGCCATATTTATTTTTAAATATACCCCTTCTTCATGACCCTTTCCGCAGCTCTGCGACGATAGCTTTGAGGAACATGTCTTGCCTTACTCCCCCGAAAATACGGGTTTGCATCTTCACGGTCTCAATGACTGTTCGGGTCCGTTCCACACCCAGTCCACCACGGTTGTCGACGCTTTTGCGCGTGAATGGGGTTTCATCATCACCCCGTCTTTCGAGCTATCGTCCATACTGGAAGTCAAAGCATTCACGGAAGATATCGAACGCAGCGGAAAGTGGAACGGTGAGCCACTCGAGGGCTTCGTCGTGCGCACGACCGTTAGCCGTACCTCCACCAAGGATGAAATAAGTCATGAAGATGGAGTCATCGCATCGCCTTACCCCCCCGGCTCATCGCTCTTCTTCAAAGTCAAATTTGACGAACCGTACATGATGTACCGCGACTGGCGGGAGATCACAAAATCGCTCCTGTCGCGAGGCGAGAACGCGAAACTTCCGAAGAGCAAGATGGATCGCCCCGAGACCAAGGTATACGTCGAATGGGTGAAGGGTGAGATCAAGAAGCACCCGAAGCTCTTTGATGGTTATACTAAGGGCCACGGGATCATCGCCACGCGCGAACGGTTCCTCGAGTGGTTGGGGACGAGAGAAGGATGGAAGAATAGGGCCAAGAAGGGTGATGCTGAGAGTGTTGATAAATCCCTCTCTGGTAAAAAGTCTGGCAAGATTGTCATCATGCCTATCGCGGTTCCGGGTGTTGGTACGTACCACATCCTCCGTCCACTTGGCCCATCGCCTCACTTGTTGCCTGGGCTCCTGTCAAGGCAAAACGACCATTTCCGTCGCTCTCGCAGAGCTGTTCCGTTTTGCACACACGCAGAGCGATGATGTCCGACGTAAGAAGTCAGGACCCTTATTCATTAAAAATGTCAAAGGACTTTTGCAAGACCATGACGTGGTCATTGCAGACAGGTAAGCAAAGAAAATGTGGCGATACTACTCTCCAATCGGGGGGGGGGGGGGGGGTTATTTTTGTTCAAAAAAGAGTATGTTGATTTTTTTTAACAGAAATAATCACCTCCGTCAGCACCGTGAGGGCCTCAGAGATGCCGTCAAGGACATGCACCCGCCAGTCCGCCTCCTCGCACTCAACTGGTCTCTCGACCAACCACCAGCGACGATCCATCGAATCTGCGCGGATCGCATCCTTGCGCGGGGTGCGAACCACCAATCGCTCCAAGGTGACGCGAAAGGAAAACTTCACGAGGTGTGGTGTGGAAATTTCTGAGAGAGTCAGAGCCGTTATACGATAGCGAGGCGGATGCGACGATCGAGATGGACGTCCTTGAAGGCCTTGAGGATTCCCTCGCCGCGCGATTGATGGGGTCGTTCGCGTGCTTGGGTTGGCGCGTCCAGACGTGGAGCAAGTTGGCATAGCGTTAGCCAAAGCGCGGGCGTACAAACCTGAATTGCGGTCGGACGTGAAGAGCAAGCAACAACAACAACAACAGCAACAACAAAAGAAGCGACAGGAGCAGGAGCAGGAGAAGGAGCAGCAGGCTGAGATTAAAAAAGAGCCACCCCCGCCGCGGTATTTTGCTTTGCTCGCGGAGATCGATCTGGTAGACGCCCTTGACACGCACATTACCACTCACCACCAGCAAGCGTCCTCCTCTTCCGCCGCCAGCCCCGCCACGCCACTACCGCTACGCGATTTATGGGAGAAGCTAAGGCAGAGGACCGTGTCGCTCGTCTTCCGCATGTCACGATCGTACATGGGAAAGAACTACCGGAGAAAATAGCGTTGTGGGAGCGTTGCGTGGCTATGAACGCGCTCCCCCGCTCGCCCTCTTTCCTTGCGCGATTAAGTCACGTGGTGGCGAATGAACGCATCATGGCGGTGACAGTCGAAGATTTGCGTGTGGATCATTCGGAGGAGGGGGAGGGGGAGGGGGAGGGGTATGATGAAGGGCAGGAAGGATCGGTGTTCGTGTCGCAGTTGGGTGCTGATGCTGAGCTCATCTTGCGGATGCATATGACGATTGGGACGAGGGACGCTTCTGTCCTTCCGGTAGAAGCAGGTGAGATGGTAGAAGCGTTCAGACGAGGCGGGAAGGTGGTATGGAGAGTGTGCGTCTAGAAAAAGATGTGTTCATCAAAGGGAGGATAAAGGGTCGATGATGAAGAAGAGATGGGGATGGAGAAAGTTACTCAAATTTCATGGACGATACTACACCTACTTACCTATATCATCCAAATTATGTTATGGATAATGTCACACGTACAAAAATACCCTCTCACACAGAATATATAAATAATATATATATATACACATTCAAATCGTTTCGCGAGTCCATGTATCCCTCACTGAGCTCTCGTCTGTTTCATCAACTACCTCTACGACGCGCCAAACGACGCGGTCTCCCTCACTCTCCAGTGAAATGACATGCGTGGGGTCTAAATCCCAGTGCTCGACCTGACGCATCCTGGGGCATATATTCAGGATATCCCGCGCACGCACGTCGTTCTCTTCAACGTTCGAGTTATCGGGATCGCGAAATATCGACACGCCGCGAAAGATTTCGAGCATGGGTAACGCGTCAAGAACCTTGACCCATTCTCCCTACGGTCATATATTAGGTACAATGCCCACAATATAAGAAAACGAACAGGTGAAGTGGGGTGAGGAGGAGGAGGGGGAAGGGGTTCTTTTTTGTTTTGTTTTGTTTTTCGTACCGGATGTATAGGAACGGGTGTGACGGTCCTATGTTCATGCCAATAATCGACTGTGGGCACTCGCAACCATCTCAAATGAGGGAACAAGCTCACGACCCGAACGAGGGAAGGTATACTCTCAAACGAGACCACGTCAAGACGACGGAGCATCTCTCTTCGACGCATATGTTCCATCGCCTCCATCGTGCGCGGAGTGACGCATATGGGGCCAAGGGAGACGAGCGCGGAGTCAGGGAGGAGAGCGCGTCCGGCGATCCCGGGACTATCGGGTACGTCGGCGCGTAGGGAGCGTAAGGCCGGTAGAGCACCAGAGGAGAGCGGGCCCGGATCGAGATGGTACCATGCGACGTGTTGGAGAGTCGGCGTGCGCTCGAGGAATTCCGCGAGGGCGCGGGCGTTTGTCGGTTCGGGTCGCGCGTAGATCTCGAGTGCGAGAGTGCGTAGGTGCGGGAAACGCACTTCGTGGAAGAGCGAACGTAGATCGAAAGCCCAGTCGTATACTTCTATGGTGAGATTCTGCGTGGACCGACCCCGGACGCCAGGGTGTGGTGATGCAGAAATAAAGAGGCAGGAATAACAACGGGCTCGTTAATATAAAGGCTCATGGAGAGAAGGGGGAAAAGAGAAAGAAAGAAAGAAATTTTTGGTTATGTTACCTCTAGAGATGGTGAGTTGTGCAGAACGCGGGAGAATTGGACGACGCTCGGCGGGTGCCGGAGGAACGCGGCGTGCTTCACGCTCAGAGAAGTAAGATTAGAGATGGACCAAAACTGAAATTAGTCCCATCTTATCAATTTAATAATATCGTGTGCGATGGAACTACTTGCACGCACCGGATATAACTGCACCTCGGTCGTATACCTCGGGAGTGGCGCCGGTGGGTTGAGGGGCTGAATGTACTCAATATGTCGTAAAGAGTCACGCCGGCTTACCGCTGCCTCCCAGAACAAAGCCTCAGCAGAATGACAGGCAGGCATATCGTGCAATAAAGAACCAGAGAAGACCAAGCTGTGGAGATTCGGCATGACACGTAAAGCGTTAGCGGCCGCGGCCAACGTCTCTGCATTCAGCCCACCGCGCTTCTTCCGCGGCATGCGCCTGAGTTCACGACTACTAGTGACGGCAGCGTCGGAAACAGCTGCGGGAATAATGACATTGGGGAACCGCTCTGGGAGGAAACGCCTTGCTTCTGATCGATCAAAAAGCGTGACGCAGCGTACGCCCGCCGCGAAGTTTGGACGAGCGGTGATGTTCTCCCAGGGAGTCGGACCACGTCGACTATCTATGCGAATATCGCGATATGCCGCATGAGTGGGGATGATGATGCACGCGAGAGCGCGACAAGTAAGCGCCAAAGCGACAAGGTCGCGATGCGTCGCGACGAAAGAGGCAACCAGGTCGAGGAGCTCTGCGGGGAGTTGTAAGAGCGCAGGTCGCGAGTCAGGGTGTCTTATCGTTGAAAAGGGACCTGGCGTGGTATAAAATTCTATAACCTACACGGCGAAGGAGATTAGTCAAGTATACATACATGTGGGCTGTTCAATGTACGAACCATTGAGATGAATGAGAATGAGAGAGAACGGTGGCGAAGGGTTCGCGCAACGGGGCTCTGCTTTTATGGTGATTGATAGACATAATCACAATTTAATTCCCCAACGGACAATTAGTTTACGTCTCAATTTCAAGGATGCATAATGCTGGGAAAGTGTGTACTTCTCAGGTAAGCCCGGGGCGTGTGGGAACCTACATAACGTGCGAGATTCGTGCCTTTATTGGGTTCAAACGCACGCACTCATGCATGGTTCTTGGACAGTATCACCGCATCACTACACGGAGTTGATTCTCGAGTCTGCCGCAAGGGGATGCAAGTTACTCAGACAAAATTTGACCTTGAGGGTACACCCCACATGTCAATATCATATTCGTATACTGGGCATAGAAACGTAAGGGCGTGGATGAGTATAAGGACGTATCCTGGCGAATATGTGTTGAGGTCCAAAATCCCCCAATCGGGTGGCCACATCATCCCCCGTTTAAACTCATGCCTTGGCGGCCTTGAGCACCTTGCGCACCTTATCGCGCCGCGACTTTTTAAGAATCAGAACCTGGAAGCGCTCGAAATCTGTGAGTGCTCGCCGCTTCTCCGCCGCGGCGCGCGTCTTCGCCCATGATGTTGACTCCCATTTAGCAACAATACCAGACTTCTCGACATATTTCTTCACGACGCCAGAGCCAGCGCTGCGCGGAAGTTTTGGTACGGCGAGGGGTGTGAGAGTGAGATGGCGATAGGGGAAAGCCTGGCGTGGGACGCCTGTTGTTGGTCCGTCAATGATTGCCTGAACAATGCAACTAAGAATGAGTGAAATGCTTAATGACTGTGCCCTACCCTGTTATGGTCAATAATTTCGGCAATAACAGCAATATGACCCGCATGAGGGCCAGCTTTGAGGAGTACGACTACGAAAAGATTGATTTTGATTGAAATGAATGTGTAACTGAAAAGAAAAATAATAAAAACGTCGCGACAACGCACCTCGACCAACCTCTACAAAGCGGGTGAAATTTGATTCTTGCTACAAGAAGTGATGTCAGACCATAATCCCAAGGCCTTCCATCAAAGAGGTGTGTCGCTACAGGAACCGCACGTAGCATAGAAACGTCTGTACCGGTGCATCCGACATCATGAAGTCGCATCCACCATGGTAGACAGCTCCATTCACCCCAAATCATATGGTTAAACACATTTCCATGGTTTCTGCGGTTCAAGGGAAAAACTTAATGGGTACTCACAGGCATGACGAGTGTGTTGACGATGGATTCTTTGTCGTCGATGACGATGTTGACGGGGTTTGTTTTGGTTTGGTTGGTTGTTGAGAGTTTACGCGGAGTCTCAATTTGATCAGATACCCCCTTCGGATATTTCCGAGACGAGGATGGAGTTGGGTGGAGTTTTAAGAAGAGCAAGAGTGAGTGTATGCGGATCTATTATAGAAGCGAAGCATAACATCAAACATATTTAACCCAAGTACATCCTCTCTCTTTCCCCCCCACACACACCCGCACCTCCCTCGGGTCCTCTCTCAGACTTTGCTTTTTCGCTGCTCACAACGCAAGTCTCTAAGCGAGTCCATGTTTCTCGAAGCGATATAAACAAACACAAATGGGCAATGCAAATCAAAACAAGACGAATCCCCCTTCAGCCGCCCGCGTCGCTTTTCTTTTGGGGCAATCAGCACTCATTCCATGAGAGGTAGGTGAATAGAGACGTACTGAAGTGGACACCACGCTAGCGCGACACTGCAGTGATGCAGTCATGGCTGCACGGCGGGCGGCATCTCCTTTCCCCGATCAATACCACTACCACCGCGGTCATGGGCTGGGGCGTTAAAAAACCCCGTAGGGAAAAAGCCTACCAGCCTCACGCGACCCGATCCATTCCCTTCCCCAGAAACCCTGACAGCACGCGTAGTTGGGTTTGGTCAAGGGCGATTAGACCGCCGCGGTGGTCAGCTACTTTGGTTTTGGGTCGCCTTTCTGGAAAAAAAAGGACGACCAGTACAAACCCAAAGAAAACCACTACCTCATCGGAATATTATTAATAACCGAACAAATAGAAAGTGGCACCTTTGGTGGTATTTGTTAACTTTCCTTTAGACGTGGCTGAATAAAGAACTTACCTTGTGTTCGAAGGGAATCCCGCTGCGCAGCAACCCCCAAAAGTGTGCAGAGCAGCAAACCGGGCCGAACGGTTGCTGTGACTGCCCATTAGTGAGGGCCGCGCATCGTCCACCTTCACCCCTTCGAAACCCATGGTGAGTTTTAAATATAACCGGCCATGCGAAGGGACGCTTTGGATAGCAACTTGAAACCGTGCAGACAGCAGTCTGGCCGAAAGACTGCTATCGATACACTGCCACAAGTGCCACGCCTCGGCAATCCATTCTGGCGGCGGTCCCCTAGAGATGTCAGCCTCCACAAAACCTACCTTTACTTTATCTTGCATCTCTCTCGCTTCTCGATCACTCTCCCGTCTTTCTGGTGCAAACCTCGCCGCTCGCCTCCTCCCCGCGTGCCAAATGATCTACCCATGACGACTTGCGAACGCGTCCTGCAGCGCGTCCCACTCTGCATCATTTTCTGCTGCATGCGTTATTGTCCTGAACTCGGCGAAGAGTTCCTCTTCATAAGAGATGGACTCGTAGACAAGTATTGGGGTACTTGGCCCACTCCCACTCCCTGGCGGCGTTGATGGTCCCAGGGTTGATGCTGGAGTCGGCGGGCAGAAAAAGGCTGAGACGGGACTTGCTGCAGGATCCGTAACAGCAAGAAGTCTCGGGGTGGCTCCGAAGTCGTTAAGTCTTGTCTCGAGGTCACTTGGCGTGCTAGTTTCAGCGTCCCCCTCTACCTCCGGTACTTCGTAGTGCTCTTGATTCTCGGGTTCCCACTCGTACTCGCTTTCTTCCAGGATGTCGGACAGGTCCTGGTGTGGGTAGGACCCGCTCGTGTCGAGGTGTGCGGACTCTTCCGAGAGCTTCGATGCGGACTGATCCGCTTCATACCCGGGCCCGTACTCATCCTCGGAAGTGGAATGGTACGGGCCATATGCACTGTAAACCGGGTTGATGCAAAGATCGCGGTGGGTACGGACGCGTGGGCGGCGGCGGATCGGGTTGAAAGGCATCTCAGTCTCCTCGATGGCGAATTCATACGGGGTGCCAAAGCTCTCGGATTCACTGACCATCAGCGTGGCTGGGCTGGACGTAGACTTTGTCCAAAGCTTTTTTGCTTTTCCTGGGAGAATTATCGGACGTCAACTGAGTTTTTCCTGGAGTTAAAGAAATTGGGGGGAGTTAGGAACTGACCTATGACGCGAAGACCGACGTTCTTGATGTCGTCGAGGACGGTAGGGACCTGACCTTTGGCGCTGACGGTGTGGAGACGGACGGTGAGACCCTCGTGGAACTTGGGGGTGTACGCTTGCTCAACGTTGTTGTTCCCAAGGTCCACGACGGTAACGATGGATTGTGAGGTGGCGGTATCACGACGCGCAAACTTGATGGCAAGCTTTGTGGCAGTAGATTGCATGAAGGTGAACATGTTTTTTGTTTTTAAAAAAAAAGCAAGTTAATGGTGGGGGTGTTTTTTTTAGGAAAGCTCTGGAAAGATATAACACGGTAGTAAACATGCAGATGCCAAGGTGTACGTCTTTTATCATCACTTGTCATTTTGGACTATCAGGCTTCAGCATATACGAAGATGATGATTGCCAGCCAGCAGTCACCGGTTCAATCGTTTCCCCCATATACAGATGACATGACCGAGTCCTAGTGGTTGCGGCGGGTGGTCATAACCAGTTTTCTGGCGAGGCAGAACTGCAATCCATTTATCACTGTTGTTCCCAGTTTTATTTATTTTTATTTTTTCCATGTCTATACAATAACAATATACATAAGGTGTGCGCGCGGGAGGGGGGGATGCGATGCGATACGATTTATAATTATGCATACACGTGATCAAAGGGGAGGATGGGATATGGGCAAAACTAACTCATCGTATGATGACCGACCGACCGCCAGGTGGTTTGTGGTTGTGGTTTGGTTTTTGATGTTTATTTAGCCTCGGAGGGCCACTGGACTGTGGGTCTGGACGGATTCTGAATCCAGGCACCTCAAAGGCGCCCTAAGAGACAGATATCCATATCCACATACTGGAATAAAATAATAACAGAGCAGATGAGGATTATTTACGTGTTGTTTTATGTAAGGACTTCTACACATGTTTGGCAATATCAAGCTGGTCGCACCGTCCAACAATTTACCCTATGTATGAATGCGAGGGAAAAGAGACTGAGGGCATAAATAAGACTTCGAATGAGGGTGTTGTGCTTTGTACTTGCGAATCCGCTGATTACGTTTGACCTTGTCAAGAAGTTCTTTAGCACACCACAGAGAAAAAGAGAGGGAGAGGGAGATAAATGTCGTTTGATTTGATTTCTGCTCCTATGTACCCTTATATACTCGTAGAGAGACCTAATAATGAAGCAGAAAGAGGAGGAAATCAAACCAGGCAATAAAGACGGAGAGGTGAAGACGGAGAGGTAATATGAAACTGATTTTTTCAAGGATTTTTAAGGAATGGACAGGCAGGCAGCCCGGAATAGCTCATTAATTGGTGTAGTAAGAAGAATCAGATAGGAGTGAGTTCGACCATGAATGGCGGATAGCTGAAGGTTTCATAATGATATCCTTACAACGATACGGCGATATGCGATCACGTGATCGCTTGTAGGACTTTATTTTTTCTTTTGTTGTGCCTGTTTCATCATCATCAGAACTGTGTCAGTACTCCTGACAAACAACAGAATGGTAGACCATGTTACAGGTAGTCTATGCCACTGCCACCCATGCACCTCCTGTAATAGTGGTCTACTGTTCTATTCTAGTTTGATAAGTCTGTTGGTAATGAGCCATTTGGTGGGCATGCAAGGGCACAGGAAATAAAGTGGATTTCCTGAGATGAGTGACTTAGTGAGTATACAAGGAGCTCAAGACTAAGGAGTCTGAGCTCAGAGGTAATGTCTTAAATACAAGAACCCTTTGATGACGTCTATACTACTAGAAACTTTGAATAGTGACGCTTGAGGACCGCTGCCTAGGTGTGTAAGGGCCGAGAGCGTACAAGTCACCTGGCCTTCAGCCGTAACCTCCAATCGGGTTCCATTCGAGGGAAGTGCAGGGGCAGGGGTTAAGAGGCTTCGAGTCCATGACATGAACACACGCCACTCAACGACCAAGATGGCTCTCAAGTTGGCAGTGTGTCATGTTCTCCGGAACTTTAACGTGACGTTCTTAATTTACAAGGGTTTGTATCTTTGTATCTTCTTTTCGGTTTGCAAAGCAGCATTGCCATTATACGTTGGCGAAGCGAAGCGGAGGGTGTGTTGTTTGGCCCTATCACGGCTCACATTTATCATATCAATCATATATCTCGGCTCTCCTCTCCTCTCTTCCCCCCCCCCCCCTTTTTTTTTTGTGGTCCTATGTATGTATTGACAAATTCCGGAAAGAACACGATGCGAGAAAGGAACTTAGGAATGGTTTGAGAGTGTTGGATGGATGGGTCCGTTGTTATGGTATCAGGCTTTGTTGGGATCACAATCTTCAAATCGTCAATCGCCAATCACTCACTCGGCTTGATATTGCTAGGCCACGCACGTCATGCACCCATGCCTCATTCCGCAGCCATGCAATGCAATTACATGTTTTTTTTATTTTTATTTTTATTTTTTGTGTGTGCGCGCCGATCATTTGTGAAGGGTGTACCTACTGATTAGGTTTGAAATTGAAATTAGGGGGATGTCAGTCAGAGATTGTCAGTCAGCAACTCACGAAGGATGTGGGGCCTACCCTACCGCCGCCCCCCGAATTGTCTTTAACGCCGAGCCGAAAGATGAGTCATCCTTAATGCCGAAATAATTGAATTGAATTCCGTTGCAGGTGGGAATTCGTAAAACAAGGCCTTGACTCATCTCAACAATAATACCCACTCAGGAGGGAGTGGGTCTCCTCTAAAACAGCAAGGGAAGGGAGAGATATGAGGTGTGAGGTGTCAAGCTTCTCAAGCCTGCACAGCAAGTCAGTCAGTCATGGCGGGGCAGGGCGCTCTCCCGTCCTGCGTGTGTGTGTGTGTGTATGTGTAACTGAACTTGCCCCGGTTCAGGCTACCGAGGTAGCATGTGTTGGAATGTCCGGTTCTGATTCTAGTTATGTGGTATCGGTATCGGCATCTGCATAAGAAGACAAGACAGGACAAGAGTCTTGATTCCCGTGTCCGAAGAGTGTCCGCCGCGCTCCCTTATATTTCCTCCCTTCCACCCTCCCTCTCTTGCTCCCTCCCCCTTCCCCTTCCCCTTTCACTCTTCCTATCCCCTTTCCCTACCCAAACAACATTCAAAGCTAGAGCCTTCACAGGGTTATTATGGGTTCCCTCATCTCTTTAGCGCAACAGTCTTATCCTCCTCATCCTACCTGGAGTGCCAACGACATACCAGACCTCACGGGGAAGGTCGCCATCGTCACTGGTACGTTACATTGTCTTTTTTGGGGAGGAGAGGTGGGACTCCCGATTGTGTTGCTCAACCGCGGGCGATGTAGGCGGTAATACTGGTGTTGGGAGGGAAACTGTCAAAGTACGTTTTTTTTGTTTTTGCCCCACCCCTTACCTTTTCCCCCCTTCACCTGTCTGCGCGTCCTTGGACAAGTACTGAAGTCACTTGTAACAGGAGCTCTTGAACCACAATGCAAAAGTCTACCTCGCCGCGCGTAGTACAGCCAAGGCGATTGATGCGATCAAGGAGCTGAAGGATGAGACTGGGAAAGAGGCCAACTTTCTGCAGCTCGATCTCGCAGATCTGCTTTCAGTACGCAAGTCAGCAACCGATTTCCTCGTGTGCGCTCTCCTTCCTTTTTTCTTTTTTGATCCGATGTGGTGTTGAAAAGGTTATGTTTTGCCACATTCAGTAAGGAAACACAATTACATATCTTGGTCAATAACGCGTGAGTTCCTTGATTGGGTCTAGCGTGATGGGGGGGCAGGAGGGCGCATGTGAATCCGTTGGGCTGACAAGAAAGTGCTAATTTTACAGAGGCGTGATGATATGCCCGAAAGAGGATATCACGGCACAAAAGTTTGATCAACAGTTTGGCACGAATGTGATTGGTACGATCCATGCTTCTCGTTTTTGTGTTCGTATTCACGGGGGGGGGGGTGAATGGCAGGCCACTGGCTTTTCACGCAGTTGCTCTTGCCCGCATTATTTGCGGCTACGGATGCGTCACCTACACAGGAGAAAGCACGTGTCGTGACGGTCTCATCATCTGCCAATTACCTCACAAAGGGGCTCGACTTTGAGGCATTCGTGGATGGGCCAAAGCGGAGGACATATGAGATATGGGAACTGTATAACAAAAGTAAATTCGTGAGTGAACCCCAAATTTCACACACTATTGTTGTTGTTCCTGTTCGCTGACTCTGGGTCTCGGTTTGGGTAAAAGGGTAATGTTGTAGTAGCGCGTGAGCTGGCGCGGCGGCATGGGGACAAGATCGTATCGACAAGCCTTAATCCGGGAAATATCAAGTCGGATCTTCAACGCAACATGCCCAGATGGCAGCTAGCTTTGATAGTGGGTCACCGCCCTCTTACTTGGTGTTGCTATTAGTCTGACTGTGGCTGGACACGAACACAGAGTTGGATGTTGTACCCGGTGTCATACGGTGCTCTGACGCAGTTATACTGTGCGACGGCGCCAGCTGTGGCTGATTTGAATGGACACTTCTTCATACCATGGGCCAGGAGTGGTAAGCCTCATCCAGATGCGGAGGATCCCCAAATTGGGGAGAAGTTGTGGACTTGGCTGGAAGAGGAGACGAAGAAGTATTGATGATGATGATGACGATGACGCAATACTTTTATTTTACTTTCTTTCTTTTTCATTTTTCTATATGGAAAGAAATAATGGAAGAGGTGTATCACGTGTTTACCACGTGGACGTGTTTTTCAATTGCAATTTATCGCAACGGCAACAACAACAACAACCACAACCATGAAGTCCCATAGAGCGAGCGAGCGAGCGCGCATGAGGCATGACACGACGTGACATGACATGACACGAATATCAGGGTTTCATCCCCTTCTTTGCTACTCACTCCCACCATGCCCAGTTATAACAATCTCCCTTCCCCTACAGACCTCGCCTCTGGCCTCATTCGCTCCATTCGTACCGCCCACGGCTTCGAGGACGATCAGTCAACTCCTGCTCCAGCCTTCCTCGAGCTCCGTGGAAAACTAGAGCGCGCTCTCGAGCGGTAAGTGCTTACCTCTTCTGGTCCTCCACGTTTTTTACCCTTTCCCACCTTCCGTAACAGGTTATCCAGCGACTTATACAACAAAAAGACCCATTTTTTACTCGAGTTTATTCAAAACGCGGATGATAACGCGTATGCAGATGGTGTCACACCCACATTGCACCTTCGGATTGAGGACCGTCTCGTTCTTTTTGAATGTAACGAGCTCGGTTTCTCGGCTGATAATGTCAAGGCTATATGCGACATTGGGGCCAGCACCAAAACTCGTGAAAAGTCAACACGTGGTTTCATTGGTACGCTTTTCCTTCTCCTCCCCACGCGCATATATCTCAAAAAAAAAAAAACGCAACGCAGGCGAGAAGGGCATTGGTTTCAAGTCTGTCTTTACCATTGCCGACCAGGTGCACATCACCTCTGGCCCATACTCGTTCCATTTTGATAAGAATGCGCCACTCGGTATGATCACACCCGTTTTGGGTACTATGTATCCCACCAAGCGTGGCTGGACCACGTTTCACTTGCATCTTGCGCCCACTGAGAATGGAAAAGAACTTAGCACCCAACTACGTGATGTCCGCCCAACGCTACTCCTCTTCCTTCGCCAACTCCGTGCCCTCGATATCGCTGTCCCTGACGTCCCCCAGAACGGTGCGATCCAGGTGCAACGCATCGATGGCCCTGGTGACGATGAAGTGACTTTGGAGCGCATAGAGGCCGGAGGGGAATATAAGGTGGAGAGGTATGTGTTGGTAAGACACCTTGCCAAAACTCCCACCAGAGTGCCTGGTAGGGAAGGTGTCCAACAGAGCGAGATTGTTTTGGCGTTTCCGGTCACGGAAAATCACGAGCCTGTGATGGAGAAGCAGGACGTTCATGCTTTCTTACCCTTGCGATGCTATGGGTTCAACGTACGCTTCTGGTCTTCTTCTTTTCCTTCTCTTGAGCGTATATGGTGTGCTGAGATGTGCCATTGAAAAAAGTTCGTCATTCAGGCAGACTTTATTACCTCGGCCAGCAGGGAGGATATCCTGGAGCAGAACTCGTGGAATGTCTCCCTTCGTGGAAGCATCGTCGATACGTTCCTTCTTGCCGTTAGCCGCTTTGCAGAGCATCCCATCCTTCGCAATGTTTGGTTCCGTTACCTGCCCGGGTCAATCGCTGATAGCTTCTTCTGCTCATTGAGCACAAGGTGATGTCCGAGCTTGAACGGAGGCCAATCCTTCGTTCATCTGATGGCACATACTCCCGTGCATCTCAACTTCTCGTCCTAACCCCGTCCTTCTGTGAAGACTCGGGTGCCCCGCTCATTCCTGAGCGTACCTCCCTCGAGGGCTGTGTTATCTTTCGTCCGATTATGACATACAAAGCGATGGACATATCCTTCATCGCCTTGGCGTGCGCGATATGACGAATGATGAATTCCTTGCGGGCCTCGCCATCATGGACCGGGCTGAGATGTTTGGCGCACAGAGTGATGTATGGCACACCAACGTGGCGACCTGCATCCTGCGCTTACCAAAGCCAACTATTATTGGAACGGCCGTTCATGCCGAAGTGCTCCCATTGCGCATCCTCCCGTTGCGCAACGGCACCTGGGCCCCGGCGTTTTCCGCATCCAGGTTTACATTCCCGCCGGCGGGAGTGAACATACCGGATGACCTCGACTTGCAGAGCATCGCACCAGGGATCTCTGCATTTTCGCCACGATATCAGCTCTTCGTCCGACTTGGTGTCACGAAGCCGACCCTGTATCGATTGCGAACAAATTCTGTCCGCCTCGGGCCCGCGGACCGTCGCTGCGCGTGTCACTCACGCACGCTTCTTCTTTGATTATCGCGCGGTCCACGGCATGCCTCAAGCTATGCGCCTGAGGCTCGTTGATGAGCGCGGTGAGGCTGCACAGGGCGACGAGTTGTATTTGGATATACCGGGAGTAAACGGTGCGCTTTCGCTCCGTGATGCGCTTTCCCCTGCGGTGCGCTTTCTTCATCCCGATTACTTTTCCTCGTACCCCAACGCGAACAACGGTAACGATGTGAGTGGCGAAGATGATGATGAGGCCAATGCCAATGAAGTCGGAGATACTCGAAACGAATGGCTCGAGTGGCTTCGTGATCGTGTCGGCCTCAACGATATCCCGCGCGTCCTCAACGGCCACCTTGATCCAGACCTCCTCGACTCTGCTTCGGGGCCCAAGGGTCGCGAACTTCTTCTCTCCTTGCGCGCGTGGTGGCCCAGGCTTGCCCAGCGCCTGACCGAGACGGGCGCACGGGCACTCGGTGCGATCTCCATAGCAGGACGGCGTCTTGACACCTTATACTTGCGCCGTGGGGCTCTTGCGAGAGCCGGTGAGGCGCTTGAACTGCCGTGTGTTCCTGTGGATGACCCCGAGGATCGTGCTTGGGACTTTCTGGCTCAGCTTGGCGTCGCGACGCGCATGAACGCATCACTTTTCGTGAACAAGCTTTTGCATATGCAAGGGAGGGGCGAGAAGGACGGTGAAGCCGTCGAGGAAATCTATAAGCAACTCGATGCGCGATTCGATGAGGATGAGACGTTTATCAGGTAATGTGGCTGGCTGCGTTTTGTTGTCAACTTGGGCTCTGATTCTTTGTGTGCGTGGGTGTGTGTGTTTGTGTGTGGATGCAGAAACGCGTTCAATGAGCATCCGATCATACTCGTCTTTGTCAACAGCGAGGAGGAACGTCTCTGGCTACGCAAGACAGATGTCTTTTGGCACGGTCCACCGTCGATGACATCAAAGGCTATCATCAGTCGCTCGTATCCGCGTCTCAGCAATTTCTTCTTCCACAAACTAGGTATCACCAATGCGCCATCGTACGCTCTGGTCGATGAGCTTCGCTTGATCGAGAGGAGGTGGCAGCGCATGCTGATACCAATTGGGGTGCAAGAGCACGTCGCCGACATTCTCGCAGACATTAGCGACATAATAAAGGAGGACACGTCGAACGTGCCCCCGTCGTTGTCGACACTCGCGGAGATTCCTGTGTTCCCTGTGTCTGTTCCCGCGGAAGGCATCTTCCTTCGAGGCGTTGGGGCGTTTTACGTGCCCGATAGGTCTGGGAAGTACGCGGACGTCTTCCGCGAGCGTGTCGGGCTCTTGGCGCTCCCGGACTCTGTGCCTATCGCGCGGATCCGCCCATTGCTGGAGTCGGATATATTTAAGGACAAGATACGCTATCTGGAGTCAGAAGTCACGAAACGATCTGTACCGCAGGGCAGGCGTGTGCTGGACTCGGATGCGACGGAGCTGTATTCGAGCAGGGTTGAGTATGTCACAAGACTCGTGTACCACAACAACAAGTCGGATCTTCCTCCCCAGCAAGCCAAGATGCTCGCCAAGCTGCGCAAGATCAACGTGATCAGTGTGCAATCGATCACCACCACACTTTCACTCGGCCCGTGCAAAGAGACGACTTTGGAGGATGTGTCGTGTGAAGAGACTGATGATAAGTTCACCGTGTTCGTCAGCCTCAGGGGAAGCTCAGGAAGGTCAATCAACCCGTCCGTCTGCAGGGCGCTCTCGCGCCGGCTGGATGTCGACTTTATGTCGTTCTTCGCCTGCATAGCGAGCACGGTCGACACGGTTAGCCAACTCTTCGAGTTGGAGGGTGTCGAGGAAATTCCAGTCGTCGATGACGATCAAGACCGGTCCTGGCTGGAGGCGATCAGGCACCCGGACATGCCCGTTTGCCCACACCAGTTATTGTCGTCCCAGAGAGGACGTCTCCGAGCCCACCGCCAGCGCCAGCACCAGTACCAGCACCAACACTAGCAACAGCACCAACACTAGCACCAGCACCAGCACCAGCACCATCATCATCACCAGCACCAGCATCAGGACCATCACCTCCTAGCCCGCCTCTGAGGTCCCCGACTGAGGTCCCCGTACATGAAGCGGAGCAAGACCGTTTCCCACCATTGGGCACAGGGCCTTCCAGCAGGCTGCGCCGCTCGCCTTCATTGTCGTCTTCCACTTCCTCGTCTTTCCGTCAGTCACCTTTGAATGGAAGGCAGAGACGGCGATCGCGGGCGCAAAGTTCTGTTGGAGTCTCAGAGCATTCTCAGTTTATGCAGCCCATAGCGCCGGGAATGAATGTGAATAATAATGGAACAATGCTGCGAGAGACGGGTATGATGGGCAGGCTCGCTACGCAGGCGGGAGCGTTTTTAAATGGACATTCGATGGTGCCAGGAGGAGGTCCTGGGGGGCCTGTGTGGAATCTTAATAACATGCCAATGGGCACGGATGAAACGGATTTGGTGGGGATCATGGGCGAGCATTTTGTACGTCTCGTCACGTCACGTCACGTCACACCTTGCAACTTCCACACCTCAGTTCATCTCATCTCATCTCATCTCATTATTTTAGGTATACAAACTACTCGTTCGGATGTTGGATGACTTTGGACCCGATAATTGGACAAGCGAATTACGTCATCATGTTCCGGGATTCACGCCGTTTCGGGGACAGGCTTACGCAGATTTCACTTATTTGGATTCGCAGGGTCAATTGACGAGGGCTTGGTTTGGACCTGAGAAGGCGGCGGGAGTGTGGCAAGGTCGTTGGCCGAAGTATCACATCGAGGTCAAATCTACGCGTGGAGAAGAGAATGAACCGTTCCATGTGAGTAGGATTCAGATGGCTACTGCTTTTGCGTTTGCGGAGCGTGGGTTGGGGATGCCTTGTCCGGATATATATGTCATTGTGAGGGTATCGAGGATAGGGATGCCGGAACCGTCGTATGTGGTTTATACGGACCCGCATCGGGGGTTATTCTTGGGACATCTGCAGTATGCGGTTGATATCTTTCTTCAGCGTAACAATCTATTATTGAGGCAATGAGAAGTAGAGGGTGGAGTGGGGTGGGGTGAGTGGGTGGTTTTTTTTTTTTTAATACAAACACGCGTATTTTTTTTATGATGATGATGATAATGATGATGATTGTATGATTTTAAAAGTTAAGATGTACTCTGAAGTATGGGGTAGGGTACTACGAAACCACGAACTAACTACCCCCTACCTACGATCATCTATCTCATCAACATCAACGCAGAAAACTCGTCCGCTGGTGGAACGTCACTATCCGCTAACCGTCTCAAAGTATCGTTCAACACTGTCTCAGGAGAAGTGAGGAAGGCGCCAGTGAGGCGGTTTTTGTTGTTGATGGGGTCGAGTAACCGTTGGAGTTTTACCACTGCTTTGATTAATGTAGGTATAGAAGGAGATGGAGTGGAGGAGGTGGAGTGGGAATTAAAGGAGGAGGAGGAGGATGTGCGTTGGCGGGAGACGAGATGACCGAATAAGACGGTCAAATCGAAAGAGAGGTTTATACCTTCTGTCAATCGAGTTCGATATTCGTTTAGTGAAATTTTAATCATTTTTAATCCTGGTATTATGAGCGATTCAAATCTTGTGAGAGTATCTTCTATCGCCTGTTGCTGTTGCTGTTGCTGTTGCTGTTGCTGCCGCCGCTGCTGCTGCGAGGAAGAGGAGAAGGAGGAGAAGGAGGAGAAGGAGTTAGAGAGGGAGGAAGTACGGATAAGATTTTCGACTGAGGAAGATAGTTCTTCGATAGTATTGAAAGGAGCTTGAATACCTAAAGCGAAACCGAATAGATTCCGAATTGTGATCGTGGCTCGAAGACGTATCCTTCTTTGATGGTCCTGCTGAGTGAAGGAGGACTGGGAATGAACTGAAATTCCTTCTTCACATTCTCGCAATCTTGTAATGCGATATATATCCGTTCCTCGGATAATTGGATATTAGTGGTCTCCTGGGAGGAGAAGGAGGAGAAGGAGTGGGAGTGATCATGAGAGATGGCGAGAAGATGAAGAAGATGATAGGATTCTTGGAGACCACGGAGGTAGATTTCGGTTAAGGTGATCCAATAGGTGATCTCAACGTTAATTTCAGACGTCAACTCGAGAGCTTCCATCGTTCGTTCGTGAATGGATCTGAATTCGCGTTGAGAACGTAGGGCGAGAGCTCGCGTCGTCCCGATCATCGTCGTTATTATCGTTCTCTGGTGATTATTATGACGATAATTCTCGGATAGTTTTAGAATGGAATCTCCCAGTCGGATGACGGAGGATATCGCGTTCTCTATGGGGACATGAATGGTGCGCACGAGAGCGCCGAGGAAATTCGGAACCGTGATTGTGAATCCTCCTCCTCCTACCCGGGTCCCTTGTACCTCAATCACTCTTTGCAGATCTGAAAATAAAAATAAGAAAAACAAGTCGAGAGGGAGGCGGGGGGTTTTTTTTTTTTGTACTCACCACCCCAGCGCTCGATTGTTGGCGATGATGCCACTGCGCGTGTTCTTCCTGCTCCCGCCTTAATCTCTCTCGTCGTTCTTCAATCTTTGAAAATGGATCAACGGGGCCTGTCTGATAGTCCCAGGGGCGTCGTTGTTGTTGTTGTTGTTGTTGTTGTTGTTGTTGTGGCCGTCGTCCGCCAACTGTGATGGCCGTCTGGCATAGTTTACACCAGATGTTGTCACAACTACTGATCGGACATAGGAGGACAGTCCTCTCTTCTACATCTTGCCGATCCACGAACACAAAATTTTCGCACCTAACAAATAAGAGTGAGATGGAGATAACGGGGGGAAGGGGTCTCTCATCACTCACTTCGGACAGTGTAGTATTACCGAAATCGAAGACATTTGTAATTCGACCCAGATGTCATATTCGTTGTCCGTATCCCGAGTTCGAGCACCATTTTATCGGTCACGACTGAGAAAGAAAGAAAGAAAAAAAAAAAAAAAAACGGAGATTTTAGAAAGTCGCAGTTGGAAAAGTTTTATATAACACCACCCACCATTGGCTTCCTGCTCGTTGGTAGGATTCAACCTACAAGCAGGGCATAGCACAGGGAAATGACGCCCATTCAATTCCCATACGACGTGATTCCGCAAGCAGTCTGGACAGAAGGCATGTCCGCATGGGTCCATGCGTATTATGGAGTCCTCAGAGCGAGCCTTGTAACACATGTTGCACATCATCATTGTCTCTTCTACGTCTCTAACCACCCGATCTCGCTCTGCAGCGAGGATCAAGTTTTCCTCGTCAAACTCACGTTGGAGAGCCATCGCATATTCGAGATTGTCATCAAATTCAATCCCAAATTCCGACAACACGCCATTCCCAGACGTAAGGCGATGGGAAGTGAAAGTAGAGGAGGGGGAAGGGAAAGAGGAAGAGGAAAGGGAAGAGAAGGAGTCGGGAACTAGGGACTGAGATTTGTATTTGGAGAGATGATGACGATCATGAGGAGATCCTGGTGATGATGATGAGACCCCCATCGCCGAGATAAGAGAATGATTTCTATTTTCGATCGTTCGGTTCTGTCGCTCGTAGTAGTCGTAACGCTTCGCTGTTTCCTCAAGCTTCGCCTCCAGGCTCTTCGTGTCCCTGGCCAATGTCAACTTTCGTGATCGAAGGTTTTCGACTTCAGTCCTTAGCGACAGTATTGTAAGACTTGACTTGATCAAGGACTCGGTCAGCGTAGCCGAGTTGATGTCCACCTTACGTGGAACGAGAACGTAGGCTGTGAAGTTGTCAAGAAATTCGGCCTGCTGCTTCAATCCTTCATCAGAGACGGTCACGGCCGCTGCAGGTGAATGTGTCCCCAACTGGCGAGCAACGCTCTCCAGAGATGTATCGGCGGAAAGTCGGACGCTGTACGGATACTTATTCAAGTTGGCATGAAAGGTAACGAGAACCCCTCGAGTTGAGAATCGAGGTTTGACACATGCGATAGCATCAGACTTGAGTACGATCACAAGGCCAGCTGGAGTGGTCAGGGAGTTGAGTTCGCTATATATATATAAAAAAAAAAAGGCGGATATATTAGCCAAACACCACGGTGGTGGTGGTGGTGTCGTTCGAGAAAAAAAGAAAAACAAATAAATTTGCTAACGCTAGTAGTGCCTTGAATTCTTCATCGCTAGGACGACAAAACTTGGTCGTTCGTATGTGAAGAGTGAGAAGGAACAAAGGAATGCGAAAGAAATCTTCAAAATCCATCAAGTGATCGTTATCCCATCCATTACACACCGAGACAGCTGCCTGAATCGACAACCCAAAAAAAAAAAAAAACCTTCAGTTAATATACTCGCGGGCTCTCTGCCTGAATAAAAGTAGTACGTACTTCGGCATTCTCTTGCGACAAGACCTCTTGCAAGGGCGGTATCTCGTATCTCGTCCCACCCAAACCCTTTGACACTGAAAGGCGCACAAAATTCAGGGCGGAGAGCTGGGAACGAGTGGCCTGCAGATTGGGGGTGCTGGTCATCTGGCGCCTACGAAGCACGTGATAGTGGAAAGTATGCCCTGCGCCCTTCAGGATCTCATTCACAAGCTCAGGAGACAATGCGCGTTTATCAAGACCTGAGACTCCGGCATCTTGGTTTCCAGCAGAAAGACCATGAAACATTTCTCAGGGAATTTTTATGGTTAATGCTTCTGTTTAGAGTTTAGAGAGAGAGACTCCGACCGACCTGTTCCTGGGTAGAGAGGATAGCGCGGAGTGAAGGATAAGCAAGGAAAGCTGCAAGAGGCTCGTGCACAAATATAGCGGCACGAAATAGTAAACCTCGTGACAGCATTGTTGGGTCCAGGCCGTACACGCACGCATCCGCAGAAGAAGCTGAAGTCTGTGGGACGTGGGACATGGGATGGACGACGCAATGTTAAGAAGCGCTCGAATCACGTGACATGAACTGGGAGGTTCCCTTCCCAGCTTCCCAGATTTGAGCCAGAATGATGGGGCTAAAAGGCGAATTGAAGAAGGGAGATGATGGCCTTGCTTCCGCCTCATGCAACCCGCATGTTGTACGTACGTACGTACGCATACGCATATCTCCGCAAGTAGCAATCCTAAAAAGAGTTTCATTCTGTACGCAGTAGATCAGTCAGTCAGTCGATCAGTCCGCCGCAGTTCGATTTCCTTCCCCTCTTTACACGTTAAAAGATCGGATGAACCGCAGACCACGCAAGGTCCCATGATCACAGAAAATTTTTAGAATCGGCAGTTGCCATGCCTGTGCGATAGTGGAGTTTTTTCGTGTTTGTTAAAGGCTGAGCTGAGCCTTTCATGACCAGTGACCAGTGCGCCCGGAGGAGGACGAGTGTTTCTCTCTCCTTCCGGGGACATGGCCACTTATACATTGCACAGCTAGCAATTTGTTAGCCACCGCCCTGGCCATTCCGAGGGTTGGCTTGGCTAGAGGTTGCGACGAGACGGGACGAGATGAATTTTAGATGGGGTTCAAAGACTGGGTAGCTGGAAGAACGTGAGCCACCAGAGAGATGATTATCCCCCCTCCTATTGTGTAAATTACTCTCCCTTGACCACCACCTCCTGAAACGTCACCATTATCGAAAGTGAAGCCGCCGTTACTGCTGGGATCCCATCATGAGGTCGGTTAGACTGGCGGCTCGATTTAAATTTAGATTCAGATTCAATCAATTTGGCCACGTGTCTAAGGTACTAACTCAGGTGAAACTAAAAATAGGTTGGTTGGATTGGAACGACAGACATCGACACAGAACCCAGATCACAGATCACAGCATTCATAAATATACAATAAATGGGCTATGCAATTGTAACGATTAAGTACAAAAACGCGTTAAAAAGCGCTTGCAAATTACCACAGTACTTTCCCTCCCTCTCCCTCCACTCAATCCCTAATCCTGAAGATGCCCACAATCATTCAAAGGGTAAGGTCATGGACCCATACATGTACTTTGCAAGTTATGATCTGACACTCTAAATTTCGTAACAGCTCACTGGTAGCGTTAAGAAAAAAGAGCAAAAAGAGCAGAGACGGCGATATGGACCAACCTTGGGGATCCCGAATCAAGTTCCGCCAAACCAACCACCTTCAGAACCTTTGCACCCGTATTCGCCGCAGCCGGTGGGTACGTACCCTCATTGGGGAGAAGCCTCCACTCGACCAGCTGTCTCTCTGCCCACCACACATGTAAATACCCAGGATGATGAGTGAGTTGTGGACTCTGAGGTGTCTTTGAACAAACTTTCGCTTACTTCGGGGAAGACATTTAGCTTGGTTTATCGCCATTGACCAGGACAATAGTGGACAAGTATCCGCTGAGGAGCTGCGTTCGTTTGGGTCCCCCCCCCCCCTTCTCTCACTTGAATTGAATCTCTCAAAAAGAAAATTTCCTTACACAGAGAGCGCACTCATGAATGGATATGGTGGCAAGCGTATGTGTGTCTTATTTAAGTCGTTCGATTTGAATTTTTTGGCTAATCTTTGTACGTCCGTCCTGTCTACCCCCGTAGGATTTTCTGCTGACACTGTGAATTACTTGATGAGCATTTTCGTACGTGTTGATCTGGTCGCCCTTTTCTTCTCCTTGTTTTTGGCCACTACTTCTAAGTTCCGTTGTTCTCCGATTTGAAAAGGACTTGGATGGAAGCGGCGAAATTGGGATCGAAGAAGTGAGTGAGATCGCACACACCCACTCTCCCTCTGCGATCACACAGTTTCTAATTATTTACGACCAACCCGCCTATGCCATGCAACGGTATAGTTCAAACCATTGTGGGACTATGTCAGGGTATGGAATTCGTTAGGGGAGACTTCCAGACCTTGTCTTAAAGGACGCTTTGTTCTCGTAGCAATGGCGCGTGATGTTCGACTCTTTTGACGATAATCAAGACGGCATCATAGATGCTGGTGAACTAGCCAATGCACTCAACCATTACGAGTACGCTTCGACAATTACTCTCTTTCTACAACTTTTTTTTTTTTTCTGAAAGGACTCATTTCATTTCATTCATCTGATAGCCTGCATGTTGGCCCGGCCATCATCGACATTCTAGTTCGTAAATATGGTGCGTGGTGAATAACTCATCCTGTCAGCTAAGGATACGAGAACGCCATTTTATTTTATTTAATTTTAATTGACAGGGACATACCCTTCTATGCCCTCGGGTGGTCGAATGAACAAAGGATTACCACAAATTGAATTGGATCGATTCGTCTGTGCCTGCGTCGTCGTACAACAGATGTGTGTGTTGTATGAGCGGTGTAATGCTGGCCAAGTCAGTCGAGACGAATTCCTCCTTTCAATCTTACGGCTTCCTTAAGGAGAGGGGACGAGAGACAGAACTGAAATCTGGCATTTTCGTCACGAACTCAAAGTCTTCATTGAGCGCGCCTGCGTATGATAATAACAAAGCATCTCACGTTGGCCGTGTCTTGATGTAGCTCTCAATGGACAAAGGAGGTTTGTGGATATATACCTATATACATGTATAATAGGTTGGGTGTCTTTTTGTCTGGGGTTTACAAGTTGGGTTTATATTCCCACGTCTAACCAAGAGGCACTGCATTCGGTTAGAGGGTCTAAGAGGGTGTATTCACTGTCTTCACTTGTCAAACGATGATTAATTGTGGGTGTGAGAGTTACGAGTCTTAAAGTAGCAGAGTCTAACACGAGTCGTGCAATGTTTGAAGATTGGGGATCAGTATCAACTTGGTACGAAGGAAGAAGAAGCCTGAGGACAATTGAAAAAAGTGTCAAGTAGGGTTAGGACATTGCAACAATAATAATTTAATTGGTCTAGTTTGTATGCTTAATTATAAATTATTATTCAGCGGTACCGCACCTGCCCGCAACCCAGTTTAAAAAAAAAAGGGAAAAAGAAGAGAAAAAAAATAAAAATAAAAATAAAAAGAAGTGTTGTGTCCTTTTGTTCCCTTGGAAATCATCCATACGAGAACGCGGCTAACTGAAGACCCCTCTCCCCCGTCGTCCCATCCTCTCTGTCCCACCTTTTTCTCATCTTCATCTTCAACTTTTTTTTTTTTTAAAAATAACCCCCTCCCCCCCTCCCCCTCCAAAAAAAAAAGGTCTATTCGAATCCTTCACTTTTCTCTTTTATTGATTCAGATCCGTAAAACAGATTTTTTTTTTTTTTTTTTTTTTTTTTTTTGAAAAAAGCGATGATCGACACGTAATATATAATAATAATAATTGTTGATATTTTAGCACAACAGCACAGCTTAGGATTCTAACAATCATTCTTCTTAAACTCAAAAAAAAAAATAAAAAAATAAAAAAAGCCTAATGAGAAAGAAAGAGAGAGAAAAACATCGTACCTCTGAGGTGTATAGGAAAAGTTCAATCATTTCATTTCATTTCATCATTTCAAGGCAAAATGCGGCGGCGGCGGCGGCGGCAGTCCTCCCTCCCCTACCCCCCCCCATTAGGGTCAAGTTGCTTTGTCGCTTTGTCACTTTTCTTATTTTTTTTTCTTTTTTCTTTAATAGGTTGGTCAGAAATAAATCGCTGCTTGAAAAGTGATCTTCGGGATACAAGAAATTTCGAATTTCGAGATCAGTTTTTTTTTTAGAGAGAGAGAGAAGCTAATGCAAGCCATCTCTCGCCCCTTTAGAATTTTTTGTTTGGTATAATCTTCATTCTTTTTTTTTTTGGGGGGGGGGGGGGGGGGGAAGTGCTCCTAATACGCGGTCTCGGCCGCTATATAAAAACTTTAGACCCCAGAACATCACAATCCTACTCTATTTCACTACATTCCATCCATAATTCACGACGATCATTCTTGTTTGTCTTGTGCTTCTTACGTATGCGAGTATCTTACCAAAAAAAAAAAAAAATTGAAATGTGTTTAAAACCCACCCTTAATCTTACAATATACAAATTCAAAAAAAAAAAAAAAAAAAAACAAACAACAGAGAAATCATAACAGGTCATCAAAAAAAAAGTTAAAAAGGAGCAAACCAAGCAAACCACCCCCCCCCCCCCCACCCCCTCTAGCCAAGCAAAAAGGCATCAGCAGGGTGGTGGACCCCGTTCGAGGAGGAAGTAGGGTAATGGAGGAGACAGAGGAGGGGAGAGGCGGAGGGTGGACTCAAATGACATCTCGAGCAATGTCAAAAGGAGGACGTAGATCATCATCATTCCCCTTCTTCTTCTCCTGCATCGGGCTTAACGGTAAAGCCCGATGATCACCAAATATAACCGCCGCCGCCGCGCGTGTCGCCTTTCGACGTCTGACGCGCGCCATCCAGAGCCAAAGCCCCACTGAACCAGCGATGAAGAGAAGACCACCAAGAACGCCCCCAATGATGGCCCCTATCATTTTACCCTTGTTGCTGCTGCTGTCGTTGCTACTCCCACCGTTTGATGAGGGTAATTGAGTAGGTGAGAGACCTGGAACGACCGTTTGCGTTGTGGTTGGAGCTGGAACTACGGCTAGTGTACCGGGTTGGCCGCCGATGACTTCTATGTTATCTGGGGTGTGGTTAGGAGTAAAATCCCCTGCGGTATGGGGGGGGGGGGGGGGGGCGTATGAAACTCACCGCCTACTTGATATGCCAAGACGGGATCCCATGTTCCTTCCGTCTATAGATAAAGATTTAAAAAATAAATAAATAAAAGGTGACGTGGGGAGGCGTGTGTGGAAGCTTACGGTTATATTGAGAAAGGCCCATTCTGGAACGCTCGTTTCCGCCGGAATGATGTTTGAGAACCTGTAGTAAACAGCGAGATATTTAGAAGATCAGATTGGCTGAGGCAGGCGAGGGAATGAAAGGTAGGACTTTACGTTGTTAGAGGGTCAATGGCGGTACAATTTTGAGTCCAAGATGACCATCTATATTGCGGAAGAAGATTATTGAAAAGTGCGCGACTCGTGGAAAAAGTTTTAAAGTAACACGTACGGGAACCATTTGGCACCTTGACATGCATCGCAAGCGCTCATGAGCGAGTACACGACCGTATTACACTTGCACAAATCCGATGCATCACCGGGTCCGGTCGGTCCGGTGTACGAATTGCCAGAGTCCAAAGTTGGGATCGTAAATACTGTTTAATAATAATAAGATTGAGATAGGGATTCAATCGTCGTTGGCCACTCCTTCTCCCCTTACCTCCGTGATTACATGCACCTTGAAGATAAGCGGCGATGGCGCAAGGGCTTTGTCCGAATGAGTTGAATGACTTGGGGAGGGTGAGAGAGGGAGAAGGAGGAGGCGGAGGTTAATCGGGAATCGATTAGCGAGTGAAGACGATTTGATATGATCAACCCACCCAAGACCATGTCGTAGGACAAGTAGGGTACACAAGTTGAGCATCTACGAGTCGCGAGGCCAGCAAAAAAAGGAACGTTGCGAGGGAGATCTTGGACATCGTTGCGTTGTACGTGTAAAGGAAGTGAAGGGAGGGGAGGGGGGGGGGATGAAAAGGAGAGAGAGAGAAGAGAGGGGAAAGGAGAAAGGAAGGAGGGGAGGGAAGGCCAAAAAGGATCCGATCCGCCCTTCCTCTTCTATATCTACACGGACTTGGCGCCGCGCCTCATCTTTCCAATTGACGTTTAGGGTTGGGGAGGGGAAGGAAGGGGAGGGAAGGAGAGGAGGGAGGGGGAGAGGGGGGGGCAGGGAGAACACCGGACTCTGGGTGGGAGGCCAATGGGCGTATCTCCTTTGACTTTTCTTATCTCTTCCTTTATCGGGGTTAGACCCAACCAAAGCCCAACATGACCAACATGACAACTTTTTTTTTTCACCTTGACCGACGCTCGCTGCTCGCTTTGCTATTGTTACTGGCTGGCTGTGACGTTTCCGTGCTATTGATGCACTTTAGTTTACTTTTGACCCTGATGGGTAGGGGGGAGGCGGCGTCTCCTAAAAACTACATGAACGTAGTTTTTGATGTCCGTGTTCCATCACCACGTATTCATGTATGCATCATGTTTACAGCCTCACGGCAAAATCTTGACACACTTGACATCTGTTGAGTCGTTATACGAGACCGACTAATCAACAAATAATAGCGGGGGGAGCGGACGTTTGTTTGGGTTTAACCCCAACCTAAGTGTCCGGCCCGTAGAACTTTCAAAGCAGATAAGCAAACGAACCAGGGGGGGAAGAGAGGAACTTTGTATCCATTTTGAGCTCACTCGCTGCAACTGGCGATGGTAACAATTTATCAGAGAGAAGAAGTCCCTCTCCCTTTTCTTTTCCTAATTCCTCCATCTCAGGTGATCCACTAACACTCAAAAATCAAAATTAAAAAATCGAAATCAAAATCCCCCCTTCCATACGTCTTTTTTTTCTTATCTCACTCACAAGGAGCAAGGCTGGCTGGTCATCTGTATCGGTTCATGATATCGTCATATCATATCAACGGAGCACGGTTATGTATGTATGTATGTGTGTGTGTATGTGTGTGTTTGACACAAGTAAGGCCGGTCCATATAATGGATCCCGTACCAAACACATAGTACAAAGTACAATGGAACCCGCTCTCCGTCATGTCGCCATGGGATCTTAGCTTCTTACCTACCTGCCTACCTACGCGAGCTTCCCGTCTTGACTCGAGAATTATTTTTTTTGCAGTTTTCCCTTTTAACGCTTTATATTACATATATGGTACTGAAAGAGGTTGGTAACTCCGCCCCAAAGCCAAGCGGCAATCACTCACCGGTCTGTTCCGTTGTCTCCGCGAACCACCGAGAAGTGTTTGTGTGTAGCTTGGCTAGCGCTTACCCTTTTCTTCCCACTTGGCCTTTCCCCCGTCCTCCTCCATCCCCTCCTCAAAATCGGTTTCTACTCTAAGAGGCAGCAGCATCGTGAATAGTGAAAGTTAATCAGTATTTCAACTATAAGGAAGGAAGGAAAGGAAAGGAAGAATAAGCCCCCCTCCCCCCCCCATGTCCACCTTCATCGATTTTCCCACGAGTGGCAATCACCAAAAAGTCATGGTTCTTTTTTTATTTGATCCATAACGAGTAGGAAATGGGGTAATTTCCCCCGCCGCCCAATGTCTTATGATGATGACCAGAAGTGCGATGATGATTTGGTGGAAGGAAGGGGGGAATTTTTTGTTTTCCTGTGCCGCCGTGGACGAACAAATTGATATCTTTTTTTTTTCATTCATTTCATGTCAATTGATTCATGTGTACGTTGATCGCACGCAACAGGCGAGAGAGACGAGGAAACTATGAGAGCTTCTTCATCCCCATACTTCCGAAAGGGATCATAAAGAGCGGATTTGGAGACAACCCGTGATAAATCATTATAATTATAATCGATGGTCGGTCGGTTGGTTGACATTCCCCAACCCAACCCAACTTCTTTGATGATGACGACGACGACGACAACATTGTCACACGAGTAAGTTGATTCAAGGCGGGGGCGATACCATCATAGATCATATATCATGATCGTTTTACTCTCTCTCTCAACACACTCGACGGGGCACGGTGTCTTCAGCAGTCTCCCCTCCCCCCTCCCCGTTCGTCTTGTTCACCCCTTACCCCTTGTATGGATTTTTTGACGTACGGCAGTTCCTGAATAAATAAATCATGTGTCCCTGAGATTTGAGATGGGTTAGGGTAAGGGTATAAGGATAGATATAGAAAGGGCTTTTTAGCTCTGGATTGATAATTATATTTATATATATTATTATTATTATTATGGCGGTGCCTGGCCACGGGGTGGTTGGGTGGGTGGAGGAGGCAGTTCACCCTCGTCGCAATTCACGTCAATTGTGCGGCTGTATCCCCAATCCCCCCTCACCCTCACCCTTTGGCTGTTTATACGATCCGCGATAAAAGGTCTATTCGATCAACCAACAACAAATGTTTTTGAGCGCCGTGCCCATTTTCCCCTCCCCCTCCTCCCCCTTTCCTCCACTTCCCATCCCATGATGATAATGAGGTCCTCGTTGTCAACACGAACGCCAAGTCTTCTTACCCTCACCACCACCTCCCTTCTCTTCCTTGCTGGATCCTCAATCGCTCAAATCAATTCTCCGGATTGTAGTTTAGCGTGGAAATGGGTATGGGCTTCATTTTTTTTTTTCATTTTTTTTTTTTAACGAGGAACATTTATATATATATATATATAGTCTTTCAACTCACTTGGTCAAAATGCATGTACGGTCGCTGCGTATTTGATGGCAACATGTAATGGAGGAGGTGAGTATCCATTCTATCTTTTTTCCTAAAATTTTATTCCTGCTCTCATCTCTCTCTTCTCCCTAGCGTTTACCATCTCGGCCCTTCAGCCTGGATACTCGTATACAGGTCCCAGTGGTATCGACGATGGAAATCTGTGCAAGTGTAACACCATCACCTATTCGCTTATAAGTGCGTGCGACGCATGTCAGGGAGAAACGTGGACACCGTATGTCCGCCCAATCCTCGTTTTTTTTTTTTTGCCTCAATTTGCTTTTTTTTTCAGCTGGACGGAATATTCATTTAATTGCACGAAAGTTATGCCCCCGTCAACGTGAGTTTAAAAAAAAAAATCTGTTTTTTTTTTAAGCCGAGTCATTATATGACGGGGGTATATATACAGTTTCCCTAATGCTGTGCCTTCAGGGACACGTGTACCACAATGGGCTCTTCTTGATATCACAGTTCGTTTATTTATTATACGTCATTTTTTAACAATGCGGTTACTAACGTTTCCCCTCACCAGCCCGAGAACAGCTGGAATGCCAGTACATCATTCACCATTGGCGGTTAGTAAATCCTTCGCGGCGGAGGGGTTTGACGGGTTTTTTGACGTTTTTCTTTTACCCCTCTCTAGATACTCCCGAGATAGCCCCCGGTGCAATACTTTCTCCCTCAGGTTCTTCCACCTCATCTCCATCCATCTCATCCTCCACATCTTCTTCCCGAATCTCATCCACCTCTACCATCATCGTCGTACCCACCCCTACGCCCGCTCCTTCCGGGAGTAAATCCAATACGGGGCTATCGCAGGTGGGGTTGTCGGTGGTATTGCTGCGATCGCGATTGCCGGTCTCGCCGTTTTCTTCTGGCAAAGACGAAGGAAGCCACAGGCTCCTTCTTCTGCCTTTGCGGGGGAAGGTACGTCTGGGGTACGGCCGCATTCGTCTTATTATCAAGCACCACCACCACCAATGGGAGAGTTCCGTCCACCGATGTCGGATGATGGAACGTTTGTTACACCAGGGACACCCCCAATGAAGATCTACGTAAGGGTCTTTTTTTTTTCCCCCTCTTTCAATAATAATTGATATTGTAATAGGATCCGAACGACCCAACTACATTTCCTGGGTACCAGCCTTCGTCAGAAGCAGCTCATGTACCTTATATAGGAAATGGAAATGGAAATGGAAGCGGAACTTTCAACAGTGTCAATACTTTGGCTAATATGCAGACTTCGCGACCTCAAGGTGGAGGAGGAGGATATCATGGTTTACCCACAGTGTGATTTTCTCATACATACGTACGTACGGACGGACGGTGTACTGTCAATTGCTTTTTTTTAATTTATTTCAAGTGATGGAGTCAACTTTAAATTTTTTCCGATATCCCCCACTGACTTTTTTTTTTTTTTTTTCATTAGTCCCCTTTCCCCCCTCCATAGTTGTACCTTTTTTGCTCGCTTTACACAACTCGTTTACGCCAATTCTGATGACACAATACGGCCCCCTCTTTTTTTTTTTAACAACAAAAAATGAATGAGTGAGGAGAAGGCAGAATTATCAACCACAACCAAAAACTCACTTAAACCATATATAGGACAGTAAATAAATATAAATCCGGTTTTTTGAACTTTTTTTTTTTTAAGGACCGGGATCGGGCGACGATCAAACAAGTACAGCGCCCATCCAAAAAGAAAACCCCCCCATTAATATTAATGGGTTTGGGGAGATCTTTCTTCAAACACCCAAACCCAAACCGCCAACGTCAAAAAGCCCAGCCCAAAAGGGGACAAGGGATTTGGGGGGTGAGTGTGAGTGGGGGCGGAAACATTCCCCGGTTGACCCTTGTTTGTTTTTTATTCTGGCTTCCCCCCATTGAATTGAACAAGAAAAAGAAATAGTGGCGGGTGGCGGGTGGCGGTGTGAGTGTTGTTGTAAACACTCTGGTCATCAGGGAACTTACCCCGAAAGGAAAGAAAAACACCGTATCGATCATCATGGGTTGGGTATAAATTGTTCGCTTATCAGATCAGAACGTTGTGTTGTTCAACATTTATAAATAATAAAACCACCCGAGGTTTAGTATCAGCGACCTCTCTCTCCTCCTCTATCACAACCAATGTCGTCCTATTTCTAACTATAAAAAAAATGCTCAACCGCCTCAAAAAAACAAAAAAACAAAAAAAAAAAAACATTGTCTTCCCCCCTCATTTATCGAGTCCTCCAAGGGGCTTTTCGACAGCCTGGTTTATTATATTGTCAAACAACATGTGGCAAAATCTCGATACCGATAGAGATATATCTGGAACTTGAACGATAATATGCAAGTGGCCCTCCTTTGGAGCTGCTTTTTTTTTTTTTTCCAGTATTTGGAGAGCTCCTCGGCAAGGTGGAGGACCTGAACGGTTCCATTTCCATGTAACGCAATATCAGACAGACTCAGTAGGGCAGGGGGGTTATCATACTTTTTCACAAGATCATCGATGTGCAGTAATTTCAACAACTTCCAAAGAGTGGGTTGATCTGCTGCGAGGTGGTCCAACTCAGGAGCTTTCTTGGTCTTGATGGCATCTGATCGATTGGATTCCATCCAACCTTAAAAATGTTCGCCCAATAGATACGGTGAGTGGTATGTTCCATTGTTGAGGCTAGGGACTGAACATGGAGGCTAGAGGTTCATATACAGTGTAGTAGTCAACCTCTCTCTGGTGGTTGACCCCCCCCCCCTCCCCAACACTACCACCCTCTTATGTCTCACAACTATCAAGATTGAGATAGCTCCGGAGGTGGATTACCTTGCAGCAGATCATCCCGCCCGTTGGATGTTGTCCTACAAAGACTGCTATGAAAAATGCGGGTGGATATGATCAAGTGGCCCTCAATTTCCCCCCACCCCCCTCCCTTCCCTGAGTTTGGATATTGACATTCACCGGAGATGGCACCGTTCGAGGCCTCTCCACCTTCAGAGGCAGATTTCCAGACACTGGAACAACTCTTGATGAGGTTCACTTTGCATGTAATTGTTACAAGTACCATGTAAGTCCCTATCTATTTGGGACTTTGCAGCACACGTGTTTGAACAATATCGGGGCTGTCGAACCGTCGTCTAACGATTGATTGACTTTAAATGAGGCAGCTCAAGCATTCTAGCTTAGTGCCTTGTGGCGCGATCCAACTCGATCAAAAATATTCGCAATATATCCCTGACTTGACTTGGGAAACGAGCTTTTGGGTTTATCTGCCCCACCCCCAAACAACAGTCCTCCTTCACCAGTCTGTACTACCACCTAGACGATCTTGGCTATGTCAAGAAGGGTGAATAGTTTGAGCAATCGGCAAGGCGGAAATAACTAGTTTTTAAAATTTCTTTTTTCTTTAAAAAGTGCTATGATCGATCGCCTATAGTACGTGGTTACCTGTTGCCAGCAGTGATACGCATCTTTACTCAGATAAGCACACGCAGACACGGCCAACAATTCCGATACATTTTTCCCTCAGATGGAACGTTGACGCTTACAGTTTGTAACAACTTTCGTTGTGTGCAGGCAATCTCTTTGAAGGTGGGAACGATGGAAGGAATGGAACGAGCAGTTGTTAACTAGCGCTATCTGTGTATTCACTGGACCCGACTTTCTCTGCATCCGGGTTGTAATTTTTGGAAATGTATTCGTCCCCGCGTCTGCCCCGCCTTCGGCACCGGACGCCAAAAAAAAAAGTTCGTGTGCGCGCAGAAGGGACCTCCAGGTCTCGCCTCCATTATGTCGTAATACTCCTTGACGCGTCTGATCAAGGCAAGAATCGTCGCTCTGTGACAGATAAAGACTTGAAGAGTTGCAATGTTATAGTTCACACTACCATGCCACTATGGCTCTGATGGATATAAAGTGAATGAAGAAACAAAAGATATGACATATGACCAAACAATGATGGATGAATGGACAACTCCTTTTATATCTATATTTTTCTCCACAACTCACAACTCACAACTCAACGCACACCCCACCCTTTCCCTCTCAACTCATATATAATGTCGTATTCTCATAGGCTTCCGTGCTTGTACGCAGGTTGTCCTGTCACTTTCAAGAGTCAACACGGCCGCACGTACCACATACGGTCGATTCATCGTTCAGATACAGAATTAAGACAGCAGGATCCCTCCTCCAGCGCTGCTGCTACCACTCTGCATCAAAACGAGCTGTATTATGGAGATGGACCATCATATTCGAGCTCCTCAGGTCCAAGTGGACAACAACGACGGATCGAACATACTTATCTCACCAGTAAAGTTTCTATCTCATTTACACCTTCTTGATATACAATTGTTTTTTTTTTTTTTTTTCTCAAGCTGTTCCCGGGAATTCCCCCCTACATCAATCAATGATAAATCGTATTGCCAAGTTAGAGGATAGAGTTCAACTTGCTGAAAACTTAGCACGACAATACGCTACGAGACCCGATTTGGCCCTGAGCGCCAATAATATTCCTTTATTGACAAAGACTATGGCTCGGGTTATCAGAATGGCGGTTACTGCAAGCAATTCAGTGCTCGAAGAAGAAGAAGAAGTCGAGCTCGGTCGAGAAGAGTACGAGTTTATCACACAAAGCGCGCATTTTCACAATTCTGATCAAAGTTATTTACAGTGGACCAGCTGACTCGACGACATCTGAGAATGGACAACAGGACGATTGTATTGAGGACGTCAGCAGTGCGTTAATCCTTTATCCACCAACCCGTGTTACCACCCGCTTCATTTACAGGCATCGAGCCAGTCCTAGACATCAGTGCAGGTGAAGACAAAAATTTAATTAAGCAGAAAAAAAAGTGGCAACAATAACAGGTTCATAATATAACATAGATGTCAGCTATCTGGGAGACGAGGAAGAAGGAGAGACAAGGCAGCGTAAAGGAAAAGGAAAAGGAAAACAGATCGCAAAAATGGTAAATCCTTGTTCTGACTTCTCTCACGCGCGCTTAGAGTGACTGATTTCATTAGATGTCGCGTCGTGATACCAAGAAGAAGTCGAAATTCAGCCCAAGCCAGTTGCGGAGTGGAGTCGCGAAGGCGCGTGTTGTGAAACCAGCTATGGAAACTTCAGAGTCAATCAATGAGCGCAAGCGAAAACTCCATGAAGATGCAGCGTCACCGTAAGAGTATATTTGGGATACAAAAAAGTCCAATCTCACAACGATAACGATTACCACCAGGGAGTACCATTTTGGCCCGAGAGATTCCAAGCGCAGTAAGACCGATTTCACGGGGCTCTATAGTGATTGGGAGGAAAGAATTGAAACTTGTAAGTCGCTCTTGTTTTTGCGATGAATTTATTGTTTATCTGATCATAAATAGCAGTCCCCACTAGCACTTTCACGGCGGCGGCATCCAGGTCAAATTGTTCATTGGACCATTTTAGATCTAGTAGAGGAGTCAGTGAGAGCCATGAAGATGACGATACAATATCTCAAGCATCCCAGTACGTCACGCGTGGTCGCCAGAGTACATGGACTACAACACAGGTATTATTATTTTTATATCATTTTAACTTGTTGTTAAGGATCGCTTATTTAATACGCATTGATGTACCAGGCGACTGTGGGTACAGAAAATGGCTCAAAAAACACCAATCTTAAGCGTCACCGGGGGAGGTACTCAATGGCAGACATGCCATTTTCACGTGGTTCAGCTCACACGAAAAGATGGCGAAAAGTGTTCATTCCAGCTCTTTTATCATGGGCAGGGTCCATAGAAGACCCATTTGGCGCAAATGGCCAAGTGGAGGGCATTATAAGGGAGATATGGTGTGTTGCATACCCAGACATTCCGCTTGGGCCCAAGGAAATGGACATCACACTGGGCGTGGTGCGTCCATACCTTTCCTTATTGAATTATTGATCTTATGACCTTCAGGTTAACAATATGCTAAATAACTGGCGCAGCGACATCGGCAAGGCGGGCTGCAAGGCTGTTACGGATCTATGGGACGACGACCCATCTTCTGAACTCTCCTCATCTTTGGAAGGGCGCGCAAAATTTGTTGAGTCCGCTCTCAAGGGCTTTCGCTTTATCTACAAGCATCCAGACGTCATGGTGAGTTTATATGTTATGATTGTACTATACTAGTCTAAACATTGCCGCCAAACAACAGGGCTCGCGTGCAGCGTTTTGTTCCGATCTAATCACGAAAGTATATTCAACGCACCTTCGAAGGATAGCGACATCGTCAATGAATTATGGTCCTCAAATCGGAGCACTGGCACTGGTAACAGCTGCAGTTGAGCGAGGGCTAACCGTATTCAACGATGATGGAAAGCCGCGTGGTTTTATTGACGATCCTTGGGGCAAAAAGGCACGCGAATGGGTTACCGCTACGGAAAGAGTCGACGACGATCGATGGGAACAGATAATTGAGAAAGCACAAACATATTTTCATGCTGGGTATGATGTGTCCTCCTCTCCAGATGCTGGAGGACCCAGTCATGCTTTCATCGAGCTTGACTGGTGCGTTTTTTTTATTTCTTCCTTGTTATTTTTACGAATTGCCAATCCATCACGCGCGTAGATTATTTTGAATGACGTCATAACTTTTCTATGGACACGCCGTGTTGCGTTGCAAAGGGGCTTTCACCCCGCACCGCATGGGCGGCTTGCTCGTACAACACGGATGGGCCACCGTGTATCGTTTGATCTATTTCTTTGGACCTATTTGTTTGTTGTGTCTGTCTAAGAGATGGATCTGATCACCAATTTGCATGCGCTTAGTCACGTGACATGACTCTGAGGTGAGGCTGAGTTGAGTGAGAGTGAGGCTTACAATCGAACAATCGAACAATCGAACAACGATTCATCAAGTCGTCATGTCAAAGCACACTCTTTCTCCAAGCTCCCCCCCAGCAAAGCACGCCAGGCTTGAACACCAGGAATCGATCCCCTCTTCTTCAATGGATGTCGATCAAGAAGAATCTTCATCTATCACTTCGTCCTATCGCCTCTCCTCGAACGCCTCGAGCTTTTTATGGAATGTTTACTCCGTGTGAAAGAAAACTCACCAGACCAGGAGATTGAAAAGAGACTCGCGTCAATCTATGGGGCCTTTAAGAGTGCATACAAGGGGTTTCGAACTGATTTTGTCAGTGAGGATGTTTTCACAGAAAATGCTATTCGAGAAGGAGAGCATTTCTTCAACGTGTTGAGAAGGGCAGTAAGGGAGGGTGCCACTGAGGATGACCACCAAGCTGTCGTAACTCATAGTCCGTATCTTTTCCTTATCAAATCAATCAATCCACGAATGTTTTTCCTTAGATGTCTTTTGGACTCCACGTCCGCCCATCAATGAGGGCACGGCCCATGAAATTGCCCCACCCCCTGTCACTCCCGTTCCGCCCATCTTACCTACGATGTCCACGCTCTCTATCAACTGTCTTTTGCTTGGAATTGGCTCGTCAAATGTCTTCGCGGTCAAGATTCCGAAGACCAAAACTGTCAGCATCCTCAAGGACTTGATCAAGGAGAAACAGTCCCCTGACCTCAATCATGTCGCTGCCTCGAAGCTCATCGTCTGGAAGGTATCCCTCCCTGCGGACGCCATTTCGTCAGAACTCACAGTCGGTGGTGCTAAAGCATTGAGTCCTCTGGAGAAGATCTCTTCGATTTTCGGTGAAGCTCTGGTGGATGAACATGTCCACATTTTGGTACAAGCACCCGCTGGTGCGCTCCATAAATGCTTTCTTGACTTAAGTTGATTTTTTTTTTTGGTCCCAACCATTCTTTCGTCATCTCCATTCAACAATCTCTCCTTCATCTGCAAATGCGATGGTCTCTATTCTCTTTCCGAAACGCTGCCAATTCCTACATTTTAATTACACCTTCAAAAGCGAGCCAGCCTGTCGCAGCTCCCGATCCCGCGCAACTTCTCTCGCTCAACTGTTCCGTTCTCCGCGTCAATGGGAAGCCGAATCAGTTCTTCGTGGTCGATATTCCGAAGACCAAAAATGTTAGCAACCTCAAACGCTTGATCAAGGAGAAACAGTCCCGTCGCCTCAATCATGTAGATGCCTCGGATCTTATCCTCAGTCAGGTCTCCGTACCCGTGGATGATGACCTCGAAGAAAGTCTCAAAAACGTCGATCTTACACCATTGAAACCTTTCCTACTACTTTCGCAAGTGTTCCCTCGTGTCGAAGAGGATCGCCTGCATGTTGTCGTAACGGTTCCAGTTCTGGGCGAGCCGGATATGACTCACCCCGCCGAACAAGGTGTGTTTCCATTTCTGCATTGTCATCGTGTGTGTAGACGACGCATGCCCTAGCGCACCATCAGATTATTAAGGATGCAAACGCCGCCGCCGCACCATCAAGCGTTTCCAACAGCCCTGCCATGTTCAAGTCGGAGCAAGAGAAACGCCCGATTTATGACGGACGCCCGGCTAATCGTAGAGGCCCTCCCATTGCGATATATCACACAGCTTTTGCCCAACTTAAAGATTCATTGCAGGATCTCAACAAGGTGGTCGACCCACACGAGGTGAAACGCGCGGGTGATACCGCCAAGTTGATCCTGGCATCGACACAAATATACGAGACGGAGAGGGAACGCGCCAGTATAATCTACCCATATATATGCAGCCTTTTGGGGATCGAACTACGTGAGAATGTCGCCACGACTACTGGCGGAAAGAACAAGGCTGAAAGCAATGCTCTGGTTGAGCAAGATCTCGATGATAAGACGTTCGGCAAAAATGTTGCTATTGTGGGCCATCTGGAGCTAAAGAATGAACTCGGTGTCGCAGGACAATGTGCAGTCCAAAATACACTAGGGTTGCGTAAGTTGCTCACCAATGACAAGGTCCGTCGCCTACACAACTACGTGGATGTAAGAAACTGAACGATGTCTTCCACAGTACAAGGATATACGTTATACAACTTGCTGTCCCTGCATCATCATATCCATTGCTGGTCCATACATCATGTTCGGCGGAGCAATCTGCGCCGATATCTTCGTCGCCGAGGCATTTACGAATTTCATCTACCTCGGCGAGACCAAGGAGCAGATCATGACCCTTTCCCAAATTTTTGCCGCTGTTGCACATGCCTTGGACACGCTCAAAGAATACTATCGTTGTCTAAAGCTAAACCTAGGCCCACCCAACGTGAACCGGCTATTTCCTCAGCCAACCTATACTGCCAACAGGCACCGCAAGAGATACCAACAATCTTGAGCCGATTTAATTATAAGGGACGCGAGCTGGACGACTATCGACGTTCGCTTTTTAAGGCGACATATAATAACCGCCCAGTCCTCATCAAGTTCTGCGAAGCATACCACGGCAATGCCCATCGCATCGTCGCCAAGGCTGGCTATGCACCACAGCTGTTCTTCTGCGAAAGACTGCAAGGTGGGGTGATGATGGTCATCATGGAACTGGTTGATGGCAGGGATGCATTCCATCGTTTTGGTAGCACCAAGACTATTCCCTCAGATCTGTTGGACAATGTGAAGGCAGCGATCTCCAAACTTCATGAGGCGAATCTTGTATTTGGGGATTTGCGCCGGCCCAACATTCTCGTCAAGGAAGAGAAAGACAGGTCACGAGCGCTGTTGATTGATTTTGAATTGGTTGGAGAAGCAGATCAGGCACGATATCGCCCTCTCTTAATGACTCGGGAGGGATTGCATGGGCTGAGGGCGTACGTCCGCATGGGTTGATGAGGAAGCAGCATGATTTGGACATGATTGATTTGCTCAATCCTTCCGTCGAGATGATAACCTGACAGGCATATCGGACGATAATCTTTGGGAGGTTGTGCGTGACAATCAGGAAAAATAAAAAATATTTCTTGTTGGTTAATTAGGAGAGAGCATAATGAGAAAATGTTTATGTCCTCGCAATTCGGTTGTGATAAAACGCAGCTGAGGCTTCAGTACCTAATCAAACGTGTTATCTCTTTTCTCTAGGTTGTCCTGCAGGTAACCCTAGACATCCGAACTGCTAAACAATCTCCCTCGGAGCCCCCCAATCCCGATCCCTGATCTCCCACCCCCTGCCGACCGTAACACTGCTGCACGCGGAATATAAATTGGATTTTTTTTAAAGAAAAAAGAAAAAAGAAAAAGAAACATTAACGGACGCATAGGAAGTGTAGTAAAAATACGGCATGTGTTATCACATATCAAATAGTACAACCCCCTATTACTAGAAATACCTTTACATGAACGCTGCACCAGAACTTCCTCGCTTTGCAACGTAGTCACGTATCATGCTCATCATGTTGCCCAAACTATTGTCTTCTGGAAGCCACTCGCCATTATTGACACAAAGGACCTTCATAAGTCGATCATATTTCAAGTCCGGCAATAACTTGGGCGTGATCAAGACGTACTGTCCACTGTCCGCCTTGCAAGTTGTCTTGACAAGCTCATTGTGCGCTGCGCGCTCGGCGCGTTGGTCCATGCCCTGCACCCGCTCTTAGTGTTGCGACTTGGTTATTGACCCTAGATCACACACCTGATTAATCTCGTCAGCCAACGAGAATGGGGCGCGGGCACACTCTGTCATACTCATGAGGTAAAGGATCGTGGTCAGGGAACGCTCCTGCAGAAAACCCGCCCCACTACATGGCGTCGGTAATGTACAGGCCGCAGAGAGACTAATAAGATGAACAACGCACGCCACCAGACTGCCTGTGGGCCGTCAATTGTTGTAACTGCTCAGTATCGCGAAACTTGACTAGGATCGTGATAGCCCATTTTTCGTAGTCGTCATGTGGTGTGAGCTGCAACTCGCCTGCACATCCGATCCCTAGGGTCCTCCCAACTTAGAATCGTTTTATAAGAGACGAAGTAGACGCACGATCGAATGCCTCAGAAAACTTCTTCCCGATGGACGTGACGAGGTCTTGTAAGGCAGGTTGCCAGTTATCCTGATAGATGAAACGGTCATCGTCAGCACCTCAAACCAACTCCGCGTAGGCGCGCATTTACTCTGGCAACCTTGATTGATTTCTCAAGTTTGGCAGCATGGCGCTCTCGCTCTTCTAGCTTTCTGCTCAAAGATTTGATCTGTGTCCACCAGAGAGAATAACATCAACCCCTGAGGTGGGGAATACCGGCACAACAGTACGTACCTCCTCTTTACGACGTTCATACTGCTCAATAACACCCGGATCTGTGGCGAGGAGTAGTTCGAGCTTCTCCCGCAGCGTCTCCAACTCATCTTTTAACTGATCTGCGCTTCGCTCGTGAGCCGTGCCCGACTATCATATTAACAACACCTTTAGCGCGCGGGCTTGGTGGAGAAAGGCAAATGACAACGCACCTCCTCCATCGCCTGAAAAGTGCGTCGCAATTCGTCATCGACCTCGTCGAGCTTCGCCTTGCTGATATCTAACAGTTCCTTGGAGCGTTCCTTTGCCCGAACATAGACCGTATTTGCTATGCAGGTCAAACCGACCACACAAGAGTGAGAAAAAAAATAAAAGATCACATGCGGAGGTGGTAACACGCACTAGTGTGGAACTCTGCGAGCGCTGCCTGGTACTCGGCATCAACTGGATGCAATTAGTGAAAATTCACCCAAAAGATTGTGCCGAATCACGTGATGTAAAGTAAACAACAGCAAATTCTGTTGAACCAAGATAGCGGCTCCGGGATAGTGGTTCAACACGTGATGTAAAGTAAATAATGGCAAACTCTGCGAGAGCTCACCCAACTCTCCCCCACCGCTGACATTCCTAAAGTGGTAATCTTGTCACACAACTGTGATTTGTAATAATATTTATTTTAAAAAGGAAGTTATCGTTTATCGTTGAATATGTATTTTAGAAAGGGACAAAATATCATTACAAATCAGTTGGAATAAGATCAGATAAGGATTAGATAAGAACTTTGGCATTTCTCGCGCGTTCTCGCTAGCCTCAAGAATGAGCCACCCACCCTCTTGTTCCAGCACTGGAGCATACAGTGGTCCCAGAATTGGACCTGGTGCTTCCTTTTCTCACTCTCATGAACTCTTTGGGTCTTCTTATTTTTCCTACATGTATCTTACTTTTGACAGTGGTCACAAGTCTTGTGCAGTAAGTTTAAAGGTACAAGATTAGATTTTATTTGTGCTTCAGGGCCTTGCCCAAATCACGCAGCTACTACCAGTACATAGTAACTACTGTTGTGAACATGAGTGAAGGGTGGGAACTAGTGTTGTGACGGCCCCGGCTCGGCCTGAAGCCGTGGCTTAGGCCCGGCTTTTGGCAGCTTAGGCTTTTCAAAACTCAAGCCTGGGCTGTAGCGACGGCTTCCGGCCAGCTTAGGCCCGGCTCAGGCCCAAGCCGCGGCTTTACAGCGTCAGATCAAGTTTTAAGCTGCATTTTTTGAAGGACTTGTAGTTTACATTATATCAACCCCTAGCCACTGCTTTGGCCTTCTGCCATATTATGTCTCCCATTTAATTCCTGTAACATAAGTTGTCTTATTTTAGCTTGTATCAATAACAGCGTTTGTAATGGGTGTTTCTATCCCGCGCTTGCTATGTAGATAAGATAAGATGTTGAGATCGTGGTGAAACTAAGAGTGAAAATCCAGCAAGAATACACCTATACTGAACAATTGCTAAGAGCCTACACCCCCAAGAAGACGAGATAGGATCTGCAGCGTGCTACAGGGCATCTTTAAATAGGTTCTAGTACTATTCTACAAAATACCAAAGCCGATCGAGCGTGCGATGTAAATCTAATTATTTATCAGTGGCTTTATATACAATTTAGATGTACTATATCAGCTACCAAATTAAAGTAAACGAATGCGCGCATTATCTTGCTTGTTAATGAAAGTGATTTCATCACATGATCGATCTGAGATGTATATACTCAGTATCTTAATTAATGTGAGACATGTTTTTATCTCATCAATTGTTTTATCTAAACGCGATCACAATTATGTCAGACTACTTCTGTACCAGTATTCTGGTTCAACAGTTCACAAAAATCCGGATAGAAAGCGTGACTCAGCCACCAAAAGCCGCGGCCTAAGCCGCGGCTTCAGGCTTTCCAAACCTGAAGCCTGAGCCGTGGGCCGCTGGAAGCCGTTTTCACGGCCTATGTCGGCCCGGCTTTTTCCGGCTCAGAAACGGCCGGCTTACAGCTTCGAGCCGAGCCGTGCACAACACTAGTGGGAACCACCATGTGCAAAACCTCTTGGTAGAGGGGAAACAAGAGAGACAGTGTGTAATAGAGAAGGAGTGGAGAGGGGAACAGAGCACATGTGTTGGAGAAGAAAGGTGAACCTACCCATACCACCCAATGTCACCAACTCAGACTTAATCCAGCTCACAAGGTCATCTTGCGAAAGGAGGCCATGTGAAGGCCCACATGTCCTGGATAAAGGTGAGAAAATCCTCAATGTAAGGTTTGCAAGTGAAGAGTATGTGCCATGGAAGTGGGTCAAGTTCCAGAGCTCAGTCAGGCAGGAATTGGAGATCCTGTCGACAACCGGAGTAGAGGGGGTGTAGGAGTGCATGAGGGAAGGTGAGGGGGGTGAGGTGGTCGCATGAGCAGAGCTGGTCTTTTTTTTTTTTTTAAATCCAATTTATTTGCATTTCAGGGTTTGTCCCAAGTCGCGTGGCTACTACTGTTACGGTTGACCCGTTCAGCATATCAAGTTTGATGTCAGACAATCAGTCTGGCGTAGTTCGGGTGTTGAGACGACTGCTAGGCGTGCTAGGTGAAGCAGAGAAAGGGTATGATATTCTGGAGATTACAGTTCTATGGGGAACAAGAGATTGAGACTAAGGATATTACAAGAGAAAATGGGGGTTTAAATAAGTATGAGACTTGAGCGAGGCTGACATGGGGGGCGAGGCTGACATGGGGAGCGAGGCTGACCTATGGAATGTATTGTTGGGTATTAGGTAGAATGTGTAGGAGCAAGGTGGTTTATTATGATTATGAACTAAGTGAAATAAAAGTAAGTGATGATTCCTGAGATGATCTTGTGAATAGTTTGATCGTTAAGTCGTGATACCGTTAAGTTGTAACATCACCCCCGGTTAATGTCCAGAGGCGCCGACGAATCCGTTATGATGCAGGGCCACTCGCACAGGGGCGTTTCTGTGGAGGAATGCGGATCGTGAGAGGGGAAGGAGAGAATTTGCTAATGATGCCATGTTTGATGAGAATGTGGGCAGGAAACGAAGCAGATATGGATGGCAGCAAGGAGGCAAGATAATGTCCAATGAGATTGTCAGCGTGAATGTAATGGTAGTCAACCCATTCATTGTCACTAGAGGGAAAACCCTTCCATCGAACCAAAAATTGAAGGCGACCTGTGCAACCAGCGCGTCGGTGACTGATGATGTGATCGATTTCGACTTCTTCGACGCCATTGACAAGCACTGGTGGAGGGCGGGAAGGTGAAGGGCCATATGCGTGGGTAGTGATGTAGGGCGATAGTAAGGAGGCATGAAAGATGTTGTGTATCTGCAGAGAGGGCGGGAGATTGAGCTGGAAAGCCATGGGAGAGATAACACGAGTGATTGTGAACGGGCCATGGCGTCGGGGGGCAAGCTTTTGGGAGGGGAAGAGTGAGGAGATGTTCTTACCCTCGAGCCAGACCTGGTCATTAACTGCAAAAATGGGAGTGATCTGAGTCATGTCGGCGAGGACGCGGGTGGCGATCCGGCGAGCAGAGAGAATTGCAGAAAGACGTTCGGTCAAGGAGGGGATTGGGGACGAGACACGAGAGGTAGGGGGATGAGGTCTGAAGCCTAATAGTAACTCATGTGGGCTGAGTTTGGTGCCATTGTGTCGCCATCTGTTGTGTACGAATTCAGCCATAGGGAGTAGAGGGGCCCAGGTGTGGGGGTTGCCAAAGGTCCAATGGCGGAGGTATTGTTCAACCCATTGATTCATGTGTTCCGATTGGCCGTCCATTTGTGGGTGAAAAGCTGTGCTAACATTTTGCGATATAGAGAGTAATTCACAGAGTTTTGAGACAAACTTAGAAGTGAAGCGAGGGTCGCGATCGGATATGATGCGTTTTGGGGTGCCAAAGAGGGGGAACAGGTGTTTGAAGTAGAGAGAGGCAACTTCAGTCCCAGTGATCGTCGTCAAGCATGGGATGAACTTGGCGGACTTTGAGCACCCCTGATCAACAATAGTCAGGATAGCGTTGTGCCCCTGCGACACGGTGTTACGTCCGGTGCGGGACGTTCCACACGACTTGTGTGACAGCGTTCGTTCGTATATCAGATAAGAGACCAATGGGGTCCCTTGGAGTTATGCGGGAAGAGTCAAAGTCAAAGAGGCTGTACTCTAAGACGATGTTGAGCAGAAAGTACCAGAAGTACTTGAGAGGGTCGAGTCAGAGCGTTCAAAGGGAAGTCCAGAAGACAAGCACCGATGTATTCAATAAGTCGAGTCTAAGGTCTACTGGGTAGCTAGAGCGGACTTATATACGTAAGGCGGTGGGCGTCTACGCGATAAGGATACGGAGTCAAGTGGGCCCAAATATCTGAAAGCGGAGGGCGTAAAGCCTGGCTTCTACTGATAGGGGATTAAGTAAATGTCCGATCGTATGATAAGGAGATAAGCGATAAGCGAAGAAGCAAGCAAGCAAACATGAACAAGCAAACAAGTCACGGGGATGGACGAAGGGCATGTGACGGGTCCCACGATGGAGACGTGATCTGGTAGTGAAGCATGGGCGGCAGGGAGGGGTTATCGTTGGGCAGGAAAAAGAAAGTAGGGAGGGATGGGATTCGTAACATCACCCCCTCTTCTGGTTCTAGCAGTCCCGGCTAGAAACGACTCGTACCGTCATCATCTTGAACCAATTCTAGGTAGTCGTCAGCTACATTACGGTCATCCATTCTGTACGACTCCAACTCCTGCGGACATGCATGGGTACGAAGGAATCCATATGGGCCGCGCTGACCACATGCGCGGCACAAGTCGTAGACAGGGCAGTCGATCTCTTTATGCCCAGCATTGTGACAAAGACACTTGCCGCACCATCCCGACGGGTTGATGATCGTCGGGGCCACTCCTACTCGTCGGAAGATGCAATGTCGGCTCCAATGGAGATTGCTACGACAGTGGCGACACCATTTGCGGTTGAGCGGGCAGTGCCAGCTGATGTGATACCTGCTGTCGCAACGCCAGCAAGTCTCTCTGCGGGGGTTTTCGTGTAGGCGTGGCATCTCGAGTCGACTCGGCAGCAGCGTCGGGGCCGCGCCCAAGGTTCGAGGGGGGAGGGGTCGTGCATAAGTGTCGGCGTACCTTTCAGCGATCGTTTGATATGTGTCTCCCTTTTCCAACCTCTTCCTAATCTCGACAATCTCCTGTTCCAACTGGAACATCCCATTCGTAAGCCTGGCCATCATCTTCGCGTGCTCCTTGTACTGTTGATTTAGTGTCCTTCGCAACGTGATGTTCTTCCTCAACCTCATGACCTCTGCCTTCAGGTGTGGGAGCCTCATGTCATTCATCACTTCATCAATCGCGAAGGCGCGGCAATCCTCCGCAGCAAGGTGACCCAACTGTTCATCAGTCAGCGTGTGATGAAGCCGACCTGTATACCTTTCGTCCAGATATACGGGAGCCCCGTAGACTGGCCCATCCTTCTTCATACATCCCGCCACCTCCATTCCTCCATTGGTATAATAGATGTACTTCGCGATGGCCTTAGTTCCGTCGGCCATCGTGATTTCTAAGGGGAAATACATTGAGGAGTTGGGGTTGTTGGGAATGAAAGGGAACTCGGGGGCTTCATCGTCGATCTCCCCGTTGAGTAGGTCGTTGGGGTGGGGGTCTTCACTGTGAGTGAAATCGTCGTTTGGATTTGGGGATTGGTTCTTGACACGGGCCTCCGCAGCTTCATAATCAATAGGGGAAGAGGGACGAGTGGACGGGTGAGCGGACGGGAAGTTTTCGACAATAGTCATGGGGGAAGCAAAAGCGTCGATGGCAGCAGAGGCGGCGATGAAAGACATGATCGACTGTTCTGTGGTAGTAATTCGCTGGGGGGCATATACTGGGGAATTTGTCTGGGGTCTGGGGTTGTTCTTTTAACTGTCTTTGGGCGCTTCTGGGTGTCGGACGTGGAACTCCGAGATAAGAACCGGGGCGAAGATATTCCTGGCTGGTTCCCACGAGTTGTCAGAGTCAGGGAACCCTTTCCACTTGATAAGGTATTGCAGTTTGCGCCCACGGCCTTTGTACCTGGAGTCTAGAATCTGCTCCACTTCCCACTCCGCTTCGCCATCAATTAGTTCAGGGGGGGGTCTTGGGAAGTTTTCCCCGTGCAGGGACGTTTCCTTGTAGGGTGTCAGAAGTCGAGCATGGAAGACCGGATGGATCTTCCATGTGGATGGAAGTTCGAGTTCGTATGACACATCTGACAGCTTCCTTGTTATCTTGAAGGGTCCGTGACGTCGGGGCGCTAGTTTGGCCGTTGGATGTGACGTACGAATGTGCTTCCCTTCTAACCAGACGAGTTCATTGGTCTGATAAGGTGTGAACTTTGATGGCCTTTCTGAGAGGGCCTGTTGCGCCTTCTGTAGGTTTTCATTGGCGGATTTCCTAATCTCGTCCCATTGGTTGATACGTTGCGCAGCTGAGGGGACATTTGTGGGTTTTGCGGCCCAGGTGGTGCGCGGCGTCCATCCCATGATAAGTGAAAATGGGGAAGCTTTCGTGGTCCCGTTGGGCCAGGAGTTGTGCGCAAACTCCGCAGTTGCCAACCAGTCAGCCCAATCATCCTGTCGTCCATTGCACCAGAATCGCAGATACTGTTCTAGCCACTGGTTCGTCCTTTCTGACTGCCCATCAGTCTGTGGATGATAGGCGGTCGAGATGTTTTGAGTGACGTCTAAGACTTTACAGAGAGCCTTGGCAAATGTGGACGTAAAACGGGGGTCTCGGTCGGAGATGATCTTTTCAGGGATGCCATAATGCCTGTAGACGTGATCCAGGTAGAGCTTGGCTACTCCTTCTGCTGTAATGGACTCGTTGCATGGTATAAACAATGCTGCCTTGGAACAGTCGTGGTCTGTGATGGTCAAGATGGAATCAAAACCCCTGGAAATGGGAAGCTTGACGATGAAATCCATCGCAATGGTTTGGAACGGGAGTGAGGTCACAGGAGTAATTGGGGATAATGCTGGTGGATGTGGGTGCGTGTTTACTTTATTGGCTTGGCAGTCCGCGCATCCTTTCACATAGGTTTCCACGTCCTTTTTCATGTTTGGCCACCAGTAATCTCGTTTGGCCAGGGCATATGTATTCGCAATGCCGGGGTGTCCTGCAGAGGGAAGGTCGTGGTGAAAATGGATCACCCCCCTCTTAATGTTGTCACCACCGGTGACAACGAGACGATCCCCGTCTTTCCACCAAAGGCCATCAACCTCTTTCAGGTTATGTGCGTCTGCCCACGTTCGGCATAGTTGCTGATTCATATTTTGCGAGACTTGGGCCCATAGATCCATGTCATGAAGACTGATGACGGCCGTCTTTGCAAAGACTTCTTCGGGGAGTACAGTGATATCATTGTTGTCCTCCTCCCCGCTGCTCAAGTCGGGTCGTCGTGACAGGGCATCTGCGCGTGCATTGCGACTTCCTGCAATATGTTTCAATACGAAGTTGTATTCCTCTAGCTCGAGGACTTCGCGTGCAACTCGTCGGCTGATTTTGTGAGGTTCTTTCCAATAAAGCAGATTGGAATGGTCGGTGTGGATGACAGTCTTGTGAGGGGTCCCCGCCAAGTATGGCCGCCAGTGTCGTAGTGCCTTTACAATGGCGAGCAATTCTCTATCCCAGATGTCATAATTTCGTTCGGCCGGTGAGAATGTCTCTGAGTAGAAGGCAACCGGGTGAAGTAATCCCGCTGCGTCTCTTTGGTTTAATACCGCACCATTGGCAAAGTGCGATGCATCGACTTCTAACTCGAAGGGCTTTTCTAAGTCTGGCTGTAGAAGGACTGGTTCTGAGCCAACGATATCTCGAATACATTTGAAGGCTTGTTGTTGTTCACTCGTCCAGTGCCAGGGTACATTTTTCTTTAACAGCCCATTTAATGGCTGGGCGATTCCTGAGAACCCTCGTACGAATCGTCGGTAGAAGTTACAGAATCCAACAAAGGATCGCACATCCTTGACACATGTGGGTGTGGGCCACTCCCGGATTCCTTGTACCTTCACCGGGTCCATCCGCACACGTCCGTTTTCTAGAATAACTCCTAGGTACTCGACGCTTCGTTGTTCGAATGAGCATTTGGCCGGTTTAAGATAAAGGTCGTGTTCGTGCAGGATATCTAGCACTTGGTGCACCCATTCTCGGTGGTGGGTAAGGTCGTCTGTGGTGGCTACAAGGATATCGTCCATATATACTACCACCTCTCCAGTGAGAATAAGGTCACGGAAGATATGATTCATCATTGCTTGAAAGGTGGCCGGCGAGTTGGTAAGACCGAAGAACATGACATTTGGTTCAAAGAGTCCTTGGTTGGTTTTGAAAGCCACTTTGCACTGATCCCCTTCTTTGATCCTGATGTTATTGTACCCCCAGCGGACATCCATTTTGGAGAATAGGGATTTGTCTCGCATGGTATCAATGAGTTCTGAGATAAGCGGTAGGGGGTAGGCGTTCTTTACAGTGTAAGCATTTATTCGTCGGTAATCTTGGACAGGTCGAAGTTTGCCATCTTTCTTCTTGATAAAGAAGAATGGTGATGCGTACGGCGACTTCGATGGACGAATATATCCCTTTGCCAAGTGCTCTTCGAGGAATGCCGTAAGTGCCGTTTGTTCTGTCTGCGACAATGGGTAGATTTTACAATCGATTGCTGATGGGGTGTCGGGTGTAAATTCTATGGCATGGTCCCATGGTCGCGCAGGTGGGAAACACTGCGATTCCACCTCTGAAAATACCTTCCAGTGTCGGTGGTATGCTTCCGGCACTACCTCCTCAAAGGTTTTCTCTGAATGTCCCTCCACTGCCTTCTGGGCAAGCTCTGACGCTTTGGTGACAAACAATGTCCCGCGTCCTCGTCCTCATCCTCTGTTCTTCGTACCGCCGAATGTCGAGCCATATAGTCGTACCCATGGATGTGATCAGGACAGGGTAGAACTCTTTGTCCATGGTTGCGTCACTCCAGTTAATCTTTGGTTCGAATGCTGCAAGCCAGGATATCCTAGGATCAGATCTTCGTCTCCAAGTTGGTAACTAGGAAGCGAATGACTTTGGTTTGTTCTCCCACTTGGACATTAAGATCGTATAATGCGTGATTTTCCTGCCCGATTAGCCGTTCCATCGATATTCCAAATATTTTCTCCTGGGGGAGTGCCAGCATCCCCAATCCCATGGTTCTTGCCATTCGTGGGCTAATAAAGTTGTCGGTGGCTCCTGAATCTATCAGGATGTCACGATCGGCCGTCTTTTGTGTAGTCTCGAAATGTACTGGTATTTTCAGTGATTTGAAGCGACTAGTATACACAGAGGTTACATGTAATGCTCGTGCCCAGGCCGATGGGGTAGAGCCGGTCAAAATCCTTTTTCGCGAACGCTTTTTCCACTAAGATTGCTCGCACTTCCTCACTCTCCTTCATCATGTTGGACCAGATTTCTTGTGCCTTTTCCTCCTTCGTCGGCGTTTTCTTATCGACAGTCGGTGGGTTATTGCGGACAGGTGTGACCGTAGCTTCAGCCACACGCGCTCCTTTCTTAGGGCACTCTCGAGACATATGCCCTTGTGCCTTGCAACAGAAGCACCTTCCTTCCTTCATCAATGTTTGTCTTTCATCCTCGGTGAGTGTGGCCCGGGCCCTGGTTCTATCTGCCGAGGTATCCATGGCGTTTGGGTCTCTTTGGGAGTTATGTGCAGGTTTAACTCCGAAAGCCGCCTTCCACTGATCACGGGTCTTTCCCTTCTTGGTATCGACTCCGAAACGTGTTGGAAATCGAGATAGTCCTGCTGCTGTCGTCGGGCAGCATCAACCCATGTATCCCAGTCGCTAGGGTGGTGAACTGGATGATATTCTTGACTAATGGGTTCGGAAGTCCTTGGGAGAAGAGGTCTAGTGTTGCCTCTTCATCTGTGTCATACCCGGCCCGATTGGCCAAGCTTCTGAATTTCGCCACATAGGCGTCCAAATCTCCTTGTCCATTTTCAGGGACTTTAGTTCGCGGGCAGCCTTCTGCTTTGCTTGCCCGTCCGTGAACGCGTCTTTAAATCGCTGAGCAATGGTCTCCCAAAGACCTTCACTCGTGGTACGACGTCCACTCTCAACCTGTTCGTTAACCATTCCAGTTGTTCCATCATCCAGTCGTCCACTGCATCCCCCGGATGAGCGATAAGAATAAGTTGGCTCGTTGGAAGGGGTTGATTATTTGGGGAACGTCGTGGTTGAAGTTCTTGAACGTCGTGAACTCCACATGAACTTTTTACTTTGTGACCGATCCCCAGTGAACGTCTGGGGTAGTACACCTGATAGTCGTCCCGAGGGTGGGGGAATGTTTGGTGGTAACATAACTGGTGGGGGTGGCGGAGGTGGAGGGGCTGGGTCTGGAAGTTGGGCGGCGATAGTGGACATGTTTTGCTTTGACGTGGTGACGGTGCTGGTGGACTGTGTAGATATCTGAGGAGTTGTCAAAGCAGGGGCTCTGATCGTGACAACTGCTGGTGCAACTGGGGTTGTAGTCGACGCTAATACCAGTGCTTCTTCGCTATGTTCTTCTACGTACTCTTCTGGTTCAGAGTCCGTGACAATGGCTGGGGGATTTTCTCTCCACAGCCCTAATCCAAATTCTGGTGGGGCGGGTCCTGTAGTGACCCAAGAGTGTCAGCTATCCGAGTATCGGATACGATACCAAACTCTCTTTTCGTCGTCGTATTCTACCGGTTGGTATCTTCCGTCGTGATAGACGTAGTATCCAAACTCGGACTCAAAATCCTTCCAGGTGGCAGAGCCAAGTACTTGCTGTGAAAGATTATGCTCGTCTCTGCATTCGATAAGTTCTTCTCGGAAGAGGGTCTGACTGCGGCTGGAAGCCACTGTGAGAGACTCGACTTGATGTTACGTCCGGTGCGGGACGTTCCACACGACTTGTGTGACAGCGTTCGTTCGTATATCAGATAAGAGACCAATGGGGTCCCTTGGAGTTATGCGGGAAGAGTCAAAGTCAAAGAGGCTGTACTCTAAGACGATGTTGAGCAGAAAGTACCAGAAGTACTTGAGAGGGTCGAGTCAGAGCGTTCAAAGGGAAGTCCAGAAGACAAGCACCGATGTATTCAATAAGTCGAGTCTAAGGTCTACTGGGTAGCTAGAGCGGACTTATATACGTAAGGCGGTGGGCGTCTACGCGATAAGGATACGGAGTCAAGTGGGCCCAAATATCTGAAAGCGGAGGGCGTAAAGCCTGGCTTCTACTGATAGGGGATTAAGTAAATGTCCGATCGTATGATAAGGAGATAAGCGATAAGCGAAGAAGCAAGCAAGCAAACATGAACAAGCAAACAAGTCACGGGGATGGACGAAGGGCATGTGACGGGTCCCACGATGGAGACGTGATCTGGTAGTGAAGCATGGGCGGCAGGGAGGGGTTATCGTTGGGCAGGAAAAAGAAAGTAGGGAGGGATGGGATTCGTAACACACGGGGAGGTCAGTGATGAGATCGAGAGAGATATATTGGAAGGGTCCATCGGAAGCGGGAGTGTTGAAAGAGAATAGGGGAACATCAGTTTTGTGGCGGGGCTTTGACGCTTGACATTCGTGACACCCCTTGACATAGTCAGTCACGAATTGTTGCAGGTTTGGGCCAGCATAGAATTCAGAAACTAGATCCCATGTATTCCGTCATCCAGGGTGACCAGCAAGGGGGTGATCGTGGAATTGCTTGACGATCTCGCGATAGGAATCCGGGTTTTCCTGAAGTTGAATTACTGCGAGGGACCAGTTTTCGTCCGGGAGGAGAATTTCCTGTTTGTTATCTCCTCTGCCATCATCGTAATCCGGCCAGCAGGATAGTAGATCTGCGATTATATTGTGTTTACCTTGAATAGGTTTAATTACAAAGTTATATTCCATGAGATCGAGATGCCATCGGGCCTGTCGTCTATTAAGTTTTTGAGGTTTTCGGAAATATTGTAAGTTATGATGATCTGAGAAGATGGTTAACTTATGAGGAGAACCCATCAAGTATTGTCGCCATTCTTGTAAAGGAAGCCAAATTGCGAATAACTCCCTGTCATAGATGTCCCAGTTGCGTTGTGTTTGATTGAGAGATTTCGAAAGGAATGCAACAGGATGTAGTCGCCCTACGTCATCTTGCTGTGATAGCTCGGCCCCGATTGCGTATCCTGAAGCATTGGTTGTGACAAAGAAGGGAAGATCGAGACGGGGTTGTCGAAGGACAGGTGCACTACTAAATGCCTTTTTTAGACTTTGGAAGGCATTTTCTTCCTTGTCGGTCCATGTCCATGGGACTAGAAGCTTTGTGAGGTTAATGAGTGGTCGGGCGAGTTGTGAATATCCTTTGATGAAGCGGCGATAATAATTACCAAATCCTAGATAGCTGCGGACTTGTTTTACTGTTTGGGGGGTCGGCCAATCTATGAGCCCGTTTACTTTTGCTGGATCCATACGGATAATGCCATGTTCAAGGATAACGCCCAGATAATCCACTTTCGTGGTATGGAAGATGCATTTTGACAGTTTTAGGTAAAGATCATTGTCTGAGAGGATCTGTAGAACGCGGGTGATGCATCTTTGGTGGAAAGAAATATCATTTGAGGTGGCAATGAGGATGTCGTCCATATAGATCACAAGCCATCCTTCGTCGAGCTCCTTTCGAAAGATCGCGTTCATCATTGTTTGGAATGTTGTGGGCGAATTTGTTAGTCCGAAGTACATTACCAGGGGTTCAAAGAGGCCTTTGTTTGTTTTGAAAGCAGCTTTCCATTGATCGCCTTCTTTAATGCGAATGTTATTGTAACCCCATTGTATGTTGAATTTGGTGAACAGCGCAGCGTTCTGGACTTTTGCGATTAATTCGTCGATGAGTGGTAATGGATAGGTGTTGCGGAGGGTGTGCTCATTGAGCTTGCGATAGTCTTGTACCGGTCGAAGTTTACCATCCTTTTTCTTGACGAAGAAGAACGGGGAGGCATATCGTGATTTTGACTCACGGATATATCCCTTGGCGAGGTGTTCATGGAGGAATTCTTCGAGTGCCAATTGCTCTTTTGGATTGAGGGGATATATTTTGCAGTCCAGGCTGTTTGGCGCATCAGATTTAAGGTCGATCGCATGGTCCCACTGGCGTGCATCTGGGAAGCAAAGGGCTTCGTCCTCTGAGAAAACTTTGGCGAACTGCTGGTATTGTGACGGTATAGTAAGATTGGGGGGCGGTTGTTGTGCTGTGAGTTCCATGGATGGGGATACGCACATGATGAGTTCTTCGCCTGGTAGGAGTCCTAGAGAAGTAGCTGTGGGCATGTAATGTTTTTGTCCCCGTGGGACGATATGTACGGCTTCTTGGACGGATGCCTGGAGCCAATCAATGGTTGGTGTAGTTCGTGCAAGCCAGGGATAGCCTAGGATGAGGTCCTCTTTACCAAGATCGGCGACAAAGAAATCAAGGATGTGGACAGATGAACCAGTTTGAACTGTACAAGGAAGATAATGGGTAATCTGACTGGCGGCATTTGCAGATCCATCGGCATTGGAGAGGGATTTTGGTATCTGTAGTGGGCAGGTACGCAAGTTATGTGTGGATATGAAATGTTTGTTGATGAAATTCTCGGTCGCACCACTGTCAACGAGTGTGGAGACGGTCCCAATGGTAGAAAAGTTGGTTTGTATTGAAAGAGACTTCGGTACAAATCGATCTACAATAGCCCTCAGGGTGGGATGACCCCTCAGGCTGTTACAAAATCCGAATCAGCCACGAGTAAGGTCTGGACCTGCTCTTCCTGTTCTTTGGTTAGTCCTTTAATCATAGCGACGATGGTAGCAACGTCGGGCTGTGTTGGTGTATCCGCGGGTATCTTTGAAGTTCTCGGGGCTGTATTTTGAGTTGTAGGGTGTGACAGAATTCTCCCTGCAATGTTACTAATGACTTGACATTGTGTTTCACTGGTGTTTTACTTACTGAGGGCCTAACCCCTCCTAATTCTCCTTAGTTCTAGCTCGTTCTACTGCTCAACCATTTAGATATTATATCATAGAACTAGAACCTTCTATTTACTATGACATAGCTAGAACTACATGTATTTAAAGACCTACTAGAGTAGAGAGACAGACTAAGTCTGTTCTCTTGTGTTCAATCAAAGGTGCTTCGGAATCCTTGAGTCCTCCCAGTTAGAACCCCACTTGAACTCTCCAAGATGTGACTTGGAGAGCCTTCATCATCTTGAACTTGCTGCAGGACCGAGCGTCTCTGCCGTCGACTTCGAATCTCACGCGCGTGCCCTATCGACCTTGTTGAGGGCTTGAACTGACTTGACTCTGTTATCGACTTGGAGTCTTGACTTGACTTGGATATATCTTGACTTGGAGGCTAGCTCCTGATCGACGACGACACAGTTCCGCACCTAACTGTGACATAGGGAGGATTACCTGGGAGTCAACTGTTGTTGCTGTTGCGACGCGAGGTTTCTTCTGAGGGCAGTCGCAAGATAGGTGTCCCTTCCGCATGCAGTAGAAGCACAATCCTTCGCGTTTGCAGCATTCTTTGTCATCGTCAGTAACTGCACGTCGAATGGTGTTAGTGTCCGTAGTGTGGTCTTGTCGTGATTGCTGGTTTTGACTGTTTATAGGTTGGCGCCAGAACGGCTGGTCATTAGTCGAATGTGCTGTCTTACTGCGGAGACCTTGGACAATAATGAAATTTCTTTGTTGAGTTTGTGCTGCCTTTTGCCATTGCTCCAGCGTCATCGGGGAGTGTTGTTCAACACATTTTTCTGCTAATTGACCCTGTAGCCCCCAAGCGAAGAGACGCATCATACTAGGGTCATCAGGGTGGAGGCCAGCTCGTTGAATTAAGATGTTGAAGTTTGCTATGAACTCGTCAACGTGTCCATCCTTCATCCGTAGTTTCTGTACTGATTCATATGCTTGTTCTCTCATTGTGAAGTCAAAGAATGTGTCAAGGAACTTTCTTTCGATGATTGCCCAAGTGTCAGTGTTCTGTGGAATGAGGCTGCTGTCAATCTTTGCTCGCTTAAGGAAATCGATCAAGTTATTATAGAAGGCCTGGACCTGAGGACCCTCTAGTTGCTGTAGGAAATAGAGGCTCCTTTTCACTTTGTCGATGGCAACCTCAGACCGGTCATTTAACTCGAGGAAAGAGTCAAACGCCTTGAGGAAGTCTTCGGTTTTCGTACGATCTCTGTTGAATCTAAGTGGGAACAACCCCTCAAGTCGCTCATACTTGGTTGTTATTGGGGGTGCGGATTGTGGTATAGTTGGGACTCCAGATATAGCTTGGGATGGTGATGTAAGAGGTTCTGGAAGCGTGGTAGGCGCAGCAGTTACGCCAGTGAAAGCCGCGGCATAAGAGGTGTTGACAGTGAGTCCCTGCGGTGGGTTAGATGGGAGGCCCATTTCTGGGCGGGCGATCTTAATTGCCATCCAGGCATTGAAATTTTCAAAGTAGGCGATCTTGAACCAGAGACCATAGATCGTTTCTATCGGGATATTAACATTATCCAGCTTCCAATAGTAACCACTCCAGGTTACATCTTCTTCATTGGCGGCGAGCCATCGGGAACCAGGTCGTTCTTCTTCCGGGATATTATCATGTGATTGGGGTCTTAGAGGGAAGGGAAGTTTAACAATTCTGCTACTGTGAAACAGGCATGTGCGCAGCATACTGACTGTAAATGTGTTAGTGGGTTAGGCTAGAAAGACAAGTTACTTCAGAGGTAGAAGGAACTCTATTATACTATACTACACACCTAGAAAGACAAGTTCTATATACAGAGTTAGTCTAAGGTAGTGATGATAGTAGAGAGGATGACTTACACTTCAGAGGTAGAAGGAACTCTGAAGTGTAAGAGACGAAACAGACACCCTTATATACACTTCCAAGGGATGGTCTGTGCACTGGGAATAAGTCCACAAGTGCCGGACAAAGTCCAAACAATAAACAGAGGGAGAAAGGCCATTGGCCACTACAGAAATCACATGTTACATGATGTATCAGTCAGCTACTGCGGAATGTGAGAAAGAAAGTAATAATGATAATGTCAATAGTCCGAGACTCCGGTATCTAATCTAATCTACAAAGTAGCTAATCTGATCACCTGATGCCTGAAGCAACACTGAACATCTTCTGTGTTCAACATCCCTCCATGCTGAAGGCATCTGGTCATAAATGGGAAATGAGTTGGATGAGCACACTGCTATCTCAATTAAATGAGCATATCGCCAGCCAGAGATCCAACTTCTCTAACTCTTCTGAGTGTGAGAGAGGCATGGTGTTCAGAGGCATATCGCGGTGATTCGCTTATGCAAACTGAAACCATACACACCTCTTGCGTCACTCTCGAAGTTGAGAGTTTTTCTCATGGTGGGAAAGTGAAACTGGTATTCAAAGTCTCCAGATTCCAGCTCTCTCATTCCAGCATAAGTCCAAGTTCATTTACCATGGTTTCAAACGATGCTCTTGGTAGAGACTTAGTGAAGCCATCTGCCAGCATCTCACCTGTGGGGGTTCGCACTAATTCAATTATGTGCGATTCAATGTACCCCCTAATGGCATGGTACTTGATAGGTATATGCTTTGACCGCCTTCCTGTGACTGGGTTTAATGCCAAATCCACGGCACCCTTGTTGTCACAGTGGAGTAGTATAGGGGAGGATACCTCATACCCTAATTCCTCCATAAAAGTCCTATACCACATTGCCTGATTTGCAGCCTCAGAGAGGCTCATATATTCGGCCTCAGTGGTGGACTGTGCTACTGTCTTCTGCTTTCTGGAACACCATGAAATGGCACCATTCGCCAAGAAAAACACATAGCCTGAGGTAGAGTGGCAGTCCTCTTGATCTCCCCATGAGGAGTCTGCAAAGCCATGAAGGCCACTCTCCCCATTCCCTCCAGAATACCGCAACTTGTAGTCTTTTGTACTATTAAGATACTTTAAGACATATTTTGCAAGTCGCATGTGATCTTGAGAGGGATTGGAAGCGTATTGACTAAGGCGCGCCACAGCAAAGCTAATGTCGGGTCTGCTTCCAATCTGCACCCATAGCAGAGACCCCATCAACTGTTGGTACTTCTTTATCTCAGAAGTAGATGCCTGGCCATCAAATTTGACCAGATGAACATCAGCGCCAGAGGGAAGAGGAGTATATACTCGGTTGGAATCCCTCATCCCAAACTTCTCAATAATAGATAAAACGTAGGCTGCTTGGTCAATCTCCAGTGTCTTATTAGGACGATCTCTGGTGATGTTAACTCCAAGATACGACTGGATTTCTCCCAAGTCAGTCATCTCATATCAATTAGATAGAGCTGACTTCAGCCACGTTATCTTATCATTGGAAGATCCAAGTATAGTAATGTCATCTACATAGAGAATGACGTAAAGTGAATCATCCCCCTCCTTTTGATGAAACACATATACTCCTGCATCAGAGTACGTCCGAGTGAAGCCCAGTTCATTAAGAACTGCATGGAATTGTAGATTCCATGCTCGGGAAGCTTGTTTGAGGCCATATAATGCTTTTTGTAGCCTACAAACTTTGGACTCTTGACCAGTAACGACGAAACCAACTGGTTGCTCCATATAAATTTCTTCATCCAGGTCGCCATGAAGGAATGCCAATTTGACATCCATCTGGTGGATTTCCCAATCCTCTAGCGTAGCTAGCGCTAGTAATAATCTAAGTGATTCAAATCTGGCGACTGGAGAGAATGTTTCGTCGAAGTCCACTCCTTCAACTTGGGTGAACCCTTTTGCCACGAGCCTAGCACGAAACCGTCCATCTGGTTTCAACTTAAAAACCCATTTTGATTTGACAGCCTTCCTTCCTTTTGGAAGATCCTCAAGGCGCCACACATCAAGTTTATCTAAGGCATTAATTTCATATTCACATGCCTCATACCATTCATTGGCATTATCAGACTGCATTGCCTCCTGAAAAGTCAGGGGGTCTCGATAAGAGACACCTGCGGCATTTAGCAATTCCATATGCCCAAGTCTGGAGGAACCCTGCATGAACTCAGCATTATCCTCATTGTAAAATCGAGGATTCTGGCGGTGTGAACGTTTGGGACGGGCAGTATCAAGATCTAAGTCTTCCTGCACAGCCCTGTCACGTTGCTGAGATCGTGGACTTTCCCTAGTAAATACTGGTTGGGAAATTTTGCCGACCTTCTTTTTAGTTTGTCTTTTGGCACGGGTTCTCTGGGGGAGTTCAGATGGCTCCATGATTTGGGATGGTGGGGTCTGATAGATAGTTTGATCGTGTGTGTCAATTCATTATCAGGTGTGGTAGGCTCAGGATTTACTTGAGGAGGTTCCACTACCTCCTGTTCCTCAACCTCGGCATCCTTGTCTTCAGGAGCCTGAGGAACTGTGGCTATTACTGGTTGAGGCTGGACAGGCCTCTCATTTTGTAGTACAAAAGGCGTAACTTGTTCCTTTTGTTTCCCTTGTTGTCCTTTGCAAGGTTGGATGGGTAGGATCCTTCATCAAATGTCACATCTCTTGACAATACAAAGGATCGAGTATGCATATCCCAAAGAAGATATCCTTTAGAGTGGGGTGCATACCCGACAAAGACTGTTTCCCTGGCTTTATGATCCAGTTTACGTCTTTTATCCTCTGGGACAGTATAGTAGGCTAAGCAGCCAAAGATTTTAAAGTATGAGACATCTGGAATGTCCCCATCCAGAAGCTCAAGCGGTGTCCTCCACTTATTAGAGCGATGGGCATTCTATTGTATATGTGACAGGCTGTTCACACTGCACATTCCCAGAAACCAAGGGAAAGACCAGCATGATGTAGCATGCTAGTGGCCTTTTCCATGATGGTTCTGTTGAACCTTTCAGCCCTTCCATTCTGTTGTGGGGAGTACGGCATTGTCAATTTATGCTCTATGCCAGCCTTCTCAAGTATTGACTTCAGCTCCCTATTTACAAATTCGCCACCTCGGTCTGTGTGTAAGGTCTTTATTTTCTTGTCTGTTTTATTTTCCAAGAATGCCTTAATATTACAGAAGACCGATGTAAAATCACTTTTTGCTTTCATAGCAACAACTAGGCAGTTCTGCTAAAGTCGTCTATGAAAGTGGCGAAGTATAGGTTCCCTTGAATTGAAGTGCATTGTAGAGGACCAACTAGGTCACTATGAATGACTTCCAAGGGTGCTGAAGCTCTTTTTGAGAGGGAGGGAATGGAAGACGGTGTGATTTTCCCATTTCACAGCCATAACACGGCTTGTCTTCCACTTGGCTATTATCAATACTAAGGCCTTTTACAGCCTTAGGAGCATGTCTTTTGAGGGCCTCTTTTGACATATGACCCATTCGCAAATGCCAGGTGTCAAGGCTAGTTGATGCAGATTTATGGGAAGCAGTATTTAGATTCTGCATAGTTTTCCCAAAGACCCAATAGAGTCCCATAGCCTTGACACCTTCCGCTATAATTGTATCATTGTACTTTATTTTGACCTCAGATGGAGAAAATTCCACTGAGCCACCCTTGTCCGTGATGCAGCTTGTTGACAGTATTCTTTCACTGCCAGGCATATAAAATACATTGTTCAACTCTAACTCATAATTATTGCGAGTTTTGAGGAGAACTTTGCCTGTTCCTTCGACTTGGACAATAGAGCCATCACCAATTGTCACCTGATGTCCCTTGTGTGGGAAATACTCAGAGAAATCTTCTAAGTATGGTGTAAAATGAGTGGTGGCTCCGCTGTCCATCATCCAAGGGTTGCTGCCATCATCGACTTCTTGTGTGTGCTCGGTCATCATATAAAGTGAAATGCGAGGTGTCTCATGCACCTCCTGTATTCTGCCGCTACCATTAATTACGGTAGCTACTTGTGTGGAGTTATTATGTACACTGGGGCCTTGCCCCTTCCTCTTGTTGCCCTTTTTGCCTGCATCAGCATTGGCTCTGTCCTGTTTCCTTTGCCGACATTCATTTGCCTTGTGGCCTGGCTTCTGGCAATAGAAGCAGGTGACATCATTGGACGATGATGCACCTGCAGGAGGTGGCGTGAAAGATACTTGTTTTTTATTTTTGTTTTTGTTGACATGGGCTGCCTTATTAAGGGCAACCCCAACACCACTTCCTGCAGGGCCAGCAAGTCGGCTTTCCTCATTTAGGAACCTTTGTACAAGGTCCTGAGGGGAAAGGCGGTCAGGAGGACCTGACGCCAGGATTGAGCCAGCAATGGCTGAGTAGGATGGAGGTAGGGATTGGAGCAAAATAAAGCTCAACTGGAGATCAGAGATCTCCATCCCATTTTCCTTGAGGGTACTCCTCACATCCAACACACGCTGCAACTGGGGTCTGAATTGCTTTCCTTCTTCCAAGCGGAAGGAGGATACAGAACACCACAAGTTGTAGGTGGCCATGCTACCTACTGAGCCGTAGAGCGATTCCAAACGCTCGTACTTGGCATTGACAGAAGGATAAGTTCTGTCTGAGGCAATCTGGGAGTATGTTTCCGGTGATGTCACCATCACCAGAACTCCCATAAGGACTTCCTCCACCCTATTCCATTCTTGGTACATAGGCTCAGACCAAAGCGCAAAGCGCTTGGCATACTCGTCATCCTTTTCTCCATCCTCCGGCTTAGGAGCATTCAGGAACTCAGGGGCATCATGTGTAATGTGCCTCTTCATTCCATTTATCCTAAGCAGGGCGGTGAAGGACACCGACCACTGCTGCCAGTTGGAGCTGTCAAGTTTGTCGAACTTGAAGGTGGGGGGAAGACGATAGACGACATTTGAGATGATTTGTTAAAGAAAAGGTGATCCTGGTCCCAAGGAGCAATTAGAACCAGTTGTCCAGGTCTCATTTAAGAGGGCCCGTCCATTCTGTGGCGCTATGCTTCAGAACTTAAGAAAGTCCTGCCTCTGATGTGCGACTTCTAAGTAGTATAGTAGACTGTCTAGCGCCATCTACAACAAGTCCTAAGCCCACATCAGGGGGACATTGTGTAAATAGATGGGGAGTCATGTCATGGAGGAGCCAACCGCAAGTTCCACTAGAGACAAAGGGTATAGAGCCCTTCCTCTAGTGCTGGTGGTGGAGTCCATGATTAAGCCCTAGATGATTGGGGCCATGACTATAGTAGACTATCAGGTTTCCTCTGGTTGGGGCGAACCCCAATGAAAGCAGCGGGTACTTCTGCCCAGAGACAAAACCTTCTAGCTACTGTGTAAATACTATAGTAGTTCAAGCCTACTTGTATCGAGCCCAAGCGTCATGGGAGTGACTACCCATGCCTTGTTCTAGACCCTAAACTCTACCAGCAGGTTGCTAAACCTGGCTTACGGATCGAGCCAAGCATTGACTGAACCTATAGCTCCAAGCCTTCTGGGCAAGGGGCCTACTATGTTACGTCTGGTGCGGGACGTTCCACACAACTTGTGTGACAGCGTGCTAAGTGGGTTCGGGTAAGAGACCAATAAGATCCCTTGGAGTCGAGAGGGTATGAGTCAAAGTCCTAGAGGCTGCACCCTAAGACGATGTTGAGCGGAAAGTGCCGAAAGCACTGAGACAAGCAGACGTTCAAGAGACAAGGGGAAGTCCGGAAGACAAGCACCGATGTATTCAATAAGTCGAGTCTGAAGTCTACAAGGTAGCTACAGCGGACTTATATACGTAATCGAGTGGGCGTCTAAAGATAAGATATACTAGAGTCATGTGGGCCCGAATATACGAAAGCGGAGGGCGTAAAGCCGTGCTTCTGATAGGGAATTAAGTAAGTGTCCGGTCTTAGAGATAAGGGATAAGAGATAAGCAAATAGCATGCCAAACATAAGTACAGCGATACAAACAGGGGCAAAGACAGTCACGGGGAAGGAAGTAGGGCACGTGAAGGGTCCCACGATGGAGACGTAATCTGGTAGTGAAGAGTAGGTGGTAGGGAGGGGTCGTCGCTGGGTAAAAGGAAAAAGACAGGGAGGGACGGGGTTTGTAACATCACCCCCTCTTCTGGTTCTAGCAGACCCGGCTAGAAACGACTCGTACCGTCATCATCCTGTACCAGCTCCAGGTAATCGTCAGCTACATTACGGTCATCCATGCTGTATGACTCCATCTCCTGCGGGCACGCGTGGGTACGAAGAAACCCATATGGACCGCGCTGGCCACATGCGTGGCATAAGTCGTGGATGGGGCAGTCGATTTCTTTATGCCCAGCATTATGGCGAAGGCACTTGCCACACCAGCCCGATGGATTGGTGATAGTCGGGGCTGCTCCTACGCGTTGGAAGATACAGTGTCGGCTCCAGTGGAGATTACTTCGACAGTGTCGACACCACTTGCAGTTAAGGGGGCAGTTCCAGCTTATGTGATACCTGCTGTCACATTGCCAGCAGGTCTCCCCGCGCGGGTTCTCGTGCAATCGTGGCATCTCGAGCCGGGTCGGCAGCAGCGTCGGGGCCGCACCCAAGGTTCGAGGGGGGAGGGGTCGTGCATAAGTGTCCGCGTACCTTTCAGCAATAGTCTGGTACGCATCCCCCGCTTCCAACCTCTTTCTGATGTCCACGATCTCCGACTCCAGCTGGAACATCCCATTTGTCAGCCTTGCCATCATTTTTGCGTGCTCCTTGTACTGTTGGTTCAGTGTCCTCCTCAAGGTGATACTCTTCCTCAGCCTCATAACTTCTGCCTTCAAACGCGGTAACCTCATGTCATTCATCACTTCATCACTCGCGAAGGCGCGACAGTCCTCCGTGGCAAGGTGACCCAGCTGTTCATCAGTCAGCGTATGATGAAGTCGACCTGTATACCTTTCCTCCAGATAGACGGGAGCTCCATAAACCGGCCCATCCTTCTTCATACACCCCGCCACATCCATCCCACCATTAGTATAATAAATGTACTTGGCGATGGCTGTGGTTCCATCGGCCATTGTGATCTCCAAGGGGAAGTACATCGAAGAGTTGGGGTTGTTGGGGATGAACGGGAACTCGGGGGCTTCGTCGTCGATCTCTCCGTTGAGCAGGTCATTGGGGTGGGGGTCTTTGCGATGTGTGAAGTCGTCATTTGGATTCGGGGACTGGTTCTTGACGCGGCCTCTGCGGCTTCATAGTCGATAGGGGAAGAGGGGCGCGTGGAAGGATGAGCAGAGGGGAAGTTCTCGGCAACTACGTTGGCGGCAGTGAAGGTGTCGACGGCGGCGTTGGCAGCGATGAAAGACATAATAGATTGGATGGTGGTAGGACGTTGCTGAGAGAGCATGTACTGGGGGATTTCTTCGGGGTCTGTGGATTGGTTCCTTTTAACTGTCTCTGGGCGCTTCTGGATGTCGGTCGTGGAACTCCGAGATAAGGACTGGGGCAGAGATATCTCGGGCGGGTTCCCACAAGTTGTCAGAGTTTGGGAATCCTTTCCACTTGACTAGGTAATGTAGTTTGCGCCCTCGGCCTTGTCATTTCGAATCTAAAATGCGTTCCACTTCCCACTCTTCTTCTCCATCGATAAGGTCAGGTGGGGGTCTCGAGAAGTTTTCTCCATGCAGGGTCGTTTCCTTATATGGTGTGAGCAGTCTGGCATGGAAGACCGGATGAATGCGCCATGTAGGGGGAGTTCAAGTTCGTATGACACATCTGACAGCTTCCTTGTTATCTTGAAAGGTCCGTGACGTCGGGGCGCTAACTTGGCTGTCGGATGTGACGTATGAATGTTCTTCCCTTCCAACCATACCATATCATTGGTCCGATAAGGCATAAACTTTGTAGGCTTCTCTGCCAGGGTCTTTTGCGCCTTCAACAAGTTCTCATTGGCCGATTTCCGAATCTCTTCCCATTGGTTGATACGCTGTGTGGCTGAAGGGACGTTCGTCGGCTTTCCGGTCCATGTGGCTCGAGGCGTCCATCCCATGATAAGTGAGAATGGGGAGTGTTTCGTGGTGCCATTAGGCCAGGAGTTGTGTGCAAATTCTGCCGTTGCGAGCCAGTCCGCCCAGTCGTTCTGTCGTCCATTGCACCAAAATCGAAGATACTGTTCAAGCCACTGATTTGTTCTTTCCGACTGTCCATCTGTCTGTGGGTGATACACCGTAGAGATATTTTGTGCGATGTTCAGTGTTCTGCAGAGTGCCCTGGCGAACGTGGATGTGAAGCGTGGGTCACGGTCTGAGATGATCTTTTCAGGGAGGCCATAGTGTCTGTAGATGTGATCTAGGTAAAGCTTGGCCACTCCTTCTGCCGTAATGGACTCATTGCAAGGTATGAACAGCGCTGCTTTTGAACAGTCGTGGTCAGTGATGGTCAGGATTGAGTCGAAGCCTTTAGAAGTGGGGAGTTTGACAATGAAGTCCATGGCTATGGTCTGGAATGGTTGTGAAGTCGTTGGTGTGATTGGGAGTGGTGCCGGCAGGTGTGGGTGTGTATTCACTTTGTTGGCCTGGCAATCTGCACATCCTTTCACATATTCTTCCACATCCTTCTTCATGTTCGGCCACCAGTAGTCTCGTTTGGCGAGGGCGTAGGTGTTAGCGATGCCAGGGTGGCCTGCAGAAGGGAGGTCATGGTGAAAATGGATCACCCCCCTCTTAATGTTGTCGCCACCGGTGACAACAAGTCGATCCCTGTCCTTCCACCAGAGGCCGTCAATTTTCTTCAGATTATGTGCCTCGGCCCATGTTTTGCACAGCTGTTGATTCATATTTTGCGATACTTGGGCCCATAGATCCATGTCATGAAGGCTAACAATGGCCATCCTCGTAAAAACCTCTTCCGGGAGTACTGTTACATCACTGTTGTCCTCTGCACCGTTATTCAAATCAGGTCGTCGTGATAGGGCATCTGCGCGAGCGTTACGACTTCCAGCAATGTGCTTCAATTCAAAGTTGTACTCTTCGAGCTCCAGGACTTCACGCGCGACTCGCCGGCTTATTTTATGGGGTTCCTTCCAATATAGTAGATTGGAGTGGTCGGTGTGAATGATGGTTTTGTGAGGAGTCCCTGCTAGGTATGGCCGCCAGTGTCATAGCGCTTTTACTATGGCCAGCAACTCTCTATCCCAAATGTCATAATTTCGTTCTGCGGATGAGAATGTCTCCGAATAAAAGGCTACAGGGTGGAGAAGTCCCGTCGTGTCTCGTTGGTTTAATACGGCACCATTTGCAAAGTGGATGCGTCGACTTCAAGTTCAAAAGGTTTCTGCAGATCTGGTTGTAAGAGGACTGGTTCTGAGCCGATGACATCACGAATCTGTTCGAAGGCCATTTGATGCTCCTCCGTCCAATGCCAAGGGACGTCTTTCTTCAGCAATCCATTTAGTGGTTGGGCGATCCCTGAGAATCCTCGGACGAAGCATCGATAAAAGTTGCAGAAACCAATGAACGACTGCACGTCCTTGACACATGTCGGCACTGGCCATTCCCGAATCCCTTGTACTTTTACGGGGTCCATTCGCACCTGTCCTTCCTCCAGGATGACTCCTAGATATTCTACACTCGGTTGTTCAAATGAGCACTTGGCAGGTTTGAGGTATAGGTCGTGTTCACGTAGGATATCCAACACCTGATGAACTCGTTCTCGATGGTGGGCTAGGTCATTCTTGGTAGCAACCAATATGTCGTCCATATACACCACTACTTCGCCAGTAAGAATGAGGTCGCGGAATATGTGGTTCATCATGGACTGAAACGTTGCCGGTGAATTCGTAAGGCCGAAGAACATGACATTCGGCTCGAACAACCCCTGATTTGTCTTAAATGCCGCTTTACATTGGTCGCCCTCTTTGATCCTGACATTGTTGTAACCCCATCGTACGTCCATTTTCGAGAAGAGGGATTTGTCCCTCATGGTGTCGATGAGTTCAGAGATTAGTGGCAGGGGATAGGTGTTCTTTACAGTATACGTATTGATCTTGCGGTAATCCTGGACGGGTCGCAGTTTGCCATCCTTCTTTTTGATGAAGAAGAAGGGCGAGGCATACTGCGACTTGGATGGGCGAATGTATCCTTTGGCCAGATGTTCCTCCAGGAATTCCGTAAGTGCAGTTTGTTCGGACTGGGACAGGGGGTAGATTTTACAGTCTATGGCAGCCGGTGCGTCAGGGAGAAAGTCAATGGCATGATCCCATGGCCGCTCTGGAGGAAAGCGATGTGACTCTTCCTCGGAGAATACCTTCCAATGCCGCTGGTAAACATCCGGCACTATCTCATGGTAGGTCTTCTCATTCTGTCCTTGTACCGCCTTCTGGGCCAGCTCTGATGCTTTGGTGACGTAGCAGTAGCCGGGGTCTTCTTTTGTACACACGGCCCTTATTACTGGATGCCGGATTGCATAGTCATACCCTATTGACGTAATGATAGTGGGATATGACTCTTTATCCATTGTCGCATCAGCCCAGTTGATCTTGGGTTCAAACGCAGCAAGCCACGGGTATCCTAGGATGAGGTCTTCGTCTCCTAGGTCCGTAATCAGGAAACGAATGTTTTTCGTAACCTCTCCAACCTGGACCTTTAGATCCGTATAGTGAGTGATTTTTCCAGCGCGATTGGCTGTTCTGTCAATATTCCAGATATTCTTCTCCTGGGGAAGTGCCAGCTGTCCCAAACCCATGGTTTTGACGAGTCGTGGGTGAATAAAATTGTCCGTGGCTCCAGAGTCCACTAAAATATCTCGATCGGCCGTCCTCTGTGTAGTTTCAAAATGGACTGGTATTTTCAATGATTTGAATCGACTAGCATACACAGAGGTAACATGGAGTGCTTGTGCCCAGGCCGATGGGTTTGAGCCTAACAAAAATCCTTTTTCGCAAACGCCTTCTCTACCAGTATGGCGCGCACTTCCTCACTCTCCTTCATCATGTTGGCCCATATATCCTGAGCCTTCTCTTCTTTCGACCGTTTATCTACAGAAGGGGGGGTATTCTGGACGGGATGTTCTGTCGTCACAGTGGCAGTGGCAACTCGTGCCCCCTTCTTGGGACAGTCCCGGGACATGTGTCCCAGTGCTCTGCAACGAAAGCAACGCCCCTCTTTCATCAGCGTTTGCCGCTCATCTTCCGTAAGTGCTGCCCGAGCTCGGGCCCGATCGGCAGAGGTATCCATAGCATTTGGATCCCTCTGCCCGTGCGGGGCGGGCTTAACCCCGAATGCTGCCTTCCACTGGTCTCGGGTTTTTCCTTTCTTGGTATCGACTCCGAATCTTGTCTGGAAGTCAAGATAGTCCTGCTGCTGTCTTCGCGCGGCATCAACCCAAGTGTCCCAGTCATGAGGATGATGAAACTGGATGATGTTTTTGACTAGGGGGTTGGGCAAACCCTGCGAAAAGAGGTCTAGCGTTGCCTCTTCGTCGGTGTCATAGCCGGCCCTGTTGGCTAGACTTCTGAACTTGGCAACGTACGCGTCAAGTTCTCCTTTCTCCATCCTGAGGGACTTTAGTTCTCGGGCCGCTTTCTGCTTGGCCTGCCCGTCTGTGAAGGCGTCCTTGAACCTTTCTGCTATGGTCTCCCAAAGACCTTCGCTTGTGGTTCAACGCCCACTTTCAACCTGCTCATTAAGCCACTCCAGCTGCTCCATCGTCCAATCATCCACAGCATCCCCTCGGATCAGGGAAAGAAACAGATTGGCTCGTTGGAACGGGTTGACAATCTGTGGGACATCATGATTGAAGTTCTTGAATGTCGTGAACTCCAACATGAATTTCTTGCTTTGCGAGCGGTCCCCAGTGAATGTTTGGGGCAACACTCTGGACAGACGTCCAGAGGGAGGGGGGATGTTTGGTGGTGGTGCCACAGGGGCTGGTGGGGTGGGGTCTGGAAGTTGGGCGGCGATGGTGGACATGTTCTGGTAAAACGGGGTGACGGTGTTGGTGGATTGTATAGAGATCTGGGGAGTTGTCAAAGCAGGGGCTCTGAACGTGACAACTTCGGGTGCAACTGGGGCTGTAGACGACACTAATACCAGTGCTTCTTCGCTATGTTCTTCTACGTACTCCTCTGGTTCGGAGTCCGTGACAATGGCCAGAGGGTTTTCTCTCCACGGGCCTAGTCCAAATTCAGGTGGGGCGGGTCCTGTAGTGACCCAAGAGTGTCGGCTGTCCGAGTATCGGATGCGATACCAAACTCTCTTCTCGTCGTTGTATTCTACCAGTTGGTATCTTCCATCGTGATAGACGTAGTATCCAAACTCGGACTCAAAGTCTTTCCAGGTGGCAGAGCCAAGTACTTGCTGTGAAAGATTATTCTCGTCTCTGTGTTCGATGAGTTCTTCTCTAAACAGGGTCTGACTGCGGCTGGAAGCCACTGTGAGAGACTCGACTTGATGTTACGTCTGGTGCGGGACGTTCCACACAACTTGTGTGACAGCGTGCTAAGTGGGTTCGGGTAAGAGACCAATAAGATCCCTTGGAGTCGAGAGGGTATGAGTCAAAGTCCTAGAGGCTGCACCCTAAGACGATGTTGAGCGGAAAGTGCCGAAAGCACTGAGACAAGCAGACGTTCAAGAGACAAGGGGAAGTCCGGAAGACAAGCACCGATGTATTCAATAAGTCGAGTCTGAAGTCTACAAGGTAGCTACAGCGGACTTATATACGTAATCGAGTGGGCGTCTAAAGATAAGATATACTAGAGTCATGTGGGCCCGAATATACGAAAGCGGAGGGCGTAAAGCCGTGCTTCTGATAGGGAATTAAGTAAGTGTCCGGTCTTAGAGATAAGGGATAAGAGATAAGCAAATAGCATGCCAAACATAAGTACAGCAATACAAACAGGGGCAAAGACAGTCACGGGGAAGGAAGTAGGGCACGTGAAGGGTCCCACGATGGAGATGTAATCTGGTAGTGAAGAGTAGGTGGTAGGGAGGGGTCGTCGCTGGGTAAAAGGAAAAAGACAGGGAGGGACGGGGTTTGTAACATACTAAGACTATGGATGGGACGAAAACCCAGCTACAACTAAGAATACTATTTACTTAGAGCGCACATGAGGAACTCAAGGTGTTTCACCCGCTTAGGGTCCCTCATCACCTCTTGCAAGAATCCCCTGAGGGACTAGCCAGACAGATCAAGGTGGGCACATAAAGCGCACCACCTTGTGGACAGTTAAGGGCAAGAGAAGAAAAAGTCGAAGCTCACTGTGACTGTTGATTGGGAAGAAATAAGTCTTGAAGCAGTGAGCTTGAAGAAAGTTGTTGGACTGATCAAAATGAAAGAACAGATCAGTTAAGCGTGCTCAGGGCCCATAACCTGTGAAACAGGCATGTGCACAGCATACTGACTGTAAATGTGTTAGTGGGTTAGGCTAGAAAGACAAGTTACTTCAGAGGTAGAAGGAACTCTATTATACTATACTACACACCTAGAAAGACAAGTTCTATATACAGAGTTAGTCTAAGGTAGTGATGATAGTAGAGAGGACGACTTACACTTCAGAGGTAGAAGGAACTCTGAAGTGTAAGAGACGAAACAGACACCCTTATATACACTTCCAAGGGATGGTCTGTGCACTGGGAATAAGTCCACAAGTGCCGGACAAAGTCCAAACAATAAACAGAGGGAGAAAGGCCATTGGCCACTACAGAAATCACATGTTACATGATGTATCAGTCAGCTACTGCGGAATGTGAGAAAGAAAGTAATAATGATAATGTCAATAGTCCGAGACTCCGGTATCTAATCTAATCTACAAAGTAGCTAATCTGATCACCTGATGCCTGAAGCAACACTGAACATCTTCTGTGTTCAACAGCTACCAGGTCCAACAGGAGTAGACATTATCTGTTCGTTCGGGGGGGGGGGAATTCTATTAGTCTCGATCTAATGTTACGGTTGACCCGTTCAGCGTATCAAGTTTGATGTCAGACAATCAGTCTGGCGTAGTTCAGGTGTTGAGACGACTGCTAGGCGTGCTAGGCGAAGCAGAGAAAGGGTATGATATTCTGGAGATTACAGTTCTATGGGGAACAAGAGATCAAGACTAAGGATATTACAAGAGAAAATGGGGGTTTAAATAAGTATGAGACTTGAGCGAGGCTGACATGGGGGGCGAGGCTGACATGGGGAGTGAGGCTGACCTATGGAATGTATTGTTGGGTATTAGGTAGAATGTGTAGGAGCGAGGTGGTTTATTATGATTATGAACTAAGTGAAATAAAAGTAAGTGATGATTCCTGAGATGATCTTGTGAATAGTTTGATCGTTAAGTCATGATACCATTAAGTCGTAACAACTACGGAACAGAGTAGCTACTGAGTGAACGGTGGTAACTATTTAGGTAAATAGTGAAAGGTAAAACCACACTTGGTGGAAAGGTCTTAATGAGTAGTGGTAATAAAAGGATCGAATACGGGTTCTGATAGAGAAAGGGAGCAATCAAAGAAAGTATCAAAGAAAGCGAATGTGGTAGGGTAAAGACCGATTGTGAATTTACAAACAAAGACTTACCCGATGACCCCCGCTCGACTCATCCAGGCTCACGAGGTCGTAAGGAGGCAGGCGGCACCGTGAAGGTGCAGGAGTGTTCAATAAAAGACAGCAAGTCCTCAGAGAGGAACTTGTTGTTGAAGATGGTGGGCCAGTCCATAGGAGTGGACTGGGGGAGTAAGGTGATGCGGTAGCAGAGCCACATTTGTCTATATGTCACATGACTTTGATTTGTAATGTTTTTTTGTTGATCAACGATAACTTCCTTTTTAAAATAAATATTATTACAAATCACAGCTGTGTGACAAGATTACCACTTTAGGGATGTCAGCGGTGGGGGAGAGTTGGGTGAGCTCTCTGTACCGGTATCTTGGTTCAACAGAATTTGCCATTGTTTACTTTACATCACGTGATTCGGCACAATCTTTTGGGTGAATTCACTCTCGGCATCACGCTCTCCGAGAAGCGCCTCGAGCTCACGCTTGCGGCTACACTCCTGCAAATACTCGAGCCCGAATTTTGTCGCCTCTACCTGATCTTTGATTGCAACGCGTACAAGACCCTACATGTTTTCTCGCCATTAGCGGAGGGACAGAAGGCTACATCCCGAATACAGACAGCGTACTGTTGCGTAATGTCTGCACCCTGGCGGGTCAAAGTGAGCAGATTCTCCTTAAGCTCCACGTGTTCCGAATCTGTTGACTTTACTCGTCGAAGTTCCTCAATCCGGCTTTGTTTAATGCCTGTATGCGCCCGCGTCTGCTCGTCAAAAAGGTGTTACGCATCGCCGTATATGGGTTGCTTCAGGCTCACGGAGCTTATTCTCAAGCGTGTCCATACGCTCTATTGCAGCCGATACGGCCAACTTGCGCGCTCTCAGCGCATCCTGTGATATTCCATATCCGTCGTTAGAGAAAATGTCGAGAGCAAAGTAGAGCTGCAGGTGTTGCAGACTCACATTGCCGCCAAACAACAGGGCTCGCGTGCAGCGTTCTGTTCCGATCTAATCACGAAAGTATATTCAACGCACCTTCGAAGGATAGCGACGGTATTCAAGGATGATGGAAAGCCGCGTGGTTTTATTGACAATCCTTGGGGCAAAAAGGCACGCGAATGGGTTACCGCTACGGAAAGAGTCGACGACGATCGATGGGAACAGATAATTGAGAAAGCACGAACATATTTTCATGCTGGGTATGATGTGTCCTCCTCTCCAAATGCTGGAGGACCCAGTCATGCTTTCATCGAGCTTGACTGGTGCGTTTTCTTATTTCTTCCTTGTTATTTTTACTAATTGCCAATCCATCACGCGCGTAGATTATTTTGAATGACGTCATAACTTTTCTATGGACACGCCGTGTTGCGTTGCAAAGGGGCTTTCACCCCGCACCGCATAGGCGGCTTGCTCGTACAACACGGATGGGCCACCGTGTATCGTTTGATCTATTTCTTTGAACCTATCTGTTTGTTGTGTCTGTCTAGGAGATGGATCTGATCACCAATTTGCATGCGCTTAGTCACGTGACATGACTCTGAGGTGAGGCTGAGTTGAGTGAGAGTGAAGCTTACAATCGAACAATCAAACAACGATTCATCAAGTGGTCATGTCAAAGCACACTCTTTCTCCAAGCTCCCCCCCAGCAAAGCACGCCAGGCGTGAACACCAGGAACCTATCCCCTCTTCAATGGATGTCGATCAAGAAGAATCTTCATCTATCACTTCGTCCTATCGCCTCTCCTCGAATCGCCTCGAGCTTTTTATGGAATGTTTACTCCGTGTAAAAGAAAATTCACCAGACCAGGAGATTGAAAAGAGACTCGCGTCAATCTATGGGGCCTTTAAGAGTGCATACAAGGGGTTTCGAACTGATTTTGTCAGTGAGGATGTTTTCACAGAAAATGCTATCCGAGGAGAGCATTTCTTCAACGTGTTGAGAAGGGCAGTAAAGGAAGGTGCCACTGGTGATGACCACCAAGCTGTCGTAACTCATAGTCCGTATCTTTTCCTTATCAAATCAATCAATCCACGAATGTTTTTCCTTAGATGTCTTTTGGACTCCACGTCCGCCCATCAATGAGGGTAAGGCCCATGAACTTGCCCCACCCCCTATAATCGTTTTCTAATCACATTGGGTTCCAGCAACCAAGTTTGATACGGGTTTTCAACAACTTGAAGAAAGTGGTAAGTCTATTATAAGTACTTCAACTTCAACTTCAAATCTGGCCACTCATTTAAATCATATACATATAAGTTGTCATGAATTCGTGGAATGCAGAGTTTGTCCACAGGGAACCACTTGACGGCCTGAAAAGGCACATCCAACGCGAACTGAGATCCCCTGGTTCTGATCAGAAGATATATGCACGATATTGCTCTATTGTCCAGTCATCTGGGATGGGCAAGTCGCGCCTGATCGATGAGTTGTCCCGTGAGGATTTCCTTATTCCAATCAATCTACGCCCTCATGACAGCAAAGGTTTGTCTCGCCTTCTTATTTATTGTCTTAGCTTGCGTAATCGATTTTATAGGATATCCCCTCCGGACAGTGAACTTCATCAGTTTCTCGCTGGGCCACAGCAAGACACAGCTTTATTGGCCTATAATCGGGCATCCCATTTCCTCCTCGCTTTGTTCGAAGTGACGCAGGACACCATTGTGAATAAGCTGGATCCCCGTAGCAACAATGCCCCTGACAGGAATTACCGGATCCGCGCGTTCAGGGATCTTATGTCAAGCGGTCAGAACCTGAAAAGCGTAGGTGGAGATAGGCAATCATTTTACAATAAGGTTGTTGCCCGGGCTAGCAGCGTACGTCTGTCATGGGTCATTCATACCCTTCATTTATTCTAAACGTTCTGAAGGAGATGAGGGCACAACCCAACGTGGGATTAATGCGATTAACTAATGCATTTAAACGCTTTCGAGATGCAGTGAATCGTGAAGGTGTAGAGACGCGCCGTTCTCCTCGTTCGACAAAGAAATCTCTGGACATCGAAATCTACATTTCATTCGATGAGGCTCATTCCCTCACAACCCCTTTTGGCGAGCACGACTGGCGCTCTCCTTTTACGAACTGCGTCGAGCACTTCAAATGTTGGAGGGCAGTCCTATGTGGTCCTTTTTCTTTCCACTTCTGGGAAGATCACCCAATTCTCACAGCCACGTTCTGTGGACCCTTCCAACCGTGTCAGACAGGGGGAATTGATAATACCCCAACCTTACATTTACCTGGGTTTGACCAGCTGATGGAAACTCAGAAGATCTCTAAACACAATACTCTTAAAGACGTCACTTCGTTGGAGTGCATTTCTCACATGGGAAGGCCATTGTAAGTCATATGATATCCTGTCTTGACCTTTTTCTTTTTTTTTATATTTTCCAGGTGGGGTACACTTTACGACCACGGCAACGAAGAAAGTTACAAGAAATTAATCGGTTTTGCCATGGACAAACTACTATGCGGGTCCCCAGGCCCAGGCCCCCTTTCGGATGCGCGCATATATGCAGTTTTGTCCAGCGTTTGGCACTGGATATTGGCACTTCTCAATTCATTTTACCATCTGTGACACCTCTGAATCTTGCAGAAATTGTTCATGAGCAAATTACAAATCATATGCGCGTCTGCATCTCTGTCGGAAAGGAATTTGAGTCTATGCGTGGAGTTGCTTCGTCCGAGCCGATCTCTCAGAGGCTGCTTCTCGTATCATGAATGACGAGCTTGGGTTTAATCTACCTGTGGCGCTTGAAAAGGTCTTATCGGGGTTCTCCGTCAGTCAAGAAGCCCGTGGAGAGTTATTGGTCGCCGCCTGGTTCACTTGGGCACGCGACCAGGTGGTTAAAGTAAAGGTGAACCTTGTGACGGGGCGCTCTGTCACTTTTTCACTGTCAAGGAACTGTTCGAAACCTGTTTCCTGCATCTGTTTTCAAATTGATTGCGAAGGCCAAGCCATCTCTATGTCCGCACAACGGCAACACGAATCAGCTATTCGAAGATGCATTCAAGGGAGCTAGGATGCATTTTAATCATTTCATCAAACCGTACGAACAAAAGGTCCTGGCGCGTAAATACCTAATCCGTTTCATGGCAAGGGGCGCGGCTGCTCTGGGCGCCAATTGTCAACCTGGCTTTGACGCAGTTTACCCATTTTTGTATGGGGACATCCACCTTGATGTGCAGAAACTGGGATTTATCATTGTCCAAGTGAAGAATAATGCAAGTATTAGTCCAAAGAAATTTAATGGAATCTTCAGGGATATGGATCCCTTCGAATCTGAATTACTCGACGCATCAGACAAGAAAAACGGCATATTCCAGATTCCGATAATCCGTCTACTCTTCAGCCTTTCTTCTAAAGGTGACCCTAAGGTGGAACGCATGAAGTATAAATCACCATCAGATGGTGCGACGTCCTTGGGCAATAAGGGACAAGCGCTCTTCACATCCTACGATTATGTGTGTTCAGGGGTCAGTGAAGACATTCTCAAACCAGTGGCGGGGGACACTTCTAATGCATGGAAAGCAATGGTGAATATGCGGGAGGAGTGGGATAAGTTTTTTAGGAGTTCGAATGAACCTGAGATACTTCGTTCCTCTCTTCCCGGTACTGGAGCGAACAAGACTCACAGTGAGTTTTGGTGGAAATAATGTAATGTGTCCTGTAGTAGTGAATGCTATTCACCCAGCAAGACAGGAAAAACAAGAAGGCCCAAAGAGTTCATGAGAGTGATAAAAAGAAGCACCAGGTCCAATTCCAGGACTACTGTGTGCTCCAAGTGCTGGAACAAGAGGGTGGGTGGCTCATTCTTGAGGCTAGCGAGAACGCGCGAGAATGCCAAAGTTCTTATCTAATCCTTATCTGATCTTATTCTAACTGATATGTAATGATATTTTATTCCGCGCACTTCGGCAAAGCCTTGATAAAGTCAATTCCAAATAAAAAATATATATTTTGTTGATAACTTTCCTTTTTAAAATAAATACTCGACGATAACTTCCTTTTAAAATAAATATTATTACAAATCACAGTCGTGTGACATGATTACTGCTTTAGGGATGTCAGCAGTGGGGGAGACGGTATCTTGGTTCGACAGAATTGCCGTTGTTTACTTTACATCACGTGTCGAACCGCTATCCCGGAATCTCTGTACCTCTACAGAATTTGCTGTTGTTTACTTTAAATCACGTGATTCAGCACAAAGTGCTGGGTGAATAGCATTCACTATTCAGTCTCCTTAGTCAAGAACGTGGTTTATCCTCACACAACCGTCCCAAGTAGAATAAGCAGTGCTGCAGACACGATGAGGCCACCACCCTACCCCTCGGGCTTTATATACGACTAGCTTCTACCTCCCACCTCCCACCTTCCTCCCCACCTTTCATCTTCAGCCAACTCCTACCCTCCAAGGTCATTCTCTTTCTCTCTTTTACCTTTGTTCTTTGGGTTCTCGACTGCTGTAGCAAACCTTCAATGTTTCCATTCCGTAAGGTCCGTTGAATCGTAACAGGTTTTAACAAAGCGATCTACGATGGCTGATCAAAAAAAAAAACAAATATTGATTTTTAGCGTGATAAGAAGAACGGCAGGCGCTATCAGGGCAGCAGCGATGAATCAATTCTTCTTCTCAAAACAACAACAACAACAACCTGAATCCACTTGGGGTGTTCAAGGCAATTCGGCGCCTATCGGTTGGTCACCGTCGAATCCTTCGGTCGAGAGGCACGGTAGCTATCCTCCACATAGTGGGTTTCCCCCACAAGCACAAGTACAAGCGACTGGCTTCACTACTACCACCCTCGGGGTTGAACCCGCTCACCCAGGTGGTTTTATACAACCAAGTGGTAGCCCCACTTCGCCGGGGAGTGGTGTCTTTCGAATGGGCAGCACTTTGACACACCATCCTGGTGGTTTCGCCCCGCAGCTCGCCGCACCACCTAACGTCCAAAGTGACGAGTACGCCCACTGCCCCACAATTCCCCCCCCCAACTGTCATCTTTTTAATCTACCAGGTGTTTTGCTTGGTTTGTCGCCGTAGATCAAGACGGCAGTGGACAGGTTTCTCCTGAAGAATTGCGTGAGAGTCTTTCCCTTTGTCTTTTAGAACCCGACACAAGTCCACCAAGCTCAATTTGTAGTCATGTAGGCAGCGCACTCTTGAACGATGGCGGTACGAATAATATCTATGAGGCCGGGCCAATGTCTCACATCCCCCCCCCCCCCCGCCCCCCACCTTTCCAGGATTTAGGTTTTCCACCAGAACTGTGAAATATATCATGAGCATCTTTGTATGCTTCATTATCCCCCCATCGAATATAAAACAGTGTACAAATTGCCTTGAACAGGATCTCGATGAAAGTGGCGGGATTGGATTTCAGGAGGTAAGTTAAGCAAGTGCTCGTTACTCAAGAGGCGCTTGGATCTTATGTGTGCTGTGCATAGTTCGAGCCTTTATGGAACTACATGAATGTAGGGGTTGTCAACCAACTGTTCTCCCTTTCTTGTCTGACTGAACATTATCCGATACCGATAGCAATGGAGGCAAATGTTTGACTCATTTGATATCGATCACGACAATAGGATCGACGGAACCGAGTTAGGCCGAGCGCTAGCTTATTACAAGTACGTCTCAACTCACTGTCATGTTTGATATTTCCTTTCGTTCGCTTACACCGAATATCCTTCTCAGCCTTCACGTGGGCCCATCTGTTCTGGACATATTGGTGAAGAAGTATGGTATGCCCAGTCTCCCTTGCGTTTTTTTTGGCCATAGTGAAGAGAACTCGTATCTTTCAAATAACAGGGACCATAGCTCCGCAGAACCAACAACGGCATCTTGGCTATTCTCCTGCTCCTGTTCTTGCTCCTCGTTTGCAGGTCGATCTAGATCATTTCGTCTGTGCATGTGTGGTCGTACAACAGATGTGTGGCTTGTATGACAGGTTTAACCAGGGTGGTGGTGGTGGGGCTGTAGTACCACAGCAAATGAGTCGAGACGAGTTCCTCATAGCCGTGATATCGCTCCCTTGAAACTTTACTTTTTTGAAAGGCCTTCGAGGGTTTTGTGGTAGAGAAAGGCTAATACAATACTATGTATTCATCGCTCCTCAGACCTCAGACGGGCTGGTAGAGACCGGAGAACTGGACAGTGGAGAGCAATTCTAACGATCATGATAAGATAATTCGAAGTGCATCAGATCAGATAACTGATTCAGATGTCATACCTTGTCACATGATGCTAATGCCTAGTAATAACTTATTTGCTGGCATGCTCAGGTGCACTCCATTGTTGACACTCCTTAGACATGTCCACTTACCTCCCACACCTAACACGTCGTATCATCGCGAACCAGCATACAACTCGCGTCACTCTCGTCTAGAGACGGACATCCACCCATCAACACTTTCCCTCCTCGCCCCCGATGCGCCAATCCGTGTCGGTGTTGCAGAGAATAGTCGTGTGTGTGAGTGAGCGAGGACATCGAGTTGGACGGTAAAGTAACCCTTTCACCTCCCTTCCTCTCTGAATTTCTTTGTATAATATGTCTGCACCCTCATGACTTTTCGGTATGGCTTGTTGCTGTTGCTGTTGCTGTTGCTATTGTTGTTGTTGTTGTTGTAGGCCATGGCGGCGCTGCAGGTTTGTCAGCAGATGGTCAGAATTGCCGATGACAGAGGACTGGGGAGGCTGTGACTGGAGGAACAGCCCCGAATGCATGTTCCATTTGACTTTAAAGTTGAAGAAAATAAAAACAGGTATTGAATGGCAGGCATAGTCAAAGATGGGCATACCTGGTCCACAGTAATACTTTCATGACTTGGGAGTTACTAACTTCAATCTCACATTACATTATCATCCCACCAAAACTCACCGTGAAGTATGGAACAAAGTATCTCAGCCTCTAAAGAAGGCATTCCACTCCTCCCGCAGAGTCAGCTGCCACTGGTTTGAGGATGACCTCACTGACCCCCTGAACACATAATCGTACGTGATGGTGATTCATACTTGATGTGTTCCACCTTAGGGTCATCGGAATCGGGAATACGCATCGAGTAATTCAGATTCGAAGGGATCCATATCCCTGAAGATTCCAATGCTTGAATTATTCTTCATGAATGTCCCCATACAAAATGGGTAAACTCCATCAAAGCCAGGTCGTTGGACAATTGGCGCCCAGAGCAGCTGCGCCCCACGAATTAAATATTTACGCGCGAGGACCATGAAACGATTAAAATGGCATCCTGGCCCCGTGTTGCCGTTCTGCGGACACAGAGATGGCTTGGTCTTCGATGCAGGAAACAGGATTTCAAACAGTTCCTTGATAGTAAAGAAGTGACAGAGCGCTGCGCCACAAGGTTGCGGGCCCCTTGACTAACGGAGAACCCCGATACCACATCCATCATTCATGACACGAGAAGCAGTCTCTGAGAGGATCGGCTCGGACGAAGCAACTCCACGCATAGACTCAGATCCCTTTCCGACCGAGATGCAGACACGCATATGATTTGTAATTTTCTCATGAACGATTTCTGCAAGATTCAGAGGGGCCGCAGATGGTAAAAGGAATTGGGAAGTGTCAATATCCAGTGCCAAACGCTGGGACAAAACCGCATATATGCGCGCATCCGAAAGGGGGCCTGGGCCTGGGGACCCGCATAGTAGTTTGTCCATGGCAAAACCAATTTATCCCTTGTGAGTTTTTTGGTTGCCATGGTTGTAAAGTGTACCCCACCTGGAAAATGTAAAAAAAGGTCAAGACAGGATAACACATGGCTTACAATGGCCTTCCCATGTGAGCAATGCACTCCAATGAAGTGACGTCTTTAAGAGTATTGTATTTAGAGATCTTCTGAGTTTCCATCAGCTGGTCAAACCCAAGGTAAATGTAAGGTTGGGGTATTATTAATTCCCCCTGTCTGACATGGTTGGAAGGGTCCACAGAACGTGGCTGTGAGAATTGGGTGATCTTCCCAGAAGTGGAAAGAAAAAAGGACCAAATAGGACTGCCCTCCAACATTTGAAGTGCTCGATGCAGTTCAGTAAAAGGAGAGCACCAGTCGTGCTCGCCAAAAGGGGTTGTGAGGGAATGGGCCTCATCGAATGAAATGTAGATTTCGATGTCCAGAGGTTTCTTTGTCAAACGAGGAGAACGGCGCGTCTCTACACCTTCACGATTCACTGCATCTCGAAAGCGTTTAAATGCTTCAGTTAATCGCATTAATCCCACGTCGGGTTGTGCCCTCATCTCCTTCAGAACGTTTAGAATAAATGAAGGGTATGAATGGCCCATGACAGACGTACGCTGCTAGCCCGGGCAATAACCTTATTGTAAAATGATTGCCTATCTACCCCTACACTTCTCATGTTCTGACCGTTTGGCATAAGCTCCCTGAACGCGCGGATCCGTTAAGCCCTGTTAGCATCGTTGCTACGGCGATCCAGCTTATTCATAATGGTGTCCTGCGTCACTTCGAACAAAGCGAGGAGGAAATGGGATGCCCGATCATAGGTCAATAAAGCTGTGTCTGAATCCCTCGGCCCCGCGAGAAAAGCTGACAAAGTTCATTGTCCGAAGGGGGGAAACCTAAGACAAGAAATAAGAAGACGAGACGACCTTTGCTGCCATGAGGGTGGGAAAGCCTCCCGGGACAACTCATCCATCAGGCGCGACTTGCCCATCCTAGATGACATATTGTCCTGTTCAGAAACCAGCGGATTCCAGTTCGCATTTGATGTCATCTTTCAGGCCTTCAAGTTGGATCATAGTAAACAAACTGTGCATTCCCACGAATTCACGACAACCTATAGACCTACCATCTCCTTCAAGTCGTGCTCGACCTTGGTTTCTGTAACCCAATCTAATTAGAAAACGATGTGGAGTCCAAAAGACATCTAAGGAAAAGATACGGACCATGAGTTACGACAGCTTAATTCCTTGTTTGTTGCCCTTCTCAACACGTTGAAGAAATGGTAAACACCCTCACAGACAAAATCAGTTCAAAACCCATCGTATGCATCTTCAAAGGCCCCATAGATTCCATTGGATCTCTTTTAAAGCTCCCGGTCTGATGCATCATGTGTAATTACAGCCCGCAAATATTTCATAAAATGAGGTCCTCCAAAGGGAGGCGACGGGATGAAGTAAAAAAAGAGGGGATGGCATGCTTTGCTGGGGGAGAGCTTGGCGCGTTGTTCGTCACTGAGGTCATATCACGTGATCTAGTACACGCAAATGGCAATTAGATACGGACCGACATCTCCGGTCCGGGAATCATCGCGCGCTAACCTTATATACGCACACACATATATCTCTACATCCTACAACTAGAAAAATATAAATAGGTTCAAAGAAATAGATCTGATACACGGGTGGCCCGTCCGTGTTATACGAGCGAGCCGCCCGTGCGGTGGGGGGTGAAAGCCCCTTGAACAAGGGTTACGCACACACAACTCAAGAGAAACCCGTTCTCTCCAAACACGCCACGGCAATCACTTCAATAATAGAAGATGAAACCGAAAAAACCAAAAAAAAACCTGCCGTGAATCTCGTCATGTGATAATGGAATACTCTCATCTATGATCCATGATCAACGACGAGAACCCGGGAGAATATTTCACATCCTGACAAGGCCTCTGTTCATTGCCTCCCTGATAAAAAGAAATGAACATGTCAGCTGGTGCCAAAAAAAAGGCGTAGGGAGGAGGGAGGGGAACTTCATGCATGCGTGCATGCTTTTTACTGACCACATGTGTTGATTGGAGCAACAGCCTCTCAACTGTGCCGCTACATCACTCGGAGTGCGATGTCTACATATGGGACATGGGACCTTAGTTGGCGGCTGTTGCTGGCTGGTTACTTGTTGCATCGACCCTGAGGTCGTCTGTCTTCTGGGCGCGCGTGGACGCCCTGATAAGAATCAGTCATGAATTGGGAATGTTGCTGGTTTGGGTTTTTTAAAAATAAAAATAAAAATAAAAAAAACTCACTCTGTCTTCCTGCCATGGGAGCATTTGGGGGTGACCTCTCGTGAATGTAATCCTCGTTTCTTGCCCCAGAGCCTCGTCCTGCGTTGACATCTCCACCGTCGTCGTCGTCCGAATCACAATCTTCTACGCCATCATATCCATCCATGGGAGATGGTGGTCGAACAAAGGCTGATGTCATTGTCGTCATACCATAACCTTGAGCGTGATCATCATTCGCTGGATTCCCCCAGCCATTGGCGAGAGCGAAGGGAGGTGGCTGTGGGACTTCGGGTAGGATCCACATGCTGGGATGGGATAGTGAACGGGACACGTTTGAGGGGGGTTGGAATTGTGATGAGTCTCCATAAGGGGTCGGGAAGGTAGGGCGATAGAGGGATCCTGATGATGCGGATCCCGGTACGGTTGGGGAAATATAAGCCGGGGCCGGGTTATGATGGTGTTGGGGTGGTGGTAGTGTGGTGTGGGTAGTGGGGGCGAAGGTGGGGGGTGAAGACGGTTGCGGAGGAAGAGAGTAGGGGAATGAAGGTGAGGGTGAGTATGGAGGTAGTGGGGATGAAGGTGCGGCACCGCCAGGACTAGGAACTGAAAGAGAAAAAAAATTCGCGGGGTTCAATCGGGTTCAAGGAAGTCAAAACAAATATAAAAGATCGTGTGCGAACTCACACTGCGAAGTAGTAGGAGGTCCCGGGGCGAGCGCGGGGTGGTAATGATCACTCGCTAAGGCCGGGGCTGATGCTGCTGCCATGGGTATGGGTATAGGGTTTGCAGCCGGTCGAAAAGGTTGCGGGAATGGAGGTTTGGTATTCGGGGCCATCGAAGTACAGGGTTGAGGTTGAGAGGAAGATGGTGGTAATTATTACTGTTAGTTGGATAGAGAGTGATTGTATTTAAGTGTCGTTGCGTGAACCGCCTTTAGAAAGTGGGAGGGGAGAGAGGAACGCGATGGGTCGGCGACCAAAGGATATGGGTGGGAAAAAAAAGGGACCCAGCGCCGTGCATGGGGTTCATGGGAACGGGGTTGAGGACGCCGAAGCGCAAGCCCACCGATCAAACAGTCCCCACACCAGGGCATGGTAGGGGGGTAGGGGGAGAGGCCGGTCATCAACAAGCGTCAAGGGGTATTGTGATCAGAGAGGCGCCCACCCATGCCGCTAGAAAGCGGGTTTGCAGGGTCTCGAAACATCTCTCCATCATCTCCCAACAACTCTCCAGGACGTTGATTGGAGGTTAAGCGCCATGTATGCCGAGGCGCCCAATAAATCTCCAGATTGCGACGAGAGAGAAAGAGGGAGAGGCGCTTCAATACATCAATCATCGATCACGATACTTCACTCATTCGCCTATTCGCCTACTAAACAGGGTATCAACCCTGCGCCATAACCCAACAAAGCAACAGACTTCGCAATACGCAAGTTCCGGAAGGCTTCCGCGATCTCATATAGAATGAAACGAGATCGAAACGAGGTTGCATGATACGGTACGTACATGTAAATGTCCATGCCTTAAGAACCCCATGAAAGAGGCCATTCAATACGCGTGACCCCAGGGGGGCAGGTTTTGCGTTGCGTTGGAAGCTCGACACAATGGCAAACTCTGAAGGTGGGAAGGAGGGGGGCTTTTTCCTCCTTCGATCGTGCACGAGAAAGTCATCAATCGAGAAAACCCAAAGGAAAGGCGAAAGGCGAGAGAAGAGACGGAACCAAAAAGCTGATCGACACGTTCCATCCATGAAATGTGTGTGTGTGATGATATTATTAAAATCATGCACCTTCTACCACACACACCGGGAAAAGGAAAAATGAAATAACTCTTGTGTGGCTCTTGTTTGGTTCGGGAGTGGGAATATTAGATAGTGATCAGCAGCCGAGTCCCCCCCGTTCCCGGGCGAAGGGAAACTTGAAGCGGCGACTTGGTTATAATATATTATATAATACACAACCATCAAACGTGGGGGCGCTATTGGGATGATCTCGCGTGATCCGTTTATTGGACCTGGCGGTCCTCACTGGGCTCAGAAGGCTCTGACTGTGTAGTAGTAGCGACAGCCTCAGCCCAGGGCTACTGCACTTGGCGGGTACTGTGGACGCCTGGTTTATCTCACACCCACCTATCCCGCAGCCTGCTATCCACGTGCGAGGGTAGAGAGGTAATTATTAATCTCATTGATGCCATCCACCTACCCGTTCAATCGTTCGTTCGAGTGAACGATAGCAAGGTTGGCATAGCTTAGCTCAAGGCCGCAAACCTACCCAAGCGCCCAAAGCAAGCATGGTTCGACGACGAAGTATTTGAGCAAGGGTTCTTATCTTGTCGTTTTCCTGCTCTTTGTCTTCTTCTCGCTCGCTCGTTTCGGCTCCTTCGCACTCATTGCGCATGGCGCTCGGACACTCACGCACCCATGGCTTCACTATTGATTGTTCGTTGTGTGGCAAGGCAAGTTGAAGGCAAGTGAACGAAATACCGTTGAAATAATCATGGCATCGTATCCTCGCGAAGCTTCAACAACGAGTCTCCTAGCAAATCATAGTGTCACGGAAACGAGGGCGTGTTCTGTCGATGCTCCGTTGAAATCGATGTCGTTGATACTGTTTCTGTACTCTACCTTGGGTAATGAATTTACACATGCAGTCAATTGTCAATGCAGTCTCTCAAGGTCATATTAGGAGAATGAAACAAGAAGGAATCTCATAAACCTTACAACGCGATAGGTTTGGAGGGGCAAGCCAGACGTGATTTTACTTTGTAGTAGATATGTGTGTCAATAAGCTTTATTTTCGATATTATGGCTAGCCCAAATCCATACCAATACATGATCTAGTAGTTACTGCCTCACAAGTTATTGGAAATGATAAATAATACTCGAGAATGAGAAGAACACTCACTGTAGCGGCAAGTCACAATCCAGACAAGGTCATGGTCAAGTTCAACTCAATCTTCCTCATCAGTCTGTATCACCCCACAGGCAACGAAAGATCAGCAGTATGAACAACTTCCGAAGCCAATCCAGCTTCCTCCTCATCTGAATCAACTCCCTCCTCAGATGTTTCTCCTTCATCACCCATCTGCGTAGATTCATTAATAAATCTCATCACACTCTATAGAAAATTCCCACATACACTCCCTCCTTGGTCACCTGGTGGACGGTAGTTTACCAGATCCAGAAAACGAAAATAGATCTCGATGGGAATCCACTTTTCCTCGACTGTGAATCCAACCGATTTGCCCTCCCATTCAACCCGCATACCTTCTGCAATTTCCGCCTTGTCTGTGACGAACACATGGGACCACTTGCGATCCTTTCTAAATCTTGTGGGAAGACCATTAAAAACTTCAGTAAAGCCTTCCGCGTTCCAGCCATTCGTGGCAGTGGCAGCGGCAGCGGCAGATGCAGATGCAGAGGTAGTTATCTGAATTGTGATGATCCGGTTACTATCTGTGCAGACGATGACGTCAATAGTGGGAAATCCCGGTGTTTTAGGAACTAAACAGAATGGCGTGTTTTGGTTCAGACCTTCGAGATTGGAAGAGAACAAATGCCAGTCCCGACAATTTGGGATTCTCAATGACGGCAAAGCAGTGTCCAGAGGTGTGCAACCCAGCCCTTTCCACCTTGTTTGATAGTAGGAACAAAGCAACGCAACGACAAGCGACTTGCCGAACATGAAACCCACTGACGGTTTGAAAAGCCAATCGCTTCTCAGCATCAGCTTGTAAAATTTGATCTGCTCATCGAGATTGTGTGTGGAGACGGCATCAACGACTAGCAGATTCAGATACTCTGTTGGGATTTCTGCAATTGGGACACCTCTCTCCCCAGGACTCAAACCCTTCGGGTGGATGGTAACAAGTGGGTGATAGGCCCCCATTTTGTCAATACCCAGGATGTGGCCATTGAAGTCTTCTGCAAAATTCCTTGCGATTTCCTCTACACGGGATTGATGCATGTCGAGGGTCCAAGGTTTTCGTGTTAATTTGATCAAGGTACCCGCAGAAGGACCCCATTTATCATAATGATTCTTGAGGGTTTCCACAGAGAGATCAAGTAATATGCTATGGGAAAACCTTAGTAGGGACGAAAACATGGCTTGCAATCGAAAGACTGAACATACCCGAGTGCATGCATCTCGTCCCAAGGGAAACAGTCCATCAGATACAGAAACGCGCCACGATGCTTCTTCCAAGACTTCCACCGCCTTTCCCTCGGAAAGGTCGTTTGCACAATGAATGTTGTTTGCGAATTGGAACGGTATAGAAAGCCTTCGCATGGATGAACAACTTCCTCATTGGAATCGACAAGCGCCCATGTTCCATCTGGAAGTGAGGAATAGCGGCTGTGCATTTCTACCCCTGAGTCCTTGAAGAGGATGAAATAATTAAAGTGATTTTGAAATGCAGTGGGCTGCCCACTGCTTAGACGATGCAATAGAAGATAGAATAGGAAGCACTTTTTTCCTGTGTTGGTGATTGTCAGCTTATCAGAACAACATGCTCATCATTTGCAACAACTACATACCGATTCCTGGTTGCCCTGTGATGACAACACCCCGTATACGGGATTCCCGACATTTCAGAGACATCTCCTCTATCACCCCAAAAGCATCATTATATTCTTTGCGAACCAGGAGTACCTGTTCGTCATAGCCAAGATCTTTTAGTTGCAACTTCGAAACACTGTCTTTCGACAGATAATTGAACCTTTTCCCCAACTCTGGCACATCGAGTGTTTCCAATATTTGCTCGAAGGGAGTGTTCCATAAGGTACTATGCAGATACTCGGCCACCCCAAGAACTTGTTCGATATCATGTTCCTCATCATCGTCATCGTCATCCGATTCGAGTCTCTGCTTCTTCTCTGGCCTTTCGACAGCTGGATTATTGTCAAACACGTGTGACAATCTGATAAGAATGAAGACTTACATGGCACTTGTATGACAACATGCAGGTGGCCGTCCTTTGGACTGTTTTCCCAGTATTTGGAGAGCTCCTCGGTAGGGCGGAGGAGCTGAATGACAGCATTTCCATCTAATGCTTGTCTAGATTCTGGCAAAGGGAACTCGATTCCCTTGATGATTCGATGGAAAGCATGTTTCTCCCTGCGCGCTCTCCTCCGGCCCCAACCTCACCCCCCTCGCCGCCACATAGCGACCCACCCAGCCCGACACCCATGGACCCCCTTGACAGGATCGCCACCACTCTGGCGGCGATCATGACTCGGATGGACCAGCTGGAGTGTCGGTTGGGCCATGGGGGACCCCCGGGCCCTCCACCACAAACGACGACGGCCCGCCCCCCCGTCCCACATGCCTCCCGACTGCGCCAGGGAGGCCCACCAGTCGGGGCTCCGCCGCACCCCATCCAATTAGTGACCCCAAGACAGTGGTCGAACAATAAGTCGCCCTGACGTTCGCGCAGGCTGCTGCTGCGGCTCAAGGCCGCAAACCTATGGGCCGCCCCGCTTCTGGTTTGGCCCTACTGGCCTCCGCTCGCACACGTGCACCAGCCGGCCTTAACACTGAAGACACAGTACTTTTTCCGACCACAGACCGAGGCGCAGTTCGGAATGCCAGCCCCCCCATCCTCCAATTGATCCTCCAGGCTCGCCAGGCCCTTCAACGAGCCACGGCCAATCCCCCGCACCTCTTAGAGGGCCACTGGTCCCTTGGACAACTCAAGTCAGGGGGCAATTTCTTTTGGTGACATCGCCCCATATGCCAAGCTTCTTGTCACTCCCTTCCCTGGAGGTCACCTGGTCCCCACCCATGGGTGGTCATGGTTCCAGCTGCGAGGTGTCATCTTCAACTGCGAATCCCTCTGGGATGAACTAAAATGCAACAGGGTCCTTTGGGACACCCTCCTCTGTGCCCCTCCTCGGTGGCAGATCCCGGTGAGCTCCATCAAGACCGCAGAGTACACCGTCATCTTTGCCACATACGGTCTCTCCAAATGTGAGACCGCTGTCCTCCTTGCCACGTCTGTTGTAAGGATGGCTCGGGCGTTGAGCATGAAACCTCCAGCTATCGCCTCTTCTCTCTTTCATTACGAACCCTGAATTAGAGCACTCATGATCTAGTTTCATATATCGTTATCTGTATGTCTTTTATCAGTACATTTGCATTCTGGGCTGCATGCCCGTCCATTCCTTCAACCAGTTTCACTACCTCCCTGTCTTTATAGCCAGGTTTTCACCTCTCTGTCTACACCTCACTGCCTTTATTGCCTGGCTTCATTTCACTTGTCTCGTCCATTTCCAATAGACGGGTGGTGGCCATTCAGGTTAAGCATTAGGTGTAGAAGAAGGTAATGGCGGATGTGAAGTGCAAGGGCAACGCGTCTGATGCGGCCTCGTGTGTCGTGTGCTTGGTGTCTTCCTCGTCCTTACAATGCGATGGTCAGTGCTAGATATGCATTACGAGATCCGAAGAAGGGAAAGAGGATGCATTATGATCATAGTAAGTCACAATCGAGACGAAAACATTTCCAACCATCAAACTGAATACAACCCATAAGAAACACTCCGTCACATACACAGATGCGCTACACTGCCCGCTCCATTCCTGCCAACGTTCAACCTTCAGAGAAGTTATCTGCACGACGAAAGCTGTTCGCTTCTCGCAAGCTCTTCGAAAGGTGTTACACAGTATGATAAAAAGCCATTCATTCGAATCGACAAGCACCAATGTTCCATCTGGAAGTATACCAGAATTGGGGCCGTACATATTTATGTGCTTTTCTGTGCAAAATGCGTATCACTACTGACAATCACGTACCAATTCCTGTAGGGCCATAGAAGATTGTACCACATTAAACTAGTTGCGAAGCAGCGATACATATTCGTCCCGAGCCAGAAGTGCCTTCTCGACTTAGCCGAGATCGTCTAGGTGCAGGCTGGAGGGACTTTGTTGGGGCAAAAAAACCAAGCTCGTTTCCAATATCGAGTGTTGGAACTATTTGATTAGGTGGCTTGTGCTACAAAGCACTCCGCATACACTGTAAGGATGGCTCCGGCGTTGAGCATGAAACAGCCAGCTATTGTCTCTCCTGAATTTAGAGCATTTAGAATCTAGCTTCGTATATCTTATCATTTACATTCCGGGCCGCATGCCCGTCCATTCCTTACACCGTTTCACTACCTCCCCGTCTTAATTGCCAGGTTTCTACCTCCCCGTCTACATCATCTCCGCCTTTATTGCCTGGCATCATCTCACCTTATCTTCTTTCAACCCTAATTCACCCTCTTTCTGCTTCATAACTCGGTCTCTCTGCAAGTATATAAAGGTACATACAATGCTTGTAGTAGACCAGCCAGTGAGCCAACAGAAGCAGAAATCAATCGGCATTTCTCCCCTTTCTTTATCTTTCTTTTGTGTGCTAAAGAACTTGTTGACGACATCGAGCACAAGGTCAAACGGAACCAGCAAAGCAGTAGATTCGCATCAGTTCAAAGCACGACGCACCCTCCTTCGAAGTCTAGTTATCTTTGGGACTCTTTCTGCGCGCTCTCCCTCTCTTCTTTACCTCTCTCACCATTTAGGGAAAACTTTGCCTCGCACTCACTGCGGATTGGATCCGTACAACACTGAGCTGCCTCACAAATGGAGAGCTCTGAACAATGTCATTCCCTTCAAAGTCTATGTCAGAATGCAGGGAAGGGAACTTGAGGGCGCTTAATCGAGTCCACTCGTGTTTTCAAAGCAGTCCTTATAGGACGGGTCGGCGACAACTTCCAGCAGGTGAGTCGATATGTTGCAAGGTGATTAGCCATCTCGGTACTGATAGTCTCCTTGAGTTGTGAGACAAAAGAGGGTAGAGTAGTGTGTTCATGGTGGGGGTATTGGGTCGACGACGACATATGTCACGCTGACCCAACTCCTGACATTTCCAAAGAAGGAAAGTAGAACCGATCTTATCAATATCACTATTTTAGGAAAGTCAGTGTGGAGGTGACTTCGCGGTTTATAGGAGCTCAGTGTCAAACAAACCTCCTAAACAACCATGGCCACAGCACTCATCCTGTTTTGTCTCGCTATCGATAACCAAAATATTCCTATTGGGGACGTTTTTGACATTCAAATCCAATCAGATGACTGTCCCTTAGACCTCAAACACGCTATAAAGGCCAAGAAAGCTAATCAGTTCAGCCACCTCGATCCAAACCAACTAACCCTTTGGAAGTTGTCAACACCACTGCACATTGAGAGTATAGAACCTGAGAAACATGCTTTCCATCGAATCATCAAGGGAATCGAGTTCCCTTTGCCAGAATCTAGACAAGCATTAGATGGAAATGCTGTCATTCAGCTCCTCCGCCCTACCGAGGAGCTCTCCAAATACTGGGAAAACAGTCCAAAGGACGGCCACCTGCATGTTGTCATACAAGTGCCATGTAAGTCTTCATTCTTATCAGATTGTCACACGTGTTTGACAATAATCCAGCTGTCGAAAGGCCAGAGAAGAAGCAGAGACTCGAATCGGATGACGATGACGATGATGAGGAACATGATATCGAACAAGTTCTTGGGGTGGCCGAGTATCTGCATAGTACCTTATGGAACACTCCCTTCGAGCAAATATTGGAAACACTCGATGTGCCAGAGTTGGGGAAAAGGTTCAATTATCTGTCGAAAGACAGTGTTTCGAAGTTGCAACTAAAAGATCTTGGCTATGACGAACAGGTACTCCTGGTTCGCAAAGAATATAATGATGCTTTTGGGGTGATAGAGGAGATGTCTCTGAAATGTCGGGAATCCCGTATACGGGGTGTTGTCATCACAGGGCAACCAGGAATCGGTATGTAGTTGTTGCAAATGATGAGCATGTTGTTCTGATAAGCTGACAATCACCAACACAGGAAAAAAGTGCTTCCTATTCTATCTTCTATTGCATCGTCTAAGCAGTGGGCAGCCCACTGCATTTCAAAATCACTTTAATTATTTCATCCTCTTCAAGGACTCAGGGGTAGAAATGCACAGCCGCTATTCCTCACTTCCAGATGGAACATGGGCGCTTGTCGATTCCAATGAGGAAGTTGTTCATCCATGCGAAGGCTTTCTATACCGTTCCAATTCGCAAACAACATTCATTGTGCAAACGACCTTTCCGAGGGAAAGGCGGTGGAAGTCTTGGAAGAAGCATCGTGGCGCGTTTCTGTATCTGATGGACTGTTTCCCTTGGGACGAGATGCATGCACTCGGGTATGTTCAGTCTTTCGATTGCAAGCCATGTTTTCGTCCCTACTAAGGTTTTCCCATAGCATATTACTTGATCTCTCTGTGGAAACCCTCAAGAATCATTATGATAAATGGGGTCCTTCTGCGGGTACCTTGATCAAATTAACACGAAAACCTTGGACCCTCGACATGCATCAATCCCGTGTAGAGGAAATCGCAAGGAATTTTGCAGAAGACTTCAATGGCCACATCCTGGGTATTGACAAAATGGGGGCCTATCACCCACTTGTTACCATCCACCCGAAGGGTTTGAGTCCTGGGGAGAGAGGTGTCCCAATTGCAGAAATCCCAACAGAGTATCTGAATCTGCTAGTCGTTGATGCCGTCTCCACACACAATCTCGATGAGCAGATCAAATTTTACAAGCTGATGCTGAGAAGCGATTGGCTTTTCAAACCGTCAGTGGGTTTCATGTTCGGCAAGTCGCTTGTCGTTGCGTTGCTTTGTTCCTACTATCAAACAAGGTGGAAAGGGCTGGGTTGCACACCTCTGGACACTGCTTTGCCGTCATTGAGAATCCCAAATTGTCGGGACTGGCATTTGTTCTCTTCCAATCTCGAAGGTCTGAACCAAAACACGCCATTCTGTTTAGTTCCTAAAACACCGGGATTTCCCACTATTGACGTCATCGTCTGCACAGATAGTAACCGGATCATCACAATTCAGATAACTACCTCTGCATCTGCATCTGCCGCTGCCGCTGCCACTGCCACGAATGGCTGGAACGCGGAAGGCTTTACTGAAGTTTTTAATGGTCTTCCCACAAGATTTAGAAAGGATCGCAAGTGGTCCCATGTGTTCGTCACAGACAAGGCGGAAATTGCAGAAGGTATGCGGGTTGAATGGGAGGGCAAATCGGTTGGATTCACAGTCGAGGAAAAGTGGATTCCCATCGAGATCTATTTTCGTTTTCTGGATCTGGTAAACTACCGTCCACCAGGTGACCAAGGAGGGAGTGTATGTGGGAATTTTCTATAGAGTGTGATGAGATTTATTAATGAATCTACGCAGATGGGTGATGAAGGAGAAACATCTGAGGAGGGAGTTGATTCAGATGAGGAGGAAGCTGGATTGGCTTCGGAAGTTGTTCATACTGCTGATCTTTCGTTGCCTGTGGGGTGATACAGACTGATGAGGAAGATTGAGTTGAACTTGACCATGACCTTGTCTGGATTGTGACTTGCCGCTACAGTGAGTGTTCTTCTCATTCTCGAGTATTATTTATCATTTCCAATAACTTGTGAGGCAGTAACTACTAGATCATGTATTGGTATGGATTTGGGCTAGCCAAGAATATCGATCGTCTATGTCAGACGGAAGTGGATCAGTGGCAAGCTGATCAATGATAACCGGTCATCGTTTACTCCGTTCACTGCTGATAAACGAGCTGTATATCGTTTGTACTGGGTTACAGATGAGTAGGGACCTGATTCCAATGTGTCCAATGTCCAATGGGAATGATTCAGAGGTATGGAACGGATCACACGGCGATGCGTTCATTTCTACTGATAATTTCCACAGATGGATGAAGATTGAAACTGACCTTTTTACGGACCAGATCCGCAGTGAGTGCGAGGCAAAGTGTTCCCAAGAGGAGAGGGGTAGAAAGGTGGAAGAGAGTGATGGAGGGGTCCCAGAGATAACTAAGATTTTGAAGGAGGGTGTATCGTGCTTGAACTGTTGCGAATCTACTGCTTGCTGGTTCCGTTTGACCTTGTGCTCGATGTCGTCAACAAGTTCTTTAGCACACAAAAAGAAAGATAGAGAAAGAGGAGAAATGCCGATCGATTTCCGCTTCTGTTGGCTCACTGGCTGGTCTACTACAAGCATTGTATGTACCTTTATATACTTGCAGAGAGACCTAGTTATGAAGAAGAAAGAGGGTGAATTAGGATTGAAAGGAGACAAGTGAGATGATGCCTGGAAATAAAGGCGGATATGATGTAGACGGAGAGGTAGAAACGGTGACGGAAACTGGAATGGACAGGCAGGCGGCCCGGAATGCAAATGATAAGATATTCGAAACTAGATTATAAGTGCTCTAAATTCAGGAGAGGCGATAGCTGGCTGTTTCATGCTCAACGCCCGAGCCATCCTTACACCTTCATGTAAACTTTTTGTTTCCTTATCTTCCTAGCAATAGCGGACTATGCAGCTGTACGAGCCCTGTTGGCGCTTATCTCAATAGCGCTATTGGTCAAACTAAAAGTGTATGTATCAATACGGATTTAATAAGACAATTTTGTTTTTGGTAGTTCGAGGGGAGGTGGATCACAATACAATAACACAACGACAAATGCAACAGCAATAGATACATGATGTACAAAAGGGAGTGGAGGGGGGAGTATTCAGATCGAATAAACGAAGCGAAACGAACTCTTGATTCTTGAGGGTTTGGGTTGAAATCAAAGGACGAGCGTGGCTGGCGCGTTACGCGTGAAGACACTCACCCACCCTGCACTCGAATTGGCTCCTTCTTGCACGTGCTCACCACTAGGCACCACCCATGACACGTTCCCGATGATGGCACGTCCGGCTACCACACGCACGTTCACGTTACGTTCCCTCCCGCGTCCTGCTGGATCCTTGATGATGCCGCCATCACCTTCCTCGTAAAGCAAGGTGGGACGAAAACGAGTCGTCTGGAGTAAAAAACCACCTTCGAAAGCTGGGTAGAGCGACACGTGCGTTGGCGCGTTTTCAGTGGTCGCGTCTAGGACGAGACGGGAGTCTGGCGGTGCGGTCTTCTTTGAGAATGAGAGGGTGAGAGGTGCGTTGGTCGTGTGTGCGTAGACGCGAAAGTAGCCTCCCGTGCCTGTGGAAGAGTTGGTGGAGAGTGAGATGGTCGAGTTGAGTGGACTGATGTTGTTCGTTGTCCCGGGGGGGTTAAGTTGATAAAGTTTCTTCAGACGACGGATGTGCCGCTCACTCACCCATTGGTAGATTTGAGAGAGACCACCGTCGGCTTGCTTGGGGCAGTATTGTTGGCGTCGAGAGATACATTTATAGGACCGTTCGTTGTGGACAGCTTCAGAAACGCAGTCGCGTTGAAGGATCCTCCGATTTCCCCGTTTTGGCCTTCGACAATGATGGAATCTCCAACAACGGACTGGTTGAACGCGGCGTAATTGTCAGTTCGAGGACGTATATGAGGCAATGCCATAAATATAAAAAGTTGGGATTTGTGGATAATAATAATATTAAAAGAACTCACAGTCACCGTGATTGGTCTGTTTGTCGACTTGAGAGTGAACGCATCGAAACGGAACGAAGATAGGTCATTAACATCTAGCTCGAATTCGGGCGTGTCTACAGCGAAGGTTGGGAAGTGCCGAGGAGGACGACCTTGCTCCGGGGACGGGAACGTCACGTCGACAACGAAGAAGAGACTATCCTTGCGCCTCGGCGGAAGCCAACGGAAAGGAGTCTGGGAATGCGCCCGCCGCAACCCAACCCAAATGAGCATTATGGGGTCAAAGAAGGGGAGTCGCAACGCACCAAGATCGCCACACCGTTGCCTTCATTTTCGCGCATAACGAGGCAGACCTTAGCCGTGGAAAGGGCCTTTCGGTCATGATAATGGGCAAACACATTGACCCTCAAATCTTTTACCTCCGACGATTGATGAACTCGGACGATACCAGAGGATAAGGAACCTCTCGAAATTAGGAATAGAGCCTTTGCATCGACGGGGAAATTAAATTTGACGCTTTCCCACGACAGGGACGGGTCAGGGTAAGGAAATGGGAGAGGGGGGTTCACATCATTTGAGGGCCGCTCCCAGCTGATACATTCTACGATGTTGTCACCCGCGAGAGCAGCTAGCTCGACATTGGTCTGGAGATAATAACAGCTCTAGTTGGTTACCACTCAAAAAAGGAGGGTGGAAGGGCCCGTGATGACAACGGATGACGCACGGTAAACCAGGTTTGATAAGTGGAGAGAATAGCCTCAGTGGCGAGGAGGCAATTCAAGATAATCATGACCAAATCGCGAACAAAAACACCATCTTGAAGCGGCTTGAAGCGATTTCTCGCCGCCGCGTACGAGGGAAGAGAAGGGGGATGTATGGATTATCCATTCCGTAGACGTAGTCTGAATAAACGGGCTGCTCAGAATAGTTGGGGAGGTCAGAAGACTGGTATTCGTTCTTAAACGAGGCGGCGTTGGCGTTGGCATCCATGAGTGAGTGTGAGTATAGGGGGGGAGGGGGTGAAGCTGAAGCTATAACTGGACTGGAAAGAAGTGTGTGAGAGATTCCTGCCGTGCCGTGCTGGCGTGTCGCTGCAGTCGTACTAGATTGTCGTATTAGATTTAGATTAGAACCTTGTACCTAGAAAGGACAGTAGGCTGCGCCATAGCCATAGCACAGCACTCAACCGCCTGGTTCTGGGGGGCGGTACTGTATTTGGACAGGTTCCGCGCCCGCAGGGAGTTTTCCGCGCTGTAAATAAATATTTGAGTTGCACAAAAGTTAGTTAGTTAGAATCCCAATCCCCTTGGGAAGAAAGAAAGAAAGGTTAACGTCAGCTTGCTGTCACCTGTCGCCTCCTCCTCCTCGTGAGTGAGTGGGTCAAGTCAAGTTGAAGGGTCAACGTCAACGTTATTTCATATGATTGTCACAAGTCACGGGACTGATTACATATTGGCTCCAGGTTGAAGGGAGGGTCTTGTCTAGACTTCTAGGGAGAAGGAGTGAAGGAAAAGGGAGGGAGAAGAAAGTATCATCTCAGTATCTCAGCCTCAGCCTCATCGCCCATCGCCTCAATCAGTGACTCCGGAAATCGTCTGTCAACTACTGAACATGCTCCACGAGATTCTTAGCCCTGTCTAGCTTTTGTCTCGATCTCTTGCTATCTGGGTCCAAAGTCCGCGACATTTCGGAAGCGCACGTTCGAACTGTCTTTCACCGCCCGCCCATCAATGACGATTATTGTTAAATCTGTCTTTATCATCAAGATTAGAGTAGTGCTGCAGCAGCGAGATGGCTCATATGGACACATAGTGGCGACAATGCTGACCATTCAGCTTACTTGGCCTGAGCTCACCGTGGTCCACGGATCGGAGGAAAATTAAGACGGAAAATATCGGAAAAGAAGGAATCGCAGTAAGCAGCCTTGGACAAAGGGAGGCCAAACAACGTTCTCGGCTTCAAACAGGCACACCCGGAAGCATGCCCGGGACATCTACTGATTATAGTCCGTCACATGAAACGAAGAATACACTGGACGCATCGGACAAACGGACATCAGTTTGAAAGCGGGCGTGGGTCATACATTCATATGTATACCCAAGTGAGTGTGCGATCTGGTTCTCAGGACCATTTAACTTAACCTCTGACTCTGACCACTATGCCTTACGTTCCAGTTGCAACATTGACTGAGGTAGACGATCGTCTGAAACTATCAGCTACAATCCCACTAACGCATTCTCTCATGTCTTCATCCACTTTTATATCACGCCCCCAGTTCGCATCAAATTGCCCAAATCGAAAGGGCTTTCCATTTTCACTATCTCCCAAGTCTCCTCCACACGGCCTGTTGCCACTCCAGCACAAGCTCATCACAAGTCCACACTCGTCGGACCAACCTTGAAGCCATCACTCAAATGCTCCGGCTCCTGGGGTCATACAAGGACAACCTCTACGCCAAGCGCACGCAATCATCGTACTCACACCTACCCGTCAAGTCGGAAGAGCGTTCGTTTCAAGGACAAAGACGGCGAGTTGGAGTCTATCTGTCTCTTTCGCTCCACCGGACGACCATCCTCTATCTTTCGTTCCCATTCTGACACGGAAACTGAGACTGAGCCGGAAAATGCCCCAGCAGCGATGGGACCACTACAGCGTTGCGCTGGCACCGTGCTTCTCAGGGTCACTGACGCAACGCCCATCCCTTCGTTATGTACCCCACCTGACGCGAACGTCCGCCTCGAGTCCATCTCGCTTTTACCTGCACGGCCCCCACTACTCCGTGGCACCATGTGCGTGCGTAACGTTGCCTACGAGAAACGCGTCATAGTGCGCTTTACGACAGACAGTTGGATCACCGTCTCCGAGATGCAAGCACAGTACGTTGGCCCTGCCGCGCTCGGCAGTGGTAGCGGCCGTGGGGTTGACGGCGTGTGGGATTGGGACCGGGATTGGGACCGGTTCGCGTTTACGATATCTCTAGAGTCGAAGGTGAGACCACGCGCGACGCCGTTACCGATTACGTTCATTTGTGCTGTGCACTATATTGTTCCGGACGTCGGAGAATGGTGGGACAACAATGGTGGTGATGATTTCCGGATCGTCCTTAGCCCCTTCCCCATCCCTGGGAAAAGTAATACGCTACCGCTACCACGCGTTGGTCTTACCACCACCACCACCGTCATGAACAACTCACCGTTCATGGACGCCACAGCGGGAACAGTTCCTTGTCGATCATCTCGGGTTGTAGCGCGTCGTACGACAAACACCCCAGCCACAATGGCTTACGTACAGAAGACCACACTTACGAAATACGTCACACCTGTACCTCCGGCGGGGACGAATCGGTGGTTTCACTTTATCTGAAGGTCCCCCCGGGCTCCGACGAAAACTCCATGTACGATAGGAAAAGTGGTGACGAGGGAGCGCGACCGAGGGTGAGGACGAGGAGGGGGGGGGGGTTAGATGGGTTCGTTTTTTTTGTCATTCATGTCCGCCGTGTTTTTTTTTGTTTTGTTTTACGGAAACAAACTAAAAAAAACTAACGTTTATTTCAAAGATTAAAGAGATTGTATTTGTATGTTAGCCTTCTTTGTTGTCTCTGTTAACTGACTAGTTAACTAACTATACGTTCCTTATGACACACACCGCCATTCCATCATTCGAAATAACTGCGATCCTTTTTTCCCCGCAGTTCCCTTCCTATCATCTTATGTTTTAACGATTTGCGATGCGAAGCGCTTTCGTCGAAAAAAAATAATTGTACAATTAGTTGCCCTGCGCGAATGGGCTGCTTCGTCTCTTTCCTGTCTCGTTCTTTGTTACCCGCCCGCCTTGCCATTCACGTGCACGCGACATAAAAAATCAGCGGGACGCGGAGATAGTTCTACTCGGCGCTGGCCCCCCGCATTTAGTTGTCGGATGACAAGAGAGGGGAGGGAAAAGGAGAAACAGAAACAGAAACAAGGCTTCTAGTTCCGAGGCTGCTGCCTGTCATCCTTCTTCCTCCTCCTCGTCCTTGTTCTCGTCCTTGCCCGACCCCGACCCCGACCCCGACCGGAACCGGTAAAGCCGCCTGAAATCTCCGTTCCGATTCTATGGTTATCGGCAGTCCCGCCTTAGCGGAGTTTTGCGCACGGAGATTTAACACGAGACGGGACACGAGGGTGGTGGAAAGCCTGTCAATCAAATCCATACGAATCAGTTTTTTTTGGTTTTTTCTATGAAAGCAGGTAATCCGAGAAGAAATTGTCGGAAGCCAGAATATATAATATATAAAAGAGGAAGAAAGGACGAACACGTTTGTAAGATTGGTGGAGATGCCTTTAAGCATTGGCTGCGTGAGAGAGAGAGAATATATGTGTGTGTGAAAAAGGGGTCAAGTACTCAGTAATGCTTGATAACGAACTGGAGCAAACTAGGGAGGAGACGTAGGTTGATTGTCATTAGATAAATGATGAAGGAAGGGAGAGGAAGGGGCGTACTCGAAGCGTCATGATATTCGCTAGGTTCACGATGAACAGTGCCCTTTATCAGTGGGAAAGTCAGGGTATTATCGACAAACAGATGGGGCTTTCCGTACGAGTAATATATGGTCCCTGAGATGGATCGTGAGGTTAAGTGAGTGTAATACTTATCAGACGACGTACCATCGCGAACGATCACATCCAAGAGCCGTATGCCTCTCCCCATCGTAACCGCTTTGAACAGGGTGAGAGAGAAAATCACGCTGTCAAAGACGAGTACGCCGGTCCAGGCTAAAGCAGCAACTGATCTCGTCGCCCCCTGGTCATTACAGAGCCACAGCTCGGAGAATCGCTACAACTTACATTTACCCCTGATAAAGTAAGTAATATCATGTGATGTAAGGACACAGCACATACCCTTCAGGTGGCATGAATTGATGGCATTCTGGGATACTGGTTATAACATTTATCGTTTCGACCTTGGCGCGACGACTCCCGACCATCGCCCACTTTTTAAAAACGAAAACGGAGTCGTAAGGCATGCTGAGTTTTTCAAAAAAAAATGAAGACATACACATCCTGTGAGAATTGACGCTGCGCCAACAAAGACGAGAAATCCCAGGATGCGGCGACTTCTGCCATACAATGCGTAGACGCGAACCAGGCAGATGACTTCATGGAAAGGGTGTATCAGAAGGGGTAGGGAGATGAGCACAACGTGTGTGTGAAGGACATACCGCCAGCGAGGAACTGCAACGCCATCCCAAAAATCTCATGATATACATGCAGAGCCTGACAACTGTATCCCATGAGCTCCTTGTTCTACGTATCATGTGGTGACGTGGTAACTTACAGCTGCAGTTGGTCAGGTTCAGTTTAGTTGCAGCTAACTTCAAATCAGGGACGCACGTCAGGGGTCTTTTGAGCCATATACGATGCAAGCAGCGGAATGTGTCCTATTATTGGGAGATAACGATTAAGAATACACGCCGATGTGAACAGCCCCAGCTTGTTGTATGGCGGCCACAAGAACTCGATTTCCCAGTGTAGAGTGATCGCATAGTCATAATACAATATCACTGGGGAATCGAGATTTAGAGAGGAAAGTCACTGAGATGAGAGGGGAGATGAGCTCACCTGAGGCACAAAGATCGACGACAGAGTTGAGGTATCTAGGATGGATGAGGGGGTCAATGACGAAGCGCCCATGGGCAGAACCACTTACATATATTTCGCGGCGTGTGGGCCGACTATGATGTCCGCCGGGGACATAGCAAGCTCAACCAGCGAGCACGTTGATTACCAGATCCAACGCTTGTCTTCTCAAGAAAGGAAGTGAGCCCACAACGCTTGAGCGCAGACTATATACTGCATCACCCTCCACGGTGCGCCGCCCAAGGCCAGTAACCATGGATTTGCATTAATGCCATACGTAATCGAGGGAATCTACGGCACGTTGTGCCTAAGCCGATTTGAAGCATTATTTATGAGCGTCTCGGCAAGTGAAACCAATGAATGGGGCGATTTCAAAAACACCAGGATGATGGGATCACTCTCTGGGCCTATTAGTTTGTGTTTGTGCGGTTGTCTTGGAGAACTTGTGATCTGCCAGGAGCTCAACATACCATAGACTGACAGCTTGAGCGTGATGATGATGTGCATCTATCTAGTATAGGATTACATATTACGCAGAAGCAGAAGCATCATCAGGATCAGGACCTGAGAGTTTCAATGCATCGCATAACATCAAGTATCATCATGACATGAGTCGACGGCCGTGCTAGCTTGGCCGTGCTAGCCTTATCACGTGATCACGTAGGAAGCGCAACACTGCCCTTGGGCCAAGCGTGTCGGTTGGACGAGAGGACGAGAGCAGAGAGATGACAAGGCCCGCCCTGGCACCCATTTAACGACGTATACACGGGGGATAAACATCGGCCCATTGGTCCGGGCAAGAAGAGAGCACTAGGCAAGGTGGACCGCATGACCCACCTCAAAACTCCAACGTCTGAACATATATTGGAAATGGAAATGAAATGAACCTCGTTTCTCTCTTTGCTATCTATTTCGAGAGGTTGTCTGGCTCTTTCATCTCTGAGTCACCTTTAATCACGCTCACAGGTGTCAGTGGGTTGCTTGTTGGGTGCCACTCGGCCAAGGCCGACGAGCGGGGATTTTATTCTGCCGTAAAGGAGCGCAACCACAGCCTCATCTGATAGTTATATAGGATGACTGAACATGAGGACGATCAATGATCTTGTCATGGTGGATGAACCGAACAGCCCCGCGATAAGCGATCCAGAACGTGCTGTGCAGGCTCTGATTAATTTAGGATATTAGTCAGTCCGCTGAACAAGGTTACACTTGCTACACTTACACACTCACAATGAAGACGACCTACACTTGCTACACTTACACTCACAATGAGACGACATTACATGTTCCATGCGGGTCTCATAATGAACTCTTCTTCTCTCCATCTGCGCTGGTGTTAATTCCTGGATGTTTTCATAACTTATAGAGAGTGTACGTCTAGGCTCACTCTAGGCCAGGGGGGGGAAAGACATTGGACTCACATGATGATATGAAAGGTTCGAGAGCTGTTATTGCACGGTTCTGGGCGTGACGGGACCAATATCATGGTCATGTGACCTGAAGACAGGGGATCTCGGTCTTGGCTCACCCGACCACCACACCCAGTCCACCATTCATCCACTCAGTCCTCAGTACATATTAGATGATCTGTACACACATATATATACACGTATGGCTCCGCACTATGATATTGATACCTTACTCTTCATACTTTCATCTCTTCTACAATGTCGTATAACATCCCAAAAACGCAAAAGGCTGCCATCGTTGAATCACACGACGCACCCATACACATCAAGGACGACCATCCGGTAAGGCAGCCAGAGGAGCTCGCCCCCGGAGAGTGTCTCATAAAGTTGGACTGCACTGGCGTGTGTCACACTGACCTCCACGCCCGCAAAGGCGACTGGCCACTTCCTTCCAAACTTCCGCTCATCGGAGGGCATGAAGGCGTAGGCAAAATTGTTGCCATCGGCGCCCACACCGTTAGCTCCCCTGTCAACATCGGTGATCGTGTCGGCATCAAGTGGCTTGCAGACTCATGTCTACAATGTGAACAGTGCCGCAAAGGCTTAGAACAAAGTACGTCCCTATTAATTCATTCATTCATTATATATTTCTCGTCATTCACATTTACACCGTAGGTTGTGCCAAGGCCAAGCTCAGTGGGTACACCGTGGATGGAACTTTCTCCCAATATGTGGTATAAATCCTCCTTTTAACATCTTACTCCCTCCTTTCCGTGTCAGTAATCAGCGATTTTTAGGTTTCCTATGTCTCCCACGTCACCCCCATCCCTCCAAATCTGAGCAGCGAAGAGGCAGCTTCTTTTCTTTGTGCAGTATGTAATTGCTTTTTTGGCTACTAAACCAGAGCGAATGTTGATGATTGGAGTTGCACAGGGTGTCACTGTATATCGTGCGCTAAAGTACAGCAAGACAAACCCGGGCGACTGGGTCGTTATTCCTGGAGCAGGTGGCGGTCTTGGACATCTCGGTCCGTGCGCTTCCCTTCACCGCATGTTCTATCTCATAGGAAATGCCTTTCAGCCGTTCAGTATGCTACGAATGCCTTTGGACTCCGAGTTGTAGCTGTTGGTTAGTTACTTGGGCTCCCTTTCACTTGGCCCATCCCTCATGATGTCGTCTAGACACCGGGGAGGAAAAGAAGAAGCTATGCTTGGAGCTCGGCGCAGAGAAATGGATAGACTTCCGGGAGTCCAAGGACCTCGTAAAGGATATCAAGGACGCTGCAGGTGGTGACGGTCCGCATGCTGCACTTGTTTCGGCAGCGAGTGTAAGTCTTCGGATCGATGAACATGTCATACAATGGGCATAACCCAACACTTGGTTTTTCATAGAGCTCCGCATACGAGCAGGCGGTCGACTATCTTCGTCCTGGCGGCTCACTTTTAGTCGTCGGCCTTCCCGGAAAGGCCCAGATTGGCGCGCCCATCTTCTGGACGGTGGTCAAGAGTATCAACATCATTGGTTCCTACGTTGGGTGCGCATCCCGTTGTCCCTCCGCGTCTTGTGTGGCCGGAGTGGTTAATTATTATTTTTGGTTTTGAATCTTGCCCCAGTAACCGCCAAGATGCGCGTGAAGCTCTAGAAATTGCTGCCTTGGGCAAGGCTAAGTGTTATTTGGCACTCAAACCATTGTCCGCGCTGTCCGAGTACGTGATAACATAGAACTTCTGGGAGGTTCTCATCCGCTGATTGTTCCGCTTCTTCTTTAGAGTCTACGAAGGCATGGAGCAGGGAACTGTGGTTGGACGTGTTGTATTAAGTATGACATGAATGGGGGCGGCTATCGACTACTCCGAAGGATCGGCCTTATCTATTGTGTAGAGAAGTTCCAGCAACAGTGTAATGAATTTTACGGCGATCAGTTTTGTAAACGAACGAAGTCTTCGGGTGCCGTATATTGACAGACATGCTTATGCATTCTAGCCGTTGCATTGCGTTACAACCAAGGACAACAGGAGATCAACGAGCGAGAATGAAATTGTTTTTTGTTTTCATCGATTCTATGAAAGAAAAAGTTACATACATCTCGTTTATGTTTTTACAACGCACATGTTGTTCATATACGTAAACGGCATGAGCACTAGGGCCCTGAGCATCTGTATCTCCCGTATCGACCCGAATTCCTAATTTCGGATCTGTAGTGTTGCGAGGCGCCTCGGGGTGCATCGCTCCGTGGTTGCGCGCTTGTCCGCCAGCTATGTCAACTTCTTGCTCGCTCGTCCTTCCCACCATCTACTAAAAACAAAAACAAAAATCAGTTATTCAAGGCTCGCAAGGATTAAGATCTTTAGCTTGGTTCGTAAAGAGTTTGGCAAGACATGGGACGACTACCAGTGGAGTTGAAACTTGGACTTGGACTTGGGGACCCGAGCATCGAGCAGTTGAGTTGAGTTTGGTGTGGAGTATAATACACATTTGGGGTTTACGGGCACAAGTTTCTGCCAGCGCGCACGCTTTTTTTGTTTTGTTTTTCAGACAATCAATTTACTGGATTTTTGACAAGCTTGAACATATTTCGCGTTGTAGTTTCCACACGCTCCCAGTTTTAGTTCTCCGGCATCAATTTTGCCTGTAGCAAGTTACCCGCGTAGAGTACCGCAAATCAAGAAGCTGAAAAGAGACCAGCCAGCGATCAAACAACATAGTTCAGGTCTTTCAATAGCTAGCTAGCCATGAATTCGTGTTTCCACTGCGCGGTGAAACGAAGAGACAGAGATACAAACTCTCCTTGCCATGTACACCCCAGAAGGAACGTGAGGACATGCACAATAAGAATTCTTATTTATGTCTAACACTTCCAAAAAAAAATCGCGTAGTTGGTTATTTATTTTCACTCGAGTTCACCTCCAGACCTTGCCTTTCTTTGTAGACGTGTCAAATGATCTTACTGTAATGGATGAAGGAAGACTTTTCAACATGTTCCATGCTCCATGAAATATCATCCACGTTGCCTGCGTTGATGCTGATCGAAAACACAAAGGACAATAGTGAACGGATCTGATAAAAAGGTCTTGTATCGGAACGTTCAAATGTCAATGGTAAAAAAGGCGACTCTTACTACCGGGTGATCGTACAAGACCCCTTCGTGCGGTCATCAAGAGTACATCGACGATCGTCCACTCTACTCTCGTACTGGGAGCAATCCAGCTCCACCGATTACACCTATTGAAAGGTGTGCACGTGCTCGATTCATCCTTCACAATCATTCCGGTCGCTCCGTGTAAAGGTATCTTGGAGCACAGAACAAGCGCTGTGATACAAACACGTAGGCGATCCGATCGCAATGTTGCTCCAGCGCTGGCATGCCAGAGAGAGACGGCACAGTTCGCAATCGGTAAAAGAGAAGAGCCCCAGTCACAGACAGCTCCAGTGATTTGTTCTTGCTTTGAAGAACCCTGTTGACCACCTCCATGGCTCTGAGCAGTAGGGATTTAGCGTGTCCTCACTTGAATGGATTACCGAATGTCGGTATACTCCTTGATGTCATCTATGCTTGATGATCTCAGATATTTCTGCTACCGTTTCACAGACGGCCAAGCCGCGCAGCCTGGTGGGGATGAGTGCGCTCACTTTATCCTTGAGTTCTTTCGTGACGTGGGCCCGTTGACAACATACACATCATGCCTCTGACGCCATAAAAAAGTCCTGACTTTCTTTGGGCTACAACCTTCTCTTTGGGGAAGGGGAAGCCACATTGCGCACGGAATCCGTGATATCGTCACGGAGACTGACGACTGAGGTGCTCTTCAATGACGAAGCTGCTCTTCGGGGGGTGGGAAGCATGTTAATCACATGAAAAAGTTACTTGTTTTGCGGTAAGTCTGAAGAGATACGAAGGAAATGGGATGAAGTCCGCGGAGCAGTGTCACAGTATCGCTGGCGCTCATTGATGATGAGGTCCGCCGGCCCGCCAGCAAAAGGTCAAAGATTTAGTCCGCTGGTCAATGTTGGGTGATATTTTACTGGATGAGCGCTCGTTGATGATCCTTTATGCATTTTCCCACTTGGCCCTTGAGGTAAAATTTATCATAAAATTGCGTAAATAAAGGAGTAATGCCAGAAGGTCAGGGCACACTGCAGTCTAGCCATATCGACGACAATCACTTTCCGGTAACTCATCTTCAAGTTGTCTCCGCGTTCTTTCCATCTTCATCCCTCCCCCTTAGAAAACTTCGCGATTTCGATTTATTGGCAATAATAGATAGGCGCCGCGTTACGATATTAAAAATATTCAATTGATTCGTATTCTATCTCCAACCCTATTCAATTGGTTCTGCCGAGCGCCCACCCCGCCTGATCATGAACCTAGCCCCCAGCAGGTACACCATTCCAGTATCACCGTCCGTGCAGCCTCGGCAGTGTAAATCTCGACATATTTTCTCTAAATCCCGGTCATGGCATAACATAACTACTCGGTAGGCATGCACTGATAAACCAGCGCCAACTGATGAGGCCGATATCGGAAAAGACAGACAGGAGCCCAGCTGACATTGGATTGAGCGAAAATCGCTAAGGGTTGGCTCGGGTCCACGACAAAGTTTAGGCTCGAATTCTAGTAAACAGATTGCCACAGGAGTCTGCCCCCCCAGTTGAGTTGCCCCGTGCGGGGAGTGGGGTAGCGTTTTAAAATAAGCCGTCACGAGTCTCAGGTATACACTGGTTTTGAGATGATTTTTATGTCCCCATGACCCACAAAACAAAACTAGAACTAACTTTGCTAATCTAGCAAAGACTGACTCCTTCCCACCTTTGACAGTCTGACACCTGCACACTTTGCATTTACCACGTCGTTCGTTGGGCTAATTGCTTCCTAAACCAAGAGCCGCGTCAATGCGCGATAACCCCATCTTTCAACGAAATTAGATAAGGAGTCTCGTGAACTGCTGTTACTTGCAGAAGAAGAAAGCACAATTCGCCCGGCGATGCACAGAAGCACGGCAGTGGCGTCAATGGCGCGGCCATAGCGACCCAATGTCATGAAGGGTCCGGTGCTCTATCAACAACAACCCCCTCTGAAAATTGTTGGCCTGCTGCCGCTACTTCTTTTGGTCAATTGATCGTACCTTTGAAGGAAATATGGGCGCACGTGTGAGAGAACCCATTCACGTTGCACAATCCTATTTGCGGCCTAGACAGACCTCAACTTTTCATTTGAGTGTGTAACTAGTTGCCTGGAAGCTAGTCTTTAAAAGGGTGACCGAAACCCGTTTCTAGATATTGCGTGGATAGCTTGACTCGGATGAGGTTGCTGAAGGTAGCCATGCAAAATCGAATTCATTTTATTTGAGCGAGCCATTTTTAATTTTATTTATTGACTCAGTGCTGACTAAGCAGAATTGTTGTTCTTCGTCATTTGTGGGAAAAAAATTGCCCTAAGGAACTGACAAATCTAATATCAGCGCATCTCAGATAACCCAAGGGTTGCGATAGGTAGGTACGTCTCCTGTTTCTGTCAATGAGAGAAACACGATAAACCAGCGATCACACAGTGTACGGGTAGAGAGTGAGTGATATTTGCGGATGTAGAATGTAGAATGGAAGAGCGCAACCAAAACCGTGAGTCACGGACTACGACTAATTTATTGGGAAAACAATGATTTAACCACCTTCTCAGGTTTTGTACACGTACAACTCGCAATCTCTCGAGTGCTCCGTCTTGCTGCCATCAGATAATTAATTGAGAATTTCCAGACATTAGATGCCGGCACTGAAATAACAAGACTCGGAGCCCAAGGTTCAAACGACAGTTGCCAAAACGAGGAAGAGAAGCTTCGAGACCTACAAAAGGGGCATCTAAAGTTACGTGTAGCGACTCGGACTGGCCTATCACGCACCAACGCTACGCTAGCTCGCGCTCTTCTTCCCTTGCAACGAAAATTCGCTCGGATATAAGAGAATTAATCAACAATGTGCTGGCGGGCACAATCGAGGCAGCTATAAATTCACCCTTGGTTTATGATGCAGAGTCACATTGGAACTTCCTCTTCAATGCCTCCCAGAAGATCAGAGTGCCTTGCCAATGAGGAGACACCTCTTCTCCGGGGTGAAAATGTGCAGCGAAAGCCAACGCCTTTGCCAGTGACCCAGATCTTGGTTCTCCTTTTGTTGCAACTCGCTGAACCGATCACGTCTCTTTCAATCAACCCCTACATAAATCAGGTTTGTTTTTTTCATCGCATTTCGTCAAGCGAAAATGACGGTAACGTCTGTTTCAGCTTGTGAGCGAGCTTCCCGTCATCGGTGGTGATGAGCGGAAGGTGGGATACTACGCGGGAATATTAGTATGTCCTACCCGTTTCTTATTGAATGATGAATGGCACATGTTAAACATGACCACACACAGGTATCCCTCTATTTTGCAGCGGAGGCGGTCACGATACTCCAATGGAGCCGTCTTTCGGACTACATTGGGCGCAAACCTGTACTCCTATGTGGTCTCTTTGGTACGATTATTTCAAGCATCCTGTTCGGCCTTTCCCGTTCGTTCCCGGCGCTTGTTATGAGGTATGTTCGGCGTCTATCCTGGGGAGTTATGGCTCTCTTAACTCGATCATTATAGCCGATGCTTGCATGGCATGTTGAATGGCAACATTGGCGTGATGAAGTCCATGATGGCCGAGCTCACAGATGAAACTAATGTTGCGAGAGGTTTTTCATTGATACCAGTAGTCTGGGCTGTCGGCGGCACCATTGGGTTTGTGACATTTGCTTGCTGACCTCTTTGACAACTTAGTTGATGAATTGGGCTTCAGACCGTTTATCGGCGGTGTTCTGTCACGGCCACAGGATCGTTGGCCAGGCCTCTTCTCGCACCCATTCTGGGCTGAATACCCATACTTCCTACCGTGTCTCGGAACCGCCTTTTATGCTTTCATGTCGTTTGTCCTGGCTGCGGTTTTCTTGAAGGAGGTCAGTCATTTGGTCTATCAGTCGAGAGCCGTGCTTACCTTACACGTCACTTAGACAGTAGAATGTAGCCCATTAGCGATGCACAAAACACTGGACATTAATTCCGATATACCTCGGGCAGGAGCCGGTGAAATTTTGGATGAATCAGTTAAGGATCTGGAAAAGCCGCTACCGCTACGCTCTCTGCTTACAAGACCGGTCGTGATATCGATTGCCAATTATGGAATGATCGGGCTACTCGAGGTGACGGCTGGGGCCCTCATCCCGCTTGTCTGGTCGACGTCGGCAGAGTTCGGTGGACTGGGCATGAGTCCGGCATCTATCGGTTTGTGGATGGCCGGATATGGCTTCTTGAATGGCATCTTTCAATTTGTTGCCTTCCCGCATGTCGTCGGGCGTTTCGGTCCGAGGGGCGTCTTTATCTCCAGCATCCTTGTGTTCATCCCAATCTATATCTTGTTTCCCTTCGAGAACTTGGCGCTACGTCATGCAAGCGGCGATGCAAACGTGATAGCGCCTCTGCTCATCGCCTTGCAACTTTGTTTTGTATCCTTCTCTGATATGGGATTTAGTGAGTATTTTGGCAATCTTATTCGTGCGCTGCCGTGGACGATTTACCGATGAAACCACCAGGCTCGGTATTCATGTATATAACTTCTGCAACGCCTAACAAGCGGTGTCTCGGCGCTACGAATGGCCTCGCGCAGACGATGGTCTCAATTCAACGAACAGTGGGACCGGCTGCGGCGGCATCGTTATTTGCCTTCTCTCTGAACAATAATGTCCTGAACGGAAACTTTACGTATGTTGTTCTGCTTGTTGTAGTCGGTGGAGTCTTGTGTGTCGCGGTACAGCTTCCAAAAAAAACGTGGAGCCGTTGTGAAAAGTAGATTACAAAAGAAAAAAAGTCAAGTCATATACCATGTACGTTTGACTTTTGTACGAATTTTCAGTCGAGCTGTGGAGTGCAGTGCCGAGGACACGTACTTATTAGCAGCAATGTACTTTCCTTCCTTTAACGCCATGGCTGTGGTTTCATCTTTTTCTTGTGCAGTTTGCCGTCTGATTCGATTCGAGAACGAGTGGGATGAAACTAGTCCCCTCAACCCTTACCTTACGCCCTTACACCCTACCTTACATCATTGACAGCAGATACACAATCAATGTACAGCCATATTCACCTCCCCGTGCGGTGCCAGCGCACCAATGGAAAAAATCACTTACGGAAAGTACGTTTTCTAGCGCGCACAGGCGGTTTACGTGAAAGGGTCATCGGTATCGTGTTGTGAATGAGTGACGACTAGAAGGGAGTAGAGTAGATCTGAGAACAGGAAATTGAGCCGTATGGCGTCACATTTCCCAGGGTTTCTCAAGGCCAAGATTCCAGGTTCCATCCCCTTCACCATACTCTCCAGTCCAGCCAGTCCATTATGACAGAAGTGTACGTACGATAAGATCAATAGTTCCGATTAGGAAGCGGCTATGATGCGGGTTGGATCTGGCACAGCTTCTGTAGTCACCTCACCTGTCACCCCTCCTACTTAGACCCCGTCACAGCAGCTGCGCAACTTGCCTCGCGGCGATAAATTAGGGTCATCATGATCATGGTCATGATCATGCTACAAGTTGGACGACGAGAAGCGCTGGTAAGAAGAGGAGTCGATGGACGGGGCTGGAAGGAGTAGAGGTATGAACGCGACCTTCTGATGACGAGATTTACTACCAGATTCTGTTCGACTTTTCTATTTTATCAGGCTGAGGCCCAGGGGCGATGCTGTGTACCTGAAGGGTGGATACTGGATCCAATGATTGCCTATGAACCTTCCGGTCACTTAGGCTCCCATTCACAAATTCAATGCGTTGTATCGCAATCATTCCTCGTGTCCCTTCACGCAGCGCGGCTTCGAAAAGCTACTAAGCGTAAATGGAAACAGTACGCCGTGTGGCGAACAGCCCTTTCATATCTTTTAAAACCACATTCTGCCCCCTTCGAGTATCCTCAACCCTAGTCCCCAATGGATATCAACGCATTATTCGTCCCTCCTGACCTCTTCCCAACGCGTTCCGAGTATTCCACACCCGTGGACGGTCATTTTTTTGGTGAGTGTGCAGGGTTGCTCGTTTCATGCGTTTCCCTAACCCGTTCGGCCTCAGGCACAGATGAACAAGCCCAGGCCCAGGCTACGATTACGAACACACAAGCACATGGCAGTAGTGAGTAGCGAGTGTCCTATGGCTCGCTGACTTTACGCTGTGAAAATTAAATTACCGTGAAACAAGATTCCCATTATCTAGGTGCTCCTGTCACTGGCACGGGCAATTATTCGGGCCTGTCAGATGCACGTCAAGGACACGAAGGTAATATCCGGCTCCGACTGAGCTTGTTAATCCAAATGGGAAGTTGAATGTTCCTTGGTAGTCCCAGAGCAATTCAGTCAGCTTCCCAGAGAATATGTGACCGTGACCTCTGATCAACACAACCATGGGCTCGCTTCAACCACCTTCGTAGATCTGGCTGAAAAAGTTGAAGGCATGTATCGGCTCCTAGACCTCATCAGTGAATCAGGAAGCAATGGTTACGGTAAGGGTCATTTTCGGGACGCGACACTAACCGGGCTAATCCAGCACATTACACTGCAGTCGATAAGGTTATCATTGCCCAAAGCTCTCTCCAGCGTTTTATAAATACCATATCTCCCGGAGCATACGCATCTATCACCAAAGTCGATTTCAAAACTTTGGATCGACTTATGATCAAACCAATCGGTGTGTACGGATCCAAGACAGAGATCGTACGCCTCCTCAGATCAATCGGTGCCGTCGACGAGGACGCGTGAGTGACCTTCGTATCTTCAATCTCCTGTTTTATGAACTCAGCTCTCAGGGCTCGTTTACTGCTCGCGCAAACTGATGCCGGCGGTTCCCGGTCGTGCATTTCCTCTGGCCTGTACATTGTGAAAGCAAATAATGCAGAACTCGCAGACGATCGTCACTACGTTATATACTGGCCTGAAGATACAACTTGGAATGATTCAGCAGTTTCCTCCGTTCGCCGCAATCGAGTCACGTTCATGCGGTGAGCGAACAACTTCCAATTCTCTATTTTCCGTCACACTCTGATGAATACGGATCAGATACCTTACGAAGATGTGCGACCAAGTCGTTGCCCTCTTATCCCCTGATCACTCACATCCATAGTCTGGAACGATGAGGACAGCGATGCCGAATCTGTTGACATGGACAATGGAGACTCTGATAGGCTATTCACATTTGAGGTCGCAAAGACAAACGAACAAGAAGAGAGCGCGGTTTCGCGCCCCGGTTTTCAGGTAATCATCAAGCTCATCTCACACCGTTCGTTTCTGATCTCGTGGAAGATGAATTCCCCCTACATCTCGCGTTACGAGGCTCCTGCAGACTTTCCGGTTGATCCCGCAATTCTTACGACTCGCCTTCTACCTGGAGAAACCACGCAAGGGTTCTTTACGACAACCTATGTTCCTCATCAAATCTATTCCGAACCTCTCGAACAACACTCGTTCAGCCGGATGTCTCTTAAACATTTAGTGTAGGTGCATTGGTAGTTTCGTGAGACTCCCAGTTCACACTCTCCACAGGAAGAACAACTGCTTGGTCCTATCGGAGACCCTTGATGAAAACACCATGCAGACCTTGGTCGATATCGCAATCTCAGAACTCTATCCGAAGCCATGCAGCGAGTGGCATGCCGTGAAACAGGATATCTATGATATTTTAAGTCGAGAATCGATGAAGAGGCAAAATACAACTCTTGAAGACATTGCCAACAACGAGACTACGTTGAAACGTGTTCTTCGTGAGGCCCTTGTCGAGGAGGTGGCTAACCTTTTCCCGTATGTCTTGCTTGGGGTACTCCGGGTCATAGGATATTAAGGCTCCTTTTTTCACATAGGTCATTGGAACGTGACCGCCTCTCTCCTGGTTCGCGCGTCCGCAATGACTCTAACACGAGCCAGGAAGCTGGAGGTAAGAAATCCTCTCGTAGTTGTTCCACAGCTCACCTTTGTTCCAGATACCATGCAGCTCTCCGATCTTGAGTTGCTTTACCCTGAGTTCAGGGTCATCTATCAAAAGCGAGTCCAGGAAGCCCGTTTCGACATTGTATTAAGGCGTGACCCGTACTTCGAATCTCGGAAGCTTCGTCTGATCTCCGTGAGACACCTTCTGACGAAACATCGACACCTGCCCTACGAAACACGTGTTGAAATCAAGCAGGCGCTGCTCAAAGGCGATTTTCATCGTGCACAGCGGATGCTCCCCAAGGCAGATGAGAAGAAGAGATCAAACGTAGTCGCCTGGGCAGTCGGGTCTTTCCTATACTCTAGTGGTCCTGAGTCTCTAAAAGCGGAAATGAGGACTCTCGCAGCCAGTATCCCCGACTCGCAATTTTTGATCGAACTGAAAAATGTAGAAGACAAGGACCTGCGACCCTGGGTCCAGGAAGTTGAGGATCTTGTGCACGATCAGTTCATGTCTTTGATCGACGCAATCACGAAGACGGTGACTCGTGCAGTGTTGGCGATGCAGCAGGAGCATTGCAGAAATACCATACATCGAGAAATCGAGAGCGAGAGAAGGAAGCTGCTGAGCGACGCGCTCGTGGAGTTCATTCGAGTCATCAACAAACAGTCGGCGGCCAGCCGGCAAGATTCGTGAGTTCAGCGATGTTGTCAAGATTTACTTAGAATTAACCGTATTTAGTGTGGTGTACCTTGATCGTATCGTCGCGACCACGCGGCCAACGGGGAAAGGGCGACGACAACAGTAAGTTTGCTGCTCCAGTCAAGATTGTAGACTGATCACTCTTAGACTGTACTATGAGCAAATTAACGTGCAATGGAACGGTAATTATCCTTCTCGCCAAACATTCCCGTCTTACCATGATCAGGGTGCGTCTGCCAGCTGTTGTGCGTAAAAGCTATTTCCTAGCTAATATATTATCAGAGTACTGGATCACCGGTCGCCGAGACGCTCTCCAAGGACCTCGACTTCAGTTTTGGATTCACCTCATGGATTTGACTAGCGATGACAAGCAAACCATCCAGCTAGATCCTAAGCACATACCAAACCCTACGGTGAACGGCCGGCTCTCATCTGCGTTCTATCTGCCTATTGGCGTAGATATCGCGTACGAGTCTGACTTCCTCATATTCCTCACACCCCACCTTACGATGCTTCCCCAGCTTTTATCAGCTTCTCGAGAACGAGAAGCTCCTCCTTGTTCTGACCGACCGGGACAAAATTGCCATTTATCTTGAGCGGCCACCAGCAATGAATATGGCCATACAGCGGGATAAGCCGATCAAAAGTCTGAACCGTGAGAAGCTAGGAGAAGATGTTCTTTTTGCGTTTGACGAAGCGAAGAGAGCCTTAGCTGTGTGTGCTCCGATGAAGGTATCCTTATGCTGATGGCTGAGAAGTACCAGTCCTGACCTGCTGTCTGCGACCAGTTACAACTTCATGTGTTCCTTTTTGATGAGACTTTCAAGACGCTCCAGGGACAAGGAAGCTCCATTAATCTTGCCCCCTGGTATAGCCAACCAGGGATCTCCATTCTACAAGCCGCCTTCGTCACTGGGAACGAGGAAGTTGTTTTGGTGGATTCAAGTGCTCAAGCCCGTATTTTTTCCTTCGTCACACTGCAATTCAGGTGAGATTTTTGTTCACGTTGTAAGACCTCTCCTTAGAGCACGTACTCACGGGTGTTTGGAAGACCGGCTTCTATACAGCTTCCGTCTCTTCCTACTGCCGTATTCTCGTCTCCGGATGGGTCCTGCCTCCTGGCTCTACATAAAGAAGACTCGCAGACATCGCTGATTGCTTATCATTGGGAGACGTTTGGGTCGACTCGGGGAATTGCGCTAGATGTCCCAGATTTTCCTCTTGAAGGCGCGGTCTTGACGTCCATGGTCAACCGAGGGCGCATGTTTCTCCTCGGTCTAGATATCGATGCGGGGTCCGTTCGGTCCGTCGCCGTCGATATCACAAAGAAGGTTACAGAGTTCATGTTCAAGGAGAAGGGCGGCAGAAGCGCCTCAAATAATAGCGAGCGTCACACCCTTCACAACAGTTTACTCGACTGCCACGCTGAAGTCTGGACTCGCTACCCAGTTCTTCCTGCTGTGAAACGCCGCACTGTGACGTCTCTGAGCGAGCGTCAGCAGAAGAGTCTCACATTCATTGCTGAAAATTTTACACGACCTTTCGATTCTTACTTCTCTGACCTCATCCAGACTTTCCAAAGGACGGCGAGAAAGCCCACCGGCGACGAATTGCGCCAAATCAAAGTCTCTGCGATAGAATTCAGATCATTCCAGGAAAGGGTGATCCAAGACCGAGACTGGCGTGCGTCCCGCTACCGTGTAGGAGAGTGGCTTGTCGACCTCCTGTGCCTCATTCCCATCCATATCGCTGTTTGCCGCGAGAATCGATTTGTTCCCTTGGCGAATGGCGTTATCTCCTCGGAATTGGAAAGGTCACTTCTCGGCGCCGAAGTCAACAAGATAGTGGATAAGCTATCATTCGGTTGGTATGAGTCCATATTCCAGTCATATTTGGCAACCAAGGTATAGTACTTGAGTGACTACTCATTACATGAGTGGACAGATGCTGAAACTGTCGCGCATAGCCCGTAAAAGTTGTATCGTCGATGGGACAGCAATCCGTGGGCAAGAGCTTCTCGTTGAATCACCTCCTTGACACTTCATTCGCTGGGAGCGCCATGCGGACGACAGGTATAGTCGCTCCTCACTTTGTAATTAAGATCTAGGACTCAGCTGAGATACACAGAGGGAGTGTGGATGTCTGTGACACCAACAGACGAGGCGCTTATCGTGGCACTCGACTTTGAAGGTGGGCGTGATTATTTTCTACCTTTTCTACGGCGAAACCATTGACAAAATGGTAGGCGTTGATAGCGTCGAACGGTCACTTCAAGAGGATACACTTCTTGTGCTGTTTAACACTGCGATATCAAATCTTGTACGTTGATTGCGTCTTGACGGTAACCCCCTTGTGACGTGGATTAGGTCCTGTTCCGCAACAACTTTGCTTTCAGCCGAGACATTAGCGGATTATTCCAGTCATTCCAGTCTAGTGCGTCGGTCTTGGATCCAGCGGCAAATCCATCTCTTTTTCAATCAACGCTTGTGATCATCATCAAGGTGAGCTACTCGTGATAATTGCCGTCACACCATGTCGTGATGACCCCGTTATCAGGATGTTGTAGAACCCGACAAGATGGAAATAACCCGCGAGTAAGGATTTGTTTTTAAAAGAATAAGATTACCCAGTGAGCTTAGAGGTTTGTAGGTTTTCTCTCAAATTTCAGAAGATCGTGCAACAAGAACAGGATGCGAACTTCATCTCACGGCTTCACGGTGGGAAGCTTGACATCATACCGTGGCCAGTGATCGAGTCGAAAGAATTCTACAAATTGTTCTCCACGCTCAAGAAGCGATTGGATATGCAGAAGATCTCGCACCCGACCGCGGGTGAATTTCTCCATACAATCAAGACACTTATGGCGAAGCTCAAGGCGAGTTCTTATACTGTGCCATTAATATGATGATTTGACGTGTCCTGGCAGGCCAATGATTGGGGTGCACTCTCTCGTTCGTAGCTTCGTCTCTTCTTCACTTCACTATTCTCATTCTTCTCGACAGAGACCATGACGGAACATCGTTCTAGAACACTCTCCACCCTCCTCCCAATTGCATTAGCTACAGGGTATTCCGAGGTTGAGCCTGATCTTGAACCGCTCAAGGTTCTGCTTCTCTTTAATCCGAACGAAGGGCGTGTCTGACAAAACACTCAGAATATTGACACCGACCTCATTGTGGAATGCGGAGACACTCCAGCACGCTTTTCTATATCCGAGCGTGATCAACTGTCTTCAGCAGACATTGAGATACACCTTGCTGCTCTACGGGATTCATGGAACCCAAATACTGAGCGTCAATCCATTCCGGATTCTGAGTGGATGCAAAGCCTCGCGTCATATATCAATGATTTGATCGACCTGCGCGTCAACCACGTCCGACTATGGTTGGATTCCAACCTGGAGAGATTCCAAGCCGGTAATGCCACGATACAGGATCTACGCAGAAGATTCGACAACATGATCATCGAGATGAGGACGAATGTCCAATTATGTAGTGCTCAATGCGCATCGTGCCACCTCCACTGCGTTCGCGGTCGCTTACACGAAGGTGAACATAGTTGCCAAACTACTCACCGGTGTGTACACAAGTGTGCGTTCTGTGAGAACGGTGAGAAGCTTTGCGGTACACCGTGAGTTCTCTGATTTCTGTTTTTATGTGTTTCATTACAATGAACTGATGTGATCAATAGCGCTGGACATCCTGGTGATCACGTGTACGTATAGCAAACCGCCTCCCGTCTGACAGTGCGATTTTCTTACCATCGTCCAGTTGCGTCGTCAATGCCCATTTATGTGGTGAACCTTGCAAGCTGTACGGAAGGCGGGGTTGCTTATATGATTGCACGAAAGTAAGTCCATTTGAATAGTTCAATCGACACGGCTCCTACATCTATTCAGGTTGCGGGACACGCGGAAGATGAACACATGTGCCCTGCGCCGGTACATATGTGCGGCGAGGTAGGGTGCGCTCTAATTGTGGAGGTGTGTCTTGCTTATGATATAAATACCACCAGCCCTGCGCTCTCAAAGGGATGAGGCTTCCAGGCGGGAGGACATATTCTTGCCCAGAGACCTGTAGTATTCCCAGGCATGTCCATTTCTCAATAGGTTTCCATTCCAACCAACTGAACCCCATACAGCGATCAAGACCACGAGACTCATTCCTGTGATACGAGGCTGTGCCCAGCGACCTGCGACCTCTGCAAACGGCTTTGCGTTCAACCCCACCTTCATGGGCTCGCTCCAGACATGCATCATTTGTGCGGGTTAGTGTGTGCCCTATTCCAATCTGACGTTGAAACTGAAAATTTGGGCAAACAGAGAAGCGCATGCGTGTTCGGCGCTATGTTCAGCGCCAGGAATATGTCAAATTGATACTGCACCCCAATCTATCGAGGCCACCTTTACCGGTAAACATGAGACATTCCAATACACCAAGGTATATTGCGGCGTTTATGGGTAGCTGATTGCTGGTTGATCATGCCTAATTTTTAACAGTACTCACAAGGTTTGTTCATTTGTTCGAAAGAAAATACAAGGAGTCGTGCTGACGTAAGGCCAGTTGCGAAACGGTTGCAATGTGTCAAGACTATTGAACCGGGACAAATGGCGCATACGGGTGCCCATATTCACAGCAAAGAAGAGCAGCCATTCCACTTCTGTGAGAACCGGTGTGTCATTTCACAGTACATTCCATAGCAAATGATTGAGATCATAACGATACAGTTGCGAGAACTGTGGCTATTTCTGTACCTTGCCACTTGGTGAGAAGCCGAACCATATATAACTACATCTATTTAATCTTTGAATGGTCACTTCCAGGTCATACTCAACAGGAGCACGAAACCAGTCACGGCTCCATGACACAGACTCGCTGGGCTGTTGATGGTCCCGATGACACCGGCCTTGAGCTGGATGGCCGCAGGTTCTCCGCTAATGATGAAGGAGCCCCCATGATGTGCAACCTAGTGTGTTCCTCGATGGGGAGACACGCACACATCGATTACTGCCGCGCTGAAGAGAATACACCCTGCGACGCGGCTGAGGTGCAGCATCTTAATTCGAGGATGGTCCCCAATCCGGACAAACCCAAGGACGCCATCACTCACAATCTCTACTGGCGCAGGACAGGTATGATGAATTTCCCCTTCTTGGCCTACCCTAGACTAAACCTCATCTACAGGTTTCAAAGGTTATGGGAATTCATGTCTTCTGTTGCAAGCCGTACTGAAATTGGCAATCAGACCCATACACTCGTGACGAGCAAACGAACTTTACGAAATGGTGCGTTGTAAATCCCAGGCGTTAATTAGCCACTAAAACCCTACTGTAGTGACGCAATGTGCTCGGGTATGGTGCAGTGTCAATTGATGGTTACGCTTTTTTAACTTAGACCACCAAAATACAGGCCCTGAACACTCGGCGACGGCAGGTGTACCAGGACAGCCCTCTTACTGCACATTACCCATCTTCCATCCACCTAGGAACCTGAACGATCCCGTGAATGGTCCTGGTTATATATCCAATGATGGGCATGTGTTCGAGTGCAGGAATCCCGTTGTGCTGCAGCAAGCGTTCCACGTGTAAGCCTAACTCCGTCTCACTACCGAAGGCGTTAACGCCTCGACCTCTGCAGGATCTTCGTTATTGACAGGTAAAATTTCACGTCAGTTAAAGTGAATCGACCCCCATATCTCACGTTCGCGTTTTAGATCCGGCTCGATGTCCCACAGGGACCGCCGTCCTCTGCCCGACGCCCCCGCCACAGAGCGGATCCGACGATCCGCCGATAACAGGCTTGGTGCTGTCTGTTCGGCTTTATACAGCTTCTGGACCGCTCGACACGCCGCCGTTACGGCGGGTCAACAGGCAGCCGGTGCACGACGCGACGCATACAGCGTTGTCCTCTTCAACGATTCGATCGCAAACGCTGTGATTAACGACTTCACGAGCACTCCCCAACAACTTCTAGAATCCGTGCTTGCTATGCGAGCCAGTGGAGGAACAGATTTCTCTGAGGCTCTTAGAGCTGCTCATAATGCCATGGTGCAGAACTGGAGCACGGAAAGGTTCGTTCTCTTACACAGCTTCTTCTACTCCACATTTTTAAAAACGGTTTCTCTTAAACCAGATCACCAATCATGATTTTCCTTTCTGATGGTCAATGCCCAGTATTAGACGAGGCCGTTCAAGATGTTTGTCGTTCCGCTGTTCAACGAGGGTAGGTTTGCTGTTGTTTGCTTTTTCGGTGCAAAGAGAAGCGGATCACTCAACTGCTTGGGCAGGAAACCGCTCTCTTTCCATACTGTTTCCTTTGGCCCAGATGCTGCGACTGGTACCCTCCGTAGGATGGCGCAGCTCGCGCTTGACATACAAAACAATGCTCCTCATGATCCTTTGCTTCCCGCAGCAGCCAGCATACCTTCGTCATTCACTACCGTCCTTGACACGGTAAGCACCTACGTCTCCCGTACAAATTAGAATCGGGTAACACTAATATCTCCCCAGGTACGGCTCGCGGAGACATTCCTAGGGCTTGCGGAATCGTTAAGGAAGCCACGTGGTTCATTGATGCGCTGAAAGTCGACTTTCTGTACGTGCGGATTATACGTCGCCATCACATGTGGTTGCCGTTTTCGTGATCTGTTGTAGTGCTTTCCCGGTTGTGTTGTAGTTGTAGTTTCCCTGTTAAAACCACTCAGTCGTCGACAGTGAGAACGAGAGAGAACACCGGGCCGAAGTCCCGGGAAAGTTTTGACTTGAAAACTGAACGATGTCGTCTGAGTTGGACTACTCTCCCTCCGTTAGAGGACCGTCTGATCTCCGTGCCCAGGCTCACTCGCCCAAGCCACCACCAAAGGATAGCCAAGACCATATTTCTCCATGGATTCCAATTTCTATGGTTAGTGCACTTTTCCGTTTTCCGTCGTGGAGAATTAACAAGTGGGTATCAGCTTGTGGTCACGACAACTGCCCTTGCCGTCCCCCTTGTTCTGCTCCGTCGACAGCGTGCGGCCACAGTCGCATCTATTTTCAGTAGAAGCCCGTCTTCTTCGATACCGAGTGGTGCACCGCCCGTGAGACGCATCCCATTGCGCAGCGTTCCCTCTGTTGTACCACCGCCTCGTGTTGCACCAGTACAGACGCCGATGTCACCAGTGGGGGCACCGTCGTTGGAAGCAGGAAGCACTTTTGGAATGTCATTTAAGGACGCATCGAGCGTGTCTAAAGAGGACGGTTTCAATGGCGCTTTGGACTCTCTCAAAGCATTCGGCATCGCTACTGCTCTCGTCATGGCTGGTGGTGCTGCCAGCGTATGGGGCATTAAAACATACCTCGGTGTAAAGGATGTGCGCAATCTTTAAACACCTACGCATCTAGCTTTAGATCTTATTATTCGTTTTCACGTTCGCCAGACCCAGGAGTTCGCATCCGCCATGCGCCTCACCCTCCTCACCAAGTGGCCACTCCTTACTTCACGCATCCATCGCACGTCCGACTCGGCTCCTCTCCCTACCCAACCGGTCTCGTTACCAGCGAGCGTTCCTACAACATCGGAATCGGATGTACGGCCCCCGACGGCTGTTGTGCCAGATGCGGAGGGGTGGAACTGGCCCGCCTCTCAAGCGCGCCTCGCAGCAGCGTATGAGCGTGGCGGTGTCGCACAGTTCGCTGAGGCGGCTGTCGGAGAGCTGGAGGCTGAGGTTGAGGTTGAACGGCGCAGACGCGGGCTTGCAAACTCTCCAGAAGGCCGAAGTTGACTAACCCCATGTACAAGTCTGGGTTGCTGAAGCGACTCGACCCTCGCCTCTTGTCGGTACTATCGTACTGTAAGTTAGATCGTTATGTTATGTACAGCATTTAGGTCTGGAACACTACACCACAGCCGAGACTAATCAAGCCCCGGAAGAGTATTATTATATACTGATGGTAGACCCAAGCTACGTGACCTAAGCCAAATGAATATACAGCATTCCCTAGGCTACCGCGACTGAGCCCTGAGACCAGCGACATTTGCCAATGAGGCGCGGTTCTGGACTTTTGGTCCGCCTGAATTTTGATTTCAGTCAAGGGTAGAAACTATAAACCCCAGACGTCTCTTTGGGATGCGATGAGGCACCCGTACAGAAACGATCCAACTAAGGTCTGTGGGCAAGGACGGATAATGTAACCACCGCTTGCATTCCACGTGAATATAGCCATCAGCTTATTGGAGGCTGAGACCCCCGAAGTGAGGACCCCCGGGTAGAACTATGATCTGTTTCATACTTGCAAGAAAACAATGGCTTTGTTGTTATTCGCGTAACAAGACCTGATACTTGTGGGCCGTTGTGAGCAATAAATACACATGGACCTATATTCGTCAACAGGCACCCACTTGGAACAATAAGCCCGCGTAACCGAAGACAACAAAGTACTAGCGCGGTTGCCCTCTTGTTGCGAGAATGCATACTTTATATCTAACACCTTGCACATCCTCTGATGGTGCAAAAAATACATCCTGATACCCACACAAGATCGAGTCATGTCCGCTCCCGAGTCAAAACCCCAGGCCATAGCAAATCCCTTTCGTGAGTCCCGAATCATGGGTCAGTAATACATCTCTTCTCGCACTATACATCTCCCACCACTGGCAATCTAACTTCCCTCCGCTGTAGCTCTACAAGCTAGTGCTGCGGCCAAGGAACAACCTGGATCCTCCCACTCTTCCAATATATTGGGACCTGCACCAGCGGATGGCGAAGCCCCATTTACGGACTCATCGAGTCCCCTATTCTCTTTATACTTATCGCACGCGGAGAAGCACGATCAAGAACAGAGCGATAGATGGAAAGCAGGCGCGGATGGGATACTCGTCTTCGTACGCAGGCCTCCACTTGTTGCCTTTGCCGGGTTGCAATCCACACTGACCGACGCGAATACACCCCGGTAGACCGGATTGTTTTCAGCTGCGCTCGCCACATTAGTAGTCGACAGCTACAAATCATTACTGCCAGACTCAGGGTCAAACACCGTCGCCCTCCTCACCCAAATATCTCAGCAGCTTAATGGATCATCACAAGTTGTTATATCATCGTCTCCGACCGCCCCGCAGTCCACCTTCCAACCGACCACTTCCGCTGTTTTGGTAAATGTGCTGTGGTTTCTGAGCCTGGTCATTACTCTCTTTTGCGCTCTGCTGGCAACCCTCCAGCAGCATTGGGCTCGTCGATACCTCCGTCTCACCCAACCCCAATGTGCTGTTAATAAGCGTGCTCGCATTCGCTCCTACTTTGCCGAGGGAGCTGCCCGCTTTCATATAGACTGGGCGGTGGAAGCCATCCCATCTCTTCTCCATATCTCTGTATTCCTTTTCTTGGCAGGCCTCGTCATCTCCTTATGGCAAATTCATCTCGTCGTCGCATCTGCCGTACTCGCATCAACCTCAGTCTGCGTGTCTGTATACGTTACCATCACAGTGATTCCAGTATTCTGTCACGATAGTCCCTACCATTCCCCGTTGTCGGGGTTTGTTTGGTGTATCCATCGAATGATTTCCAAAGCGGTCCTAAATGGCATCCAATCCACCGCAATCTTTCTTCATAAATATTCAAGGCCCTTCGCAGGGAGCTATTTCCGGTCTCTCACGACCAAGATCTCATCTTACAAAGAACGTCTTTCCGAAGACATGACCAGTGCCGCCCAGAAAGCGGCCCGGGACGAAGACTGGCACATCGACGCCCGCGCGTTAAGTTGGACACTTGACAAGTTGGATGAAGAACGCGAGTTTGAACAATTCGTAGCAGGGATTCCCGCGTTTATGCGTTCTCTCGAGGTGCAAGAACCCGCGTTGGTGCTCAAGGCCTCGCGACTGAGCCGCACTGATACCAGTCTCTATCGCGAAATCATGACCCTACTCATCCGCGCCTCGAAGCCTGGATTGCTACGGGATTCAAAGTCCTTACCCGAGTCCGTACGGCAACAGCGAATCACGACCTGCTTAGAGGCTCTCTACTTGTTTCCGAACGCCATTGAAGAGATCCTGCGGCGCGTATCAGGCGTCGACAACATCAACAACAAGAAAGTCAGAGCTGGCTTCGCGTCGATACTCGAATCCATGGAGTCTTGGCTCCTCGCAGAACGATTGTCAGTCCAGAACAAGCGGAACAGCGAGGCCGTGATGATCGGAGCGCGATGTATGGCCACCGCAATAGCCGCCCGACTACGCGACACGCGAGAACTCCCAATCCTTATGCAGGCTTTCCCAGTCCTCATGCGACAGTTGAATATCAAGGAGCCGCACCTCTTGAATTCTTTTCTACAGCCCTTCGATAGCCTCCTCCTCAAGAACCTGAATAATTTCCTCGAAGAAACGGTGCTCAAGTTCATTCATAAGGACGTCCAGATTTTCATTTGGACGATACGCTTGTCCAATGGGTTCCAGCTTCAAAATGCTAACCAAGAGCTACGCGACCACTTTCACAAACTTTTCGTCAAGTTGGAACACCTCGCAGATTACTCACAACCGGAGATGACGGTCCGGGGGAACGCGAGGAAGGTGCTTTTCGAGCTCGCCTGTCTGCGTGGCCACCCCCAGCAGTCACGGACACTCCCTGCGATGACAGTTACAGTTTCTACCACCATGGAAAGTACTCGGGCATCGTCTCTCCCCTATAATTTTTCTTCGCCGAGGGATTTACCGCCGTCTCAATTTTATCCCCGAACGCCATACTCAGCTACCTTCCCCTTAATGCCTATACACTCTCCACATGGTGATTCGGGACCGTAATCGGAATTCGCAGCTGGTTTGCGTCTCGCTTATCTTTTGGGGGGAAGATAAAAGGAGATTACCCCTTGACCCCCAAATATACTGTACCCTTTGAATACTTTCATCTCGAACGCGATGATACCTTATGTTTATTAGGAAAGATGTATGTAGAGTGCTGCAGGTGGAAGCGTTGTCTGTAAGTAGGTAATCGAGAATCAAGATAAAATTGCTGTACAGGATAACGCGCACTGTAAGTTTGCGAGATGCCAAGCCCGAAGGATAGGTTCTTATGATCTTGCCCAAAGATCGGAATTGCGAACGTCCAATTGTAGTCCCAACCTTTCCGCACTGTGCTGCTTCTTAAAAACATCAAAAAAAGTTTGCAGAATCGTTTTGGAGGTAGTAGGTACATACAACATGTTCTGTCCAGATTTAAACATGTCGCTGCGGCCCTATTGTCACTGGAAGGACTTCAAGAGTGATATTATATGTAATGATAAATTTGTCATAAACCAGGATCGGGATCAACAACAACAACTATATATATTTGTTGGGAAAGATATCCACAACTACCTCCAAGAACCTTCCTCAAAGGCGACAGAGACTCAATAGCACACGAAAACACGACCAGCTAATAGAGACACCACCAATCGGAGATCAGAGAGCGCAAAGTCAAATGAGCAAATGAGAACATTGTGACCAGAGAGGCCACCCTTACAATCTGTTAGTTCGGACGGACAAATGGACGGCGAATCTTGCACCTCGTCATCTTTCCTGAAGCGCTGAGCATTGATCTTGGCCGGAAGTCGATTCCTGCATTATTGCGCTAATATAAAATTTTAGAAAATTAAGCAATTCCGTTCGTAGTGATCACGTGCACGGTCGGGGGGTCGATTGCCGTTTACTCGTTCCTTGATTCCTTGTTGCTTGGTTGGTCGCTTGGTTGGTTGGTTGGTACCGTACCTGCCCAGTCTCGTTGGATGGCCCAACCGAGCACATCGAGAGTAACACCGACAGTTCTCGTCCCAGAGCTCCTCTCATTCTCGCCCCACTTTCTTCTTGATGACACAATCAACATCGCAAATGACGGTGTCGGACGAGCCGTAGACGCGATGGAAGATTTTCTCAACCGTTGGGCCGAAACGCGCCTCCAGAAAGAGCCTGACTGGGATGCAGACAAGGAACTCGAGCAAGGTCTCGTCTCATTCCAAACGCTTCTTGAATTCCACACCGACATTGCGTTTGACTTCTTCGAGGCGTGGTCACTCCGTAACATCTTTGCTGTACACCCCGACCTCCCGCTCGTCGCGCCCCATCACGCTGGACTCAACTTTGATCAACTTCCGGAGAGAGAGGCAGAGCTACTGGCAGAAGTTGACGAGCTGTGGCGAAAAATCGAAAATGTGAGTTGGGGTCCCAAGCCGTTTGGCTCGATTTGAAAATTCCAGTCCCCCCTCCTTCTCCACCTGACACGCGCGTGTTTTTGTACATTTCATTAGCAAAAGCATTTGAAGCGGCTGTTGACACGGGCAGCTCGTGCGTCTCAACGGCACGCGAAGCAAGCACAGACGCGTCTCGACCGTCTTTCCTTCATTCAACCCGAACAGCTGCGTGGGTTACACGTACTGGCTAAAGACGTTGACACGCTCTACATGAACGTTTCTGGATTACCGCCACTTGATCCCACTGATATGGACGCTCATCTACCCGAGCCGGGAAAACGGGAGTGGGAGGTCGGGAAGGCGGGTTACCTCAGTTGGGCCAGCGCTCAGCTCATAGAGAACGCGAAGGGTGCTGCGGCTGGCGGATCCGTGCTGGGTGGTGCATCGGCAGAAGAAGTGAGCGCAGTGATTTCGAAGGAGGATGTTGCAGCTGCGGTTCATGCCCTCGGAAAGGAGAGTTAGCGGTGTCTGGACTGTGATAAGTGGGCTTTGTTTAATTTCCCATGTAGTTTTAGTCATATCCTAGAACTTTTTTCTTTCCATCAAAGCCACAAAGTGTTCTCAGCGTCAAATCGTAGGCAAAGGGCACTGGACGGGTTTGAGGAATTGCAGATGGCGCCAAGCTGCAGTTTAGCGCAGTGCATACCCGGTTTACAAGATGCGCTTCCTTCGACCGTCTCGATCTGGCAGTGAAGTTGTTAGGAACGCGATCAGAGCTTTTAAGCGAGATGCCATGTGCGGGCCATACCATTACTTTCTTCGTCCAAGTAGGAAACTAAATTTAAGTTTTGATTCATGAAAAAGGGTCGTGATGCCTGTAGCTTGCAAAGTACATTGAGTCTCTTGGAAGTTTCAGGCCCCGATGAATTCGCGCCCGGGAGCTCTATCTTGTCCGTGTTGGTCATCACCGGCAACTCCACCTCATTCCACGAGTCCATAACTACTAGGTATCCCTCAGCGTCCCAAAAAGATGACCGCCGCCAAACCTCAAGTGCACGAGGTTAGTTCGTGACGATAAGTCATCCCCAGCCCCCCGGGGAGCTGAGTTCTCGTTTCACTGGATGATAAAAAGACGCGGATTTTATCTGACAGATCAGATACCACATAACTTCGCTGGAGTTCTCTCGTATCGCGACTTCTCGCGCTGAAAGTTCGATTACTGTCAACTCGCCTCATGGGGGGAAAAAAACCAAAAGGAAGAAATGTTTTTGTACGCAGATAGCGCAAGGCCCAATCTTTGATCACCTTCAATTTGCCTCATGAGGAAAATACCGAAAGGAAGAAAAATGTTTTTTGTATGCGAATAGCGCAAGGCCTACCAAAAAACAAAAATACAAGTGTTAATTGAGATGCACTTCGCAACAGGCTCCCCCCGGCGCTCGTCTCGCTCACATGCCCGAGCTGATATTAGATAAACAGCACAGACGTACGTCTAGCAGCCAGCAGGGACAGTCGAATCGTCAACGTGGTTCGCGGCGTTAACACCAAGACCCCTGCTCGCAAACGCATGCCACAGTAAGCAATTATTCGCACCCGCAAATCGGTTCGCGTCAGCCTGGATCCATGCGTTGCGAGCTGTGAGGACTATGATACGTTCCCGTCAACAGCTGAATAAATACGCGGGTGGTGCGCCAAAAAAATTAAAATGCTCACAAGTGGGGTTGCATGGTTGGAGGAGGAGACTGTCAAGGAAGAGATGCATGAAGACGACGTTTCCCTCTGTGGTATTCGGGTTTGTGCGTGCAGTTGCAGACCACCCGTGCGCAGTGACGAGCGAGGCGTACACATTGTGAAGCATGTTGGCCCAGACCTCGCCAATGGCTATACATGCTTAATATAGCTGGATAACACAGGGAAGAAAGGTGGGGGGCATACCATGGACTTCAGTGAGGGTTTGCAAATTTGAGTAGCGTAGTGGGTTGGTTGTCCTTTTTTGGGGGGGGGCGGGGAATATGGATAAGCAAAATGATCAATTATTGGAAGAGCGTGATTATTTCGAAGGGCACGTACGCGGAGGTCGAATATGGGTGGGTGCGAATGCCAGCGGGATTATTGATGACGTACTGCCCTAACACGAAGTCAACCGTGGTGGCCCCTTGCGCGTTCCAGCTGTGTACCAAACTTTAACTAAAGGAGAACCCACGTTCAAAGCAGATCAAACACTTACTCCGCCATAGTATCTGACCAGCCCTCGCCCATGCCCCCGGCCTCGGTGGTTTGGAGGCAACGTCCGGTCCCACCGCCAGTCATGCGATTAGTAATCCCATGTGTGTTCTCGTGAATCACAATATCGTTTTCAATGGCACCGTCACGTTCCGGCTAGGCGCAATTCAGTCACTTCCCTTTTTTGTTTTTTAAATATTGAGTGTTGGGGACATACGTTAGTTATGTCCCATAGGAACATACGCATAGCCCCAGATTGTCCACTGCATCATGTGAGAAATCCATCAAACAACCCATAATCGATATCTGTACGTACTCTGGGGGGGTCGAGAAATCGGCATTGTCCACTCCTGCCGAGTCCTGTACACTCACAGTGACGCGGTCATTACCACGTCCACCTTTGCCAAAATTATTGTTCTGGAAGTTGAACGTGGCTTCTGTGAAACCATATTTGTAGGAGAAATCATGAACCGAGTTGACGATATAGAAGGCATTGGTAACAGCTGCTGCAACGTTCGTTGCAGTGGTCGGAGCCACCCCAGCGTTCTGGGTGTAGATGAAGTTGAGTCCAGAAGACGACTGCGATGTGACGCCAGTCGTTGAACCTTTGAACGCAATCACGTTGTTTCCACTGCTAAACCTCAGAGGGAATCAAGGATAACCCAGCGAATAGGATGTGCTCACGCGGTTGTTGTTGTCGAGGTCGTACCATCGCTGTGCCATCCGTCAGGAGACGCAGTCAAGTCTTGGGGATCGGTGAGAGTTTGGAAACCCTGAGTGAGGACCTCCTCATTAATCGGAAGAACTAAGTACTGCACGAAGAGAAATATGATCAGCGCAAGCTATAAATGGCTATTGCTTCAAAACTGACAGATGCCTTGGTGACGAAGTCCGTCACAGAGAGGAGCTTGTTGGAGTGCGCGTCCACAAAGGCTTCAAACCACTTTCCCTCTTTCTCATTTTGAATTTGAATAACGTGAGTGAGAGCAGCCGAATCGTCGGGCTGTACAAGGAACTCCAGTGTCGCAGGGTGTCCGTTGTACGTGCCACCCAGCGCCTGCTCTGCCGTGCTAATCGCATCGGCAAGTGAGACAGTCGGGATTTTATCCGCATTATTAGCTTCATTTATTAATTGAGTCAAGACAGCTCCAGCACCAGGTCATTCATTGGCAAAGACATACATGTTTTGACGAAAGACGAGCTAAACGAGACGACCTTGCCGTTACTGTTGAAAGCAACATTAGCAACCGCATTGGCGACGGGTACCCCATTCTATTTCAGATCATGTGAGTCAGTATGGAAAGGGGGAAGAGAGAGAGAGAGAGAATAAACCCACGATCTGCTGCTGCAGGAAGGCATGTTGGGCAGTTTGCGCTTCTGCGCTTGTACGGAACTTGACGCCGTCTTGGGAGATACCTAACTTGGATGCTAGGAAAGAAACTGAGGCAGTTTTGATGTCGAAGCCACCACGACGTGCCAGTGGGTGGTCCAAGCCATCTACTCCATATCCCTATTCGAGAACTCATAGTCAAAAAAAAAAAATACTAAGGCAGGAAACGGCGTCTGTTCACCTCGAAAGTTGACTCGGGATGGAACGTCTCAAGCTTGAGTTCCCCGCGCGAGCCAATTGAACGCGTGCGATGAGTGCTGTGCTTCAGAGATGAGGGCGACGGCATTGCAGTAGTAGCAGACGTATAAAGAAGTGCAATCAGCACAGAAGAGAGTAGCTTGGTGAAAGGAGCCATGTTTACGAATGTGAGCGATGAGGAGACAGATACTAGGGCCTGCGAGATGGACTGGCGGGTGAAGATTGAATGAAAATATGGCCCAGTTTATAAAGTAGTCCTCCTCGGTCACGAGCTAGCATGAAGAGCTAGATATCCACGACCCTGCGAGGGTAGTGGTAAGGGATCCATGCGGACCAGCATGGCCCGAAGTTAAACACACGCGTCGAAGTGCCTATCCAAAGGGAGTGCAGTAAGTATGCACAAGCTTAGCCGGCGATGCCAAGCCCGAGGAAGCCAGTAAACAGAAGTCATGAGGAAGGCCGATGCAATTCGGTGAAGACTTGACTTGTCGAGCATCGTTTGGAAGATTGGGTGCCATAGATTATCAAGAGAATAGACTCGATGACCACACAACCGTAGCATTGACATTAACGACACAATGCGGAGAGAGGAGGGCTGATAGTGCCGTCGACATCAAAGACCCAGTGAAACGCGGTCTGGATAGATGAAAATGGATTGAACCACTGGGAAATATGATACACCCATGCGAAAGGAAGTGTCTGGGATAAAACCAATGTGGAGGTTGGCTCAGCGCCAAGATCAATAGTGTGACTTGAATTTCCTTATATGCTCAAGTCAGCAGGTTAGTATGACGGCCACGGTCAGACTCTCAACTCACACACCACGCTTGTATTCTGAGAGCTGGTGTGCCGGTGAGTACTGCTTTTTCATGGTCATCCAATTGCTTTCTCTTTTTTTGTTACAACATGAGGATATTACCCAAACTCGGAACAAGAGAAGTCAGAGTTGTGGGAATGCTTCCGTGTGTAAACTCTCAAAGACTAAGACTCATAATATATCCTCCTTGAACCGTTACTAGATTCTTCCTAAAGGAGAACGGGAAGACTAAGGACAGGTGTCGGCAATTACAGCGACGCTGGCCTGAACCCGGCTGCTACATAAAATGACACGGGGGCTACAGTATTATAAACCTGCGAGTGATGTTAACAACTAGGGCACAAGAGATAAACATCATGAGGTGGCGAGCACTCACATCTACCACACGCTTGGCTGTGATGCCCCCGCACTTGGAATGCTCTGAGGCATGACCGTGCTGCGAGGCCCAGCCGCTTCTCGCTCTCTTGCGTTGAGTGCTTCCGCATCCTTGCGATACTCAATTTTCTCAACCCGAACTTCGCCATCTATGAGTTGATACACATATGTTACCACTACAGGACCCTGGATGTCCATGAGTGCAAATGACGGCGTGGGATCACTGAGCATAGAACACTGCAAGTTGTGATGCTATGTTACTGGGAAATTCCGACGGGACACATACCCATTAAAATGGCTTGACCATGCCCCAGTAGCCGAACCCGGATTCACGAAGAAGCGACCGTCGTGGTCGATGGCTTGGAACCTGTGGGACCAAAATTAAATTGTAAGTCAACAAAGCTTAGTCACTTGCAACCGCCGTCATACGTATGAGTGTGTCCAGAGATGAGTACGTCAACATCCATTTGCCTGGCTATGGAGTTCAAGGAATCCAAATCTCCCGTTGGAATACACTGGTGGCCATGAATGACCCCTATTCGTATAGGCGAATGGGTGACTGTTAAGGAAAGCGGAAAGGCAACGGACTAGTAGTGGATCGTTGGAAACACACAAGATGATACCTAAAAGGTAGCTCACCTCGTCGTAATCACCACGGACAACGTGCACATCAGCGGCGACCGTCCTCAGATAGTCGTAGGTTTCACGATCGCAAACATTGCCAGTGCAAAGAATTTGCTGGATTTTTCCTGGGACAAGAAGCTTCTTAAACTTGGATGGTAGGTCGTGAGTTCTATGAGGGATGTGAAAATCGCCTATGACGAGGACGAGAACCATGGCGGGTGGATGTGGCAGGTGGTAGGGCCTTGCCAAAACGAGTAAGAGATGATGGTTGTTCAAAGCCAAGCGTGTGAGGCGCCCAAAGTTGCATATTCTCTCTCGCTCGCTCTCTCTCCTGCCATGGCCCACAGTATTGAAGACAGCTGCACGCCGCTAAAGGTTGGATATGATTCCTGTTTCAATTCTTGGTTCGAAAACTATCTCGAACCCGCTGTTTCTGCCTCTACATCACCCGAAAGTCGCGCTAAATACTCAAAAGAAAAGGCAGAAGAATACGAACGCAAGTGCGGCAAAATTTGGGCAAGTTACCGGGATTGCGTGCAAGTACGCTGGATTATTATTATTACTTTGTTGCATGTAGCATAACTTATCACAGAAAGCCGTAAAAGAAAAGGGGTTGAACGACCTTCTTGACCAGGCGCGGAAGGAAACCCTCTCAAGGAGCCTCCAAAGATGTCACAACCTTCATGAAACTTACGTGGCAAACCGCCCCGGTTATCCCATTCGTTCCGGTGAGCGTTGTGTTCCCTGGTTTATCTCAGCAAGCATCATTCACTTTGGCAGCATGACGCAGGACCCTACACCGCACCGCATGGCGTCGTATTGCTTACATAGCGTTTAGACCCCCTTACGACAGTGTCTGCCTCGTGGAACTTGCTGCTTCGGTGTCCCACAACACTTATCTTTAATCAATATGGGCATGACCACCTAGACAACTATCAGACCCCACTCCCTTTTTTTTCCCGCTGCGATTTACTCCATGCACCGCCATGAGGTTCAGAAGCACATGTAGCACGAGCATCCTATCAATATCAATTTACTTCATGCCGATAACCACATCCAGCTCTAGTTTATCTAAACCTTTGTGGTGGAGGCGCCGCCGGGTTAAGGTATACTCAGGCCTAGCTGGGTCTCCAGACGTAAACTCGTATTTTAACCACCAAGGTCATCTTAAGCTTCATTCTATTCCATGTCTGGCAACGATACCCCACGGCCCCCCATCGAGTCTAGAGCACAGAATGTTGGGTGACCTTAAACCTTTACTGTCTCGCCAGTTGAGTGTCGTGGCTCGACGCGACGCGACGCGCATGGGTACACGGCGTGCCCATGGTTTCGATGATGCACCCCACCCTGGTCATTTCGGGGTCCCTTTTTTTAAAAAAATTTCAAATCAGTGTTGTGACACTGTACGGCAGCGGGCTGTGAGGTAATTGACACGCCACTACTCTAGCCTCGGTTCTATGCCGTATCACCCAACGGACAAGAGATACTGATACGGAGGAGTGTGAGAACAGAACACTCTAGGATACACGAGGCTCAGGCTTGGCACGTGATGGTGTAATTGGTTGCGGCGCCGCAAGTACGACCTTGGGTGGTATCCAATGACTCGGAAATCCTGCCCTCCTGTCTTGGTGAGAGTTCATGTTCATGATGATGTAGGGCGGCGGAACTCCAGCCGGAGATGTATCGGTCGTAACTGGGAAACCAAAACTCATATGCAGTATCAACGCGCCGCCCCAGGCCCTAATGAGATTGCGTGCAAAGAATCGACTAACTTGTTCTCTCGAGGAGTATAGCTATTGGACGTGTATAATCGTCTCCTATTCCTATTGCATGTGATTTCTGACGACTACCCCGACGGCAATAGGTAGGCCTTTGAGAGGTCAGATGCCCTTTACCATCGCGATGTACGTCAGGGAATTCTCGTTGGAGGTCGAGGAAAACAAGGAGGTTGTGCACAAGGAGAAAGAAACCTTTTTTATAAACTTCTAGCATACAGTACTCGCAGTAGTTTTTTCTCGCAAAAAAGTTAAGCTTTGCTCCGTGTTTGATCGGCCTTACACACACGCAACCATTGCATTAAGGGGGATCGCGCGGGATGGATGTCCGTTTTCATCATTAGTGAGGAATGGATTGCCCGCGCAGGTCCCGATTGTCCAGGATGGTCCAATGCAATGGTTTTCGGAATTTCGGATAAACATGTAGTGCGGGGGTGTCCATGGGAATTTTCGCTTCGCGCGATTTCGGCCTTCGTTGAATGGCGTCCTCACAATTACACGTGCTCCCACCGCGGGAGCGCGGTTGTAACAATTGCCTGTGAGTGTTATGTGTGTGGGTGTGTGAATGGTGAATGAATGATCTTTCTCTCCCCCTCCACTCTCCACACAACCCCACCCGGGTCCACGGGCCCAAACGTCATGGGGTCTCTAAGTACACACAAGTAGTATTTTTTTTTACCTCCTCCCATTCCGCCGCATAACCGCATACCGATCCCCCCGTTAGTTCACGTGGCATATATAGAAAGAGAAAGAAAGAACCTTTCTCCCCACAGGCCCTAGTGGGGAAAGCGAACGGCAACCGTCGCCAGGTGATGCTTCTATTCTAACCGAAAAACCCTCTTGCGCCGTGGCGGAGAGAAGCTTTTGGTGAGAGGGGGGTAAGGGGAAGGCATTTTAATTGTACACTTATAACTTTGTTAGAATAACTTCACGGAATGCGATAGTTCCTTCAACTGGTGTGATGAGAGGCTTCGCATTCGCCCACGAAACTCAATCAGGCACACGACTACTACATCAAGCGTTCTGTGCGCATCGATTCTGTACCGTTTCTGTACAAGGATTTTTTGTGCGCATCTGTGTGTGATGAAACCCCACTTCTTCCCTTCCATTCTCCTCTCCTTTCCCTTGCTCGGCCATCCCTCAACTCTACGCTTCCCGGTCCCGATGCTAATGAGCTAATGATGATGATGGTGAAGATGATGATGATGATGGCAGGCACATGATGAGTCGACTTCCGATCATGTGATCCATGCTCTCGATAGGGGAGCGGGCGAGAGCCTGATCACACAAATTACTACACGAGACGAGAACTAGACAACTAGGGCGACCATATGAGCATCGCATTTCGATCGACGAACATTTGCATTTCACAACTTCTTTTAACGTCCGCACTTACAAGCGGGACGGGCGGCGGGGGGGGAGGGCCTAGGCCGTGAATGCCCTCGGCGGGGACCACCCCGGGACCGCGCGCCGATGTATAATCATTAATCATTGCGTTATACCTGCTGAGTTGAGATAAAGTGATATACCCCCCCCTACCCAAGCGCGATTCCCGTGAGCTTTTTTTTTTAGAGGTTGTGAACCAGAAATGGCCCTGGGAACGTCTGATGAGCGCGCACCAGTTTTTTTTTTTTGAACACCCGCCACTTGACAGCACCCAAAGGGTTCGTTTAATTTACCAATCTGTTGGCGACGCGTTCCCATTTTTGATTTAGCTGCCGGTGGGAAAGAAAGAAGAAAAAGAAGTGAAGGAAGATTTCCTATTGAGGCTCTGATACTAAACATAATGATAACTTGTATTACTACCTTTCCACCAATTAGGGCCTTACACACAGGTTCGCAATACGAACAGAGAAAGCAAAAAGTATACAAGCCGCACTGCAATGCGACAGTGGATAAAAAATCAAAAAATAAAGTTGCAGTCCCGAAAGTGTTAAAGAAAATAAAAGAAAAAAATGCGATGGTAGTGAGTAAATAAACACGAGGAGACCACGAACGGTAAGATATTTAATGACCGATGAGACACCATTGAGACATGTGTGTGTGGGGGGGGGGATTCCCCGTGGGTTGCTACGATAAAAAAAAACGCGCACACCGCATAGCGCACGCTTTAATGTTCACTAACTTGACAAGTAGTTAACATACTGAGGTGTAAATCCGTTGTAGGCTAGTTTGGTTGCTGGGATATGCATCGAAAATCCGCTCGCATTAAAATCAGCGTCCAAGGGTTGCATCGAGATGCTGTAGTCCTGCCCTGCATGGTATACGGTATTACTACCGAAAGGATTCATTAGATTAGCAACTACCCGGCATGGTTTAAAAAACGTGGAGAGACTTACGGATCGTATGAATGAAGGCCAAAAGCCACGCCTTGCTCATATTTGAGCTCAGGCTGCACGTACACCTCGTGTTCCACAAGGTGTTGGGGGGCATCTCAAATTGCGGCAATACGGGGAGCTGGATCTGCGCGTGCACCCCTGCAGTTTGCACGTCACTGTGTGCAGGCAGCGGCGCCACAAGTGGCTGAGATTGCGTAGGAACAGCCGATGACTGTCCTACAAGAGAATGGCCGGCGGCACCTGGGAGGATACCATTGTGGTGGAATTGCCAGGGCTCCTCCATAGGATAGTCATCGCTTGGTGTGGAAGCCTCCCAGTAGGAACTCGCGTGATCAGGATATTGAAGTGACATGAAGTCAGGTATCTCTGTCTTGATAGAATGGTCGGGAGTGGATGGGGAGGTCGTGTCTCTGTGTGCAGACTCTCGGGTCTCGCGGCGTGGGCGACGGGCCTTTGAGTTGTTTGTGGACTCTGAGGTGGCCTCAGATGCATATTCGCAGACGTAATCTCGCGAAGCACAACGAGCACATGATGGGCGAGTGCCAGTACACTGCCAGATCAAAATGATTTATAAGTAAGTGTAAGAAGTACAGGAAAGGGCGTGTGTGTGGAGGGGGGGGGGGAGAAGTGAAGGTGACATACCTTTGCCTTACGCTCGCGACATTTTTTGCACGCTTCTGAGGCGCGCTGATTGCGCAAAGGTGTAGGGGAGCGCAAGAAAATACAGTCGCCCTCTGGACCTGGAAGTATCCCTGCACGGTATTCTTCATATTCATGACCCCACGAGACATTGTAAGGGATGAGGTTCCAGGCATCGTCAGGGTCAGAGGGAGTGCTAACTGAATCCGGTGATGGAATGGAATAGCCGCTAGAAGTCGACGGTGAGAAATTTGAGGATGTAGGTGAAATGGAAGTGTCAAGGGTGGGTGAGAAGGCAAGGCGCGCGCTTGGGGCAGGGAGGTGGACAAGGCCATCATCACAAAAGTCGGACACCATATCCTCCGCAGTTGCGGTACACCCTAAAATGAATATGATTATTGAGGGGTGAGGGGGGGGGGGGGGTAAGGAAATGGAGATGTATGGGCCTTACTGGGTTCGTGCCGCTGGTGTAGGGCATCAACACTGCGATGGAGTTCACCGCGGCCATCGACGGTGACGGCGAAAGTTCCAAACATTGAAGGAGTGCGGGACATCTTATCGAAAATGGTGTGGAGTGATAGGGTGATGATTGTGGCAATAATAATTCACCCAACTCAAGCAATGTAAGGTGGGGTGAGTAGAAGAGGTGGGGCGAAGAGAGAGAGGGATTTTGAGAAGGGAAGGGGAGACTATAAAGATGACATGATGATGGGTGACTTGGTAGCCACAACCGAGGTGAGTTACTTGAAGGGGATCGAAATAATTGTGTTCCACCAACTCATTATTTCCAAACACAATTCTATTCTATTCTTTTCTACAGACAGACAGGGCTGAGTTGTTCATAGGTACGGATCTAGATTTAAAAATACGGGGCGGTCAATCGAGATGGAACCATTCATTCAAAAGAAAAAATAAATGTGGATTGGGCGCCGTTTCATCGTTCCTCCTAGTCCCGTGTCGTGTCGCCCTTCCATCATCATCCAGACCTTAGCCTTGGCTCTTGTCAACCTTCCAGTTGATCACTTCACTTCGTGTTTATGTTTCCAAAAAAGATGAAAACTGTCAAACGGTGCTCGACACTGTCCAACCAACATACCCATACCATTACATTAAATTGAACTGAGTGGATTAAAGAAAATGAAAACTTCTGGCGGCGGTGATGATTTGTTCCTCGACGATCCTCTTTGCGGATCCGGACTGTGAAAAACTGTTGGGCACGTTTATACATTTTGGGGTTGCCGATCGTTCGCAAGTGTCAGACGCACTCTGCTCCTGGAACTTGGCACCAAACTGAGCAACGCCGGCCGGTGAGGCGTGACCAAAACCTAATGCTAATTGAACACAACAACAAGGTCATGAGCTACATACATACAGCGCGGCGGCGCTGGTAAGCTTCCTCAGCCCTTCACGACAGTAAAAATAAACAAAATAAAACAAATAAAACAAAATAAAACAAAATAAAAACACAAAAATAAATAAATAAAAAACATTGGGTTTGGGTTTGGGTTTGGATTTGGGTTTGGGGCTGAGAGAATTGGTTAATGAATTATATGCAACACCCCCGGGTAACAAAGCGACCAATGCTTCTTGTTTCGGTGGGGATTGAAAAAAAAAAATTGAGGCTTTTAGTTAGCTTTTAGAAAATAAAAATAAAAATGAAAATGAAAATAAAAATATTAAAATAAAAAGTAAAAGAGATCCGTCACGTTCAGGTACCGATAAGAGTGTAATCGTGACAAGAGCAAGTCACATCAACAGATATCCTAAAATGGTAATCTAGCTAAGCAAGCAAGCAAGTAAGTAACTAATGGTCCGGGTCCGTGTTGATGGATGGCCGCCCTGTTTCGTTTCGTTCTTGTTGTAAAATGTAAATACAATTCCAGTCCAGTCTTGATGTTAGCTCCTGACACGGGTCGCGAGGAGCCCTCCCCCGTTCACCCATTCATGATCCACTCTGAGATTGAGGGGCGTCCGGCAGTCACCGCGGCTATCCGTCCTTTCCCTTCTAAAAAAAAATACCGGAACCTCGGAGATGAGTCCACGACTCCCAAAGGGGGGGGGGTGCGTCCAATTGCCTAAATTAAAATATGCACGAGTGCATGGCCACCATTTCTGAACTCTTGCCTTGTCTTCTTGTTTCCAAAGACACAAGCCGTGCTGCTGGAAGCGCCTCGGCCGTTTCGGGCACCATTTCCAGTAGAAGGGATGGGGGAAGGGGATCCACCTCGGGATCCAAGTGTTCACCCTTCCTTGGGCACTTACTATTATATTCTAATTACTAGACGCCTAACCTCGATCGGAGGGCTGATAGCTTTGATCAGCCCCATGCCCCTACTCCACATGTGCTAGGAACCTAAATGGGTAAACCTAGGGTTGTCAGTCAGAATATGGGGGGACGTCGGGGGGAGCAATGTGCAGAAAGTTAAGGTATGCAAAGCTCCAATTCACCCAATATCTATCCGATATCGGATCCTCGCTCTCGGGATTCGAAAGGACACATTATTTCCGGTACTTTTGAGCTGCGACAACCGGTACAATATAGAAGAAGTGACGAACACCACGAGGCATGCGCGTTGGAGGACAAACCCATTCGTCGATAGACGTTTTACATGAGTCACAGGCACTTGACAATGTTGTTAAGGGGCCTTCCCCAAACTACACATTCGGTCCAGTGACATGCTAGGTAGGATACAATTATACGTGCAGAGCAAATAACGAGATGGGATAAGGCGGAGAAAGCTTCATGTTGTGGGGTCATGCAACACAGCAAGGAGATATCGCTTGTCTAGGGATAAAAGAATGAGTGGAGTGTGACCCCTCCTCCTCCTCCCCCCACGGCATAAACGACTCACCTGGGGATATCATGATCTCGTGGCGCTTGGTTCGGATGCGCATGAACCGAATCTCGTCCTGAAATCGCGCATTAGCGGCTGAGAGGAATGAAGGAGCAAGTAGAACATACACCCTCATTCACCTCACCACTGACTTCCTCCAGTGCACCCTGAACGCTCTCGATCATCCTCCCTATAGCGGTAGCATACTTCTTTCCATGTTCTCCTTCGAATACCACACCCGAGTGTCTGATGATGCTGACTGGTTGTCCACGAGAGAGTAGAAGATATCCAAGTACAGATCTGTGAGAGGAGAGGAGAGCGAGCGTCTGCTCAAGCTCCGGTGGTGTTGAGACGGAAGAAGGTGAGGTTGATGTTGGTAAGGCAAGAGAGGCTGTGCTGGTAGAGGGTACTGCCGATGCCTATCTTCAAAACTTAGTCCATTTCTTCCCGGGATGATGAGCTATGAACCACACCATGAGTGATAAAAGGACTGATACTGAGGAGCGTGTCAGTTGTCAATGAGTAGGTCACTCACTCAGTTAGTGAAGGTGAAGGTGAAGGGATCAAGTTGAAAGCACGTGATGCCCAGCCTCAACAACTCGGAGTAGTTGAGCTGACTACACCCTTAAAGCTCGGGCTTGGGCTATCCCACTACCAGTCGAGACACACAACTTAACCGGGGTACCATTCTCACAAGTACTCACTATGCAATGGAATGCCACAACTGCGAGTCGAGGCAGCGGCAGTTCTACTGCCATAATTGTATCAGAGCACAGTAGGTCAATGCTCAAAGGCCCTTTTAGCCACTCATCAGTGTGAATGATCGATCCCCACCCAGCCTACGTGATTTCCGCTTGCAAATACAGCACGTTGCCGCTGACCGCGATGAGCAAGTCCGTAAAGCCATAGCTGCGATTGACGCTATAAGCGAGTCTCGCATTCGTCGCGCAGAAATTTCATCGAGTCAAGAACGGCTTGATGAACTGAATGAGGGACTCGCAAAGTTGCGAAGGGAGAACGACAAAAGCGAGTTTCCCCCTGCCCCTTCCCTTTCACGCTGTCATAGCCTCTCTAATTTCCTCCCCAGCCAGACAACGTCTTCGAGCCTTACGCGAAAGCTTGCCACCCGGCGACGGACAGTCTCTCAGGCAAAGCTCCTTCCACCAGCGCCTCTCGATCCTATGATCACACGCGAAGCCGCCCAACTAAACACGCGCTCAGAGACAATCGCACGCGCGCGTAGCGGACTTGTCTCAGAGCTCATGGAGGTGTTCAATATAGTTGAAGTTGGCGGCCGTCCCCCAATCGGTGGTAAAGCCGGTACCAAGGGAGAGTGGACGATTGGTGACCTCGTCTTGCCTGTACCCGGGGACATCCGACGTACCTACCCTATTATCTTTACGTTTTTTTTTTTGCGTCCTGCTTACCTGTAGACAGGGTACCCCCCCGACCATATCAACGCGGTCATAACGCACACCCTACATTTCATAGGACTTCTCACATTCTACCTCGGGATTCGCCTGCCGTTTGAGATTACATGGACAGGGGGGAAGCTCGGTGTGGGTCAACCTTGGATACGCTCAATCAAGGGGACCGAGTCCGGTAGTTGGGCAAAGTAAGCAGGCCCCCCATATGTTGTCCTTCTGTTCCTATCTTTTTTTTTTTCCCTGACCCCACATCCCTATCGGATTATTTCAATCAGGTGGACATCCAAGCATTGCCTTCATGTTTCTGCGTCCTCTCCCGCTCCAGTCGCTGATGCCCCTGCACCACTGGTTCAGTCAACATCAGACTCGTACATAGAGACGCGTCAACCACCGAACCCATCATCCTCTTTTACAACTGCATACGCGATGCTGTTATACAACGTTTGCTATCTTGCACACACCCAAGCTGTCGAAGTCCCCCTCTCTCAAGCCGGCGACGTCCTCTCCAATCTCTGGGCCGTTTGTTGCTCCGCTGAGCTTGGCCGGTCCGCCAATTTCTCTCTATATATTCCACCGCGTGAATGGCAAACTAACCCTTATGGTTGTCACCCAGTCGTTCTCACCAAACATACCCTCTACTTCCCCCGCCCACACCACCCACCTTCCCACTCGACTTTGCACAACTACTTCAAGCCACCGCGGCCACCCCTACGTCGCGACCGCGCCCGGCGCGCCCACGCACAACAGGGACACACAAAAACCGGAATCAAATACCCGAGGAGGACGAGTGGGACCTGTTGGACGATGCCGATGAAGGTTCGCCTAGCCTTACTTAAACTAAGCCTTAGTCAGTCACTCTCCTCCCCACACACACACAAACAAGCCGCTATTAGATTGTAGCATATCCGCGCAATGCCTGTATCTTGCATCATTATCTTGCTCCACTACCCTCTCCAGTCACCCATAGCTATTTCCTGCAACTTCTATTGGTAGATGTACCTATGGTTTGGTTTTCCTTGTTTCTGTTTTCCCTTAATCTGGATAGCGCGGCGCAGTGGCAGTTAATTTTAGGTTGACAATTAATGCTGGACTGGGTTTGACGCAATTGATAAAGTACCAAAGTACAAAAGCCCCCGCCGGTATCAGTCATCTCACACGAGCAATCCATGTCGTTTGTTTGATCGGGGAAAACGGATATGGCTAAGTAGCTTGATTTGTTGTGATTATGAGTTCGCCGTGAATGCGATACAAGCATAAGGCACGGTACGAAAAGCACTGTTAAGGATAGGCTTGTTACGGGGAATAGAGGCTGCCAAGGGATGGGAGACGGAGATGGTTATAGTGCATATGCAGAGGCGCAAAGACAGGCGGAGAATGAAGTGTGGGGTGGGGAAGAAGAGGTATGAAGGTGAAGGGTGTATTCCGGGCTATTCCGAAGGTGAAAGCATGTTGTTTGTTTAATGAGATCATGTATTATGGGATCATGAGGCCTTGTCGTAGTGGTGGTGATAGTGGTGGGTGATGGCCCCCCCCCGTTCCCCCGCCCGAAAGTCCCGAGCACTAGACCCTGTTCGGTAACATTGTTGTTCAAAGTCGGTGCCAATTGACCCCGTTAGACAGTCACATTAATGCTTATGATGAAAGCCCTAATAAATATATGGGTACATTGAAGGAAATTAATATGACTCTACCCCGGTCCCAGAACAGAATGGAAGCCTCCTCTCTCTCGACCCCCCGCCTTGTGTGCGCATATGCATGCGCGCGCGTGGAGGGATGGCAAGACGACGCCCCTATCATACGTCGTATTATTGTCGCTATTGAAGGTATTGTTGTTGTGAGATCCTCCCGGGACACAAGAAATATCTTTCAACTAACTGAAACGGCCAACTTATTATCGATGGCGATGATGAATAAGAATAAAATAAAAAGAAGAGATGCCATCTCCGGGGGGGGGGCACAAAGTACCCACGTGATGCCTCTTTTAGTGTCGATGGTAAGCGAGATGAATACATTACTTAAAGCCAGCGAGATGGTATGAAGGTTTTGACAACAACTTCGAAGGAGGACACATTACGGATGGAACGGGATGGGGGTGCATGATGCAAGGAGTGTCCCGTAAATGAGCGGTAAAAGGAGGAGGAGGGGAGGAGGAAGGAGAAATTAAAAGCAAGGCTTTGATAGAACCCGTATGGATAATTTTTTTGACAAGCTGGGTTTTGATGAGAGGTAGAAAAGGAGAAGTAGCATGGGCATGGGGACATGTAAACAAAGCAATCATCGCGTCGGAAACGAGTAAGGAGGAAGAGTGACGATGCTTAGCTGACGGAGGCTTTACAACAAAGTGAACTAAGTCTGAAAGAAAGTCATCCTACATACATCATCCCATCATTAGTGGGGGGGGGGATTGTCAATGTCAAAGATGATGATGCAGGTACACAAGTTGAGTCATGTTTCAGGTTTTTTTACTGTAGTCATCAGGGCAGGGATGGATCAAATTGTAACGTAGGTCCACCGCCATCCGAACAACGGACGGTGAACATAATCCCACGTGGATCGCACTTTTGGGTGCGAAAGTTCTGTACTATCTACCACCCCAACGGGGTTATTTCTGCTATAGCCTCCGTGCCCGTGTGTGTGTGCGTGTGACGAGACATCATCCGCTGTCAGGGCGACTAGAACCCCGCGACAGAACCCCACTCGTCGAAAAGGTCTATGGGCATGGGCAGTAATTGATGACTGTGACTTTGTGGGTGAGCACGGGTGAGCGGGCGGGCAATGTAATGCTTACAAACAAAACAAAACAAAACAAACCAATTCACTCTCACTCCCCTCCGCTTCCACTCTCACTCATTCTCTCTCACAGACATTACAGAGTAAAAAGAAAAGAAAAAACCAACACACAGCACACAGCGCAACCTCGTGTTATGGGTTGTTTGCGCGAGAGTCAAAATCAAGCTATTGTTTGAGAGATGAATCGAATTCGTCTCGTTCTCGGTGCTAGCTAATGAACCAGACTGGAGGAGTCCTGACCCCTTGCAGTAATATCAGGGCGGGGCGAACGTGACAATGACAATTTGCATTGTTCAGCGTTAAAGTACGGGTAAGTGAGAACGACACTTTTCACGGTCACACAACCGAGCCGCACAACCGAGCCTTGTTCACCGAAGGAGTACTTTAGATAAAGACTTTCCAAAGCGGGTACGGGCGGGTTTTCTTTCATGGGCGCTCGGCGTGTGCAGTCAGTACACAGCAAGACAAATTATTTCCGGAGGAAAGAAGTGTAGGAAAAAGACCACCCCCCATTTTGATCTCCTAAACAAACCTTACTCTCCTCCCCCTCGTAGAACGCCACTACAATGATCTGCTAGCTCTACTAGTCAACCGTCGGTGTACAAACTCAATATTATTTTATTTTATTCTAATCCCGTCGTCGTCAATGGCAAATCTTATCCGAGGCACGCGCATGAGTTTTATTTGTCAGTTTGGGCCCCAGCCTCGTGCTTCGTGCCACGACGAAAACTTCATGGGATCCAAATAGCGTACCGTGCGTCATCCTTTTTTTTTCTTTCTCTTTTTGAGGGAGGGTGCGTGTGTACGTTCTTCTTCTCTTACTATTATTTTTTGCTATGCTATGCTATGCCATGCTATGCTCCTCCTTACAGTGCCAAGAGCGAGCGACTTTTTTCCCACACATACTTTCAATTATCTTGTGCTTTACCACAAGACGCGTATGGAAAACAAGGGGGGCGGCCCATTTGGGGCGCGTGTGAGTTTTACTTGGTTGTCCTCGAATCGCATCCGCAGCAGCAGGGTGTTCGAGGAAGGGGGTCTAGGCAGGCAACTCCCGGTTCTGAGACGTAATAACAAAATGTTGTGGGTGAAGGAGGCGCTCGAGACCTTTTCCTTTTTTAAAAATCAAAAATTAAAATCAAAAAGCGAAAAGTTTTTCTGAAGGGGGGGGAAGGGTGGTTTTGTGTGTGTGGCGGTTCAGATGTCCACATAACGTACAATTACACTATAATAATATTATTATTCATTTCCTACGAGTACAACATAACGCCTCTGTGCGAGCCGACGGGCATCAGGAAGCAAAAAAAAAAAAAGTGCCGCTGACAGCAGCGACGGCGAGCCTGTAACCGAGGTCCAACGAAATTGTTTCATAGCACATACGAGCATTAGACGCTGACGCTTGACACACAGTATTGGCAAAACAAATGACAGCATCATCATCGTCGTGATGCCGTGAACTCGTTTGAGTCGGATGAGTGGCTGACACGTTGGCCCCTGACTCTTCCCCGCGAAGCGAAGAGAATTCAAAGAGTAAAGTTAAGGGGTGCGGTGGGGGTTGGTTGGTTGAGTTGGTTCGTTAGGTTCGCTTTTTCAAATTTCCTGGGAATGGTATAGCGTTTGCGATTTCTTCGGTGCGACAATCGTGAGTGCTCGCAAAAAAAAAAAAAACTCCATCATGCATCCAGTACTGTGGGCCATCCCGGCGAATTGAGGCTCTATATTATTTCAATGACTTTGTTTAGAAACGTTTTGAAGGGAATTTTTTTTCAAAAGAAACCCTTTTTACTGTATGGAGCATCGCACTTTGTGTGTCCGGCAGTCGGATTGAAGGCCATTGCACAACGTCCATCTTGAAAGGGTGGTTGTGTTGTATCAATGAGCCATTGAGTGGGGATAAGATATACATATACATATACATATACATATCATATCATGTTTCTATTGCTTGATCGGAAAGTTAGCGTTAGTGTTATTTCAAGCGTTGTTTTTTTTACAGAGGTTTGGGTTGCAATGGGTATCATGGAAGGAGAGAAAGAGAGATGGAACGGAGGACCGGTATCCGGTCATCCTCTTAGCCGAGGGACTACTCTACTGTTCGAATATCACTTTCACGTATCTTCGGGAGACATAGGTTTGCATGAGAGGTCTCACCGGGTAATTGAGGAAGAAGAATACGTTACGTGCCGTTTTGGGCGGCGACCCTTTAATATGAATAGGTACCATACGTACCAACCACTAAAATTGTCCGGGCTGGTCGCGTCTCGCGTCCAAAGTACAGTACACTTCGTAAACGAAGGTAGATCCAGATTGCAGATTAAAAACCAAAACACAAAAAGGGGGGATGGTGGGAGGAGGCCTCTAACCACGCACGCGGGTGACGACAGCCGTCTCTCATTCCTCTCATTTCATAGAAAAATAAAAAAATAAAAAAGCGCTACACTGAAAGCCAACTGAGTGAGTACTCTGTAAAAAAACACGTTGAGGCAGGATGTGTAAGTGGTGGTGGCCCCTCACACCCTCACGAAACCCTTCTTTAGTATGTCAAACGGTTGAAAGAATCGCAAAAGTAGAGGCAAAAGAAATAAAAAAATATCGCACTCGAAAGCAGAAGTGAAGAGTATGCAAAAAAAAAAGAATAAAAAAAAAGTCATCAAATACGTACATCTCTCAGTGAAGACCACGAAGCTTTTTACCGTCTATGCAAGCGGCTTCCACCCATCGCCTGCTGGCCATTTCATCTCGTCGCGCTCAAGCGGGCCACCACCACCACGTCGGCCTTCATCTACAGGTGACTCAGCGTCGACACCAAGACCGTCCTCGCTACTCGATGCGCTCGGTAAACCCCCACTTTCTCTCCTCTCCGCAATCAATCGCTCATCCCTATCCAGGCCAGGGACCCACCCCCGTCGGCTAAATCCGGCCTCTGCCTTGTACCGCACAGCAGAGAGCGTGTCACGCATGTCGTCCCATAGCGGCTCACGCGCTGAGAGAGACAGGTGGCGCGCTAACCGCGGAAATGTTGGGCTTGAAGTCGCTGCTGACGCAGACGTGGAAGTGGCTAGCGGTGTGCGTGGAGAGACGGATGGGTTCTGATGGGGTGATAGTCCTGACCCTGGTGATGATAATAACTGTACACTCTCCGGCCGGCGACGCTGTGGGATTGGTGGTGGTGATGGATGATGAACGGATTTTGATCGTCCAAAACGGGCTAAGGAGGGCGACAAGGTAGGGGTAGTAGGACTAGGCGCCGTCGTCTCCACTTGAGGGGTCTTTCGATTTGGATGTACGGGGGGTGGAAGGTCCGTTGTTGGCCGTGAGGGGGAAGGTGATTGTGACCGTGAACGCGACTGAGATCGCGAAGGCAAATGTAATGGCGAGCGTGAGCGTCGTACGGGTTCGCGGACGACGAGGCTGGCGCCTGCAACTTGTTCAAATGAGTGGCTAGACGTGACCGATGGAGGTGGGCTAATGCGTGTGCGAGGAGGCAACAAGGGACCCGCCCCGTCCGCGGAGGAGCGCGAACTCCCGCTACCAACGCCTGAGCGCTTCGGGGGACTGACGCTTCGCGTGGAACTCTTAAGGACCTGAAGAACACGCTCTTGCTCGCGTTGCGTCTCGATACGTTTTGCTTCTTGAGCCGCCTTGCTAGCCTGGAGAGAATGTTGCATGAGAGCAGTCATCACGTGTGGGACTTTTGCTGGAGGCGGTGGTGGGGTTGGCTTGGAAGGAGGTGTCCCACCGCGTGGAGTGACGAGGAGGGAAGCCGAACGTGGTGGAAGTAAAGGGGGAGCCTTGCGTGGGGGGAGGGGTGGAAGTTTGCGCTCGGGTGAAGGATTGGATCTGGCGGCAGCTGCAGCTGCGGCTGCGCGAGCTACAAATGGATTGGATGCATGATGGGGATGGGCAGGGTAGTCGCCAGCAATGGTGATGATTGGGGCTTTAAGGGAACTATAGTAGGAGACGAAATGGTGCCTGTGCGAAGGTCAGGATGAGTGGGGGGTTGCGGGAGGTCATGAGAGTGATTCGTGTGGATGAATGGGTTGGTGTCAGACGTTGGGGTGTCAAAGACGCCACCAATTGAGATTTGACGTCGTCGTGGTGGAGCGGGAACAGGTCGTGATGGGCGATCATTAACAGGTAGTGTTGGTGATGTGGGATCGTTATGCGAAACGTTGAGATGGACTGAGAATGAGAATAAGCGCGCTGCTATCAGGAACGGAGATTACAGCAAGATGATGATGTGGTGGCGGCGACAGCGGAGTGGGGCTGCAAAGCATTACCATCGGTCAAATTATAACACATCGTTGGCCAGCCTAATTGCTCTAGGCGTAGCTGATCAACGGAGTACTTTTTAAGTTGACATAGTGATACCGCACGCCAAAGTGGGTGTGGCGTCCTGGACAATTTTCCGTCGTCCATAGGCCGCAAACCATTCTCGCGGGTGATGGTAGAAGTGAAAATTGAACACGAACCTTGTTTGAAGACGAGGTTTCTATTAAGCTCTGCGCCACGACGGACATGCAAAACGAGACGTAGGACGGCAAAAAACTGGCCCCTGGTAAGGATCGACTCTTGCCCGGGGTTAGGGGTGAACAAACGCAAGATCTAAGTAACCACAGTAAGAATTCTTGAACCAAGTAGGAACGAAAAATGGGATGCGAACCTCGTCGAGATCAGTCACGAGAAGGTCGGCGTAGCGGCCTCGGAGCCAGGCACGAGTCTCGCGAATGGAAACGGACTGCTTCTCGAAATCGTCGTCTGTTGTGAGCGAGGCATCCAATGCAATTAGATCAGCAAAGGATGAATTGAAAAGGTCGTATTCATCCTCATTGAGGGCGGATACATGAAGAAGTAGAGAACGCATGGGAAGAAGTAAAAAAAAAAAAAGTAGAAGAGAGAACAGGGTGACGACCGACCACAACTTACCGCGCTTGTGGATCTATCCTGAGTGTCACTGTCACTGTCTTTCTCTGCATCCGCATCCGCCGCTGCTCCTGACGCCTGACGCTGACTCCGTCCGGCTGTCTCGGTCGCTCGCGGGTTTTACCGTTTCATGTTCATGCACGGCACATACACACAATCCGCCCCTGTTCACCCATTATTAAAAGAAATGGGATCTAGCCAGCCATTTTTACAACAACTCATCTCGCGCATGGCAAACCATTCGACCATGCAGAATTCATGAGGCAGCCGCGTTGCTGACCTACACCATAACGGTCTATCTTTCTGGGGATAGATAGTTAAATAGCCACAAGAGAACGTGCAAGGAGTGCGGCTCGACCATGATGGTATGTATATGTTATATGTATATAAAATCAGGTGCCTGCCACACCTGAGTCGTACAGTACAGGGATGTGTAGTTTTTCCGTGCCTGGACACGCCAACAGACGATTCTGGAAGCCTCTTGGTGGGAACCGCAACCTGGAGCTGGAGCTGGAGCGTAAAGTGAGGAACCTTACTGCTATTATTACCGAGCGGGCTGATGTCCGGTCCCATGCGGTCATCGTATTGTCACTGGTCCTCATTCATCTTGGCAGGAAATTTTTGCCCTAGGCGAATCCGAGATCAGACGGAAGGGGTTACGAGCTCGTCCGTTGACTCGCCTCATGCAAACAACCAAAAGGAATGAACTGCAAACTTGAAATCTTGCATGGAGAATAGGAACTCCAGCGAGTGATAAAAAAAAAAAAGAGGTATGTAATGGATTCGTACGTGGGGGCCAAGATATTCAGATTACAGGCATAATTGCACACAGAACGAGCGATAATGTTTCTTTTAGGGGTTTGGGCGATAAGCATCTACTGGTATGGGCCATCAACTGAGGGTATGATCCCCAGATGCGCAGGAGCAGTGCGGAGAAGGACTATGCCACCCGTAGGGTGACACAGCACAACCCCAAGATAGTTTCTGATAGCTGCAAAATCGCTCTCAGTTGCGTTTCTGTCGCGATGCGGGAGCGTGTCTGGTTTGGGCAGTTAGATGGAGATCTCCTGGTGCACGTACGCAATGATCGGCGGGGTTCGACATTGTGCATAACGTGCGCCTCAACTCACGTCACTACCGACCTATGGCCGTTAAGGCCTTTTCGACACATTTACAGCACAAAACACGACTTGGTCTGGGGATTGCTTGCGTACAGTAGCAATGGGCTCAGAGGTGAAACATCGAAGCATGATGGTCGCATACATCCCGTAATCACTCTAACACCCGAAGAACATCTAATCGAAATGCGGACTTGAGAGTGCGGGCACTTGGATCTGAAACATGAAGATCAATCAAGTCAAGTGGGTGATCGTTGTCGTCGATTCGATCTTCCAGTTGTGAGTAGTGTGGCCATGATCGAGTCCGAATTGTATCCAAAAGCTGGTCAAGTCAATCAGCGTGCACACTTAGTTTTGATTCCGCATAAATGGAGCCTATCGCAACGCACTTGAGTACGAACATTTGAGTTGGTGAGTCAACAGCCGCTATGCTCATTCAGAAGTTCCTATTCTCCCGATCGTACCCTCCCCATTACTTCAAAACGGTAGATTTAGGTAAATCACTAGGTCGCGAAGATTGCTCGTTATCGCGTTTGTCTTCCAAATGTTGTGTCATCTTTCCTTCGATCTGAAGTCCAAATCAACACAGGCACGGAGGTAACGGCGTCCTCATGCTCATGATCAAGGTGTCTTATACATTCAGCGAAAAATAACCTAACGCGCATCGCGCCCACTGAATATTCATAATAGGGCTGACTTATTAGACGAATTCACCCCATCATGCACCACTATCTCCCGACTCCGAGTAGATGCCCGCGTGACATGGGGTTCTGAACAGGGACCGATACAGCGGATAGAGAGGGTGGAGTAACTCTCTACCCTTACCCTACCTCTTCCATGTCATTAATTTTCCCTTCTATATAATTTAAAGGGTATGAATGTTAAGTTAAGAACTTTCGTTTTGAACTATTGCAAGGCATCGTGAGAATAACATGCACGCAGCCACCAAGTCGCCAGATTCAAGATAAGATAAGATAACGGTATGCTCTCCTCTTCCTTCAGTTAGAAGGCTAGGATAAAATGCTGAACAGAGAAACCGGCCAGCTTGATCTCCTTACACGCATTAGTAAGAGAGGTTGAAGTGAATCTTTAAAGCTTGTCTTCAAATCCACCAAATCCAGCAGGCGCAGATATACGCTCGCGCCTAGAAAAGTAGGCAGGGCAGAATATTTTCGATACAAGCCAGTTCGAAGGTCGTGCCGCATTCGCAGCAGAAAAGACGCCAAATTAGCAATGTCTCAGACCTGTCAACACTCTCATGGTTCGGCGAGCGCCCCGTCTTCCGCTTGTTCGAATCTACCCGTTTCTATTAGAACCAAAAGTTCGTGTTGTATCGACGAGTCACAATCGAGTGTCGACAAACCTCTCGCACCAAACCCTTTTTTTGTTTCCGGATACATAAGTTTTTAAACCAATACAAAAAACATTTTTTTTGTCCAACGAGGTTTCACCCACGGCGTTTCGCATCTCGTTCTGCCTTCAGGTCGATTATTTCGTCGAGGTCGACGGCTTTAAACAACCACGTCAACCAATTTCCGCCGCTGCGCATTGAAGGAACTCCCATGTCCTCCAAAAGGTCATCGACGAATTGGGGCCACCTGTAAAGATGTAGCGGCGTCAGATCAGAAACCGAAAGTATCGCGCCGGGTACGGCGAGGAGGGGAAAAAAGAGAGGTAAGGAGTACTCACGTCCAGAACCAAACAGCAGTAGTGTTACTTTCGCCAAACCAATTCAGGACATGCGGGTAGCGTCGTCTCACCCACGCAGCATCGACTTCGGCCGAGGCGCGCGCCTCTTCTACAGTCTTTGGGAGCCGCAGCGAGTCGCGCCGGAAATACGCAGAGATCCAATGTGCAGAAACTTCGGATACATACGCATGATGCGCCGTAAACTGTCAATGAGAAATCGGTGTGAGCAGTGGTTTGTTTCCTTGAGATCAATAAGGAGTGCGGTGTTACCGTAGCCCCGTTGACGGCAAAGTCTCGTTTGAGGATGCTCTTTGCAGGGACAAGTCCTCGATACACCATTGCGGTCCACGGAGCATCCCCCGGTACTGAGGGAAGGCTATCGAGGCTTGGGTAGTCCCAGCGTTCGTTCAAGCTCACGCTTGATTCCCTCGGGGGTTGCCTGCCCAGGCCGAGTTCTTCCATCGTCTCATCTATCAGAGTTCGAGCAAGTAGGCAACGTCCCGTGGTGACCTTGTGACCAGAAGCTCACCATCGAAAATCGGACGCCAGCTAGAGCCATACCCGGTTGCAAGAATGACTGCTGCGGCGCGCAACGTGCGTCCATCTTCAAGAACCACCGAGTGTCCGTCATCGCCGAATCGTGCCACTCGGGCAGGCGAGATGAGGTTTATCTTTCCTGCATTAGCAAGCGAATGAAAGCTTCCCTCACGGGGAATCCCTTCGTCATTCGTGCGCGCGTTATAGAATAGATCATGAGCGCGACGAAGCGGAGAATCCCGCGGAACTCCTAGAACGTAAAACTACCGAGAACAAGCGTCAAAACCTTTCTAAAACCTTAAATGAGTTTGAATGGATTTCTTACCGAAAAGCTTGTTAGAATTTGCCAGAAATAATATACGATGATCCCGCCAAGCCAAGTTGTGTGTAAGAAACGTCTAGCGGATGTCAGACAGATACCAAGTATAGTGGTGCGAAACTCACTCAATTCGCGAGCGCAGCTCCTTGTGGCCAGACATGACGGAGAGAAACCTAAGGTGTTCATCAGCAACAAAATTACGCTGATAGTCCAAACACGTTACCTGCTCTTTCTGATGGCGGGAGGCAAAGGAGTTGGACTTGCTACGAAGGAATCAGTGGTGTCAAATATCATCGTAACCGGACGGCCTTCTCGAGCAAGAAAGGCAGCAGAACTGGAAGCACTCGTCAGATGTGACCTGTATAATCACACTAATTGGGCTCACTCTGCCGCCGATTTTCCACCTCCAACGACTATGACATGCGCAGCATGTGGGTCATCAGGACTTGTGCACGAAAGGAGATCATCAATTCGCGACCTGAAGTACATCGAGTGCAAGACAGGACCCGAAAATTGGGCCGCCTTGGCAGCAGCAAGAGTCAATGACTCTGGGTAGCGCGGTATGCTACAACCCTGTGAGCTATGAGACGACTTTCCGAATCAGGTATCATGAAGGATGCAACTTACCCCAGTGCATACAACAATACGAGAATAATATAAGGTCTTCTCGGTACTGGTCTTTAGGTCATGCACAAGCACAGCCCACCCGGTTCCACCGCCTCCTCGGCGTATATTGAGGATATTTGTTTCGAAGCGGATATTACCAGCCAAAAACGTCTTGGCAAAGTCATCCATATATTGTCTGACGTCCTCACCCGATAACCTACCCCCGGTCTTGGTGTGGCCTTCTGGCTCGCGCATGGCCAATGCGGAAAATCTGAATTCTCCATGCACACTAGGCGCTACGTCGGCAAACAAGAGGCGAGAAAAAAGTAAAAGAGATGCCTGTTGATGTGAAGCCCTGGATATACGCGCTCCTCGCACCAGACCCCGCCGGCGGTTTTGTCACGTGTAAGTAGTTCAACATGCTTGAAGCCATCTTGGACTAGGGTGTGCGCCGTGACAAGCCCAGCAATTCCCGAACCAATGACTCCCACGGACTCGTCGAGTGCATCACCAGTCAGGTGTGAGTGCGAGTGAGCAGTAGCCGTCATGATTAATGGGAGTGTGTGCAATGAAGTAGTAGGACGCCCAGGGAACTATTAGTACTCCCAGGAATTGGGTGGATTTCCCAATTCCGACAAATTCGAAAGTCATTTAGGTTAACATCAAGAATTTTTACAGCCGCTGGTGTTGGCTCTGCACCTGCACGCACGATCAAGGACATGGTGTTGGCTCTGCACGCACCCCGATCAAGATAACATAGGACCCTGAACCCTGACACCAGAAAAGAAATGGCCACGTGGGGGATTGAACCCAAGACCTCCAGACAAGCCATATCTGGTGCTCAGAGCCTAGGTCATACAAAGTTACCATGTCAACAGCTGGGGTCACACTTCCTCCGCTGCGGCCAGGAGCGGAGAAGGGAAAAGTATACAAGATTGGTAGATTGGTGACACGCCAAAAATCAAAATCTGAGGTCCAATGCTCTCATGGGTACTGTAGAGTGTAGTACTTCAGTTTGCAAATTGCAAGCTGAAGCCGCTACGAAGTAGGGGAAGTGCTGCAACGCCGCAAGCCACAACTGACGTTAATGCCGTATAGCGTTCCTTAACCCGTATGATCGCACGGAGGTGATCATATAAGTCTAAGTCATTCGAACTTCCCTTGAGCGAAAAAAGGTAAAAAAAAAAGGTATATTTGAATCCGAGTGACTCAGATGTGGTGATGATACGAAGATGTGATCAAATTGATCACATTTCCATTTGGTAAGTAGTTAGTAATGGTTAGAGCATCAAAGCCACTGTCAAGTAGGTCTCAAAAATTCGGACCTCTGATCAAATGCATGGATGTCTCTCCTCTCTCCAAAGTTCTGAGTACACAGGTTCAGTGTTACATCCACCGCTATCCCAACGGCAACCTAAAGGAAACTGTGAGTGAGTTCACGCAGTGCTTACAACTAACTTTATGGGGACTCTCTTTACGTTTTCACCAACAACTGTTGGTATTGGAGCACTCCCTGGGTATTGGGTACCGATCGACATACGAGGCGCTGATCACTTTCTAGATTCTCTAGTTCCTCACTTGCCACCGCCCTAGTCGACATCCTCTTGTTCCTTAGCATGTGTGTCCAACAATTAAAAACCCACTTTCGGAGCGGTACTGGCTCAGCAGCGAATACGCTTTCACCTAGAGTTGTTCCTTCCAACATCCTTCATACCGTTTATCAAATCCCGACTGGTGTTTCCTTCTAACTCCCGCCTTTTGTCCACTAATATATCGCGCGTTTAATAATCGTCTTGTTCAAATCAGAAATACATTCCTTCCATTCTGATGCTCCTGAAACCTACATCTCGGGCATTGTTCTACCATTACGCAAGTGCTCAGCTGGCAGGACCACATCCTCCTTGGCACGCATTTTCTTAGGCTCACTGACGATATGATCTTATTCAGTCGCCTCTGAAATATCATATGGGGGGAGGGGGGGGCGGCACGTACATTATCCCTACACTCGTAGATGCTCCGGCCGCTTTCCACGCCGATACGTACTCAAATATAAAGCGGTAAGTGAGTGTTACTACCACAGCCAGCTCATGCTAGCTCCGGACCTTCTGTCACACACTTGGAAGATATAAGATGTAGGTTCTATTAGCTGGGTGAGTGGGTACTCGCAATGCCCAAGAAGTTACCATAATGACATCATCCCTGTATTCGTGGCCTTGCAGCAGATACAAAGACCCGAGGATGCCCAGAGTTTTGCGCAGACGCGATTTTGCCATGGGTACGGTGATGTCAAACAGCTGACACTCTCGTGCCTGCGTCACGTGTTTAATTTAGTTAGGTAATTTATTATTTAGGTTAACCCCCCTGCCTATTAGGCTAGGCAGCTAGGCAGCAGATTGTGGGCAGAAAGCAAATTAATCGTCCTTGAACAAAGACGTTGAAAAGATGAAACATACACCAAGTAGAAAGGGTCACGTCACAACAATGAGTCTAGCTTGCTCAAAACCTCCAAAACACCAGCGACGAGTTCGCATCCAGCGTCCTCCTCTCCGTCGACCAACTCCTTGCGCACCTCCCCAAGCAAACCAAGCACCGCCTCACGTCCATTGCTGCCAGAGCTTCCCATCGCGATCCGCGAGCCCTCCCGCCTTTTGGTACCCGTACTAATCGACGAGCTACTGCCGAAGGGCCACGCGGCAAACTCGGCGAGGATATCGTCGCACCGCGCAAACGACGTCTCACGCTCCTCGTAACCGAGCCTCGAAAACGCGTTGTCGAGGACGCTTGCGGCGTATGCGGCACAGGCGAGACAGACGGCCCGCAGAGCGCGCATCTGCGTGCCTGGCGCTTCGAACGCGGCTGGTGGTACGGCAGACGTGCCGGCGGTGAGGAGAGCGACGACGCGTGAAACAATGGCGTCTTTGACGCGGAGGTCGGCGACCGGATGAGTAGCCATGTCGAAGAGAAGAAAGTTGCGTTTCTCGGTGCGAAGGACACCCTTGTCGACGAGTCCCTTAGCAAGGCGCTCGCGTACTTGCTTAAGTTGATAGCCAATTTTGAGCACGTTCCACGTCTCGCCTGTAATGGTATGATGGTGGCGGGTCAGAGACTTCGCGGTGGGAAGGAAGGAGATGACACGCCGGAAAGAAGGTCGATCCACGAGTTGATAGACATGCGCTCTGACTCTTGCGCCTTCATCATACGGAGGGTCTCGTCAAGGATGGTCTCCCCCGTTTGACGATCGTCGACGACCTCGACTAGACGCTCTGCAAGAGGGAATCTACGACGATTTGGATCTTTGTGAACAGCGATTCGCCGCCGGAGGGCGAGTTCGATGAGTATACAACCACGCAACGCGTAGGATATATTGTCATTCCAGAAGGATAAGTAACCCTGAGTTCAAGTTAAGTAAGGTGCCTAACTAATATTAGATTGGCAAAAATTGTGGCAAACTTGCCTGACGGTCTTTTAAACCAAGAAGGAGAACCTCTTCCATAAGGGTAAGGCGAGGAGTTTTGCCGCCTGCCTTTAATCATCCTCGTCCCGTTCGAGGTCGCGCGGGTCGAAGGCAATTTTGTTTCCCCCAGCAAAAGCAGAACCGGCATGAGAGGTGAAGGATGATGACAACTCGGAAGAAGAGGCGGACGCTGGACCAGTATTGACTCGCCGTCTGGATAACCCTGAAGTTTCGCTCATAGCGTAAGGCTACGACTGGCGTGAGCCTGAGTAAGATGACAAGGAGACTCGACACTTGGCTTTTGGCCACTACAGCGGCAGCAGCCTGAGCGTCCGCCTGGAGAGGCAGTGCCTGGAGCCGAGTACGGCACCCGATGAATGAGTAATCGTATTGTCAACAGAAAAATCACAGACTAAATTTGAAGACCTCGTAGCTCAGTGGTAGAGCGTGAGATTCCAGCATTTTCGGTGCTTCCTCAAGGTCATCCGTTCAATCCGGGTCGGGGTCAATTTTTTTGATTTTCGTTTTTGGTATTTTTGGTATTGGCTTGGCTACCAAAACAAGAAGACAACATCAAACTACAACGGCATCGACATAGAACATCAAATTCTTTAAAGTCCCCGTTAATTCACGATGCAGGTTATTCCCATCGCTCAATAACATTTATTTTTTGTCAAGTTTCCCGTCCGGAGAATGCGGACCCTCTCGGCTCGTCGGATCCCCCCAACCGCCACAGAAATTTCAATCAATTGGACACTCACAGTACCACTCTTGCTGACTTCCTTTGTTTCTTTTGGTTCTGAAGCACTGTATGCCCACAGGCGCCGAATTGACAAGGCACCACGCAATGCACATGGGCGACTTTCCCTACGCGGATCCTGTCCTGCGTGCCAACTCACCCAGCGAATCACTCTCAACCGAGTATCACCCTGATGAGACAACCCAAGTAGAGAAAGATCTTTCTACGACTGAATTCGCGCGCCGCGTCGAACATGCGCTTCGTATTCACGTTGCACAAGAAACCGAACTTGTCGCAGAACAATCCCCTCTATTACCTCCACTTGAAGAAGGAGACGAGGAAGGGGAGAAAGGTGAATAGCATTCTGCCTTTCTCAGAAACCCGGAAAGGAAAAGAGAGAGAGGGTGGAGAAGAGGGGCGTGGGTTGTTTAGAGGTGGAACGACATATTCACTGACACAAATAATGGGCTTGCAGCTCGTTTCCAGCAAGTGATGCACACACTACGACGCATCGTGGCGCAGGTCGAAGAGGAAGAGTGTGTCGAGGCTGCCCTCACGCGTAGCCCGCATGGACACTTGAGGAGCCTCCCACCACGGACGACCTCGCGGTCCTCATGCAAGGTCTTATGGGCCACCACCACCACCACCATCTCATACCCAACATACATCCTCCCCTAGTCCTTTACCGACGAGCCCAATGATTTTGGACACAGCGTCACATGCGCTCCTCTACGATCGTACGATCGGTTTTGCCGCTGGTAAAGGGAAACTCTGGGCTAGATAAGGCATGGTCTCTCACTCATGAATTGGGTTGTGTATATTGATTGTTTAAGGACTGACGTCTGCAGGAGGATGGACGTTTTCTTGCTTCATTTCCGCTTGCCACTCTCGAGAACATCACAATGTATCTACTTCAATTTATTGGATCCACAGCACCTTAGCATTTAATGGATAGTCATGCATCTCATTCTCACTCAGTGTCGACTTCGGGGTTTAATTTCCGCGGCTACCCGAGCCCAACTTCCTGCCTGACCACAAACACCTTCATTTATTTGGGGACCTTACTTTGTCATGCCTCACAACCTGTGATATTTTCCACGCTGATTTCTGGATTATTCCCACAGACGGACGGAAGTAGCCGATGTGATGTGACGGCGAGTGATAAGGGTGAGTACGTTCCACTATTCACAAGTAATGCGAGCCACGTGCTATCTAGAGCTGAATTCCCCTTTCTTGCAACTTGAGCTTAAAAACTCCTATTTTGCAATCGACCCAGGCCCAACCCGGTTTCTGCCCCAATCGAAACAACAACCATATATTGATTGATTGACTTACATCCTGAGGATAGAGTTGACTTTTTAAGTCCGAGTGACGCGGGACGAATGGATCGTGCGAGATTTACAAAGCCAATCACGCGCTCACCTCGCCCCTTTGTCTTCTCTTCTTATTCTTCCTCTCTCCCTTGCGCTTAGCACTCCTCGCGATGGCCCTTCGTCACCATGGTTTTTCTTGATAATTTCATGTCCACCATAAAAGGTACGGACTATTTAACCTACCTAGTCTCACTGCATTTATGATTTTAGCAAATACTCATTTCGTCATCTCAACGCGCCATCCCTACCACCTTAAAGACCTCGTATGGGTACCAGGTAGGTTTTCACGCAGGACGTGCTATCACCCACTGGGGTTCCTGTTCCTGCCTTCCATGTTTTGTATCTGTCAAGCTATCAAAAGAGCGTTAGAACATCCTGCAATCCAAACATATCATACCAAACACTCGAAGTGCCGTAATCAGCAAAATGCATGCCGCATTGGTTGTGCACCCTCTCAACAAGCCCATCAGCTCTTCCCATCATCTAGAGCCTTTCTTGAGAAACGGGGGTTCCCAGGCCACGAGGCCTCATTAAAGAAGCCGTGATATATTAGAAGGGTCCTTGCCTCGAGTGTGCCTATAAGGCCGCCTTTTCCTTGGTGCAAATGAAGCCTACCTACCGTGCGGGCACCAGGCAGGTCGGCATATATCTTCAATACCTGTTCTTTCAACGTTTTTTCTTGAATCTCGGCCCTTTTCCATAGCCCTGCAGAGCACCATTCTATCAAGCGTTTTCTTTCCGATTGTCGTCTCAGCGCAAATATATTTCTTTCGCACTTTCTGAATCTCGTTGAGCACTTGCCCCTTCCTCTTCTCACAAGTACCACCGCAACACCATGGTACCCCGCCGCGCACATACTCACCCCAGCAACAGGCCCAAGGCTACTTCAGTATGTCTCTAAAAAGCCGCATCCTATTCTTTGTCCTCACGTCCTCAACAAAACCAATCAGACTCTACCTTCGCTATCCATCAACACCAGTCTGGCGTCACACAGGTTTGAATTGACCGACGAGGACTCTAGGACTGTCATGCCACGCCCTCGCAGCCACGCCCTCGCCCACGCCCACTCCGAAAGACAACATCGTTGGTCCGAGCTCATCCCACCGCAAACGGCACTTACTTTTGTTGCCATGTACGATCCCTCGGACGGCCTACTGACTTTCTCCGGAGCCTCACTCTTACCATCTGAACCCCCCACACCCCCAACACCACTCATGCCACCAACGCCTACGACGCTCGACATGCCAGACACGCCAATGACTCACGCACCGATGCCATACACGCCTGTTCCCAGCACGCTCGCAGACATGCAAAGCCTCTTCGACGCGTACTTCCGCTCTGCAAGTAACGGAAACGGCTCCGCCATTTATAATAACACTGCCGCGCCAGCTCGCGCGTCATCCACATTCGACGGTCTCCTGTGCATCTCTCCCATGCCTATTCCCGCGCCAGCGCCAGAACCAGCACCCAAACCGGCGATTGTTCCTGCAACGAAGCCAATGGTATGTGGACGTGAGAAGCCACTCCCCGTACGCCCACCACCGCCACCCGATCGAGATAGCGTTTTTGCATGGTCGTGGTTGGGGCGTATGGCACCCGAGGATCCGCGGGAACCCTGGAATGCAAATACAAGTACAAAAGCCAATGGAAATGGAGTCGGGTGCGCGTATTGGCCGTCTGTGGGGGATAGTGGGTATGTTAGTGCTGGGTGTGATGGTGACGGCTACGCAGACGACGACGGAGACTCCTTCTATTTCACCCCGCCAGAGCTTGAGGATCCGAACGAGGTGAGAAGCAATTTTCACCCCTTCCCCCCCCCCCCCCCTTTGTTTTCTTTTTTTTTTGTTAGAAAGCTACCCTTTCTTCATTATTTCTGATCTCCCTATTTATATTGTAAAACCTTGTCCCGCGCATTCCCCTCCCTCCTTTTCTCTCTTCGGGGGGTTTTTTTTTTAAAAAAAAAACAAACAAACGAATAGTGCTCGGCCTTTTCGGTGACGACGACTTCGACATCCGAGTACATCGACGTTCCAGGACGGGAATGTTCCTCGATCTGGTCCGCGAACGTACTCGCGTACTCTTACCCGGCCCCAGCGCGCACCCATAAATTACGCTCCTCCTCCGCCACTCGTGCCCGCGCGCGCGCCGGTGGCGCTCAAACGCAACCGTCGTCGCCAACATCGCCAGCACAAGCACTCTTACACCCCTGGCGGCTTTTGCGTGCGCGCACGTCGCACACCACGCTCGCTACTGCCGCTACTGCTACCAGCAGTAGTAATAGTGGTGGTGGTGGTGGTGGGCCGGGCTCGATGCAGCGGCGCGCGTCGCGAGCAGCAAGTATGTTCGCGAAGCTCGGTCGGTTTGGATCGAGAGATGATGGTGAGTCGTGGGTTTGCGTCGAGGTGGTGCATACGATTACGCAACGGCCATTGCGTGATTGCGAGCGTTAAGAGAAATAATTTGGGGGGTTTGGTTGATACCACCTTTTTTTTTTAAGGCGCTGGTAGCCGCTCACACACCCCTTTTCTTTTTTACCTTTTTTATGATTCACACACACTCTCCTTTGTTGTGCCCCGCCTTTCCTCCTTACTCAGTGATTTTACGCTCCCTTTTTTTCGCGGGATTGATGGTGTATAAGTAGTAGACAAGAGACTTGAAAAGAAACGCAGTTCGACTTTTGCTATCAGAATCCGGGCAACGATCATCGGCCAAAAGCGGTGGTAGTGGTCCAAGAAGAGTGGAAGCAAGCACACGTATCATTCTTGATAACAGGATACAAAAAAGATATAGACACCTTCAGCTTCATAGTAGGGGGAAAATCCAAAACCTCAAGGACTCAACGCAATTAATATGCAAAAGCATCGTCATCCCAGTAGTCTGCTCGGTTGTAATTCATGGGTCGATCAGGAATAAAGCAGAGAGGGAAAGAAAAAGGACGCACCTTCGGTAATGCTCCGCCAGGCGAGATACAGCACGATGACGGCCGCGGTGTCCAGCACCGTCGCAATGAACGAGCCATCAATTTTGGCGTTCGTACCGTCGCAGATCGTGCGGGAGAGTAGGAAGTACGCGAGCCGCGCAAGAACAAAGAGGATACCGGCCAGGGTGTAGTAGACCAAGGGGCGCAGCTCGCGCAAGACCCGAGCGACGATCCAGATCATCAGGATAAAGTAAACCAACGCAGCACTACAAAAAAACATATTGACGTCAGTTCTTACGTCGTTTTGGGGTAGAGTGACAAGGCATAGAAACTCACGCGCCAGGCCATATAGATGTGAGGACAAAGAGGGCTATGGAGTGGAGAGAATCCTTCGGGTTTCCCGGCTCGAACGTGCTTGTTATGGTAAGCGCAACGTCAATTGAGATGTAAGTGGTCGCGGCCATGAAGATTGCAGCGAGAAAGTAAAAAGGCTGAGTACGTGGTCAATTGATAAAAAAAGGCATATACAAGGTAGGAAATAAGGAAGGCTTACTATCAGAGAGGATGGTGTGCCATCCTCGACGATTTGGGTTGCGACAAGAGCATTGCCAATGAGTGTCCAGAAAAGAGTGACGACGGCACCTGCATGAATGGCAGTGAGAATGACGAGGGTTGTGGTTCCTTGCTTAAGGAAGGAGCCCGTGGTGACAAGCTGGAGGGCGACGGTGACCAAGTAAACGGCAAAAAATGCGCGAAGCTCGATACGACCTGTTGAAAAGAAAAACAAAGTTGTATTAGAATTTTTTTTTTAAATATCAGATTAGGTGTGACGTGCCAACAGCGGCTTTCCGGTGGTTAGTGCGATAAATGAGCCATAGGACGACAGGGATGCTGAGACCACAAGCGATGATGTTTGCGATGTTGCCGATAGAATTTCCAGAGCCAACGCGTGAAATGCCACACTTTGGATTAATTCCTACTGGAGCCGAGGTAGTGTTGGCGGAGGGGCCGATGAGGAGAGTGGGTGCATGGTGTTGAAGCTATTTGATGTGCGCGCGATTTTGAATGTGTGCAAATCGATGATGGAGTCAAGGAGAGAACGTACTTCGCGATAAAAGAGATTACACCAGGGGTATGAAGGGATATTTCGACAGAGAGGCTTAAAGTCCCCGAAACGGGTCATCTCTGAACGCTGTCAACTGGGTATCGCCGTCGCGGAAAATGACGGAGAGAGAGGGGAGTTGTGGTCGTTCCGGACGGGTTGGATAACCACCTGCGAAACGAGAGATGGGAAGGAAGGGGAGGGAAAAAGGCACCACATGCCAGTGTGTTACTCCCACTCAGTTGCCCGTACCTGAGATCAACTTCTTTTTAACCGGGCTTACCTTGTGCTAAAACAATAAAATAGACCCGTATACAATGCGCAGCAGCGAATAGGTCGAAAAGGTTTTCTCCTGCGATCCACGACAGGGAATTTATTCTATTCGGGAGAGGGAGTGATTGATCCCCAGACACACAAGTGCTGGGCACAAGCAGTGGCAGTGGAGTGGCGCCAACAACACACAATCACACAAGCAATTGGCCTGCCTGGTAACAAGCTGTTGATATTACGTAACACATATTAAAATATAAATATATATATAATATATATTAGTAAATAAGCCGGTCAGGGTCATCGGAAGACTACGACGGCGGTAAAGGGCTCCTCCATGGACACGTTTTAAAACCTGTACGTAACACTCCAGCCGCCTCTATTCCACCACTGCTTGATACTGCCATCCCGCGGGTCCGAGTCGCAACCGCTAGGTGTTTATGCGCCAGCGATTTCTTCTTCTCGTCAGTTTATAGAATGCAGTGCAGACTAGACATTGTCTTTGGCACCTAGCTGGGGCATTCACTTTCAGATCCCCACCCTTTATACGCAGGTGTGCCACTTCTTCCAAAGATCGGCGGCATGTATTCCGCTTTGATGGGCCGACTGAGCAATCCAGTGCCTTGCTATCCAAGAGTGCCATTCTCTCAGGCGCTTCTTTCTCGATAGCCTGATGGCCTGGTGCTTACGTCCTGATTGATTCAAGGTTTCTCAATCCTACCAGTCGTAAATCACTTCTCCAGCGTACCGTGCTCGTCTCTACGTACGTATCTTGGTTGTTTGAGAGGTATTTTCGACGCGCGGGACGCGTAAATGTTTGAGTGCTCTGATTGGACGGTGGGTGACTCCTTCATCTTTGATGTTACACCTGTGTTTTCGGTATTCACGGCTAGGCGAAGAGAACAACCGGCGTTTTGATTTTGTTTCTTCGAGAGCTCGCATCCATACTTCTGTGTTTTCCACAAATCTTCAAGTCCCAGTCTAGAAATACGTGCCCTGGGCAGTCGTGACGTAGCCCTCGAGAAGATTCATCCACCTTTCTTCCATTCCTCCATTTCCGCAGTGATTGAATGAATTACACTCTCGATTGGGAACGACGGCAGAGTCCGGAAGCTGAAGCTTCTCGCGCGGCTCTCGGGTTTTGGCTACGATAGCAAGTACGACCCCCTCCCCCTCCTTTCCCCGGATAAACTGCGCCGAATACCTGTGTATTCACCTTATAACACTCTTTGCCAGCCTTCGTATTGGAGACTTTACCAACGTGCCGTGTATGGATATCCTTTCCAAGTTTCTTTTGACTAAGTATGTCATATGCCGCCTGCCAACTAATCTTCATCTAGTTGCGTTGTGCGTTTGTATATTCAGCTCATGCTCATCCCTTCCGCTACATCAAATCATGAATAAACAACAATCGTAATTCCATCTCTCTCTCTCCGTTTCACATTTGGCATGGGACAGTGGACTCAAGTTTTTCTACAGTCAGCCTCCTGAATACTTCATCAAAAGATAACCTCATGAGAGAACTTCCATTTCGTCCTAATGTCTCAGGTATTTTTGCATATGATGGAGTACATAGCTGCCGATGGCCGCCTCGTGTCAGCAGAATAGGTCAAGAACCGTGGAGGGAGAGACCGAAGAGCAAAGTTCTCCAACAGATCGCTCGTGATACTTCATCTGGCCAGAAGTTTAAAACAGCAATCCACTAACCAGGTCCTGAGACGTGGCCAGCGTTGCATGTTTAGCATATCAGTGACAATGTTGCATGCGGTAATGAGGAAGTAGCCCGGCGTTAGATAGCCTGTGGTCTATGGGCCAATTCCAAAAAGTTTTATGGATTATAAGGGGTTACATGCCCGTGTGTGTGACAGGTATGGCCAATGAAAAATGAAAAAAAGGGGGGCATGAGGAGACACATGAACCAAAAACGCTGTTTCCACGCGAAGTGAGGTAGTGAGTGAAAGAGCAGGATTCAATGCAATTTGCGTGAGTTATCATTGGGGCCATAGTATTTCGCGTGGCCAGAGGAAGGTCAACTGGCTGGCTGTTGGGATATAAGAAATGCGGATGGGGCGTGCTCGCCTGAACGAAGGGAAGAGTCACGATCGTGCCATGTGTGTAAAAGTAAAAGGAGCCCTAAGCCATGAGGAGTAGCCGACCGGAGAAGAGAGGGGATTGTGTGCCGGGCCGGTTAAGGTTCATGCGCGGACCGTGGACCCGGACCCATACACCAACCAAAGATTTTTTGGTTTTGACACGGTGGATAGTCGCGATAATGCCGCGTTCAAGGCAGCAGTCACAACAAGTTCAAAACCAAGAAGACTCCTACAAAGATAATCACAACAGAAGAACACGCCAGAAATCGTCTTCTTCCAAGGGCAAAGTTCGCGCTGAGCCCGTTCAGGAGGCTTACTCGGATGCAGACGCGCATGGCAGTGATGAACCTTCACACCAACCTGAAGTTAGTGTTGACGAGCAAGCTGAGGAGGAGGACGTTCCACAAGGATCTCCGAAGGGACACAAGCGCTCCCGATTAAATTCTGCAGGCGCAGGGGCTCCCGTAGTTGTAAAGACGGAGAAGGTCAAGACGCCTTTCGAGCCACTCGTGCGGGACGTAGACGGGTGTGCTATTACCTTCTTTTCTTCTTCTTCCCGTCTCAGCTTCCTTTCTTAGCTATGTCCCAGGTTCAATTGTCCGCGTTCGATTGCACAACTTTCTTACCTATGATCACGTCGAGTTTCGCCCCGGTCCTCACCTGAATATGATCATCGGTCCTAATGGGACTGGAAAGAGCAGCATAGCCTGCGCCATTGCTCTAGGTCTTAACTGGCCCCCCAGTGTGAGGGTGACCCCCAGCGTTTTTCTTTTCCCCCTTGACTCACAACCCTGTTACGCAGATCCTTGGCCGCGCGTCGGAATTGAATTCCTTCGTCAAGATCGGAGCTACTGATGGCTACATAGAAATAGAGCTCAAAGGCAAGATTGGCAAGAAAAACCTCGTCGTCCGCAGGAATCTGAGTTCTACATCAAAGGGCTCTACCTACCATCTCAATGGCCAGGCTGCTACGGGCCGCGAAGTTACTAATAAGATGAACGAGCTCAACATTCAAGTCGGAAATCTTTGGTACACGTCCACTCTGCGTCCATAGAAGTCAACCTCACTGACTTGTCTCAGCTCCTTCTTGCCTCAGGACAAGGTCTCAGAATTCGCACACATGTCCTCGCAGCAGCTCTTGCGCGAGACGCAGCGCGCTGCCGGCGACCCGCATCTAACCAGTTGGCACGATACTCTCATCAGTGCGGGAAAGGAGATGGCACAATTGGCTGAGGTGCGTAATAGGTGTCTTACTTGTGTTACATAGTCCTTATTTAGACTTGGCTCTAGGTTCTCAACTCGGAAAAGCAGCAAATAAAGACTCTCGAAGACCGCAATGCGATGCTCGAACGCGACGTCCAACGCTTCAACGAGCGTAAAGAACTTGAGCGTCAGGTGAGCAACCACAACCCTTTATGTTTGCTTGCCATGACTCGGATCACAATTTAGATTGCTCTAGTAGAGCTCATTCTCCCCTTCATGGAATACATAGAAGCAAAACGGCATTACACGGACGCAAAAACCAAACAACGTGCCCTTCACAAGGCTGTCCAGGCCCTGCAGGCAAAAAATAAGCCTATGCATGACTTCAAGAAAAGCCTCGAGTCGCGGCTTAAACGCGTAAACGACCAGCGTGACGGGAAGAAAGAATCCGCAAAGAGGAGGTTCAGGGCAATGAAGACTAAGTGGGACGAAAGCGAGAAGCTGGTGCGTTCTCTTGAGTGGCTGCCGGTTCCGGTTCTCATCATCGGATCATATTCCGCACAGGAAACGCAAGCCGAGGAGATTTCAAACAAGCTTTCGAATTTCAAGAAGGAGGAGAAAAGTCGTGCAAAGAGGGTTCAAGAACTTGAAAAGGGTGTTCAGATGCTGCAGGCCGACCTCGCAAAACCTCTTGAAGTCGAGGACATCGCAGCAATTGATGAAGACATAGTACGTTCCTCCTGTAATTCGCAGAGGCCACCTATGTAGACCCCGAAACAGCGCCGACTAAATCAAAGCCAAAATGACACGCGCAAGCGCCAATTCGACCTCAAGGAGCAACAGAAGCGCCTCGTTGAAGATGAATCTCGGACCAGAGCTGAGATAAACGAAGGCGAACGCACGTACGCCTTTGTTGCTCTCTTTCCCACACCTATTGTCACATTTATTCCGGCTTAGTCTGAAACAGCTCGATGATGTCTCGCATCGCAAATTGCAACGCCTTGCCCAAAATGATCCAGATTGTGCCGCGGTTATCCACTGGCTACGCGCCAACAAACACCGTTTCCGGATGGAGATCATTGAGCCTGCTATGATCTCGCTCACAGTACCCAACAAGGACTACGTCAATGCTGTTGAAGCGTGCTTTAACATTACACAACTTAAAGCACGCGTCATTCGCCTCTCTCTGGGGAGCTTACAGTCTCTAACATTTGTCTCGCATAGACGTTTGTAGCCCAGTGCGACGATGATTATAGGCTGCTTAACCAGCTTGTGAGCGATACCGTAGAAGCTCTGGGAAAGAAGGTCCGCATAACGACTTGGTTCCGTCCCGTAGAGGGAAACATTGCGCCGCCTCCAATGACTCTTGATGAAGTATGCGTACATTCTCATCATCTGCCCTGCCCGTTTGATTTGACGCATTGCACACCCTACAGGCGCATTCTCTCGGATTCGACGGTTACGCGATTGATTTTGTCGAATGCCCGCAAGCTATGCGTGCATTCCTCCAGCGAGAATGTCAACTACACCGTACAGTACGTCCAGCATCTCCCTCTTTTGTAAGCTCTCCTGATCTATGACCAAGGCTATCGCACTCCAAACTAACCGTGTTGACACCGCCCGCACGATGGAGGCTATCTCACGCGCTGGCGGCGGAAATTACATCGTCAGCAACACCATGAACATGGTCACGCGTTCGCAATACGGACGGCGGCTCCCGCAGAACCTCACGCGCGACGTGCGGCCGGCGCGCATCCTCGTAGGACCTGTCGGTAGGTTTCACTGGCTTCCACTCTCCTTTACCATATATTTCCTAACATCGATTCGACTTGATCAGTCGATCCCGCTGCGCGGCAGAAGATTGAGAGTATGATCGCGCAAAGTCGCGACAAGCTTACTGTGCACGCGGAGGAGGCTCGACGTCTGGGTGACATCGAGCGTCAGGTTTCACGTGAGCAAAAAGAGTATAAGGACGCCTTTGTGAGTCTGCAACACCTGCAGCTCTACTTTGCTCTCGACATTTTCTCTAACGACGGATATGGAATATCACAGGATGCGCTGAAAGCGCGCAAGCTGGCCGTATTGGCTGCAAAGAAGCGTATGGACACGCTTGAGAATAAGCTCGTGAGCCTGAAACAACCCAGATACGGCGATGCGTAACACCTTTCTGACGAGCAGACGCGGGTGCATACAGGCATTCAACAAAGCCGGCTTGAGGAACTTCGACGAGTAAAGTTAACAGATTCGGAACGCGCGGGGCTTAAGAAGAATCTGCTCACTGTGACCCGCCAGCGTGCAGACATTGCGCAACAGTACGCTGTCTGTATTCGGGATGCAGCCTTTTGTCCCTCCGCTAATGGCGAGAAAACATGTAGGGTCTTGTACGCGTTGCAATCAAAGATCAGGTAGAGGCGACAAAATTCGGGCTCGAGTATTTGCAGGAGTGTAGCCGCAAGCGTGAGCTCGAGGCGCTTCTCGAAGAACGTGATGCCGAGTATCAGGCAGCGCTCGCAGAGTTCCACACTAGTGCGTGTTACCACCTCCGCATGTGATCTTTTATTTTTTGTTCACTCTTGTGTGGTCGGTTTGACCTGCATAGCAAATACGGTTTATGTTCGGGCAAAGGAACGCTCCAAGGAAACTGCTAGATATCAGCAAGGCGAAGCTCGACGAGGTCGATGACGAATTGCGACGCACTTTTCAGGCGATGGAGGAGGTGCGTTGTCATTTGCCTTTCTCCACCAAGCCCGCGCACTAAAGGTGTTTTTAATATGATAGTCGGGCACGGCTCACGAGCGAAGTGCAGATCAGTTAAAAGATGAGTTGGAGACGCTGCGGGAGAAGCTCGAACTACTCCTCGCCACAGATCCGGGTGTTATTGAGCAGTATGAACGTCGTAAAGAGGAGGTACGTACTGTTGTGCCGGTATTTCCCACCTCAGGGGTTGATGTTATTCTCTCTGGTGGACACAGATCAAATCTTTGAGCAGAAAGCTAGAAGAGCGAGAGCGCCATGCTGCCAAACTTGAGAAATCAATCAAGGTTGCCAGAGTAAGTGCGCGCCTACGCGGAGTTGGTTTGAGGTCTGACGGCGACCGTTTCATCTATCAGGACAACTGGCAACCTGCCTTACAAGACCTCGTCACGTCCATCGGGAAGAAGTTTTCTGAGGCATTCGATCGTGCGTCTACTTCGTCTCTTATAAAACGATTCTAAGTTGGGAGGACCCTAGGGATCGGATGCGCAGGCGAGTTGCAGCTCACGCCACATGACGACTACGAAAAATGGGCTATCACGATCCTAGTCAAGTTTCGCGATACTGAGCAGTTACAACAATTGACGGCCCACAGGCAGTCTGGTGGCGTGCGTTGTTCATCTTAGTCTCTCTGCGGCCTGTACGTTATCGACGCCATGTTGTGGGGCGGGTTTTCTGCAGGAGCGTTCCCTGACCACGATCCTTTACCTCATGAGTATGACAGAGTGTGCCCGCGCCCCATTCTCGTTGGTTGACGAGATTAATCAGGTGTGTGATCTAGGGTCAATAACCAAGTCGCAACACTAAGAGCGGGTGCAGGGCATGGACCAACGCGCCGAGCGCGCAGTGCACAATGAGCTTGTCAAGACAACTTGCAAGGCGGACAGTGGACAGTACTTCTTGATCACGCCAAGTTATTGCCGGACTTGAAATATGATCGACTGATGAAGGTCCTTTGTGTCAATAATGGCGAGTGGCTTCCAGAAGACAATAGTTTGGGCAACATGATGAGCATGATACGTGACTACGTTGCAAAGCGAGGAAGTTCTGGTGCAGCGTTCATGTAAAGGTATTTCTAGTATAGGGGGTTGTACTATTTGATATGTGATAACACATGCCGTATTTTTACTACACTTCCTATGCGTCCGCTAATGTTTCTTTTTCTTTTTTCTTTTTTCTTTAAAAAAATCCAATTTATATTCCGCGTGCAGCAGGGTTACGGTCGGCAGGGGGTGGGAGATCAGGGATCGGGATTGGGGGGCTCTGAGGGAGATTGTTTAGCAGTTCGGATGTCTAGGGTTGCCTGCAGGACAACCTAGAGAAAAGACATAACACAGTTTGATTAGGTACTGAAGCCTCAGCTGCGTTTTATCACAACCAAATTGCGAGGACATAAACATTTTCTCATTATGCTCTCTCCTAATTAACCAACAAGAAATATTTTTTATTTTTCCTGATTGTCACGCACAACCTCCGAAAGATTATCGTCCGATACACCTGATCAGGTTGTCATCTCGACGGAAGGATTGAGCAAAGCAATCATGTCCAAATCATGCTGCTTCCTCATCAACCCATGCGGACGTACGCCCTCAGCCCATGCAATCTCTCCCGAGTCATTAAGAGAGGGCGGATATCGTGCCTGATCTGCTTCTCCAACCCATTCAAAATCAATCAACAGTGCTCGTGACCTGTCTTCCTCTTCCTTGACGAGAATGTTGGGCCGGCGCATATCCCCGAATACAAGATTCGCCTTGTGAAGTTCGGAGATTGCTGCCTTCATATCGTCCAACAGATCTGAGGGAATAGTCTTGCTACCGAAATAATGGAATGCATCGCTGCCATCAACCAGTTCCATGATGACCATCATCACCCCACCTAGTGATGTTCTGGCCCAGCTTGGCCCAAAAGCTGCGGCTTTGGCTTGGCCTGAGGCGGCTCCGGCTTTCCTGAAGTCTGGGCCGAGCCAAAGCCGCCACAGATGGCTTGGCCCTGGCCCGGCTTGGCCCAAGCCGCGGCTTTTGGCAGAGAAAATTTTATGACATATAACTAGTAGTTATAGTTCAGCTAATCCAAATCTGACTTGGTGTGTTACATATTGCAAAGCTATATCGAAGAAAAAGGTTGAAATGCCGTGATAAACATGATCACGTGACCCAAATCAACCACTTTGTGATAAGATTTCTACTGATTTTGACGATTGCTAATGCATTTGTATGTGCTGTTGAAAGCCGCAGCCTGAGCCGGCGGCTTTGGCTTTTAGTTTCTCTGAGCCGGGCCAGGCACATCACTAACCCCGCCTTGCAGTCTTTCGCAGAAGAACAGCTGTGGTGCATAGCCAGCCTTGGCGACGATGCGATGGGCATTTCCATGGTATGCTTTGCAGAACTTGATGAGGACTGGGCGGTCCTTATATGTCGCCTCAAAAAGCGAATGTCGATAGTTGTTATGCTCAGAGGGGCGTACGCGGTCGAGTGCGGGCGGCTAGGTCACAGAGACAAGGTCAGGACAATCTTGGGTCAATGCAGAAGACAATAAGTCCGACACAGGGTCTACCAGAGTCACAGGCTCGGTGTACAAGTCACAGAGGACAAGTACCAAAGGGACGAGTTTGGGTGGTGAGACGCAAGGAAGGAAGTTAAAGGTCCACAAGGCTACTGATTGTCACAGGAGCTCAAGATGGGGAACATCTGAGCGAGACTAGCTAGGGTATATATACATGCTGGTACTAGCTTAGTCATCTGTTCTTATCAGGCTTATCTAGACGCTTGTGGTTCTGGATGTGTGACTATGGAACCTTCCATCAGAACCAGTGCCACCATCTTCCCACATCAACTAAGGTTCAGGGTCCTTCTGTACATGAGGCATCAAACCTTACTGTCATGTGATCTACTTCTGTACCTCATGCTGTATCTGTCTTCTGGACTTCAGCGTGGGACATCATGACTAAGCCGGCGATGTCCTTGCAGACCCCGCGTGGCTGTCGTCACTGCTTGTGTGTCCCCCACGTCTTGCCGTCTGTCAGGTACGCTGGGTAGGTCGTAACAATAGTCGTCTGGCTTGCATCCCTTGTAATTAAATCAGCTCAAGATTGTTGGTATCTCTTGCGGGTGCCTGTTGGCAGTATAGGTTGGCTGAGGAAATAGCCAGTTCACATTGCATGGGCCTGGGTTAAGCTTTAGACAACAATAGTATTCTTTGAGCGTGTCCAAGGCATGCGCAACAGCAGCAAAAATCCGGGAAAGGGCCATGACCTGCTCCTTGGTCCCGCCGAGGTAGATGGGATCCGTAAAGGCCTCAGCGATGAAGATATCAGCGCAGATTGCTCCGCCGAACATGATGTATGGACCAGCGATAGATATAGTGATGCAGGGACAGCAAGTTGTATTGCATATATCCTTGTACTGTGGAAGACATCATTCAGTTTCTTACATCCACGTAGTTGTGTAGGCGACGGACCTTGTCATTGGTGAGCAACTTACGCAACCCTAGCGTATTTTGGACTGCACATTGTCCTGCGACACCGAGTTTGTTCTTTAGCTCCAGATGGCCCACAGTAGCAACTTTTTCGCCGAACGTCTTATCATCGAGATCTTGCTTGACCAGAGCATCGCTTTCAGCCTTGATCTTCCTGCCAATAGTTGTGTCGACATTCTCATGTAGTTCGATCCCCAAAAGGCTGCATATATATGGGTAGACCATAGTGGCATGTTCATCCTCTGTCGAGAATATTTTTATCGATTCCAGGATCAACTTGGTGGTATCATCCATGTGTTTCACCTCCTGTGGGTTGACCACCTTGTTGAGATCCTGCAATGAATCTTTAAGTTGGGCAAAAGCTGTGTGATATATCGTGATAGGAGGGCTGTTACAACCCCTGCCTAGCAACCCACTTTTCTTCACGATCCCCAGTGACAATCCTGCCCATCCCCCTACCCTACATTTCTTGATCACATCTCCTTCCTGGGACCCATCATGTGCCCTGCTTCCCTCTCCGTGACTGCCTTTGTCTTTGTTTGTCTTACTGTGCTCATGCTTGGTCCCTTATCTGTTATCTTTTATCTCTTATCTCTACGACCGGACACTTACTTAATTCCCTATCAGAAGCCAGGCTTTACGCCCTCTGCTTTCGTATATTTGGGCCCACATGACTCTATGTTATCTTATCTTTAGACACTCATTCGATTACGTATATAAGTCTGCTGTAAACTACATTGTAGACCTCAGACTCGACTTATTGAATACATCAGTGCTTGTCTTCTGGACTTCCCCTTGAACGCTTTGACTCGAACATCTCAGTACTTCTGGTACTTTCCACTCAACATTGTCTTAGAGTACAGCCTCTTTGACTTTGACTCCTCCCATACAAATTCCAAGGAGTCCTATTGGCTCCTTACCTGATAACGAATGAACACTGTCACACAAGTCGTGTGGAACATCCCGCACCGGACGTAACATCAAGTCAAGTCTCCTCCCAACGTGGCTTCATCCAGCCGCAGTCAGACCCTGTTCAAAGAAGAGCTCATCGAACGCAGAGACGAGAATAATCTTTCACAACAGACACTTGGCTCTGCCATCTGGAAGGATTTTGAATCCAAGTTTGGATACTACGTCTATCATGACGGAAGATACCAACCAGTAGAATACAACGACGAAAGGAGAGTTTGGTATCGTATCCGATACTCGGATAGCAGACACTTGTGGGTTACTACCGCTCCCGCTCCACCAGAATTCGGTCTTGGACCGTGGAGAGAGAACCTGCCTGCAATCATCACCGACTCAGAACCAGAAGAATACATTGACGAAAGCAGTGAAGATGCACCAGTATTAGCATTGTCTATGCCCCTGGTTGCACCAGCAGTTGTCACAATCAGAGCCCCTGCTTTGACAACTCCTCAGATATCGATACAATCCTCCGACACCGCTACCCCATTCCACCAAAACATGTCAACCATTGCCGCCCAACTCCCTGACCCCACTCCTCCTCCTCCTCCACCTCCTGCTGTCCCGAACATCCCTCCACCATTGGGACGTCTCTTGGGGATCCTGCCCCAGACCTTCACGGGAGATCGCTCCCAAAGCAAGAAGTTCATGCTGGAGTTCACCACATTCAAGAACTTCAACCACAATGTTGCCCAAATTGTCAACCCCTTCCAGCATGCCAACCTCTTCCTTTCGCTTATCAGGGGTGACGCAGTCAACGATTGGACAATGGAACAGCTCGAGTGGTTGAATGAGCAGGTAGAAAGTGGACGCCACACTACCAGTGAAGGCCTCTGGGAGACCATAGCCCAGAGATTCAAAGACGCCTTCACTGATGGACAGGCCAAGCAGAAAGCAGCTAGGGAATTAAAATCCCTGCAGATGGAAAAAGGAGAACTCGATGCCTATGTGGCAAAGTTCCGGAGCCTGGCAAATCGGGCAGGCTATGATACGGATGAAGAGGCAACCTTGGATCTCTTCTCCCAAGGACTGCCAAACCCGCTTGTCAAAAACATCATCCAATTTCATCACCCTCATGATTGGGATGAGTGGGTTGATGCTGCTCGACAACAGCAGCAAGACTATCTTGACTTCCAAACTCAATTTGGAGTTGATACCAAGAAGGGAAAGACCTGAGAACAATGGAAGGCAGCATTTGGAGTCAAACCAATGCACACTACTCAGAGGGATCCTAATGCTATGGATACCTCAGCAGACAGAGTCAGAGCAAGAGCCACGCTCACAGAAGACAAACAGCAGACACTGATGAAGGAAGGACGATGTTTCCGCTGTAAAGGGCAGGGGCATATGTCCTGAGACTGTCCGAAGAAGGGGGTACGAGTTGCAGTGGCAAACGTGACACCTGCAGCCCCCATCAACAATAACCCACCAACCGTAGACAAACAAACCAAGGAAGAGAAGGCCCAAGACATATGGGCAAATATGATGAAGGAGAGTGAGGAAGTGTGAGCAATCCTTGTTGAGAAGGCGTTCGCAAAGAAGGATTTTTGATAGGCTCTACCCCATCAGCCTGGGCGAGAGCACTCCATGTTACCTCTGTGTACACTAGTCACTTCAAATCTTTGAAAATACCAGTTCATTTCGAGACTACACAGAGGACGGCCGACCGAGACATCTTAGTGGACTCTGGAGCCACAGACAACTTTATCAGTCCAAGAATGATTAAAGCCTTGGGACTGGGGATGCAGGCTCTTCCCCAAGAAAAGAATATCTGGAATATTGATGGAACAGCCAATCGCGCTGGGAAGATCACACACTATACCAACCTAAATGTCCAAGTTGGGGAAATGACAAAAGTCATTTGCTTCCTGATCACCAACTTAGGGGATGAAGACCTTATTCTGGGGTATCCATGGCTTGCTGCATTCCAACCCAAAATCAATTGGGCTGATGTGACAATGGATAAAGACTCATACCCCACCATCATCACATCGATAGGCTACGATTATGCGATCAGACATCGGATGGTGATAGTTGCAGATACAAGTGAAGAAGACCTGGGTCACTGTTATGCCACCAAAGCTTCAGAATTGGCCCAGAAAGTGATACAGGGGCAGACAGAGAAAACTTATAATGACATAGTACCGCGCGCCTACCACCGACACTGGAGGGTATTCTCAGAAGAAGAGTCCCAGTGCTTTCCACCTTCCCGACCCTGGGATCATGCCATAGACCTACTCCCCAACATGCCAGCAGCAATCGATTGCAAGATCTACCCACTATCCCAGTCTGAGCAGGTGGCGTTGATGGAGTTCCTCGAAGAACATTTGGCAAAAGGATACATTCGCCCATCCAAGTCGCAGTATGCTTCACCCTTCTTCTTTATCAAAAAGAAGGATGGTAAGCTGCAGCCAGTCCAGGATTATCGACGAATTAATGCTCATACTGTGAAGAATGCCTACCCCCTGCCACTCATCTCCAAACTCATAGACACCATGAGGGACAAGTCCCTCTTCTCAAAGATGGATGTGCGGTGGGGGTACAATAATGTCAGGATTAAAGAAGGCGACCAGTGCAAAGCAGCATTCAAAACAAATCAAGGATTGTTTGAACCAAATGTCATGTTCTTTGGCCTTACGAACTCACTGGCAACATTCCAAGCCATGATGTGTTGGCCCACATGCACTCTGGCAAAGGGACCTTAAGCAAGACCCTAACCCATGCTCTAGAAAAGGAATGGCCACGTTGGGGATTGAACCCAAGACCTCTGGACAATCTGGGTCCGGCGCTCTAACCACTGAGCTACACGGCCTGGGTTCTACATGGAGCATAACCTTATATACCAAGGTCATGTGAGAGTTGCATCATGCAGCACTACACTTGTGTCAACATGATGAACCACATCTTCCATGATCTCATTCTTACTGGAGAAGTAGTGGTCTATATGGACGACATCTTAGTGGCCACCCCGGACAACCTAGATCACCACCGAGACCATGTGCATCAGGTGCTAGACATACTCCAAGAACATGACCTGTGACGCTTTTTGTCGATGTAATGGTTTGTGATGTGTTTGTGACGTTTTGTGACAGTTTTCGACTCGCGCGCGTTCGACTTTTGTTTCAACGTTTTCGACACTCCTCACTCTGAGTCATGTGACTGGAGCTGATGGATCTTTCTTATCTAATCGCTAAATTCCTCGGACTGACCTGATTGACACTGATCTGCTTTTGGAGTGGGTGCAACACCACTTACAATTCCTGCTTCAGTTCCCACTAGAGATTCACATGTATATTTACTGTACTACATTCTACTTTACTTACAAAGACACTAGAATACTTGTATTTAAGTAGGACACACTGGAGAGACAGACTTTAAGTCTGTTCTCTTGTATCTAATACAGGTCTACTGTTCTTCACCAGAATCCCCTTGAACTTCCTAAGCTGCAACTTAGGAAGCCTTCACCCCAGAACCTCCAGCAGGGCCTATTGCCACTGCTTCAACTCGCTTCTTGCACGTGTGGTTTGCCTTGACACCTTGAATTGACGTGTGCCCCTCTTGTATCTTGTGGGCCTTTGAATCTTGACTGCAGCTCGCTGGGGCTTGCCTTGACACCTTGACTTGACTTGTCTTGATAGTCTAACCTTGAATCTTGCATGCACTCCACATCTTGAGGACCTACAGCTTGAAACAACGACTGACACAGCAGAGACCTGGCTGTGACACGACCTGTATCTCAAACCCGCCAAGTGCTCTTTTGAGCAATGAAGTGTGGAGTACCTAGGAGTCATCTTAGAAGAAGGACAAGTGCATATGGATCCTGTTAAAGTACAGGGAATCCGGGAGTGGCCAGTACCAACCTGTGTCAAAGACATCTGGTCATTCATCGGGTTTTGTAACTTCTACCAACGCTTTGTCAAAGGATTCTCAGGCATCGCATGACCATTGAACAATCTATTAAAAAAGGACGTGTCATGGCATTGGGGTTTAACACAACAACAAGCATTTGAATGGATCAGGGACCTAGTCGGCTCAGAGCCGGTACTCATCCAACTGGATCTAAGTTGCCCCTTCGAGTTGGAAGTGGATGCCTCTCACTTTGCAAACGGAGCCATATTATATCAGAGGGATGCCACACAGATACTTCACCCAGTGGCGTACTACTCTGAAACCTTCTCCCCAGCTGAACGGAATTATGACATATGGGATAGAGAACTCCTAGCCATAGTCAAGGCATTACGACACTGGCGACCTTACCTGGCAGGGACTCCACATCAGACCATCATCCACACCGACCATTCCAACCTATTGTATTGGAAAGAACCCCATAAAATCAGCCAATGCGTCGCACGGGAGGTCCTGGAATTGGAAGAATACAACTTCACCTTGAAGCACATCGCCGGGAGCCAAAATGCCAGAGCAGATGCACTGTCACACAGGCCAGATATGCATACAGGCAAGGACAACAATAACGACATCACCATCCTCCCAGAAGAGGTGTTTGCAAAGACCGCCATTGTCAGTCTTCATGATATGGATCTGTGGGCACAGGTCTCACAGAATATGAACCCCACACTTTGCCGCTCATGGGCCAATGCACATAACCTGAAAGAAGTCAACGGCCTCTGGTGGAAAGATGGGGATCGACTCGTTGTCACCAGTGGTGACAACATTAAGAGGGGGGTGATCCATTTTCACCATGATCTCCCTTCTGCTGGCCACCCCGGCATCGCTAACACCTATGCCCTTGCCAAAAGAGACTATTGGTGGCCTAACATGAAACAGGATGTCAAGAGTTATGTACAGGGATGCGCAGCATGTCAGGCAAACAAGGTTAACACCCACCCGAAAACCCCACCAATATACCCCATCACTCCCATCGCATCAACCCCCTTCCAGACCATCGCAATGGATTTCATTGTCAAGCTACCCAAATCACAGGGCTTTGACACCATCCTCACAATCACCAACCATGATTGCTCCAAAGCAGCCTTGTTCATCCCCTGCAACAAAACCATCACAGCTGAAGGAGTGGCGAAGCTATACCTGAATCATGTATACTGTCACTATGGACTCCCCAGAAAGATTATATCCGACCGAGACACCAGATTCACATCAGCATTTGCTAAAGCCCTGTGCAAGACATTAGACATAGCACAGAACATCTCTATGGCTTACCACCCACAAACGGACGGACAGTCCGAATGAACAAACCAATGGTTAGAACAGTACCTGTGGTTCTGGTGCAACAGCAGACAAGATGATTGGGCAGAATGGCTATCAACTGCGGAGTTTGCTCACAATTCATGGCCCAATGGGACTACGAAAGCCACCCCTTTCTCCCTTATCATGGGCTGGACCCCGCGCACCACATGGACAGATAAGCCCACTAATGTCCCTTCAGTAACCCGATGGATAAGCCAATGGGAAGAACTACAACAATCAGCCAATGAAAACCTGATAAAGGTGCAACAACTCCTGATGGCACAGCCGAGCACATTCACACCTTATCAAGCCAATGACTGGGTCTGGCTCGAGGGAAGGAACATTCACACGTCACACCCCTCGACCAAACTAGCGCCCCGACGTCACGGACCCTTCCAGATCACAAGGAAGCTGTTGGACATATCATATGAACTGCGGTTACCCCTGAAATGGAAGATCCATCCTGTCTTCCATGCCAAGCTCTTGACCCCATATAAGGAAACCTCCATTCATGGGGAGAACTTCCCAAGACCCCCACCTGACCTTATCGACGGAGAAGAAGAGTGGGAAGTAGAACGCATTCTAGATTCAAAGCGACAAGGCCGAGGGCGCAAGCTGTATTACCTTGTCAAGTGGAAGGGATTCCCAGACTCTGACAGCTCATGGGAACCAGCTGGAGAAATCTTCGCCCCGGTCCTTATCTCAGAGTTTCATATCCAACACCCAGAAGCGCCCAAGAACACTTAAAAGGAGCAACCCAGAACCCTGTCAAATTCCCCAGTACATGCTCTCACAGCAACGTCCTAACACCATACAATCCATTATGTCTTTCATCGCTGCCAATGCTGCCGTCGACGCTTTCACTGCCTCCCCTGTAGTTGTCGAAAACTTTCCCTCTGCCCATCCCTCCACACGTCCCTCATCCCCCATCGATTATGAAGCTGCAGAAGCATGAGTAAAGAACCAGTCCCCCAACCCCAATGATGACTTCGAACACTGCGAAGAGCTGCACCCAAATGACTTGGTAGGCATGGAGATGGACGACAAAGTTCCCAAGTTTCCATTCTTCGCCAACAACCCAAACTCATCAATGTACTTCCCGCTTGAGATCACCATGGTGGATGGCACCACAGCTATAGCTAAGTACATCTTCTATACCAATGGAGGAATGGATGTCGCAGGATGCATGAAGAAGAATGGCCCCATCTATGGGGCTCCAGTCTATTTGGAAGAATGCTATACAGGACAACTCCACCACATGATGAGTGATGAGCAGTTGGGGCACTTGGCTGCAGAAGATTCCCAAGCCTTCGCAATCGACGAGGTGCTGAACGATATGCGTCTCCCACACCTCAAAGCCGAGGTAATGAGGCTGTGGAAGAACTTGACGCTACGTACAACACTCAACAAGCAGTACAAAGAACATGTGAAGATGATGACGAGGTTGACCAGCGGGATGTTCCAGGTTGAACAGGAGTTGGTAGAGATCCAAAAGAGGTTGGAGACAGGGGATGCGTACCAGACCATTGCCGAGAGGTATGCCGACACATATGCACGACCTCTCCCTCCACGATCGTTAGGAGCCACACCAAGGCTGTTGCCAAATTGGTTTGAGATGCCACAGATGCATGAGAATCCCCGCAGAGAAACATGCTGGCAGTGTGACAGTAAGTACCACATCAGTTGGAACTGTCCCCTCAACCGCAAGTGGTGTCACCACTGTCGCAGCAACCTGCACTGGAGCTGGTTCTGCATTTTCTGTTGTGTAGGTGTCCCCCCAACAATCATCAATCCGTCCGGCTGGTGCGGTAAATGCCTGCATCACAACGCAGGGCATCGCGAGTTGGACTGCCCTATCCACGACCTCTGCTACTCGTGTGGACAGCGCGGCCCTTACGGCTTCCTCCGTGCACATAGGTGTCCCCAGGATGAGGACAAAGAGAATTACACCATGGACGATCGTAATGTAGCTGACGATTACTTGGACTTGTGTTATGACCCCTGCCTAGTAACCCACTTTTCTTCACGATCCACAGTGATGACCCTACCCGTCCCCCTACCTTACACTTCTTGATCACGTCCCCTTCCTGGGACCCGTCACATGCCCTGCTTCCCTCCCCGTGATCGGCTTTGTCTTTGTTTATATCACTTTGCTCATGATTGACTCCTTATCCGTTATCTTCTATCCCTTATCTTTACGACCAGACACTTACTTAATTCCCTATCAGAAGCCAGGCTTTACGCCCTCTGCTTTCATATATTCGGGCCCACATGACTCCGTGTTATCTTATCTTTAGACGCTCATTCGATTACGTATATAAGTCCACTGTAACTACATTGTAGACCTCAGACTCGACTTATTGAATACATCGGTGCTTGTCTTCTGGACTTCCCTTTGAATGCTTTGACTCGATCATCTCACCAAGTACTTCTGGTACTTTCCACTCAACATTGTCTTAGAGTACAGCCTCTTTGACTTTGACTCTTCCATAACACACTCCAAGGAGCCCTATTGGCCCCTTACCTGATAATGAACGAACGCTGTCACACAAGTCGTGTGGAACGTCCCGCATCGGACGTAACATCAAGTCGAGTCTCCTCCCAACATGGCTTCATCCAGCCGCAGTCAGACCCTGTTCAAAGAAGAGCTCATCGAACGCAGAGACGAGAATAATCTTTCACAACAGACACTTGGCTCTGCCGTCTGGAAAGACTTTGAAACCGAGTTTGGATACTACGTCTATCATGACGGAAGATACCAACTGGTAGAATACAACGACGAAAAGAGAGTTTGGTATCGTATCCGATACTCGGATAGCAGACACTTGTGGGTTACTACCGCTCCTGCTCCACCAGAATTCGGTCTTGGACTGTGGAGAGAGAACCTGCCCGCGATCATCACCAACTCAGAACCAGAAGAATATGTCGAAGAGAATAGCGAAGACGCACCAGTATTAGCATTGCCTACACCCCTGGTTGCACCGGCAGTTGTCACGATCAGAGCCCCTGCTTTGACAACTCCTCAGATATCGATACAATCCTCAGACACTGTTACCCCATTCCACCAGAACATGTCCACATCGCTGCCCAACTCCCTGACCCTGTTCCTCCTCCTCCCCCACCCCCTGTTGTCCCGAACATCCCTCCTCCATCGGGACATCTTTCGGGGATCTTGCCCCAGACCTTCATGGGGGATCGCTCCCAAAGTAAGAAGTTCATGCTGGAGTTCACCACATTTAAGAACTGTTGACACAGGATGTGTCTGGAGATGCTTCAGGCATCTAAGGATCGCTTCAGCTGTAGATTAGATTAGATTAGATTCCGGAGTATCGGACTTTTTATGTTATCTTTATTACACTTCTTTCCCTTCTTACTCAGCTGATTAGTGATGGACTTAGTAATGCGCAGTAAGCATGTGATATCTCATTGGCCAATGGCCTTTATCCCTCTCTGTTTATTGTCCGGCACTTGTGGACTTATTCCCAGTGCGCACAGACCATTTCCCCTGGCCCCATGGGTATATAAGGGTGTCTGTTTCGTCTCTTTCACTTCAGAGTTCTTCTAACCTCTGAAGTGTAAGTTCCTTTTACTATACTCTTCTTTTACCTATGACTAACCGTCTTGTGTAGACTACTTGTCTTTTAGGTCAGTAGTATAGTTGTATAGAGTTCTTCTAACCTCTGAAGTACTACTTGTCTTTTAGCCTAACCCGCTACTAACCGCAGTCAGTATAACCAGCAGCATGATTGTTTGACAGGTTATGGGCCCTGCCGCTCATACTGATCTGTAATTCCTTTTGTTCATTACAGCCCAACTCGCTTCTTGCACATCAAGCTCACAAAGCTTCAAAGTCTTTCCCACCAGCTTTCTCTGTGAGCTTTCCTATTTACTGTCTGTGCACCTTAACACCCCACAGGATGACGCAGTCTACTGCTCATCCTGAACTGTTTGGCTAGCCCTTCGGGGTTCTTGCAAAAGATGATGAGGGACCCTAAGCGGGTGAAACATCTTAAGCTCCTTGAGTGCGCACTAGGTATTAGTAACCTTCATAGTTGTAGCTGGGTCTTCGTCCATAGATAGTCTTAGTAGGCCTATAGCCAGAAGCTTGTGGCTTTAAGTCCAGCCAATGCTTGGCTCTGTCTGTAAGCCGGGTTTAGCGACCCGCATGCAGAGTTTAGGGTCTAGAACAAGGCATGGGTAGTCACTCCCATGACGCTTGGGCTCGATACAAGTAGGCTGCACTACTATAGTCTATACATAGTAGATATAGTCTTCATCTCTGGGCATAAGTATCCGTTGCC